>OU823270.1:6374282-7624282 GCA_917490735.1 Dryobotodes eremita
GGACACTAGTTGAGCTGGCATCCTTTCTAATATTCAATCTTGGTTTTATGAGGTTGATGAAACTGTGACACAATTCGGGATGGATCTAGTTTTAATGCAGGACGACCTAGAATCAGTATGGCTTGGTTAAATAAAACCGTCATTTAAATTGCCTGCCTCATTGGTTCAGTAGTCGCAAGCGCTCTAGTGCTGAGTATGGAGTTGTGGGTTCGATGCCCAGGTCGGGCAAAGCGTTACTGGGTTATTCCATTAGGAATTTGTCAGTAGCAGCCCATATTCTAGATTAGTGCCCTGTCGATGGCAATAGACTTTCCCCGTATTACATGGGTACTTAAACATAACTGTCATGCTTGCTGTTACCTAAACTATAGATATTAGTACATATTGACAATTCACAGTTTGTTAAAAACAAACTGAGTAAGTACCTTAACTAATTAGTCTAAGGATAATCATCATTTATTAAGGATAATCTTGGTTAGAATTTTGTAACAGCAACTTCTCAATAGAATTTCAGTCAGTTTTTCTTTGATGAATCATCTTCATCATTCTCCTACCCATATCCCAATTTATATGGGGTCGGTTAACATGTCTTTTCCTCCATACTTCTCTAATAGTCGTCATCACGGCTGTCACCCCGTTTCTAGTCATATCGTCTTTCACGTAGTCCATCCATCGAGTATGATTTACCCAAGCGACTTGAAGTACCACTACCCTATCTTTTTCTTGTTCTATAACTGTCTATTTATTCGAAGCAGGATCTTAAACGAGACCTACTTCAGAGTTTCTTGCGTACTCTCTTTCATAAGTTCCGTGCCTTTATATGCCAACTTCATTATCATCTTCTTGCCGTTTTTCTATATTACTTGTGGTCGGCGCCACACATTTTCTTGTTCCACTCTCTCCTGACAACTGTCACGCTATCATTCACTCCCTTCTCTTTCTTATCATTCCTCACACAATCCATCCATCTTTTGTTTGACCTCCCTCTCCATCTATCAACATATATATTCAACCTCTTTAAGTCACATGCGTATTGTCCCTCCACGTCACATGCTCATACCAAGCCAAACGATTTCCTTTCAACATTTTCATCACTGGCGCCACTTTCAAACTTCCCCTTATATAATTAATTTCTTACAATCTACATAGTACTTACATCAACAACTTAACTTGCACAGACTCTCATAAATACATTATTATTGATTAAATCATTACTATCATCATTGTCTTATGATATCGTTTTTACCTAGATTTTCAACGAATTCATTTCTGACACTTTTTTGATCAGCATCCGTTCGTGATAGGTTAATCTTAAGATTTTAAAGTTTTATAGGAAAATCTTTAGAACAAAAACCTACTCTCGTGTTTGATTCGACTTTGAATGCTTTGCCTTGAACTAATTGCTGTAACCAGTAATGGTCGACCGATAACGTCATAGTGCTAAAATATTGTATCTCATTTACATGTTATTTGAGATTTAGTGGAAAGGATTTTGTTTAGGTGATGTTGAAATTAGTAGTGATCAGATTTAGGCATGGCGAGTACTCATAAATTAATAAATGTATAATTAAGAGTGAATCTCATGATGAGTTCGGAGAAATGTATAGCGAACGCGGGTAGGATTTAGAAAAGGCTATATTAATCATAGATGTCATCAACAGATGTATGATCGTGGAAAAATTCAGGGGTAGATATTTATTAAAACTTAATGCATAAGTTAAAAAAAATACTGTACAAAGGCGGACTTAATGCCTGAGGCATTTTCTACCAGTCAACCTTAGGGTGATGCAGAGACAAAACATGGCAGGTGCAACACAAAGGATAGATAACTCGATATAATATAAATATATTAATACATACATACATATAACGAAAATAAACTTTGTCAAGAGAAATGACGATAGGTAGAGGAGAAAACGAATCCAGCAAATCAGCACTGGGATGATTCTGCCAACTCCTTACGAATATGTTCACGTGCCTTCACTTTAAAAGATATCCGACTGGTTGACAGCCTGATGTTCAGATGGAGCGCATTCCAAAGAAAGACCGCCTGGTTAAGGAAAGAAGAGTGAATGCAACCAGAGCGGTGAGAAGGACATCGTAGAAGACAATTGTTGGTGGAACGAAGATTTTTACTATGCGTGGAGCATAAGTATTGAACGTGGGAAGTGAGATAAGAAGGAGAAGTGGGTTTGTCGAGTACAGAGAAGCCCTCAACTCTCTGCGCTGACGAATGGGTCACCATTTTAAAAACAAGCGGTGCGCGGACACTTGATTGTACTTCGGAAGATTGAAAACGAAGAACCTTATGAACATGTTTCCCTAAAACTTATAGAGTTTAAAGGTTGGTACTACGAGTATGCTACCAACTAGACACTAGAAACCAGAATTCAATCATCATGAATAAAGAAATAGACTTTTCAGGCCTACAACCTTTTGCAATTTGGCAACTATAAAGCCTGATTTCGTTGTCAAATCTGCTTAATTTTTATGAATTTTCAGTTTTGCATTACAAATATTTATTTGCCTTTCTGCTAAAATTTATTAACAATTCCTGGACTCCTGGTTATCTTCTTCGATACAACTTTCTACAAACCAACAAACAAATAGAAAAAGATTGCAGCATCGCATGTTCTCAATAAATAATCACAATAAAATCTTACGAAGACGATCGCGTGCGCAGCTTCGTAGTTTTACGTTATACGATCAAAAATGTAAGATTCGGCATGGTTTTAAGACACCGTTACACGACCGGAGATTTTTTTTACTTTTATCTTGTTTTTTTTTCTTGTATCGTTTTATGGTGATTGTTGTTTGGCGTGGCGGTAAAAGGGGAGGTTGTTTGTGTCCTAGTTACGACCATGAGATAGGTTTTGACTGGTGAGCTAGAAGTTTTAAGTTCGAGGAACGGATGAGCCACTCTATAGTACACTAAAGATAAAATTACTTTACTGTACAGTCGACCGTAGGTCGTTGGTAGCACTTTGATCTTTAGCTGGCCTAGCGTATTACGGAGTTTTACTAGGATACGAGGACAGCTTTAACTTATTTTGTTACCACCGACTAGCGCCCTTAGCTTACCGCAGCGACCTTAGCTGAGCGACTTATCAACAAACGTATATCTTCCAGACAAATATTGATTGAAAAGAATGACTAAAGAGGTTATAGAAGAACAAGAATTCTTATAGTTTACTTCAGGATAGTTAATTTCCAACACACGAAACGATCATTATCATAGCAATAATTATAAAATGACTTAGGTAGCTTTATTAACCGATAAAAGTAGGTACCTACTTAAGCCTATGACGAATACCTAAGTTTCCTAGCCATTTTTAAATCTCCTATTAGTTCAGCACAAGACCATCAATTTACCATAGCTCTGTCTTATCATTAACACTCGCATATAACAAAAGAAGAATTTACCAATTGAAAAACTTAGAGGTATTTTCTGGGAACTACAAGGCGTATTAATCAATATCTATGAAGGATACTGACTTGCTAAGTCATTAGTAGGAAACAAAGGAATATTCGAAGAGGTACATTTGTATACATGGCACACTTCGAGTTTGAGTAAGGGCGGAGTTTGTTTTGCGCGAGCACGGAAGGACCACAGCGAACAGGAGCAATGATGGCACAGTAGTACCGAAGCGACTTACAAGTTGTAAGTCATAGGTTCGAACCCAGACAAGCGATTTATTTTGTGTAAATTGTTTCATCACCACTGGCTCTCAAAACGGTGAAGGAAAACATCGTGAGGAAACTGGCATGTCCTAGAACTAAACATTCGAAGACGTGTGACATCTACCAACCCGCGCTATGGCCTCGTGTTGGCTACGGCCCGCTCCCTCTCACAGAGAGGAGGCATGTGTCCCAGCAGTGGGAACATTATAGGCTGATTATGCTTATGCTACGGTAGGACCAATCAATGGAAATTCAGTATTGATGCATTATAATACCAGCCTATTATTGTCCCACTGCAGGGCAAAGGCCTCTTCTCATACACAGAAGGCACGAGCATTGATCACCACGCTGGCTCAAGACGGGTTGGCGATGTCAGACTTATATTAACTCTAAATCCAGGTTTCTTCACGATATTTTCCTTCACCGATGTCAGTTATGTCCAAGATAAACGCAGAAAGTACATATGAATCAAAAAGTCACACTGGTACTTGCCCAGATTTGAACCCACAACCTCGATACATTGATTGAAAGAACCTTTTCAATGCATGAGATCAATGAACTTTTGACAAAGGCTGAGTCTATTTTGACATTGCAGTGAATTTTCATTCAAACTCAAACTCAAAGCATTTGTTTCAATTAAACAATTTGCCATTTACTTTGAACAAAGTCTAAAACATAAAAATTAAAGGAGAACGTTAAGTAGAATAGAATACTCTTTATTATGTACACCATAAAAATTACAGACATAAATGTAGAAATTTGACAAAGGGTGACACAATGGGCCCCAATGGTGTGGCAGTGGGTGGCAATTGGTAAGTACCTATTGAACTTTAGATAGAAGAGCGAGTTTTGCACTTGCTGATACAGAATTATATTTTTTGTGCTGACTATGTAGGTATGATACCTACGTCAAAAATGCAAAGTAACCAACATCAATCTACCTACCCTTTTCTCAGCTATGTTGGAGTCAGCTTCCAGCCTAACCCGATGCAGCTGAAAACCAGTATTTTAAATGGAGCGACTGCCTATCTGACCTCCACAACCCAGTTGATGGGACACGATACTCCTTAGTAAGACTGGTTGTCTGATTTTTGTTCTTCTGACGACGCGTAACGACTGTCAAAGATCTACGAATGACAGCCGGGACCAACGCTTAAGGCGCTTTCCGAGGTACGGAGGGATGTCGGTCTCGATGTATAATGGATGGTCACCCATCCACGAAACACCCGCGGCAAGCAAACTAACTTACATCTAATTTTATAACATCATGCAATCATAGAATAAAATGCTGCGAACGTTCGCGTAGAAGAACTGCGAGCCTAATAGAGAAAACCCAAGAAAAAGCTATATGATTAACAAATAGCATTCAACCCTCTACTTCTGCCCATCCTCATATAATTAATAAGTCTAGGTCAGACGTGGCGCCAATTTTTTGCGTACGTTTCGTTTCACGACATCATTGTTGCAAAGGGAATGAAGTATTGGTTATGCAATCATTCCGTCTCACATGATTGATAATTTTATAGTACTTATGCCATGCTCTATGAGTTTTTGTTCTGTCTTCAACAATTGATAGATTATAGCCTGTTCTTGAGAATTCTGATAATTTGAATTGTTTTAAAAATAATAAAAGATGGTCTTTCCGGTCTGTCATCCACTTCCGTCACTCTTCACAGAAAAAATCTCGTGACAAGAGTTTTTTACACATATGAATTTCATACCAACGTTATAATACTAACGCTTTATAAAATAACTGACAATCAATTAACTCAGCCTATTTTAGTCCACTGTTGGACATAGGCCTCTCGCAGGCTGCGCCACAACACTCTGTCCTCCGCCTTCCGCATCGTCTGTCCCAGCCACCTTCCTAAGGTCGTCAGTCCATCTAGCTGGGGACGTCCCACACTACTGACAATGCGACATCTTATTAGTCTATTCTATTTTTTATTATGGCAAGCAAAGCTAATGTCGACTATTCTGCCAATGTCTAAAGTGAATTGGAAAAGCAAGTGTGCATTATTATAAATTATAAAATAAAACGACAAAAATTTTCGACAATATAATCTTATTATTCATTTATTATGGCTTCTTCCTTATTGCCATGTCGTCAATATTATCGAAAATATCCATTTTAATTACTTATGTACACTTGTAAACCCGAAAACTAACCTCAAAGTTAGCAACGTCAACATAGTTAACACAGGTATAAACGGTTATCTGGCCGTCAAAGAGTCACATAGATTTATTCCTCAGATAAGTTAACTATTCGACGAATAAAGCCTATTTGACGATTGAACAACAAATTTTTTGCTATCTGTTGAATAAACCCTATCTGTCTGTTTATCTGAGGATTGAAAAATCGGCCCTTAGTCAAAGAATAACAAATTGACATATTTTCACGACAGTTGCCGCTTAACAAGCGAAAAAGGACCTGGATAAAGTTTGGCCCAGCACAGACAAAGATTTAATTATGTAAAAAAAAATACTGATAATATTTGAAATCTCACCACAGTTTTTGTTACTTTGGCAAAACTTTGCAGGAAATACATATTTAAATTCAAATATTAAAATCATTTTTATTTCTCTTGGGTATGTATAACATTACCAGTCGACAGCGATGCGGAGGAGTTTTTCGACGCCATATTTTAATTTGTTAATAGTTTTAGTTAGGTTAGGTTATTATATTTCAATTTTAATTGTAAATACTGTGATTTCGTATATGTTAATTAAGAAAACAAAACAAATTATTATTTAAATTAAATTAAAAAGATTATTATTTTGATTCAAGTAGATATTTATGTTGGAGTGTTACCTATTAAAGGAGATATTTATGTTGCCAGTTTTGGAAATAAGATGGTAAATTGGGACATGCTTCTTGTAAAAATTGATGTGATTTTACGTGTATTATTAGAATATAAAATATTAAAAATGTATTTCAAGCGTGTTGAATAATAATTAGACTGCAATGAATATGATTTTTTATTTATTTTTTGTATATAGGGTGGCAGGGACATCGCCGCACAACCTAATACCATGGATTCAGTACATGATTCTGAATCACCAAAATTAAAAATTTTCATCGGTAATTTAAAAAACGATCAGCTCCATACATTTTGACCGCGTAGGTCTATGAAACTCACTTTTCTATGAAACAGCAGTTTTTTTTTTTTTTGATAACCTTCAAAAAATTTCTACGCTTGGGGGTCTACAATCATGTGCTGAATTCATGGTTACAAGTTGCGCGTCGATGTTCCTGCCATCCTGTATGCCACACGAAACACATTAAGCTTACATAAATAAGAACCTCGCAGCAACTGGGTTAATAATGACAAACTACAAACTCCTTGGTTCCCAGAACCATGACAACCAGTTTCCCTCATTTTACTTTTACAAGATACACTAGAATATGAACAGGTGGGACATTCTGAGTCGTTTTTTGATTCCCATCGTAGATCACTGGTATTTGAAGCATGAATATTCATACTCCGGTAAATTGCTGTCATGTCTACCTGTAAGTGTTCACTACAAAACGAAGCCGTCCTCCATGAATAGGTCCAACAATTTGTCTTGGAAGGATATTTTTATTATTTTTTATTTGGTATTCTCTTGACTCTAGTCTAGGTCAGAGATGACAGAGACAAAGCCGACGATGGAGTGAGCTTACCCAGAAGAAACCTGTTCACTCTCACTTTGAAGAGATTTGGGTTGTATGCGTTCGATTTCTATCACCCTTTTGAGTCCCACTGCAGGTCAAAGGCTTCTCTTCCCTCCTTCCACTTATCCATATCTATTGCTGTATGAGGCCAATCTTTGAGAAAAATAATGATTGTAAATATAATTCCTCACAAAGGCTGAGAGCAGAAATACAACATCAAAAAACGTAGTAAAATGAAGATAAATGGACACTGCCCATGAAATAGGACCTCACACAAAATTATTGATTAAAAATAAACTATTGGCAGATTATTGGATATACAAAACATCTGAAGCAAGAAAGAAAGATAAAATATAAATAAGATATAGCTAAGTAAGAAAATACAACTCTAATAGGTAATAATGACGATGAACCCAATGAAAGGTCTCATAATCCTAAGGTTATCGCAAAATCATATGTTACCGCTGACAACGTCCTAATGAATAATAATTTATCCTATAAATAAATAACAATAGGGTAATTAAACAGATATCATCAATGACGATGAAAAATATTCGTAAATCATTGCAGTTTTTGCTACTCTCGATTTTAAGCTTAAACATGATTAGATAAATCTATTAGGTGTAATTGAATGTGTTGATTAAAGAATTTTGATTGGTTATCATTTTATTGATTTTGCATTATTCATCGTGAATGCCAGTAAAACTAGAGTTTAGACTTAAAGTATGCTAACTATTATTAAACATTTTTATCTCCAATCTTAATAAAAAGAAAGTGTCACTGTTTAAACATTTTTAGAGGTAGTCCAGTCCCATAGTTTCTTAATAAGATTTTGACCAAGAAATATGTAGAAGCATCTCTTAAAGAGAACTTAATTCATTACATTTGACCTTTACTGAATAAAAGAACAATTACTATATCAATAAAGACATTATCTTCATCAACGCCTTACAGGATAATCTAATCATCGTTATAATCACATTCCCAATAATCATCAATCAAGTAATTTTGAAAACTAAAGCCACACAACCTGACTACAAAATTTTTGTACATAACCTACTAAACCCATTGGACCATGGGACATAGTCTAATGAATACTTAATACTATTTTATGGGGCACCCATTATTTATGAGGTTTTTCCATGAGTTCCCATGAACCTTTGTGTCTCGGATCAGCGAGTTTACGTGCCCCGAGTAGTTAGTAAGAAAATAATGGTCTAGATATATCTAAACTCAGAATTAGACAGGGATAGATTGATAGGAGGGGTTCTATTTTCAAAAAGGAATGTGTATTTTGACGTTTGTCTATGCATTCAATAATATTTTGCTATAGAATGTCCAGCTGTGGACGACTTTTGGCTGAATGATGATTGTATGGTATGCATGGGTTTAATAAACTAATATATAAAACTCTCGTGTCACAGTGTTTGTTATCGAACTCCTCCGAAACGGCTTGACCGATTTTTATGAATTGTTTTGTGTATATTTGGTAGGTCTGAGATTAGGTCGTAAAGTATATTTCATACCGCTGCGGGTAATAATAAAATAATAAATAATTATAACATCTGAATAAATCCTTTGTAAGAGACTGATATTTGCACTAGAAAAACGTGTCACACAGATTACCCCCAAAAATAGTGTTTGAGTATTATTAAATCCTAAAGAAAATGTTTACAAATTATTTTAACCTTTGGTAGGAGAACACAGTAAACAAAAAAAAGGAAGGATTGAAGATTGTGCCTACTAGTGAAGTGTGGTTTTGTGTGGTGTGGTGTGGTGTGGTGTGGTGTGGCGTGGCGTAGTGTAGTGTTGTGTAATGTGATGGGCAGGCTGAAAATAATGAATGTGAATGTTTGATGTGTAAATGTTTCATTATTTCTTTAATTTAATGTTTTATAGTAGACTTTCTAGGCACACGTAAATTACCAAATGAAGGCGTATAACAAAATTAAAATTATGTAATGGAATCTGAATAAATTTCAACTACATACTTCATTGGTTGATTTTACAACTTCTATGTCTTATTAAATAATTAGGTTTGTAATTATCAAAACCCCTTGTCCAGTCACGAAGAGTTTCTTCAGATTCACGTTGTATTTGTACCACAGGCGGCATTTCATCTTAGACTTCTTCAATCTCATCATTTTCACCTTTGATGGCTCTCATTTCACATTTATCACCAATTCCTTAACAAATTGAATCCTCCAATACAGTGTGATAAATATTTTTCAATAAAACTCTACACCAATTAGTTATGGCTAAACATTATTATTACTAACATGAGCAATCAACACGACTAACAAACAGACAAAAAAACGAAACGATTTGACCCGACCTTTGGCGGCGCCGGCGGAACACTCGGAAATGGAAAGAGATGGAGATATAGGGAATGTAGTAAGAGTGAAAGGGATAGAAAATAGTGGTGTAGGGTTGGTACTGAAGGTAAAATTGAATTTAGAATATAATTTCGTTGAGGAAGAACTTGTAAAGTAAGAAATGTTAGAAATGTTTACATCAAATCAAATCAAATCATTCTTTATTTCAGACAATGTTACCAATTACTATGTATAAAGAATATAGTGTGTTTCTTCCTTGGAGTCCAAAAAACTACTGTCTAAACAACATTATTTTATTTTATTGCCAAGCATTGTTATAACAGCAATATTATTTTACCATCTCAATAATAAATACTTGGGAGGTTATGTAGGTTACTAAAATATATAGAGTCCCACTATCTCCTGTTCTTCACGTTTGCAAAAAATTCATTCGTGCATTCAAAATATTCCCGTCACTTGCTAAAACTGGTACACAGCTACATTTAATGTCAATCATGCTGCATGCTTTGCTACCATTTATTAATCTCCGACTTCAAGTCTTTAAAGTTAGTTTTGTGGTCTATACATACATACATAAACTCACGCCTTCTTCCCATGGGGGTAGGCCGAAACTACAGAACGCCACCTGCTACGATCCTTACATATTTCGTTCATACATCTGGTCATACACGCACGCCGGTTGCGAGTACTACGCACCTGACCTTTCTGAAGAACATCACCAATAAGGTCAGGTCCTCCTAGGACGTCACCTCCCGGCGTTTCAACTCACATCTGCCTTTTAAATACCTTTTGTTAGTCGCCTTTTTGTGGTCTATATTCGCTCCAATGCTGATATGCTAAGCTCGATACTGTACCTAATTCCTTAATTATATTATATCGTAACTGTTAATCAATACCGGAATCCATCTTGTACCAACCCTAGCAGTAATTAACACAAAGGTCTTGCCGAAAGGGGTTTTTTTTTCTCATCTTAATTCATCGTAACATTTGTTTTATTCAAGGCACTGTTCCCAGTTAGGTTTGTGAGAAATCTCGTAGGAGAGTATCGGTCCTCATTTCGTTTTTTGGGGCATCAATAATGAAATTAATGGGAATGGACCACACGTTAAAGTGTAGATGGCGCTTATATATTGGGTGTTTTGTATGTGTTAATTTGGTGGTAGATAATAGAAATTGTATTGAAATAGGTGACAGTTTGATATTTGATGGTTATTTGAGGAAGGTAGTTAGGGTCAGACTAGAGGAGTCTTATGAATAGTTGTTCGATAAATTTGCTTCGAACGCAAGTGTGCACATTCGCTCGTTCGTCAAAATATGGGCCAGTTTGCGTTTAAATCTGATTAGAGACACCACGTACTCAAAACCATTGCCATTTTACCAATAAGTTAGTGATATATTTTAAGATTTTTACCATTTCTTATAACTAAGTGTTATAGTGATTAAATATAGCTTTTTTCTTTATAATTCAAGACTTTATCTTTTACCATAATAATTATATACATATATCATATTCTAGCAATACGAGAAAGATTTTTTAGGTCACCATAACGTCGAACACTACTTTCTACGATTTTAGTGAGTTGAATGATTTTGACTATGTTAAGAACTTTAGTGTAATATTATATAGTTCATGACCAGAAATCGGATATTCGGATGCATATTTACCTAAAGTTAATTTTGAGCTGTGAAAGTATGGAACCGGCTTTTTAAGATTTTTCTTTTTTGTAAAAAAAACCGGAGGAATATTTATATAAAATTTATATTTAAATCACGATGCAAATATATGTAATTATACGGTATAAGAGGAGGGGTGGTGTGTGTTAGATAAAACAAAAAAAAAAACAGAAATTAAAATAAATATTTTTATTAAATTAGGTACTATTTATTATTCTGATCAGGCGTAAATATTACCTCGGCTACAACAACTTTAATCAATACCTTTCGATTGCTATGATTTGGTCTGGTTTGGTCACTGAAATGTGACGTTAGCGGGATTTTTTCGATACAAAAGCACATTCCATATTAACCAACATCTCAAGTTTAGGTGAATATTCATCCAAATATCCGATCTCTATTCATGACTTTATGTATGCTACTGAAGATTTTGAAAATCCAGCTTTACATGAACAAATCAAAGGGAAGGCGAATGATAATTGTAAGCTCGAGTGTAAATCTTTTAACTAAATGATGATGAATCATTTCTCACAAGGTCTTCGCTTAGAAACGTGTACCCCTGTTGAAATTCAAATATATCTTCTACGATTTTATCTTTTGTGGCTAGGCTGTGTTGTCCGTCACTGAACTGCTTCATTTGTAAAATATTTAGTTTCCTCTTCTTCAATATTCTTACACTCTCACACCTTGTTTATATCCGGAATATACGCATCCTGCTCTCAAAACAGTAAAGGAAAACATTTTCAGAAAACCGGCATGTACTAAAACTAAAAATTCGAAGACATGTGACATCCACCAACCTGCACTGGCACCGCGTGGTGGATTACGGCCCACTCCCTCTTACAGAGAGGAGGCCTGTGTCCCAGCAGTGGGAACATTATAGGCTGATTATGCTATATGCAGCCTGGGTAGTCAGTCCCATGATCACTTTGCTATCTGGATGACATTTTGACCATGGCTTGAGAGATGAGGTCTACTAGAACAATTAGGCAGTGCAGGTCTAGTTTACCTAAAGATACTTCGATTCGTTGACTTTTTTCTGCTTTGCTAAGTACTTGTAGACAGGCCTACACTGTCTTCCCATACCTATTAACACTGTAATTTAGAAATGTTGTAAATGCCATTTTTGTTTTTTTTTTAAAGAGTAACCGTGGTGTCTCTTTCCGGCTCTTCTCCATAGGAAACGACCAATTGGAACCGTGCACCTAGCTTCTGACGTTTCATAAGTGCCCATGTTTATGTCAAATAAAGCATTTTGAATTTTAAGTTCTCAGGACTTGCTTTTAATTCCCAGATGTTTAAACAAATAAAATACTAAGTTATAAAGTAAAACGAATGACTTTTGTCTCCCCTACATGGCGGACAATGTACGTCCACTTATTGATTCAATTGAGCGTGTCGACCAAATTGTTTTAAAGAAAACCCACAACTTTTGACCTTTACTGACCCCGTGGGAGTGGGTGGGATTTAAATACTTCATAATTTTTTTCTGAGGTAAAATAGTTTTTGGTTTTGGAAAGGTCCCGTATTTGAGGTCTACCAACGGGATTCTTTAGTAAAGGTTTGTGCTTTCTGGTTGAAAAAAAAAAAAAACTAAAATTCTTTGATACAAAAGTCAAGAACACTGTGAATGAAATGTAATTTTTCACACGTAAAATAATGTTTAACATGGGATTATGGTTTTACAGTCTGTGCTATGGTAGTAAACTAACACCTTTAGCTAAGAAAGTCCAGCAACGAATAGGTACAGTCGCAGACCTTAGGATCCAGTTTAAGGATTCCATCTCCTTATCTCTCTGAAAAGCCTTGGAGAAATAAAATAGCATTTTTTTTATAAGCACTATGTAACAGACTCTATTAAACACTATTTGGTAGAAACCGAAGTTAACATACGGATCCCTATAATTTATTCGAAAAACCGTTACGGCTGATTGGCTCGCTTCGAAATATGCGTAAGAGTTGAATGTTTTGTGTTGATTGTGTTTCCATCAGGGCTTTTTTATTACTTTATCTATAATTTTTGTATTCTCCTTAGTTTTGGGTAAAGTCTTATGACATTGGTTTTTCTGAACGAGTCCGAAGTAATGTTTAAGATTAATAATTACAGAACAAAGAATGTAAAATTTGGTTTCGTCTATATCAAAAATATCAAGCTACCAAAAAAAAACCATTTGTGCATATTGAACCTATGTAAATTTAAAACCGAACGAATAATATTACTATCGTGCTATATCCTTTAAGTAATAAAAAATCTAGCCACATTCTATTACCAAGAAGATAAAACTTTACTATAACAAATACATTCTGATGGTATCACCACCCAACCCCGAGAATTTCAAAGATTTGTAATGATGTCATAAAAAACATATTTTTGGGCGCTGACATTGCATTGCTAACGCTGGCTAAACCTTACGGGATAGATCAAAATAATGTACTACGGAATTGTATACATTAAAAAGGTCTACAGAAAAGTCTGCGATGGTATGTGTCTATTTCCTGAGGATAACGCACCGTAACGATTTTTATCTTTTACATATTACTAAAAATATATGTGTTATATACGAAGTTATATTAAACAATACAGTATTAATCCTTATTCAATTAAATACGTTAGATACGTTGTGCATTTAATGTAGATCAAAGTTTCCCTCTACAGCATATCATTAAAATGAATATCTTAGAAGATATCACAGATTTAAAAGTGTAACATCTAACAATGGGGTCGATATAGACCACTTTGGGTATCATTGATCTAACCAATATGTTTCTTTGTTCCAGGCTAACCCAGCGGCCCCCTACCCAAGAAGACAATAAAAGCCCTCAAAATTACTCGAATTCAATCCCCCAACAGCAAACCATCCACCCTGAGTTTCACAGATCCGTTTGGGCCTCCCCAGTCTTCGGACGGGGGGGGCCCATCCACCCCACAGCCGGCCCTCACCACCCAAGACTCGATAGACCACCAACACCACCATCTTGGGGGTTCACAAACCCCACACGACTCCGCAAATTCAACGCCCACGAATGTTTCCTCAAAATCGGCTTTCATAGAGCTACAGCAACATGGGTATGGTCCTTTCAAAGGGGGGTATCAACACCCCCATCATTTTGGGAGTCCAGGGGGACAGCAGAATCCTCATGAAGCGTCAGGCTTCCCCAGTCCTAGGTCGTTAGGGTATCCTTTTCCTCCGATGCATCAAAATACGTATGGGTATCATTTAGGGTCCTACGCGCCGCAATGTGCCAGTCCGCCTAAAGATGGTAAGTTCGATTTTGGTATTTTTATTTGTATGTTTTTATGAGTATTTTGGTAAAAATTTCTACGAAATTGGTAAATTAGTTGTATTGTTTTCGCATCACGATTGCAGTCTACACAAAAATACATTTGGTACCGATCTAAATGTATTTTTGTGTAAAACATTTTTGTTCAGAATTAGAAAATTAATTATTTGATTTGACAGATTTTTTCTACAATTTAAAACATAACATTATAAAGCGGTTTGCTGTACGGCACAAATGTATTGTTTTAAAAAATAGTCCTTTGACGACAAAATAGACTGTTTCGGAATAATTCAAGGAGAAATGGGAAAAAGGAGTAAAAAATATCAAAGAAAAAGAGTTTTCTAATTCCCCCAAAAGTATAATACCTACTATTACAACATCACAAATTCAATTCTTAACACCTTCGACACAAAAGAAGCCATTTTGAACATTACAAATTACCCTAATTTGTCATACATTACAGTTGTCTTATGAAATACCCATTTTTACGAGTTTCACCCTAAAATTATCGACACCCGGGTTTTCTGATCGTCACATTACGGCCTGAGCCGTCATTTTAAGGCGTCAACTACGAATATCATGAAGTTTTACGAAAAACTCCTTCGTTGGTAAAAAAAAAAAATGTATCTTTTCTTGAATATTTTATTGGGACTTCGGTGAACTTTTGGTTTCTTTATGTGACACGACACGACCACGATTCAACGTCACGGATGTAAGAAAGTTGTCTTTGCTAAGTCTTGTAAGAAAAAGGTTTGAATTTTTTCAAATTGTTAAGGGAAAGGTTGTTTGTTGAGGAAAATATGAAAAATTAAAAAGAAAACTGGTGCGTTGGACTAGAATGGTTGCCCTACTGCTGAACACGGGTTCGATTCCCGAGTCAAGCAAAGCGTAATTGGGTTTTTCCATCTGGGATTTGTCAGTAGCAGTCCGGGGTCTGGATTTGTGCCCGGTTTATGGCAATAGGCTCGCCGCTTATTACATGGGAATCAAACATAACTGGCGGAATGTGGGTGTACTATAAGTGCACCTCTGCCAATCCTTTCAGAGAGTACACGCGTGATGTTATGTTATATTGAAAAAAAAATATAGATGTTGATTAACATAACATAATATTTCGTGTATTTTTTCTTGCTTACTAAACAAATACTTAATAGAAATCGATTCGTATATCAATTCATTAACCGACTTCACAATAGGCGGACGCTATTGTCAATCAAATCACATATTTTTAAGATTTTCCTTTAAAAATCGTGAAATCTAAAATGGCCTGGAATACTGTACGTCAAAACACCAGTAATTGCTGTACGGAACCGTCGAGTTAATATTTAATGGAGTCCCCTATAGCAGAGTTCAAGTATAATTAGGGATGCCACTTTTGCTACGAACATTTTTCTTTTGCTTTTTAAGTACTTTATCAAGAATTTCATCGAATAAATGTAATAATAGTTTTGTGAATTGTAGAGAATATTCATCTTGGTCTGTGAGTTAAAAAACCGGCCAAGTGCGTGTCGGACGACGTACAATGAAGGGTTCCCTAGTTGGGATGAAATTATCACAAGAACAAACTTAACATTGTAGTTGAAAAACATGTTCTCTCATACATTCCAACTGCAAATGTAAGTTGGTCGACTATTACTCGTAAACTTGTAAAGCCTACTTAGCTGTGATAGATTTCCTTTTAATTTCGTTATTTATACTACTACTTTGATTTTTTTCACATACTCAAAAGCAACCATTTAGCTGGCAGGGGGGGGACGACACTTGACTCTAACAAAAATTAGCAATTATAAGCTTAATTTTACGCATACGGATCCCTGAATCGAAAAATGATTTTCACAGGCCCGTAATATTTCTGAATGCGCCACGCCATGGGATAAACGAGAAAAACACAAAAAAACATCCCCACTTTACGTGTGTACAGGAGGTACCCTAATTTTTTATTATTATTTTGCACCTTGTCGGCATTATTAATATGTTTATCCATGCCAAATTATAGCTTTCTAGTACTAAGAGTCTCTGAGCTAAGCTGCGGACGGACAGACGGACATAGCGAAACTATAAGGGTTCCTTGTTGACTACGGAACCCTAAAAACGGCTCTTTTTTGTAAGATTTTTATTAACTAGAAGCATAATTGTTTGTAGATTACACTTAAAATTAGTCACTGTTTTTCTTTACATTTTTCACTGTATTTTTCCTTCCCAGATCAACACGGAAATGTCTCTTTTTCACATCTAAACCACTACTTTGGTAAGAGAAAATATCACTATCCTCATAACATTCATAAGATGTCCAGCGGTGGGCAAACGCTTCCTACGGCCTTCACTAGGTCATCTTGCAATTACAAATTATTTAAATATATCAATTTCAGTCGAACATTCAAGGGGGCTCGTGGCTAAATAATATTAGCCGCACGAGTCGATCGAAGGTTAAGCTACGCTTGCCGCGGTCGGTTCGTGGATGGATGACCTTCCATTAAATATCGAGAACCCTCCGTGCCTCGGAAAGCACGTTATGCCTCTGGTCCCGCCTGTGATTCGTATATCTTTGACAGATGGGTAATCAGAAGCCCAAAATTCTGACAACCAGTTTACCATAGATGGAAAAACGCTAGGCAGATGATGATGAATTTCAGTCGAACAAATGACAACCATCGGAAAAATTCTAAGTAACTATTTTGCACAACCCTAGTAAGGTACTCCATTTTTCCGAACGCCATCTAACGGAGTCGCATGAAACTTTTATGTGTCGCATTGGCCCCGACCAATTGTAGAGTAGTTTGAATTTAGAATCATTCGCGTATCAGTTTAAAATAACTTTCTTTTCCTGTGTAATTGGCGTTGAATTTTAAAACATTCTTGCAAATGATTGGGGCCAACCGCAGGGAATAAAATATGATGCGTTTTTATGCAAATTATTACCTATTTCTAGAAATATTCGTTTTTTTTTTTCCTTTTTAGAAACTGGCTGTAAATGAAAAGTATTATGTTGTATTATCGTTACGTAAAACGGTACCTACTCACTATATGTACTTACGTTACAAGTTTTTTTTGCCAGAACTCATGAAAATTCGTTCAGTAGTTTAGTGAAAACCCAGCACCCCAATTACGTAACATTTTTTTCAAAGTCCATTGGATTGTAAAGGAAGTACCTTTACAATCCGATGGACTTTGAAAGAAATTCCTAATACATTGCTTCTTCTGTTTGAAAAATTCGTCTGCTCAAGAACGTAACGCAATTTTTTTTTCCAATTGTCTAAATTAAAAGCATTGTAATTGTTAGTGTGTTACGCAACTACCCCGCAGTTCTTTGTTGGGCAAACTATGGTAAACACAGAGTTTTGTAACTACTTTGTTATCGAGAAAAATCAAAGAGATTTAAAATAATTTCTGAAAAGTTAATCAACACAAAAATTTACTAACACACAGTCCAATCTCCTGGTAACTGCTGTGATTGGTTTACTTATTAACTACAGTATCAATTTACTTGACATGTCAACACATGAAAGTTAAGGCATATATTTAATCGAACCACTAATAGTTCTCATTATGCGCTCCTAAAAATATTATTGAACACTCTAATATAACGATTGCGCCTCTTTTAGTAAACTTTAAATAATTCCTATTTTGGGGACCTAAAAATATTAAATAACCGAGTAACTGTCACGTCACCAACTTGGATTACAGTCCAATCCTTTCTCTCAGACTCTTAACTGACTGACTAAAAACCACCTCGGTGTCCCTTCCCACATTTGCACCAGGGACCATGGGAACCTGTGAGCCTTCCACGATCCTCGGCTAATGGCCGGGCTGCCTTTGCGGGCTTTCTCAAGTCCGCGGGGGAGTGACGTGAAAGACTCCCTCCGCGACTGCCAAGTGACTGCGACCAACTTGGCCGTAAACTAACGCGGTTGGTCACTGTTCTAACCTAACCTAACCCATGGTCTAAAAAACAAGGTCTGGCATTCCGGGAGTGACACATGCTTACGTCACTATCCAGTTGCCACTTTATTGCAACAAAACAAAAATTATGGAAACATTTTCAGTCACCATGCTGTTAAAAAATATATATAAAGCATTTAAATTGTCATTTCGCTTTTCTAAACAAACGAAACAATTCAATTTAAACATATACCAACGTAATTGTTAGTTAAAACCTCATTGTTTTATCGGATTCGCCAGCTAATAAAGGCGGTTGGGGAGTTTTACACACTACTGGTAACACAGCGGTGATGACGTAGGCTTGTGTCACCCTGTGTCTCGGAATGCTATACCTGGCGAAGTATATTATTATACCATAACCTAACCCTTTTGGTCTGGGTAGCTACTGTAACCAACTGCTGTGAGAAAAGGCCAAAAAGTTTAAAAGTGTGCTTCACTAGAAGCGTCATAAGATTTTAGAGGATCATTCATTTATAAAAGTGTCCATCGTTAGAAGATCAATAACCCCTTTATTCATAAACTTTGCTTAAAGTTAAGAGATATTTAAACGTCAGAAATTTATGGTTAAACATTCGCTAATCATTACTTAACTTTAAGCACCGTTTATAAATAAACTCTTAAGTGTTTAGAGAAGCAGTTTAATATTTCCCTGAAGTTAATAGGCTTTCAAAAATGGCGGTAAGTTAATTTGCTAACTTTAACCAATGACCTAAACTAACCATAGTTAACACTTTTGTAAGAGTAAGCTGTTTTGCTCACACCGCGTATTTTATTTCAATAAATTTGCTTGCGTGCGTATAATAACAATAATTAGCTAAACAACTAATTAAACGCTTGTAACGGACGCTTTCAACATTCGCGCTAAGATTAAACAGTTTCAAAATATTCTGTAAATCTTTCAAAACGATTCTAAAATTAATTAAATGAAACCGGTGGAGTTATTCTCTAAAAAATCTGCCTAGCCTTTCCCCAACTATGTTGGGGTCAGCTTCCAGTCTAACTAGATGCAGGTGAACACCAGTATTTTACATGGAGCGACTGCCTATCTGACCTTCACAAACCAGTTACTGGCTGCAATTGTGAGCGTCGACGGTTATTGTTCTTTCCCTAGGGAACAGTATTTTTTTCTGAATAAAAGGTACCCTATGTCCTTTTTTGTACCCCTGACAACGTATATGCTAAATTTCATGATGTTCAGTTCAGTGGTTTAGGCGTGAAAAGGTAACAACGATAAATGATAAATGATTTTATTTCTGTAAGTAGGTTTGTACAAACACTTTTACACGTTAATCATATTTTAAAAACTAGATGAGGTCGGCGTTTCCTATCTGACTACGCTGAGAAGAAAGGCCGAAACAAACTCAGAGGTCACAGTCTCTTTTAAAGTCCAGACATAATCTTGGTCAGATCATGTGACAGAAAATGTGAACAAACAAACAAACTTACTTTATCATCTAAAATACTATTAGGAAGGTATTCTTCGTCGTGTCGATGACACGAAAGTGAGTAAGATTTCGTTGGCCCAAAACTTCACCACTTAATGGTAAATGGTACACGTTTATATCGATCAACAGGACCTTATCAAATACACAGTATTGGCTTGAATACCACGATTAATACCCCTGTTGGGTCTTTTGCTTCTAATAGTTCTAATACGCCTAGTACACACGATAGGTTTAATACACATTAATTTAGGGGCAGTATAGTAAAGCCCTGGCCCTGACCACTGTCATACTGAGTAGACACGGATTCCTCACGGACTTCCAAGGCATCAGCATCGTCGGTGGCAGCGCCGAGGTCACTATGGCTGCCATTTTTTTGGGCACAGATGACAGAATAAAAATAGGACATAGTTTGCGCCGTAGCTCCACATCCACACCCTGCTGCAGTAATTTCAAAGTAGCCCGGTATATGTACAATACCTTTAACAAAATCCGTTTGAAATTCTTATAAACTATCCAATTTTTGTACCAAATTACTATCATGTAATAAGTTGATACCACACTAGCCTTTGCCCGCGGCTTCGCCCGCGTGGATATCGGAAATTATCCCACGGGAACGTACCACCGGGATAAAAAGTATCCTATGTTAATCCAGGTTATAAACTATCTGTGTTCCAAATTCCATCAAAATCCGTTTAGCAGTTTTTGCGTGAAAGAGTAACAAACTTCCATCCATCCTCACAAACTTTCACAGTTATAATATTAGTAGGATAGGATAAATGTACAATAATAATACATAATCCCGCACCCTAATTCCGTAACACACTATCTATCACAATCTGAATCATTTTGAAGCCTATTGCTAATCCATTGCTTCATATGTTCGAAAAATTTGTCTGCTCAACAACGTAAATAACGCAATGAATGTTGTTGAACTGTCTAAATAAAACCCATTCCTACTGTTAATCTGTTACGAAATTACCCCGCCGGCTTTTAGCTACAGCACTTTACTAAAGCCATCCGTTTAGTATTTAAGTCGGGGTTTAAGTATTCGTTTTGCAGTATAACTTTTAGTAGTTAAAGATTCGGTTTTCATATTTCAATAGAGAGGAAACGTCAAGTGTTATGGAAAATTAGCTTGCGCCAGCGGCTTCGCCCGCCTGGTATGTAGATAAAAAGAAACCTGTCTTTCCTTAGGGTTCAATGTATTCCCATAACAAATTTCATCAAAATCGGCCCAGACGTTTCGGAGATTAGCTGGAACAAACAGACAGACACACAATTTTTTTATAAAATTGTATTTTTTTGTTATAAATACCGTTTATACTTTCATAAATAAGCATTTAGTAAAAAGCTGTTATTTTGACATTACAAACGGACACTTCAATTTTATTTATTTCTGTAGATGTATGGATGTTATAGGTTTAAGCTTACTTACGGTACGCGAGAGCTGTTAGCTGTATGTTAGATAGCCGTAGTATCATGTACAGAGTCAAATTAAATTAGCTAGGGAAACTGCAGACGTGATGAATAACGATAAAATGAAAAATAAATTTTTTTTTAGGGGTCAGCGAGCTCTCGTAGTGTTGTTACTTGCAGTATGAGTTGAGAAAACATGTTTTATCGTGTTTAGATATCGGTACTTATAATCACGTCTCTAAAGTTTACATTAAAAGAAAACTGATTTTTTTAACTGATTTTCAAGTGAATAAACAAATTTACTTTTTGTTTAATTATGTTAAGATATTGATACCCATTACGTTTATTATATAATTATGTTGACTTGACAGCATGGCAGTAGAGACTATGTCATGCTCACTTAAATGTCTCACTGTTGGTGGCGCGTGTGTTGGATCATTCGGTTCCCTACAAAATGGTTGAGCTGGATGGTGCTGATCCACGCGTCATGTTCGTGAACGGGCGCCGTCAGTTGAGACTGGTCATCTCTTAACTGCCACGGCTTATTTTTATTATTAATCTTATATTTTGAATTGTTTTTTTATATATTTTTTTTTCATTGTTCTCGCATATAGAAGCAACACGAATAATGTACCCAGGATTTTGTAATATCTTGATTTAAAAAGAGTGTCCTTGGAGTTTCTTGCCCGTTCTTCTCCATAGAGATCTACGTTTTGGAATGGGCAACTAGCTTCAACTTTCTGACTAACTGACCGACTCTTTGACAATTCAAAAGTGCCTGTAAATGGTTTAATTGAAATAAATGCTTTGAGTTTGAGTTTGAGTTTGAGTTACGTCTGCGGAGTTTCGCTAGCTAAGTAATTTAATTTGACCCTGTATGTTTTGGCTTCCTCGCCTCTGTCACCTTCAACTAAGAAACTAACGTCAAATTGATAAAGAATAAAAGTAACGAGATGGACCCAATTTGAGAAAAAAAATGTAGTATATGAAGTATTGAAGATAACTTTATAAGTACCAACTTATTATGTTTAAAAACGCACCCACTAGCTAAACCATATTTATCTCTAGATGGGTTGAACAAGCAAAAGTCGACAGTAAATATTGTCGTTATCATAAGCTATCAAAAATATTGGTGATACCAGAAAAGTTTGTCTAAAGCTATCAAAAATGTTGGTGATACCAGAAAAGTTTGTCTTAAGCTAACAAAAATATTGGTGATATCAGAAAAGTTTGTCATAAGCTATCAAAAATGTTGGTGATACCAGAAAAGTCTCCTTCCGAGCAACATGAAGCTTCTATCTTGATCGCCTCATTCCAATCAATGAACCATAAATTATCACGCCACGAGAGAGCATAAACTAAAAAATATAATATGGAGAAGACAGAAATATATTTCATTAACACTTCTGCAGAATCAAAAGTGTAGATACATAATTACACAACCTGCGGGGTAATTACGTAATACACTAACAGTAGGAATGGGTTTCATTTTGACAGTTCAACAACATTCATTGCGTTATTTACGTTGTGGAGCAGACAAATTTTTCGAACATATGAAGCAATGGATTAGCAATAGTCTTCAAAATAATTCAGATTGTGATTGATAGTGTGTTACGTAATTAGGGTGCTGCTTATCGTTACAGACACAATCATAATTTAAACCAATATTTTACCAACAAATTGCCTTTAAACGTACAATAAGTCAGCTCTGTGACTAACTTTATCATCTACCCTCTATATGGCCCTTGTGTGATAGCGCTAACCTTTACATAAATAAGTTTCAACTACCAATGGTATATCACGATACCCATAGATTCTATCTAAGGAAATTAACCTATAAGATATCTAACACGCTTTAAAAATGCTTAAAGAAAAGGTTGGAATATAAAAAAAATATACAGAAACTAGCTTTTGCCCGCGGCTTCGCTCGCGTTAATTTAGAATTTGACAATCAATTCGGGTTGTAGGTACTCTGCTTGTTGTTTGGGCGTTGCAATCATGGGCTCAGAGCGGAACTTTATTCTAGGACGTTCCTATACACAATGTTGTATGTATTTCTATTTGGCGCTAATACGTATAAATTCTGGGCATTGGACACACGCGAACACGCTACATATAGAAACGCTACATACATAAATGCACCCCTGCTACTCTAGACACACAAAATGTATTAGGTACTTAAATTAAAATTAAAAAAAAAAACTCTTATCACACTAATAAAGTTTCTATAATAATATAATTCAATCATGATTCGAAAGACACGTGGCGCCATCTATTATCACAAGAACGTTACTGTTGTTTTCCTCGAGAACAGTACTTTTTTTCGGGATGAAAGGTATCCTATGTCCGTTTCTGTACACCTGACAACGTATATGTAAAATTTCAAGCTAATCGGTTAAGTGGTTTAGGCGTGAAAAGGTAACAAACAAAAAAAGAACTTACTTTCGCATTTATAATATTAAATAAAATAAAAAAAAAAATAGTTAGGATAGTTAGGATTAGGATGGGTTTTGTTTGTGACTTTGCCATTGTGTTTAAGAAACCGCATTAATTTCAACATTTCACATTTTAGGGGTTCCATCAATTAACTCACCTAATCCCAGTTCACTGCTGAACTCTATAGGCCGCTCCCGAGCCACAACGCCCGGTTTTCAGCCTTCCACATCCTGAAGTCGGTCCCAGCCACCTCTTAAGGTTTTCGGTCCATCTAGATAGGTTCTAAATGAGGAGCATCTATTCAAAAAGTCGTATTTCACTTTCCAACTTTTTTTTTGAACCCGTGCCATAATAGCATATCGAATGATCCTAAAAACTTGTTCAAAAGGAGTCTACTTCCTTTACAATAAAATCCTGAAAATTAGTATTCCAATCAAAATGGATGTATTTCTGAATTAAAATGTTCTCTTAGATAGTTTTAAATAGAACAGGCATATTTCTTCTACAAAAAGCATCTTTTATTTATTATTTTCTTCAAAAGGTCATATTTTTTGCATATTTTACATTTTTAATAAAAATCGATTTATTCGATTTAGGATATGAACGTTTTTGTAAAGTTTGTTTATCATAGAAATACGACCTTTTGAACAGATGCTCCTCCACTGGTCCATAGGGGTGGAATTCGGAAAATCCCTGATTTTTGCCCATAAACGGAACTATCTTCCTTAAATGTTTTCCATTTTCAATGTATCGTTCTATTTATGTCTATAGCTCATAGATAGACATAAATATAACTATACCATTGAAAACGTTATCTGTCAATCACGGAACTGATTTTTATGCATAGAAGATTACCGATTCTTTAAAGGTTAAAAAAATACCAATATCAGAAATACGGAAATTGCAAATTAAACGAAATAGTCCAATGTAATTTACATTTGTGTATAAACAGGTATAGATGAACCTAATAATATCATTCAAAAATCGACCTTTAAAAGGCACAGATAATTAAAAAAAATAAGTAGGTATCAGTTTCGCTTTCGAGAATGCCATCCGTGAAAAAAACAGCACGCGATCCACAGACAACGCAAAAAAAACGTGATAACTTTTTTAGGCGTCAAAAATTTCGTGCACAGGAAACTATGATTAAATTGATGCGTTCCGACATGCGTCTTCCTTGCTAGTTTAATACCATTTATGGATGGCAATTTATGTATTCACAGTAATAAATTTATTAAGAATTAAAATGAACTGTAGATAAATAACAACTTATACCCAATTAAGAAATAAATAAAATAAAAATATTCTAACTAAACTAAACCTTTTAACAAACTAAAATTTGGCGTCGAAAAATTCTTTCACATCGCTGTTGACTGGTAATGTACCCAAGAGACTATCGGCATTGCCACGTGGTATCGCAATGCTTAGCCTCTGGCCAAGATAAAAAAAAACCAGCCTTGGGTCACGGGAAGTGTCAATCAGCGTTTGAAGATTTCATAGAATAGACCATGAGCACTCGGACCCCACTGCCTGAGGGTTTCAACCCCAAATGTCTCGAAAATATAATAACCTATAAATAAGGTATTATACTTACGCCCCTTGAGGTTTTTCACGGATAAAAAAATCTTTAGATAAGTAAGTATTCAAATTATGTTTGATTTGTGTTACTTACTATGTTACTTAATAATTGTGCAATTATTATTTGTAATTAAGTCGGTGTGTCAGAGTTTGTTTAGCAGAATTGTTGGATGTCTATCGTTTATTATTATTTATTTATTGACATATACACGAACAACTAAATGAAAAGTAGGTTTAGACCGTCCTGCAGTTTGACTATGGTTTTGAGTGAAGTGTGTTAAAGCTGTTTTTTTTTTGGATTTTAACAGAGCCTATGATAGTGACGATACTTCAAGGCCGGCTAACCCTGTGTGGTCAACCAGCGGGGTAATTACGTAACACACTAAAAGTAGGAATGGGTTTCATTTTGACAGTTCAACAACATTCATTGCGTTATTTACTTTGTTGAGCGGACAAATTTTTCGAACATATAAAGCAATGGATTAGCAATAGGCTTCAAAATGATTCAGATTGTGATAGATAGTGTGTTACGTAATTAAGGTGCCGGTCAGCGCTACTACCAACTTTGCTGACCAGTAAATCTTTTTACATGACATGTTACCTAATAATATCTATTATCATATAGTAATTCCAATCCATAAGACATTAACTACATTCTCTATCCATAACATAATTATGTCATCTAAAGTGGAGCTTTAGCGGTCACATATGATTTTGTGATACCTACTTTTCATTTGAACCCTAAAAACACGCTTTCAAAAAAGATAATTTTCTCCAATCTTCACATTCGTTTGGCAACCCTGCGCAAGGTCGATTTTCGCATACATATAGTCGTTTCCCAAATGCACTAGGAGATTTCTAAACCCTTCCTGGATTCAAGGTTTTGGTTAGGTTTTTAATATGGCCTCGAAACGCCGGAAATACCTGATAGCTACCTGCAAAAAAATACAGATTTATTTCTGTGCTAATCAGCTCAAGCGATCTATGTTACATTGTAGACTACATTCTTAAGCCGGCGGAGTAATTGTGTAACACACTAACGGTAGAAGTGACTTTCATTTTGACAATTCAACAACATTCATTGCGTTATTTACGTTGTTGAGCAGACAAAATTTACGAACATGTGAAGCTATGGTTTAGCAACATCCTATAAAATTATTCAGATTGTGATTAATAGTGTGTGACGCAATTTGTTGTGAGTCCAGACGTGTGTAATGTATTGTATCATGTAATGTAACGCGAATTATTCTGCGTCTGGACGGCACTACGAGCATTACATGTAACGCTGGGGCTAGCGCGTGGCGCTCGCGCTGATCCATCGGCTGTCGGTTTTTACCGCGAACACAAAGACCGCAGTGTGGCAACTGTGTGGAACAAAACGAACACATACATGATTCGCGTTGAGTTTACATGCCGTCCACACAAATCGCATTACATTAAACATTGCACACTTCTGGACCCGGCTTTAGGCCTACCGTCCACGGCGCTACTCAAAAAACTCAAATCACCAAAGAGTAGCCAGAATGTTACAGCACTAGTAAGTACTTCAATAGTGGTCCGTACACGACGAAACCAGTCACAGACTAGTTAATAACGCGTTAGTTAGTCGCGTCGTGGACGATGAGCATGGCACCTGCCCCCACCGCCGGCGATTAGCGAGAAGCGAGTAAAGCTAGGAACCAAAAACGGAGTTATTGCCGGTGGTTTAAACAGTCAGCGATAAAATATTTATATATTAGGTATTCTCTTACTTACACGGGAGCTTACAAGCTTGTGTAAGTTTCTTGAGCGAGAAAATCGTTGACAGCTAATCGCTTCCTCGTCGCCGCCCCGGTGGAACAGGTGCATATTAAGTCTATAAAAATATTCACATTTTGAAAAATCGTTTTTCAATTGTCATTTTCTAAATCATTTCGAAATTCAAACGGTGTCTCGTTGTAAATCCGCGATGGTTTACTTTAAAAACAACGAATTCGCTTTCATATTGTGTGCGCTCGCTTGAGTGAGGTTCCAAGTGAACTTTTCAAAATAGCACTAAAGCTAGGGTTTCCTAGAAGAAACGAAAGAGAAAGAAAGAAAATACGTTTATTTGCGGTAAACATGACGCAGAGAAAAACACACAAATACAAAAAAGAACGAGTTGGGGGAAGATAATTATTATTCTGATTATAATTCTATAAATAAATATTTGATACGGCCGCGAATTATATTTAGATACTGACCTGCAAATTGCAAAAAACGTAAGTAAATTTGAATTTCGCGGTCTAACTTGGGCATCCCTCTAAAAAAAAATCCCTTTAATCTATTCAAATAATGTTTAACCAGTACAACAGTAATCAATCTCTATGTAAAACTAACCTGCAATTAAAAATTACATAAACAACAAACATAGAGACGTATAATTAACAAATTGTGACAAATTAAACTGTACTAGGCAATAAATTTTCATCTCGACCCTATGGTCATGACTCGGATATCTATGGTCATGACTCTATGCCCAATTAAATTAGACCCTTTGTCATAAAACTAGATACCATTATATTACCAACCTATTATGGTCCCACTGTAGGGCAAAGGCCTCTTCTCATACCGAGAAGACACGAGCATTGATTACCACGCTTGCTCAAGACTATAAGTCCAGGTTTCCTCCAGCGGGCTTAGCACGAGAACCGTAGATAAGCGTTTTGTCGACGGAAGAGTAGACAAAAATGACTTTTCTATGTAGACACTTTTTCGGTAGACACGCAATTTCTATTTTGTAGTAGAGTAGAAATAGAAAGCGTCATGCTGAGCCTGCTGATATTTTCCTTCACCGAGGTCAGTAATATCCAAGGTAAACTTGAAAAGTGTATATGCATTGAAAAATTTTCAATGGTGCTTGTTCTGATTCGAAGCCACAGTCTCGTGCATAAGAGGCGAGGCTTAAGTACTGGTCCAAAATAAAAATAAAATATTTCACACAAACTTAATATCACTTATGAAACGTCAGAAGCTATGTGCACAGTTCCAATTGGTCGTTTTCTATGGAGAAGAGCCGGCAAGAAACTCCACGGTTACTCTTTTAAAAATAAGTGGCTTTTACATATTTTTTCAAATTACAGTGTTAATAGGTCATCACGACATTTTAGATACCATTACTCTTAGCATAACATAACGCTTGTATTCGCCTAAGAGGTATGCAGGGGGGTTTAGTGCACCCACATTTTGCCACTTAGGTATGATTAACTCCCATGTGATAGGGGGCGAACCTTTTCTACAAACGGGGCACAAATCCAGACTCTGGTTTCTACTGAAAAAATCCTGATGGAAAACCCCAATAACACTGGCCGACATGGGAATCGAACCCGGGACCATATGACCCTTTCTTTTTTTTTTCGTGTTCATGTCCTCATGGATGTCCCCCACCCTGGGGCAGGGGGAGGGGTCTGTCACACTCTTACTGACTAAAACCACACGGTGTTCTTCTACTACCTTTAGCCGGGTGCTGGAGTGCTTGCGCATTTCATCACGCTCCCCCGGCCGGGTGTTGGCCCGCATGAATTCACGCGGACCCCGTCACCCTCAGCGGCCGCATACGGCCGTAATTCCTCTAGAGAAAGGCACGCGCGGAATACGGCGCGCCGCCCACTCGGGCCTTTCACTGTTCAGGCAACAAACTCCCCAAGTCTGTTGCCTGCAGGCCTCACCCTAAGGCGGCCGGAGATCGTACCTTGCCCTCCGGCGCCCGGTGCGTCTGCTACGGAGGACCATATAACCCTAGACAACCATGGCAGTATTTCTCAAATATCCCTTTATTCTTGACCTTACTGTTGAAGGTTCTCAACCAGTCCTACCACGGGGTATCGTGTTACCTAGTAACTGGGTTGTGGAGGTCAGATAGGCAGTTGCTCCATATAAAATACTAGGATTAAGTTGCATGTGTTTAGACTGGAAGCTGACCCCAACTAGTTGGGAAAAGGCTAGGCAGATTGATCTGCCCATTGTGTCACCCTATGTAAAATTTCTACATTTATATCTGTAATTTTTAAAGTTCTCCCTCCCTATTTGTAACTGTCATCTCTGCTTATCCCACATACCACAAATTTTAACTCACAGCTCAAAACAAAATGGTCGCTTATCGCACCGAATTTACTCACTCAATATTCTACTCTACCGTACACAGACAAGGTCTAATTTCCTTTTTCAATTAACATGTCTATAAATCTTACGACGTTTAAGAAGGGGTGATCAGACTGATCATTATTAAATCGTCTGCTTGTTTGATGATACTAATTTTATAATTAATGTCATTGTTCCGTTTGATAAAAGACATTAGTGGTATAGTGGTACCAAGTTCGGTTTTCGATCGTGAGGGTTTGGATTCGATAATATCTAGGTTTCGGAATAGAAATTGGGGTTTCAGCGAAAAAATTATTTTTGGTACCTGCTTAACTGTGGTTTGTCTACTGTGACTAGGATTTTCCCTAAAGTCTCAAATTCAAACTATTTTACTTCATAAAAACCTACATGGACGCTTTTGAAACGTCAGAAGCTAGGTGCACGGTTCCAATTGGTCGTTTCCTATGGAAAAGAGCCGGCAAAATACGCCACTATAACTCTTTTAAAAATAAATAGTGAAGAGTTGAAGTTGAAAGATTATGTTGATTCATTACAAAAACATTACGCTAGTAATCCCCGAAGGGTGAGGCAGAGGAGTACCTATAGTACACTCACATTTCGCCAGTTATGTTTAAGTCCCATGCAATAGGGGGCGAGCCTATTGCCATCAACCGGGCACAAATCTAGATTTCGGGCTGCTACTGAGAAATTCCTGATGATACCCAATTACACTTTACCCGACCTGGGAATCGAACCCAGGACTTCATGCTCAGTTGTAGCACTTGCGACAACTGGACCAAAGAGGCAGTCTAATGTTGAATTACTATAACGCTATTACCTGATGATGATTTTGATATCTAATCTATGGAAGTAATTTTCTTCAGAGGACCTAGACAAAGTAACAGTCGATTAGCAATGACGCTAGTAGAAAAGCCAAAAAATGTATGGGGTTGTCATAAGCTATCGAAATGTCACGTGATTATAGATCAACGAATAGAAATTAACTAGACAATGTTAACATCATTCGATTCTATGAAACGAATCGACAGCGTCGAACGATTACTTCCATAAAGATGCGTAGCCAAGTGGCATTTTTTGACAAGCGTTATCGCTAGTATTCGATTTGTATGATGGAAACATCAGCGAAAGCGATAGTGAATGTAGAAATAGAATCGCTCCGAAGCGAATGCCATTTGTCTAGACCCTCAGGTAACATAAACCGTATAATAAATTGACTCAATAATACTGCACACCTGGAAACTCGACTAACACACAAATTAGAAAATACGGTAGCTAAGTACTGAAGTAATTAGTTCTTTAAAATGCCAACGAAGTTGATAACTTTGGTCTTATCTAGCTGGACGACTAATAAAGTGTTGATTTTAGATGAAAGGCTGCATTTTGGTCTCATTAATGGGTTTCATAATTATTATTGTGGTATTGAAGGTCGTGAACTTTGGTTTCATAGCAAAGGAAGTTGCATTTATATATCTAACGGCGCAGGATAGCCTTTACCAGAAGTGGTCAACATATTAGTTGTTCAGTATCTTCAATATCATCAGGATTGTGCCGGAATATAGCAGTTCGTCGTGGACAGCGGCTCCCTTGACATCATCTTCTGTCATCAGAATGCCGCGGAACCATCTTTACGACCAACGCTCCGCTAGAGTGTCAGTAATAAGCCAGTGTCACGCACAATGGTCCACATAAAGGACTTAGTACGGAAACCATAATCCTAAAGCAGAAGAAGAAGAAAAGAAGCTAATGGCACTATAGAGGTATGAGGAACAGGGTGTAAAGCTCACTCATACTCTATTGAAAAGGGTGGATCCTCCGACCAGACGGGTGTTGTGTCTGGTGGGCAACTGCCCGACGATTGATGTCGGGATGTTGTATATATGCTAGTTGCGCGGTAAACTCTGCTTGCGCGATGCAGGATTTTGTGTGACGTCAGTATGACGTGTAGCTCGCATGTGGCGTTTGTAGATGCCGCTACATCACTCCCCCCCGGAGACCGGAGGTCGATAGTGGGCTGAGTCTTGTATCTTGCGATGCTTGCCAGGGCCAGTTGAGGTTCCAGTGAGTCGGAACCGGGTGCCGCATAGTTCACGGTGAGTCGGAACTGTCTGCGGTGGTACCCCATTGAGTCGGGGTGGCGCTGCGTTATGCTCCAGTGCGTCGGATGTGGTACAGCGCCGGGTTGAGGCTGACTGCTGGCCTCGACCAGGAGAGGGTTTGAAGGCTCTGCTTGTGGACCGGCCGAGAGTGCAGTGTGCTGTGCCAAGGTTGCTGATGAGGCTGAGGGTGATGACCAGGTATGCGCGGTCGCTGCATGCTGGTGGTCAGGATACCCGTTGAAGCCGTGGGTGCTGGCTGGCTGTGTGACTCGCCGCTCTAAGGCTTGCGGAAGTGATGATGATGACGTCACGGTGAAGTAGTTGCACGAAGGCTGCGCTGTCGTTCATGTTCGGGGTCACCAGTATAGAGGTATGAGGAATAGGGTGTAAAGCTCACTCATACTCTATTGAAAAGGGTGGATCCTCCGACCAGACGGGTGTTGTGTCTGGTGGGCAACTGCCCGACGATTGATGTCGGGATGTTGTATATATGCTAGTTGCGCGGTAAACTCTGCTTGCGCGATGCAGGATTTTGTGTGACGTCAGTATGACGTGTAGCTCGCATGTGGCGTTTGTAGATGCCGCTACAGCACTCTTCTCCGATCTCTTCGTTGATTTCTAGTAACTTCGTAACAAAATTAGACAGCGCCGCTTGCTGCGCTGTTATAACAAAATAAAGTATTTTTCTATTCTTCATAGTTTCTATTCTTCATAGACACCAAAAGTTACACTTTACCATCTCGAATATCAAAACTTAGGTCTTCAAGAGCGGTAATAGGTAGTGTGACTTTCGGGCTTCTAACGACCCGTATTGACTGTCAAAAATCTGTGAATGACAGCCGGGACCAACGGCTTAGCGTGCTTCCGAAGCACGTAGGGGTCTTGATATGTAATGGATGGTCACCCATCCACGAACCGACCGTTGCAAGCGCAGCTTAAACTTAGATCAGCCCGTGTGACTGTTATCATTTAGCCACGAGCCCCTCAATAGGATAATAGGTCATGCTGTGGTATCCAGACAGCAGGCTGGTATCAGAACTGACTCTCCAGGTTATCCATACATTTGAGTATCACCATTCTTAAAAGGCTATTTTAACGCGCCACGAATGATCATAAAGTCTGTGAATAACATTAAAGGACCGCGCATGACTTTATAGAGGTATGAGGAGCAGGGTGTAAGGTTCACTCATACCTCCATAGAAAATGGAGGATCCTGCGACCAGACGGGTTTTGTATCTGCTGGGCAACTGCCTGACGATTGATGTCGGGACGTTGTATACATGCTAGCTGCGCGGAAAACTCAGCTTGCTCGATGCAGGACTGCGTGACGTCAGTGTGACGCGTGTGTAACGTCCCGACATCAATCATCGGGCAGTTGCCCACCAGACACGACACCCATCTGGTCGGAGGATCCTCCCTTTTCTATGGAAGGTATGAGTGAACTTTACACCCTGTTCCTCATACCTCTATAGGGAAATACAGGCTAGATGTTATGTTATGTTAAAGTTCTACCCCCAGGTAACAGGGGCGAGCCTATTGCGATCAACCGGGCACAAATCCAAACTCCGGGCTGCTACTGAGAAATTTCGAATGGAAAACCTGGCACTGCCCGACCCGGGAATCGAACCTAGGACCCCACGTTCAGCAGTCACGCTTTATTCCTACTTTGCTCTTGACTTTGACCACAAGAATGCGCATCACCATAGTACTAAATCGTTAAACAAACTTAAATACTTCATTTAATTACACGTTCAACTAATTATAACATTTTGGTAACAATTCGTTTTGACAAACCAATTTGTACCTAGTCATTGTTTTAAATTAATTGTCGCCATAAATTAAATGGTGCTTGTCTTTTTTTAGAAGATTATAATCTGATTAAATAGTGTTTTTTTTTTGTATTCATTCATAGCTATGTTTAGTTTGTTAAAATATTATTAATGAGGTACAATTATTATAATGTAGCAGAAAATATTTTTTTTTAATTTAAATCATATTCATCCAGGTTTTTTAAAAATCTGTTCGAGCTATCTTGTATGCACAAATTAAGATTATAATAATAAATAAATAATACCAGCCTATCACTGTCCCACTGCAGGGCAAAGGCATCTTCTCATTCAGAGAAGGCACGAGCATTGATCACCACGCTTGCACAAGACGTGGTGGTGATTTTAGGCTTATATTGACCAGAAGTCCAGGTTCCCTCACGATGTTTCCTTCACTGATGTCAGTAATGGCCAATATAAACTTCGAAAGTACATTATGAATTTAAAAGTTACACTGGTATTTGCCCGGATTTGAACCCACAACCTCGTAATTTTAAGATTGATCAGGGGTAACTTTTATCCAGCACCCTAATTACGTAACACACTATCTATCACAATCTGAATCATTTTGAAGCCTATTGCTAATTCATTGCTTCAAATGTTTGAAAAATTTGTCTGCTCAACAACGTAAATAACGCAATTAATGTTGTTGAACTGTCAAAATTAAACCCATTCCTACTGTTAGTGTGTTACGTAATTACTCCGCTGATGTGAGGAAATATTATAGGTACTAAGATATCTGAAATTATTCAATATTTATTACGAGAAAAGTGAGATTTTTTAACAATATTCAATTTAATTTCGGCCTCAAGTTATCTAAACCCAAAATACACTCACATTTAAAAACCTCAAAAAATATTCGAATTTCAAAATCCAAAAAAAGAAGAAAGGGTACAGTCATGTTAAAAAGCGCTTAACGTAACGTTCGCTCGGTCACACCCACTGGTACGCTACGAAACGTGCTCTATTTCGTTCATTAATTATATTTTATGAACTGTTACTAAGCGCGCGCGGCTCGTTTTTATGACAAAATTAATTTATGAGATAATTGTGCTAATCCGTCACATGAGTAACGTTTAATGTCGATTTAGTGGCAATTTGTTGATTTATTGCTGATATATTATTTGAAAAACAAACAAATTATCGCGTGATTCTGCAACTATGTTCACGTAATGATACAGCGTTTGTCATTTTATTACAAAAATACAGACTAAACTATGTGGTTGAACTTTTTAAATCATATAAAAGTGTTCTGTCAGAATTCAAAATGAAAAATCATTTACAATAATCCTAAGTAATAAAAAAAATACTGTAAAGTATATTTATGTTAAAAAGCGGAGGCGCACCCACTGAGCGTTGGCTGCGTTAAATGCTCTATTTTAGATTCATAATTATTTAATTCAATATGTTCGTAAAGCATTTTTATTACTTTATTAGGACATTTAATGTTATTATTATGATGAATTAACACGTCGTTCAGGATTTTATGGAGAAATTAATATGAAACTTGAAAAAAAAAAAATCTAATTCAAATTGTATTTCTGACGCCCGCCCATTTTTTACTAAAACGTTCCCCTAGCAACTTTAAAACTCCATTTGCCTTATCTTGTCTTTATAAATTCCGAAAAAAAGGGGACTAATATTTTATTGTAAACACTAGTCACTTTTGGGTAACCTGGGACCCCGTCAAAACTAAAGGGTGTGTCCCCAAAAGTACCTCAACCCATCCCCTAGGGTATTAACCGTGATGTTACCCCGGAACCTTTCTATCAACCAACTGCTTATCGCCGCGAGACATATAAACATAATTACAGACTGACTAGCTTTTAATTATTGCCTTAAACATCATTTTTATCAAGTTTTTCTAAAGAATTCTTCACTCTTAGCCTTAAGCGCAGCACGTGAGGTACGGTCGCGTGGTAAAGTGGTTTGAGGTTATTTAATTTATTATTATTTTTCTACTGCTGAGCATGAGGCCCTGGGTTCGATTCCTGAGTCGGCCAACGTGTTATTTATTAGGTTTTTCTATGTGGAATTTCTAAGAAGCAGCTCGGAGTCTGGATTTGTGCCCGGTTGATGGCAATAGGCTCGCCCCCTATTACATGGGACTTAAACATAACTGGCGAAATGTGGGTGTACAATAGGTACACCTCTGCCTAACCCTTCGGGGAATACAGGCGTGATATTATGATAAGTGTATTATTTTTTACAGAGACAAAGTTTTGTTCTTTTATCTTAAAATAATAAAAGAGTATCATGTAGATTTTTTGCTGCTGTAAAAATCACTATTAAACGTAGTAACAAATAATTATGTATTTTATGGGTACTACAACAAAGTTTGTTTCAGCGTAATAAAATTAAAACAATATCGTTAATAAATAAGCTTTAGTTGTAATTATAAAAATAATGAGTACTTACTAAAGTGTTACGTGCATTAAGTACCTGCTAATTAACCAGTTAAATAATAATAAAAACCTGTATTGTATGTTCACACTTCAATAAAATATAGATTTCGCAGTACAGCTTGCTATTTGTAAGAAATATTAATATTTTAAAGTGTTAAAACGGATTTATTATTAACAAGTAAGTAGGTAATTGAAGGTAAAAAAGAACAACTGTTATTTGAATAGATCTTCTTAGAAATGAAGACAGTATTTTCGGAAATTATTAATAATGTCAGTCGTATTATGCTAGAGTTACAAACACAGCCTTGAACATCCCGAAGATATTTTTTTTTTCAATCAAAGTTAGCTCAAACTCTACAGGAAAATTATGGAATTATTCACAAATCCACTTATTAATCATTTACTAGCTGCGCCGCGCGGTTTCACCCGCATAAGTCTCGATCCCGTGTTAACATCGAGATAAAAATTATCCTCTCTCCTAATCCAGGTCATGGTCTAACCATGTGCCAAATTTCATCCAAATCCGTTCAGCCGTTTTCTCGTGAAAGCGTAACAAACAAACACACAAGCAAAAATCAAATCTTTTCTCTTTAAAATATTAGTTTAAATGAACAGTCAACACTTTGGTTGGTAACAGTTCCTGAAACTGTGTAGATCTAAATAAGATTACTCAGGAAAAAGAACCTTAGGCTAAACGTTCGACACACCCCTTACTATAACTTTGGAACAAGAATAAATAAAGAAAAATAAACATTTTCGGTTCTAGCTTCGGCCTTTGGTAGTTCTAAAAGGTTTTGAGCATCCAAACGGTTGGTCGACTCTTCAGTCGACTAACCGCTTGCATGGTCAAAACTTTTTGCCCAAAAAATAGGCCTGCACTCTGCTCAAGTGAAAACTTGACCAGAGTGCTGGCCTATTTTGTGGTTAAACGATCATTACCATACAACATGGCAATATTGCCAGCCTTTTGGGCACTTTTCGACGACGGACGAATTTTTTGATGCCCTATGATCTTTCCCCTCACTTTTTTTTAAATCTTTGCAATTTTTTTTTTTGTGTGTCTGAATTTCTCCGAGTCCTACTAACTGTAAAGTTAGAAGACCAACTTTTTTTTAAGTGATCAGTCACATATATAAGACTCATTATCATCTGCCTAGATTTTTTCCAACTGTGTTGGGGTCGGCTTCCAATCTAACCGTTTGCAGCTAAATACTTATTTACTCACTTACACAAGACCTTAAAAATAATCACAAAAACTATAAAAGAAACAAAAAAAAACACAATATGCAACACCAAAACATGTTTATCGAAAAACTTGTTTAATAATTTTATTAAATACGTTAATAGATTAAGGTGAAAGTAATTAAAAGTTAATAATTTGATTCCCATAAGACTATTTCTTTAATAAAAGCGCGGTAACGTCCAACGGGAAGAGTGAAGATTTTTTTTTCTCTTTTTATTTAAAAATTAACGGCGCGATTTTATTTTCTTGTCGTAGGCGGGACAGACGAGTGTCTCATAAGTCATAACCATAGATCTCTAATTGAGAAATGACAATGGAATTAATGGAGGATGGTCTTTTCTAAGTGTGAAGAATGAATCGTTAGTTTAAAAAAATCTTATTATTTGCCTTTTGTTTGACAAATAGGTACATATAACACACTCAGCTGTTGCACCTAAGTAAAGAAAATTCTTTCAAACTTGACTTATTGGTACGATTTTGTTTTTCAGTAATACTAAAGATCTTTTGATTTGACTGTCCTTAAAGATTTCACTAAGCATTTGTTTTTTATTATTTAAATCTATTTGCGCAGCACTAAAAATGATTCTTTTTTGCATTCTGTATTCCTCAAAAAGAAATAATTAAAATTCACATTTCCTCATTGAAATACACTTCACCACAAAATTAACAAAACGTTTGAACCGCTATCACCCGCTCGTCTGTCCATACATTTTTTTTTTCTATTTTTTCTTTTTTCTTTCGTTACTGGCAAAGGGTTTTATTGTTTTTTAGCTGGTACATTTAACGTTCAGTTTTTCGGTAGGCGGGCTATGGGCGGAGTACAGACAGTATGGTATGTGTGTGGCTCTGCTTAAATTTTTTAATATTATTTAGATTTAGTTTGAGTGTGACCTTTTTTAAATGTAATTATTACTGAGAATGAAAGTGAATGAAGTATTTTTTTCAGTACGTCTTGTACGTAATAAAAATGTATAATTTTAGTCTGAATGAACGAACTACTTAAATAATCCCGGTGAAGATAAAGTAAATCAAGCATTTAAAGATTAATTATAAAAATAATCTCAGTTTATAAAATTTCCCATTTTATGGGGTTTAGACAGATTCGGCTGCAAGCACTTACACTCTCAGTAGAACGGAGTAGTATGACATAACAAAACCACAAAAAAAAATCAACAACGTTTTTTCACATCACTACTTATCGACACGACATCGGCACATCACTACTGCTTGAGGGTGTGTCGCGGCCCGGGGCATCGCATTGTTTCGTCTGTATGTATGACGGACGCCGACATACATACATACTACATACATACATTTTGTATGGAACCATGGGAAGCGCTTGTTGTGAGTTTTTTGATGAATGTAATGTGAAATTGTGGACTATTCATAAATCATTTGATTTATAAATTGCCAGCTTTTGCTCGCAACTTCTATTGCGTACTAACATCACAAACTTCCCTTGACCTGCACCCTAATTACCTAACACACTATCTATCGCAATCTGAATCATTTTGAAGCCTATTGCTAATCCATTGCTTCATATGTTCGAAAAAGTTGTCTGCTCAACAAGGTAAATAACGCAATGAATGTTGTTGAACTGTCAAAATTAAACCCATTCCTACTGTTAGTGTGTTACGTAATTACCTCGCTGGAAAGTATTTTAGTTTTTTTTCTGTGCGTCTCGGTTGGACGGAACACTATGCACATGTCTGTGGACTTGGTCGGAAACGTTAGGTTCGATTCCTAGGTCTAGCAAAATGTTTATTTATTTATTTAACCATTTATGTACACACATATAAACAGGCAGGAAGAAAGGAACAGAAAAATACGTACAAATATGATGCTTATTTCTAAAGAATCTCTTACAGCATACCTGCGATAGGAGAGAAGATAGAAAGAGATGTAGACAATGTGTGTAAGAGTAGAAGAGGAAACAAAATACATAAAATCAAAAACAATTCTCCAATTTAAATATATACTTACATTATACATACTTCTAAAATAAAATATCACTAAAATAGAATGTAATTTTAATAATAAATACATATGCAATTATGACAAAATGGAAAGATAGTGCTCTCTCACTCTACTTTTAAATACTGCAACAGTTTGGCAGTTCCTAATGTCAGGCGGAGGCGTTATTGGGTTATTCCACCGGAAATTTCTCAGTAGCAGGTTCAAGTCTAGATGGTTCGAGTTTATGCCCAGTAGGTGGAAAAGGCTCGTCTCCTTTTAGAAATATAAATAATTGCTCCTATTACGATTATTCTGAGACTTAACCGATCTAGCAAAATTCGGGTGTACTGAAACTCCTCTAAGTGTCCCTTTTGTAAAAACGGGAGTGAGGTTAAGTTATTTGGCATCTGCCAACAACAAAGCAGAGCATAGGAGACCCGCAATGCTTTAGAAATATTCTCAGGCAACTTTGACACAAAATCTTCAGTATTTTCAACGCTATTCGGAATTTTCCTACTATTTGTGCTTCTTTATGCTTATAACGAATGATAAATGATTTCATTTCTGTAATTAAGTTTGTACAAACACTTTTACACGTCAATCATATTTTAAAAACTATATGAGGTCGGCGTTTCCTTTCTGACTACTCTGAGAAGAAAGGTCGATACAAACTCTGAGGTCACAGTCTCTTTTAAAGTCCAGACATAATCTTGGTCAGATCATGTGAAGACCATGTAGATTTGTGTCTGAAATGGTCTTTTGAGGAAAACTCACGCAGATTGAGTGGACCTGTCCAGTCAGTGCACGCATTTGTCAGTAATCGTGCAGCTCAACTCAGAACTTATGAATCGTTATCTAAGTAATAGGAACTGATATTCTCTCCAAAAATTAAGAAATAGATTTTCAAAATAACCCTTTTCATTTCAAACGTATTTAACTAGTGCATACAAGTGGAAGTATTAATATCACGCTGTTGATTTACGAGGCTCGGCTGCGCAAACAGTTTTGCATATCTATCTGCGATCGCGACACTGGCCAGCAAGCCTTTGAATTTGTAACTGAATTCTGAATTTGAAAGATTTGTGTTCGTTATTTGAGTAGTATTTTTTTTTTGTAAATGCAATGTAGGTATCTACTAGATTTGTATTTTTTCTTTTTCGTATGTATGTTTTGAACTACTTTGAATGATATAGGATAGTTTTAATGACCGTTACTTGGCTTTCTGTCAGTCTCCTTAACCGTAAAAGTTAAAATATTCATCCATTTTGAACGATGTAATACCAAAATTCCGTTACGCTAATAATCACAGGCGCATCTAAACAAGAAAAAAGAAGCGGACTCGCGTACGATTTTTAAAAAGCGCACCAAAAGAGCCGCGGACAATTCCAAATTCAAAAATTTTCCACGGCGCGCGTTCGGATACCGAATAAAAAAGTTGAAGTGCGCTCGATATTAATATGCAGTGCTGAGAATCGTGTGGTATCGTTAGTGCTGCGATAGTGACGGTTGTATTCGATTTTATTAGAAAAGTCGAATATTTTTTTGTGATTTTAGCGAAATAGTCGTGTTAAAAAAAATATGTTTAGAGGCTCATCTAATTAAATATCACAGAAAAGTCAGCCATTTCATTAAGCTGTCAATTATGATGAAGGTAGATAGTAAAATAAAAAAATTACATTGCTCATTAATTTACGAAAATCATCAATTAAACCAAGAAATATCCACATACCACGCAATTTTTTTAACAAATCTATCGTCAAAATACAAATCGACTAACTGCCAACAACTCGATTCATATTCGCACCACTACTGCACTAAAGCACGCTTACCAAAAAGCAGGGTGTTGGTCTTGAGGCGATTCGATGTAGCGATACGAACCCAGTAATTACAACTTACTGACTATAGCTATTATCAAGTAGCAGAGTGCCTTTCATATATTTTACAAAATGGATGGCCATGTCTCACAGCCTGTCTTGTGCGTTGAATATTTATATTGTAGATTTATTGCGAAGAAATATGTTGTGATTTATAGAGGGCTTGTGTGCGGTGTTTGAATTCGGAAGGCCATTTTGAATTTTTTGGCGTTCGAATTTTGAATTTTTTTGAGAGTGAGCGTCTTTTTTGACAGGATAGATGAAAAGTAGCTTAGTCAGTAAGACAGCGTGTTCTATAATATTCTCTTGCAATTTCTTTTTTAAAGATTTATTTTCTCACATTGTGTTTTGTGGATGCTCAAGTTTTTTTAGGAAAATTTTCTCATGGGTTTTTGAAACTACAGAACGCCACAAGCTACAAGCCATAAGCCGTGCCCTTGGTATGTATATACCCTTTCCGTTACACGTTGTATATACTCTTCCAAAGATTTTCATTTCTATCTCAAATTCACCTCTCAACCTCTAACAAGCGTGAAAATACAAAACTACGTTTAGAAACTTGTACCAAACGCACAAAATTAATTAAATCCATTGCGGCGCCATCGAGTTTAAAGTTTTGATTGATTTTTATTACATCAATACTTTAAAGTGACCGATGAATTAAATAGGTCTCACCTGCTTTCTCAAGGTAAAAATTACTGACGAATTAATTTGACTGAGAGTAAAATTACTAATGTAGTTTGGCTGAGAAATGTGTCTTCTTCTTCTTCTTCATGCTTCCTTCAATGCTGAGGATCGTGATCACATACGACACGTCTCCAAGTCATGAGGTCTTCTGCAGTGTGGACCGCTCGGTAAATGCTGCCTCCAACAGCCTTCTTGATCGCGTCTGATCATCTTGTCAGTGCTCTGCTTTGAGCGCGTTTTCCTTTCGGGTTTTCGGGTTATCTTTTCCTTCCAGTGTCATCACCCTTTCCAGAAGAATTGCGTGCGTGAAGTTAAAACATAGTTTTCTTATTGAAATATTGCAGATAGTTTGGTTTTCTAGTGTGTGGTAAAAAATATTTGATCATGTGTGTGTAAAATAGTGCCGCGCTAAAGCCGTCGGCATTTTATATCGATAAATACTAATATTAAACCAAAATACTGACTAAGTCTCTATATTGGCTTTTTAGTCGGTGTCCTATTGGAATTATTATTAATTGTGTAACCTAGCTGTAGGTAATACTTTTAAGTCACTCTAAGTCTACATTTTCTTCAATTTTCAATTTAAGAGTAAACGGTCATCTTCTGGGTGCACTTGTTCTACCATAGACCTTATCCATCGCTTTCCAAGACAAGAGCGAAAACAAGAACCTCTGTACAAATACCTGATCAAAAATAACCACCTATTTCTCTTTCCACAGAAAAATGCGGCCTCTCCGACGACCCTGGTCTCCGCGTAAACGGCAAAGGCAAGAAGATGAGGAAACCTCGTACGATATACTCCAGTCTTCAGCTCCAGCAGTTAAATAGGAGGTTTCAACGGACGCAGTACCTGGCCCTCCCAGAGAGGGCGGAACTTGCTGCTAGCTTGGGCCTCACACAGACTCAGGTAGGTGGTTTTCGATATCAGTATTTTGAAAAAAGAACGAAAACAAAAGAAGATTGTGTGCATTTACTGTATAGTCTTGTTCTTATACGTTGAGTAATAGAGCCAGTGAATTCTCAAGTTATTTTTAATACGTCTGATGACTCTAGTGAGATATCTCGAAGAATTTAAAGAAAAAGAAAATCGTGTGTTATACCGCTATGACGCGCCTTTTCCTCCTTGGAAAATAACGTCAGAGAGCTAACAATTTCTTTCTTCGTGTGATATCTCTTGTAAGGGAGATCCCTTAGTCTTCCCAAAAAAGGATTCTAAGTGTTTTTTATTGTTACTAAGCGACTTATCGGATTGGGAAAAAGCGCGAGAGAGCTTTAAATTATTTTTTCGACGAGTGCATGATGCTCCTGGCAAGAATGATTTCGAAGACCCTCATGGATGAAGTGATAAAGATGTCAATTTTAGCCCTGATAATGTTATGATTCTTGGTGGTGACAATGATATAGCACGACTTTAAACTTTTAACGATTGCACTTACATTAAGACTCCTACACACAACCGCGACACGCGACGCGACACAAAGGCACCGCCTGTCGCGCGACGAGCGGTGCCTTTGTGCCGCGCTGTCGCGTCGCGGCTGTCTTTGGGAGCCTTTATTGTCCAAAACAACTTGAAACTAAAAGAAGATCCAGCTATATTTACGTTTTTTTTTTTGTGACAGTAATAAACTGTCCCAATATGGCAGCTTTAATTAAGTTAATTAAAGAACATGACGCTTTTTTCCCTCCCGGATGTCTTATTCCATTTTTCTATAAAAAATATACTTCAATTTCCTATCAACTAATATCTAAACACAAATTTTAACAGTCGGTTGCAACAATTAACTATTACTCAAACAAAAACATTTTTATTTTTACAAAAAAATATTAAAACTAAAAAATAATCCCCACACATCGCCGGCATAGTAATTATGTCACACACCTAGTAATTATCTACCAGTGTGTACATTCACTCCATTTTTTATCTCTAAATCAGTGTTCATCTAAAAATAGACCTTACTACTGTTAGAATAAAATTTAAAATGAATAAGCATCATGTCCACCTTATGTCAGTAACGTATAATTAAAAGACAAGGAGTTTTTTTTTAATATCTGTCACAGATAACGCACTGCTGCTTCTAAGTAGTAATTTCATTGTGAATAGTCTATGGTTTTTTTTTTACGAAATAAAAGTGCTTGGTATTTTTTTGTCTGTTCGATATTATCATTTTTTTTTTGCGATGAATATGAACTAAAAAGTCATAATTTTTTTTATTACTTGGCGTTACTACGCTATCGCTATTAAAAAATAAGTATCTAACTAGGTAAGCAGGTAATAAAAAACTTCCTTGCATCACAAGTAGTTGAACAAAATATTTTATTCATCTTCATGGACGACTTCTTTGCTAAATACATTATCTACATTTAACGATTTTCATACAACTCTAGCTAGCAACCAAACCGGCGGGCGGCGGCGCGGCGGCGGCGCGGCGTGCATGTTTGACCAGATGTATGAACGTAAACGAGGCAAAATCATACTAGGTGGCGTTCTGTGGTTTCTGCCTACCCCATGGGAAGAAGGCGTGAGTTTATGTATGTGTGTCTAGCTAGCATATTATACCTAACATTTCTTCTTGGTAAAAATTCAGAATTTTCAACAAAAACACTACTATACATTTATTTTTTATAAAAACACATTGATCATCTAATTCTGGGTAACTGCCTCGTAAGTCTAATGGTCGCCAGCGCGACTGCTGAGCATGAGGTCCTGGGTTCGATTCCCGGGTTGGGCAAAGTGTTATTGTGTTTTCCCATCTGGATTTTCTCAGTAGCAGCCCGGAGTATGGATTCGTGCGCGGTTGATGGCAATAGGCTCGCCCCTTTTAGATGGGACTTGAAAATAACTAGCGAAATGTGGGTATACTATAGTTACACCACTGCCTAACCCTTGGGGATTCAGGCGTGATATTATGCTCCGGGTATCGCTGTACCATTGATTTTCCCTCCTCATAATTATTGCTTTTCTATGTACTGAGGTACAGCAAGTCAAAATTCAGCGCTTTCCATTTCTTTTACAATTACAAAATCCCATTAAGTCATTACCACCATCGAATCTCTCTCTTACCACAATCCAAGCGCGCTATCATTATAAAAAAAAAAAACATGCACCATAGACAAATGCATGCGTTCGAAAACCATATTCCGATTGGTTTCGTTCGGAAATTGATTCGTCATGTGTCACCGTATGGAATGAATAATCGTGGTCTGAACCCGGCACGATGTAGACTGCGCAATGTGTAGACACGGCTTTAGTTTTAGCGTGTCGGCTTGTGTGTATGTTTGATTGTGAAATTAGGTTTGTGTGAAGCTGAAATAAAAGCTTTGGTAAAACCAAACATTGAAATAAAAACACATTAAAATGTATGCATGAAAACACCAGCATAGCGTAAGACTTATATTATATTCATGTCATTTGTCATGTTTTTTTCATTTTTTTTCATGTGGTTTTTTCTCAAAAGACCATTTCAGACGCAAATCTATATGGTCTTCACATGATCTGACCAAGATTATGTCTGGACTTTAAAAGAGACTGTGACCTCTGAGTTTGTTTCGGCCTTTCTTCTCAGAGTAGTCAAATAGGAAACGCCGACCTCATCTAGTTTTTAAAATATGATTGACGTGTAAAAGTGTTTGTTCCTACTTACAGAAATAAAATCATTTATCATTTATATAATTCAATATTGTCAAGTTTATTTGTTTACTTGTCAATATTTTCCATTGTTAAGTTGTTAGGTACATATACCCAACAGGCTCCTTTCTTTGGCTACGCCCGTCGAGTCTGTTTGCAAAAACACTTCACAAATCCGACCACGCAGCGCTATACGTACGGTAGGCTGCACATCAGTGGTAACCAGAAGGTACAAGCTGGCCTCTTTTTCTGTTGAAACTCCGTACTATGCTATGCCAGCTCAAGGTCAAAGTGCTACCACAGACGTGCGGACTACTGTACCTACTGATATGGTAGCAATTTCTTCCTTGACAGTTCATTGTATCTATGATAGGCAAATATTCAGCACATTACCTTTTCGGGTTGTTAAGATGACCATCATCATCATCATTTCAACCGAAAGACGTCCACTGCTGGTCATACGCATCCCCCAAGCCCCGCCACTTCGACCGGTCCTGTGCTTCCCTCATCCAGCGGATTCCTGTTGCCTTCACCAGGTCATTGGTCCACCTTGTGGGAGGTCTTCCAACGCTACGTCTTCCGGTACGCAGTCGCCACTCCAGAGGGCCTACTCCCTTGTTACGAAGTTCGTAGTTTCAGCAAAGTTACGGGTGCTTTCTACTCTTTATCACAAAAGAACTTAAGGTTAGTCCAGGGCCTGAACTAAAAATTAATGCCAACGTGATTTGACAATGGTCCTTACTGCCGATGTGTTTTTAATCGTCCGAAAAATTTATTTAATTGGGAGTAGAGTTCAAGTCAGTATCTTACTACTTTCGCACGGGCCCGTACCTTCGTTGACGGACTTCAGTAGGTCCCCTGAACCTTTCGGCCCCATCGGCCGTTGATAAGATGATATTTAACTTGAAGCTATGTACGTATTATGTACATTTAAATGATAAATGATTTTATTTCTCTAAGTAGGTTTGTACAAACACTTTTACACGTCAATCATATTTTTAAACTAGATGAGGTACATCACTATCATTTTGTTTCACTGACATAGACAAACTTAAAAAATTGTATTTGTTGATTCGACATAATGATGGCAATGGCCATGCATGATGTCTAACTTTTTGAACAGTAGATAAATATGTAGCATTATGATTCGAAAAAAAAAAAAAACTATTCAATTTGGGTTTTTAACATCACAATAAATTACGAATTTAACGTCCGTTTCTTATTGGTTTAAAATATTGATCGGCTGACGAACTGAGAAGACGTCGATTGCAAAAAAATGCTATGAATAAATGAGTCTGTTTTATTAGTTAATTAATCAATAATTTGACAGACCTGTAGTTAAATATTATTATTTATGCGTGTAGAATAATTAATATGAGATCCTTGTATACTCTAATCATTCATAAGTTAACTTTAACATGTATTAAAAGCAAGAGCCAACTTAATTTTATTATAATTTAATCTTTCTCAGTTATTGTCTGTGGGCCGCACTTTGATGAACCCCGCGTCGGGATATGCGCTAATCGACAATCGAGACTGTCGATAATTTTGTCGATGTGTTTCAAATGATGTTCGTATTTGGTTTAAAAAATAATTAAAACACAAACAATTATTGTTTTAAAGTTTCTACAACAAACCGGTTCGTTATTTTGAATATTTATGCAGTGATTAATATTCATATTCGAAAACAATTTCATCTTTATATTTTATTTTTTTATTTTATATATATATGCTGCAAGTATATTAAATATACATACAGTATTTATTAAAATAATATCACTACCTACACATTAATATTGTCCATAGAGGAGGCCTATGTCCAGCAGTGGACGTCTTTCGGCTGAAATTAAGATGATGACACGTTAATATATAAATTGCTGATCAACCACTAAAACCCACTTGCACCACCAATCACTAAAGACGTTTAGCGCTCAACGAATTTTAAACATCATTCTGTCTGTGTCATCTTCAAACATTTGATAGGAACAGAATTATGTTTTAAAGTCGTTTAGCGCTAAATGTGTTCAGTGATTGGCGGTGCAAGTAGGCCACAGTCTTCTATTGACATAAAATTACTTCGTAAATTATTATACTTAAACTTTTTACATCGATATAGTCGATAAACCGATACATTTTCTCATCCCAACCCTATAGCCCATTCGATTCGATGCCAGATTAAAACAAAAAAAGTAGAAATTGAACTCCGTACTATTCCGGTCTTTATAACAAAAACGAAACAATCTAATCACAGATTGCATTACTTAGAACATAATTAACTTTTTACTTTTACTGCTCGAGCGATTTTCAACCCTATCACTTTAAAGATAGAGTTTTATAGGACTGTAAATGTAAGTTTGTGCCTAGAGTTTTTGTCAATGATAATAAATCATTACATTTGTCTTTAGGTGCTGGCGATGCTCTATTGTTTCATAATGCTGAGCATTTTTCTTACAAGCTGCCGTGTAGTCTTCCTTTTTCAAATAAACTTCAATAATAATTAGTAAAATTATAGGTGAGATTGCAACAAGATAGAAATTGTAAATGAGAAATTATATGTATTTGTTTGTGTAAATTGAATTGGTTTAAAAAAATACTTTTTTACATCAAATATACGTTTGGGAACAGAATTTGTACTTATGTTAGTTTAATGTGGCGATTAATTTGAAAACTGTTTGTGATAAGAACAAATAAATAATGTTTTTAATAAATTTCTTAATTTTTTTTTTTTTTTTTTTGATATTTATATATTTTCAATATTTCTTCAGAAGTTTTCAATATTTCTATGGTGATAAAAATAGCGTGCTACTTTTTAATTGGGGTGCATAGCTCTCTTCTATTCCAAAATGTTCCCTTTAGGGATTGAATTAGACAAACATTTTTTAAATCATCGCAGACTAATAAAAATATGACATAATAGACTTTTTACTTAAATCCAAATGATAAATGATTTTATTTCTGTAAGTAGGTTTGAACAAACACTTTTACACGTCAATCATATTTTAAAAACTAGATGAGGTCGGCGTTTCCTATCTGACTACTCTGAGAAGAAAGGCCGAAACAAACTCAGAGGTCACAGTCTCTTTTAAAGTCCAGACATAATCTTGGTCAGATCATGTGAAGACCATGTAGATTTGTGTCTGAGATGGTCTTTTGAGGAAAAACCGCACAGATTGAGTGGACCTGTCCAGTCAGTGCACGCATTTGTCAGTAATCGTGTAGCTCAACTCAGAATTTAAGGAGCTCAACAGCAAACTGCTCAAAAGCAGGAAAATACATCTCAAGTGTTGCATAACTTTCTAAAAGAACTCAGAACCCCTGTACTAATAAGAAAAGAAGTTTTAATTGCTATTATGCAATGGGATTAAGCTTTTAAGGTCAGAGTTTTTATCGATTACATTGTGTTGCCATTGTAACGAATGAAAAAAAAAGAAAAAAAAACATGATTGATCGGAGCTGAATTGAAGATGCAATTTTTTATGTTTATGCAACTTGGAAACAATCGCATATAGGGTTTAAGTTACATAGTTGCATTTTTATTAAGTTGTATAAATAACTAGAAGTAAAAAGAAAATTACTTAAAATAATATCACGCCTATATTCCCCGAAGGAATAGGCAGACGTCCACCTATAATAGTAGACCCACATTTCGCCAGATATTTTTAAGTCCCATGTAATAGAGAGCTTAGTCCCATCAACTGGGCACAAATCCAGACTCCGGCTGCTACTGAGAAATTCCAGATGCCAAAACCCAATAACACTTTGCATGACCCGGATATCGAATCCAGGACTTCATGCTCAGCGGTAGTGCTTGCGACTACTAGACCTACGAGGCAGTCAACAAAATAACCTGCTAGTAAAGAAATCAACAGTTAATATGACGTAAAAAAAAAAACAAAACAAAATGAGGTCTTCACCACAAACTATTACAAAACCATACGATGTGGGACAGCTTGATTAAAAATTACTCAATACAATGTTTTACCCAATAAACTTAGATGCGTACAATATTCTTTAATGAGCGTAGCATCGATTCTCATGTCTGAACAGAATTTCGTACGGTTCTTTCGTTTAATTGTAATTAAACTTAAACTAATCGACAGTTTCGGTTTCAACGTGGATGGCGCTGCACTAGTGTTTTGGTCTGTGCCTTTAAAAAGTTTGTTGACCGATTTGAAAAATTGATGCATTGGCGCATCTCTATGAATGAAATTTTTATATTCTTTTTTTGAAATTGTTCATAGGACTTAAAACCAGCACACTAATTGCACACTTTCAATCACAATCTGAGGGTTTTGAAGGAAATTCGTAATCCATTGGTTCGAAAATTAATCTGCTCAACAACGTAAATAACGCAATGAACGTGACTGAACTGTCAAAATGAAAGGAATTGCGAGCAATTGTCATTTTGTGTGTGTTAATCAATAACCCGCTGTTTTTGATAATATAAGCGTTTATGAAAAGGAAATTCCGTGAGAGCAATCGTCAAAATTAATTGCACGAATCTGTAACAGTTGTAAAGTATTTTCTATGTTTGGACTTTGGGTTCGCTTTTTCGCTAGAGAGCGAAAATCTTACTCAAGCGGAAGCTTTTGTTTTTCCACTTCGCAACTTAAAATGAGAAAATCTTCTTTTAAACCATTTCTTGAAAGCTTCTTCTTACTGTGAGAACATTATTAGATTTCTCACATACCCAGTAAAACCATAAGCAACACGGAAATTAAAGAAAATAAGGCGTTGCGCACACAGCGCAGTCATACTGACAGGCCGGCTTGACGTAAAAAATCCCATTTGATCACAGCGCGTCAAACAAAATGATGATGGATGTGTGGAGTTAATTCGATACTACGGTGTGGTGTGACGAATTCACAAACTGTGTTATGTTTCATTGCAGTATTTCTTCTTGTTTTTCTTTTTTGAACGTAATTATTTAAGTTTCTATTGATGTTTCATGTTTTTGCTGTGTATCATGGCGGTGGGTTTTCCGAATTCAAAAATGAGTGTGGTTTGAATTGAATGTGGAATATTAGTTTCTTTGTAGTTGGTTAAGATTTTGTTTTACAAATCAAAAATAAAAACTCTCGTCCTTAGAGGGACATGTGACATTAGAGTATGAACAATTAGGATTCAGTTTTGAAATTAGTAATTGATGTCATATTGCCATCACTCCAACATCATAACTTACCTATTCATTTTAATTCCCTCTTTTTTGTCGTGTTATCATTACCTTAAAGAAAGAAAAAATAATTCACAAATTCAATGAAAAGTGAATAGATTAGCCAGTTAGCAAAGTTGATCACGGGACTAACAATTACCATTTCACTGAAATAGTATTTTCTTTTTGTAATGAAAAGCCAATAATTTCATTAGCAAGCTTTTTAATCCTTCATAAAAACCAGTTTTCCTATTACATGGTGAATAACTTTTTCTAGAGTTAGATTATGCTTATTTTTTAATAAAAGGTGTTAAATAATTGGTATGACATTTGAACATAACGGATCTGCCAATTAGAAAAGTTTAGTTTGAGTTATTAACTTATTATGTTTAAACAAACAACTAAGGTCTCATAATTATTTAAATTTTAGCTATTAAAATTTAAGAAAACGTTTATCTTTTGTAGATATTTATAATTCTTATGGTATTTATTTTTATATTGACACTAGGGGGAATAACGAAATTCCTTTGCAATGACCAACCTCTTGGCAAAAAGAGCTATGCGGAGTTTATAGTGGGAAATGCCATGTCGTATGAGTTCGCAGATTTGATTTTAGAACGTCAATGTCAAATATTTCATTTTCTTTTTCCGCAACCTCACCACATAACCTTATTCCTTTCGGCCAGCACTTCCAAAGAATTCTATTTACAAAAATACATAAAGTGTCTTAGAACTCGCCGAGTCACTATCTCAAACGATAAGAACGATGACTTACGCATTTCGTGTACCTCCTCTGATTGGCTGTCAAAGTCGACCCGACGACCAATAGCGGCTCGTCAAATGTCATGACTATGCGGTTTCAGAACAATTGTTCGAAAAAAGAACGTGCTTCCGTTAAAGTGGCAAGGCTTCTGTTTTTTTTTTTAAATTGTAGTTGTCTATGGAATCTTTTGTCTGTGGCCGAAAGATAGTGTTTCTTTTGTTGTCTGTGGTAATAAATATGTAGTAGAGAAGTATTTGATTGGTATTGTTTTAATGTGCAAACGGTATTGAATATTTTTTGTAAGACCATTTTAAAAGTAATTCGTGCACACCTACATTTAAGTTTAATTATAGAAATGAGCAATACCGTTTTTGCAAAGCACCATTCTAAAAAGAGCAAGGTGTCGAACCTTGCTTAATTAGGTAATTTACTAGCTGTCACTCAATCAATCTGCCTAACATTTTCCCAACTATGTAAAGGTCGGCTTGCAGTCTAACCGAATGCAGCTCAGTACCAGTATTTTACATGGAGCGACTGCTTATCTGACCTCCACAACGCAGTTACTGGGTAATACGATAACCCTTGGTAAGCCTGGTTGTCTGTCTTGGGCTCTGACTACCCATAATCACTGTAAAATATCTACAAATGACAAACGGTACCAACGGGTTAATTTGCTTTCCGAGGCACGGAGGGGTGTCGATATGTAATAGATGGACACCCATCCGTGAAACGACCGCGGCAAGCGCAGCTTAACCTTCCATCGACCCGTGCGGCTATTGTTTAGCTACGAGCCCCTGGCAATCCAGAATGACCATGGCATCTGTTTTCAAAATGGCAGCTCTCAATAAGCGTTACCCATCGTATCTTTATTTAAAGCAATTAAAACACCATTGTATCCATTGCGACCAATTGTCATCAATTGGTAAACGATTTTCCAATTAATTTAATTGTTGAGTTCTTTTTTAAAGTTTTACTGGCCTATATTTTAGTTGACAAATTAGGATTGAGTTGATACCGTTGATCTTTTGCTTTTTTTGGTTCCGTAACCAAACAGTGCCAACGATTTAGCACTCTCAGACCATGAATCAGCACAGTCAATAACAGTCAACTTAGAAACTGACTGCAAAGTTAAGGACATTCACAGTTTTTGGTTCAAGAGTATAAGAGACCTCAGTGATGAAAACATAATTAAATTTAGAGACTGCATGTCAAGCCTATCTTTCTCTGAAGTGTACGAATTCCAAACAACGAATGACGTTTTTGATAGTTTCCATGACACAGTTACACTCTTTTACAATTTATGTTTCCCTATAATTAAAGTTAAAAACACTAACAAACACGTGAAAAACAGATGTCTAACTAAAAACATAAGACGATGTTGCATTAAAAAACGGACCTTATACTTAAAACATAATATGTGTAAAGAAAATAAAAAGAAAACCAAAAAAATATATGACGACTACTCTCGAATTTTGAAAAGATGTATACATAAAGCGCAACAGATTAATAGCTTACGCTATATAAGTAAATCAAAAAATGCAAGTAAAGCAGCATGGAACATAATTAAAGCAGACACGAATAATGTGTCAAGCTATTCTGAAATTGATGCAATAAAAATTGACAATAAAATATATGACAATCCAAACCAAATATGTGACTTATTCAATGACTATTATATATCCCAAACTAATACGACAAAAACTACTCATAAAAACATGCAAGACACTAATATAACCAGTTGCCAAAATCCCAAAAGTATTTTCCTTACACCAGTGGATGAATCTGACGTTTACAAAATAATTCATACATTAAGAAATACGAACTCAACTGGTTACGATGACTTAAGCACTAAAGTATTAAAAATATGTGCAACAAGCTTGGTTTCCCCTTTAACCTACATAATAAACCTTTCCTTAACAGAAGGAGTATTCCCAAAACGACTTAAAAAGTCAATTGTTAAACCTCTGTATAAGAAAGGTATAAAAACGGACATGAACAATTATCGACCAATAACTTTAATCCCCATTCTATCTAAAATTTTTGAGAAAGTTATGTATAATAAAATAGAGAACTTTTTGACGACTTGTGACATTCTTAAAAAAGTACAATTCGGCTTTAGGAAAGGTAGATCTACTACTTTAGCATGTTTTTCGTTAGTAAAACACGTCACTGAAAGTTTAAATCAAAAGTCCAAAATAGGCTGCGTCTTTCTAGACATGACGAAGGCCTTTGACTTCGTCTGCCATAAAACATTACTTTCGAAACTATCTCATTATGGAATCCGTGGAAAGGCCAACGACTGGATCAAAAGTTATCTTGCCCAAAGGCTACAATGTGTAGAAATTACAAGAACTTGCCAATATGAACAAAAAAACTTTAGGTCGGAATATAGACAAAATAATTATGGCACACCACAAGGGGGTATCATATCCCCACTTCTTTTCCCAGTGTATATTAACGACCTGCCGGAGGCAATAAGCAAAGATTGCATACTGTTGCTGATGACACGACATTAATAATTAAAAGTGACAATAACATTAATTTGAAAAACGACATTCTTAAAGCTTTAGACGATGCAATCAATTGGCTGGATAAAAATAACTTAAAAATAAACATGACGAAAACAAACATAATACAATTTCAGACATTTAGCGCACACATAGATAATCTAGACATTCAACATAAAGATTCCCACTTAACTACTGTAAATGAATGTGTATTCTTAGGTATAACTGTTGACAAAAACTGCAGTTGGAAACCACACATAAATAAAATCCTGCAAAAAATAGATCGTTTTGTATATGTTCTGAAAAGAATCAGGCAAACTGTTGACCTGAATACTGCAATGGCTGCTTACCATGCTTACGTATCCTCTGTACTTAGATACGGTATTATAATTTGGGGTAACTCAGTGGACATTGACCGAGTCTTCAAAGCACAAAAAAAATGTGTCCGAGCAATATGTGGAGCTCACTTTTTAGATAGCTGTAAGCCACTGTTTAAGAAACTAAATATATTACCATTACCATGTCTGTATATTTTGGAAATTTGTATTTTTGTAAAAAAAAAATATAATCAATTTGAAAATATTGTTGACAAGCTAAATAGCCGGACACGCCATAAAGACAGACTACGGTTGCCACAAATAAAATTAAAATTGTTCAAGAGAAATGTTTACTGCATGTCTATTATAATATATAACCATTTACCGAATTCCCTTCAGGATTTGCCATTGACATTGTTTAGAAAAAGTCTCTTTAAACTATTACTGTATAAAAAATATTATAACATTAAGGAATATTTGGAGGATAAGTCGATAGAACCTATACCTACCTAATGTAAATTTATAATAATAATCATAATGACTGTAATTGTAATAATTGTAATTGACATGGAAATGTATTTGCACGCCATATCATGGCAGAATATGCTGAAACCAAAATGACTTTATTATCTATTGTACCATATTCTAGCAAATAAATATTTTTGATTTTGATTTTGATTTGAGACACTATTCCTAAGACTCCACCCTGTCCGTCCGTCCATCAGTCCGTTTTTCACTTCAGGGGGTATATTCTCATAGCACAAAGTCCGTATTTTCGGCCGACGTTACGGGCATTTCCTACTCGTATCACCTACGGATATAAGATTAGTTTGGGGCCCGACCAAAGAATAAATGACACCACGATGTGACAGTTGTCCCTATACCCGATGTGTTTTAACCTGTCCAAAAAAGTTAATTAATCGGGTGTAGAGTTCACTCCAAACTTTCTACCTACTTTCGGACGGGCCCATATCTTTGTTGATTCACTTAGAGAGTAGGCCCGCTGGGCTGTATCTTTTGAACCTAAATAGGTAGACACATGATATTTTCACAGAGTGTGAAGTACTATGGCCGCTATAACAAAAAATAGGTAATAAAAACATATAAAGTTAAGAATTACAAGAAACGTGCTCTTTTCGGCGTTTTTTTATATCTATTATTATATTGTGGTACGGAACGGAACCCTCTGTGTGCGAGTTCGACTTTCACTTGGCCACTTTTTTTATTTGGATGGATGTGACATTTTCATTAGGCTGGTTTTATAACCGATGAATATTGGATCTTCTGACCAGAAATTACTTTAGTAAAGTATTATTTCGGTAGTTTACGTTGTTTATAGCGAAATTGTGTCCTCAACCTGTCAAAAATACATAAAATTGTATCCTCGTGATAAAACATCCTTATTAAAATATGCTGTTCTGTAAACTTCTATTGCATACAAGTGTTAGTGTGTGTAACACTACAATTCGGCACAAGATATACAAGAATAGCTCATGCCGTTATGGATATCCAGTCAGCAAACTTCGTAGCTGAACTGAATCAGAACTTTTTGATCGTCAAAATAACATAAGACAGTCCCCAAAACGCCCGCCCTTCACCACTTTCTAGTGCTTTAGCTGGGGAGAAGAAGTGGCGCAACAAACTCCCAGCAGCACGGCTGTCTGAACTATGAATAAAACGAATATTTTATGTTCTGACCAAGAATTCAAGAACAAAATGAACTTGGTCCAACAGCAGCAGATTTTAAATATAAGTTTAACTGCTCTGTACGTCCATTGCATAGCATAGGTCTTCATCACCACTACGATTCGGCACAAACTATACCTGATGATAACGGCTCATGGTTCCTCATGGTAGGAAGCCAGTCAGCAGGGTTGGTAAGTAGCTGACTGACTGCCAAGTCACTGACTAACCAGATAAAAAAATATTTTTCCCACTACAATCTTAAATTCTTGTAACTGCCTCCATTATGTGCATAACCGTGAAACACCAAGAAATCTAAGCGCTTATCAGTTATTTTTATCAGTGGCTTTGCATGTTCGTTATCAGTAAAACGTGTATCTTTACCCGCGGTTTACTACTTTCGTTTTTACTTGAAGTTTATTTCCTGTAAGTTGGATAACTGGCATGATTATGTTTAATCTAATTTGAGGAATTGATCGTGTGTAGCAAACCTTAGGGATAGAAAAATTTAAAATTGGAACTGTTGTTTTTTGAATTGCGAACGTTGTATCATCACTACTTTAATTATTATAAAATAAAGTCCCCCCGCCACGTCAATCTCTCTGAAGGCGATAAACCCAAAAACTACCAAACGTATTTTCATTCGGTTTTCACCAATGGACGGAGTGATTCATGAGGAAGGTTTAGGTATATAATTCATTAAGTTTTTGTGTATATTGGCTGAAATATGATGATGATTGTTGAAGACGTCGGAAAAAATCATGCCGACGGGAGCTTTACTGGCGTGCGCTGCGTAAACATTGGATGAAATTTGGCACACAGATAGTTTATATATAACCTGGAATAACATATAGGGTAGTTTAAATCCCGGTAGTACATTCCCGTGGGATATTTTTCGACATACACGCGGGTGAAGCCGCGGGAAAAAGCTAGTACGGAATAAAACAAAAAAAGTTAATCAGTAAGTATCGCCGGACGTATTGACTGTGTCGCCCAAAGTGCCCTTACTTACCGCGCTGTCACTGTCAAATTATTACCATAGACATGCGATTGAATTGTACCTTTAGTCTTTACATAAACCTAATATTAACATTAATAGAACAATAAAACAAATTACATCAATTTTAAATTAATATTAAGACTTTGCACATTTATACAGTACCTGTGAGCGAGTGAGTCGTTATGCCCCTTTTAACCCCCTTTTAAGCCCCGACGCAAAAAGAGGGGTCTTATAAGTTTGACCGCTACGTGTGTCTGTCTGTGGCACCGTAGCTCCTAAACGGGTGAACCGATTTGGATGCGTTTTTTTTAAATTTGAAAGCAAGTTTTCTAGCGGTGATTCTGAGACATGTTTTATCAAAATCTGTTCAGCCGTTTCAAGGTCATCAGCTCTTTTTTGTGTCGGGGTTTTTTTTTAATTTTACCTTTTATCAATCTTATTACGGTTGAAAAGTTGTCAACCGCCATTGTCCACGACCGTACATCCGGACATCGGCCATCTTAGAGGCAGTTTTAAAACACCCTTCACGGAAATGCGAAATTCCGGAAATCAAACTATAAATTATATTTAAAGCAAGACAAAATGATTTTATTATGATTAGTTACGTGTGACGTGGAAGTGTGGGTAGTATTGGAATAAAACAAAACCTTCTAACAGCCAGGAGCATTTCTTGTTCAAACATGTTGTAATAGTCAGGACAAAAGTGATTGAGGTTTTGATACGATTCTGGTAAAATTGTGTAGAGATCTCAGCGGGGTACGTAACACACTAACAGTAGGAATGGGTTTCATTTTGTTGGTTCAACAACATTCATTGCGTTATTTACGTTGTTGAGCAGACAAATTTTTCGAACATATGAAGCAATGTATTAGCTATAGGCTTCAAAATGATTCAGATTGTGATAGATAGTGTGTTACGTAATTGTGTAAAGTGGGTGCTGGTGGTTGCTGGGTGTTACTTTGTGAGTTTTGAAAGAGTGTTTATCTAGTTCACATTAAAATCAGAAATCCACTGATTCTCAAAACCTGACTTGACATCCTTGACCGTGAGTGGTGTGGTGTGTGTGTGGTGGTGTGGTTGACCGATGACCAGCACGCCCAGCATAACCACCATAGAAACGGGTTTTGTCGACGGAAGAATAGACAAAATGACAGAATGTAGAAAAAATATTTAGAAATCTGTCAACAATCTGTCACTTTGTCTATTCTTCCGTCGACAAAACCTGTTTCTGTGGTGGTCATGCTACGCGTGCTGGTCATCCTTCCACCTTATGAGGTCAGGGATGCCTACCCACAAAGAATCATGGTTGCATCTAATGCACTCATAAAAATAAAAGTCCCCTAAGTTTTAAACCTTGACTGTTTAATATTTTTGCTACCGCAAGCACTTTAGTGACTATCAGTACAAGATCCAGTTAGTTCGGTAGTAAAACGTTAACGAGTTACCGGCAGGTGGCGCCAACTATATTAATATATCTATACTAGCTTGGGAACCCGGGTTTACTCACGATAAAACAGTAGAATATTCATACTTCCTTTGCTTGTAAAAGACTTACTTGTGCTTGTGAGAGTTTGTGCATCCGTCGGATACGGGAAACGCAGGAACGGTCGTTATGGCGATGTTAGGGGGAGGCCTATTTCCAGCAGTGGACGTCTGAATGATGATGAGGAGGTGAGTGAGCGATAAAAGGCACAAAAATGGACGTATACAGGATTATCTAAGTATAATGGAGGGGTTCTTCTAGGATGCTAGTGAAACAGTGGGTAACAACTTCTGTATTAGTTATCTGCTTGATGGAGTGGCAAACCAACCACAGCCTAAACCTCTGAAGATGGAAATATGAAATTTGGAAGACAATGTTCCTTGGAGGGTGCCTAAAAGAGGATTTTTCAAAACTCCGCCGCTGAACTAATCAAATGAGGGTTAGAGGATTAGAGGTACGAACGAAACCTAGTATTTGTATTGAGGAACTAAATAGAAAATATCTTGTTCCTGTAATTTTGCTAGCACACATCTCTTCTGCTCCACCGGGCAACGGTCTTCCGACAAACATCGCCAGCCCACTGCCACTTCAGCTGGCTTACTTTGCAGGCTATGTCGAGTTTTAGAGTGGAGACCGCGTATCGATAAGCGTAGTGTAGGACGCCCAGCTAGATGGACCGACGACCTTAAGAAAGTGGCTGGGACAGACTGGATGCGGAAGGCAGAGGACGGGTGTTGTGGCGCAGCCTGAGAGAGACCTATGTCTAGTAGTGAACTGCGATAGGCTTAGTTTATTGATAGACTTATTCTCGTTAAAGCAGAACCAAGCAATGCTTGGCAGCAGAAAATAAAAGAAAGAAAAATAGGTTTATCGGTACAGTGGGTAGTGCTTTCTCAGACGAGTTCTTTCAAAAGGAGTTGTACTACAAGTAATATCATTTCTTTACCTCAGCATCCTGAAAAACCAGTACCTATTAATAAATTGAAACCTGCTTTCATAATTTCTCGAGACATTAAAATGGCTGTCTTTTCTCCCGTGTTTATGTTCGTAAATTAGCTAGTCGGTATGTTTTATTCATTTTATGATTCAGATAACACCTTACTACGCCGTATAATATGATTTTCTTGGAATAGCTTGGCATCAGCTTTTTTTATAGTGAAGCCGTTGGTTCCGGCTGTCATTCATAGATCTTTGACTGTAGGTACGGGTCGTCAGAAGCCCGAAAGTCTGACAACTACTCTTACCAAGGAGATCGTGTTACCCAGTAACTGGATTGTGGAGGGCAGATAGGTAGTCGCTACATTTAAGAAACTGGTATTTAGCTGCATCTGGTTTAGACTGGAAGCTGACCCCAATATACATAGTTGAGAAAAGGCTAGGCTAAAATAGCTATGAGCTATGTTATTGCAGATGCATGAGGAACAGGGTGTAAAGTTCACTCATAGCTCCTTAGAAAAGAGAGGATCCTCCGACCAGACGGATATCGTGTCTGGTGAGCAACTGCCCGACGATTGATGTCAGAACGTTGTATATATGCTATAAGTTGCGCGGTAAACTCTGCTTGCGAGATGCAGAATTTTGCGTGACGTCAGTGCGACGCGTTGTAAATGCCCCCACATTATTTTCATAGAATTGATACAGTAGTGCTTTTTGTGTGGAAGCTCGTCCGGGGAAGTACTACCACCATTCCATTCCTATTTCGTAGCGTTATTGTGTCTTGGTTTTAAGGGTATTGTTGCTGGTGTAAATACAGGCACATGAACCATTTCAGATTTGTCACCAGGATGGCAGTTCATTTGTAATGCCTCTGGTATTACTCATTTCCATGGTGGCGGTGACCACTTACCATCAAATGGGCAATGGGCTTGATTGCCCACCAAACAACATAAATCTACCAGGCTTGAAGATTTGATAGGAGGTAAATTGAAGTGTTATTGGATCTGAAATCATGCTAAATATTTAGAGTTGAAGATTTAATAGGAATTTTAAGTCTCTTTCATCAGAGAGTCATTATCAAAAGTACCAGGGTCGAAGATACGTTAGGAGGTAACGCACAAACAGCTAGATATTTTTTTATATGAACATTGCATCAGCGGTCGGTTGCTTGTGATCTAGTAATTATCGACAGACATTACGTCACATCCTACTCTGTCGATCGACTGTGTCTTACAAGTTTAAAATGTTTCTTTTTTAACTGTTAGCTAGTACGTTTTGGTAATATTTTTCTTGTGGGCACGTGCTGCGTGAGCATGGTTACGAAGAGATGAAGCAAAGGATTTCAGACTAGACAGTCAGCATGGTGAAAATTGTTTGTCATGGTATTGGCATCTGATGTGGAGGAATGAGGATAATGTCGTGAGGAAAGTTTTGAGTGTGAATGTGGATGGCTATAAGAGTAGGGGAAGACCAGAGAAACGATGGATGGACTGTGTGAAAGATGATATGGCTAGAAAGGGGGTGACTACCAAGATGACGACTGATCAAGAAGTATGGAAGAAAAATATATGTTGCGCCAACCACTAATAAATTTTGATAAAGGCAAGAGAATGATGACAGTCAGCAAGGTTGAAAGCGGGATTGATTGCACAGAATGTTGTTTTTAATTTACTTAGTGTAGCGGTATCTACATCGCTACATGCGAACTACGCGTCACACTGACGTCACGCAAAATCCTGCATCGCGCAAGCAGAGTTTACCGCACAAATAGCATATATACTCGTACAACGTCCAAAAATCAATCGTCGGGCAGTTGCCCACCAGATACGACACCCGTCTGTTTGGAGGATCCTCCCTTTTGTATGGAGGTATAAGTGAACTTTGCACCCTGTTCCTGATGCCGCTATAGTACAATCAGGGATACGAACAGTTAAGCAAATTGACTACACTGTCCCTATATTCAAATCACAACTTTCATTGTCTGTAATTTTTTTTTAAATGGCTAAGCGCTGTCAAATTTGCTCAACAATACATTTCCCTGACTGTGCGTACCTTTGAGTGCTATTAGGTATGTAGACCCAGTAGTACGAGTTCTAGTTCGTAGGACAACAGCAGCTCTAAAAGCGATGAAGGAAACCATCGTGAGGAAACCGGCATGTCCTAGAACCAAAAATTCGAAGACAGTGACATCTACCAACCGGCCGCACTGGGGCCGCGTGGTGGATTATGACCCACTCCCTCTCACAGAGAGCAGGCCTGGACAGTGGCAATATTATAGGCTGATTATAGTAGGTATGTAGTCTATATAGTGACAGATAACGTCAAATCCAGTCTAACTAATAGGTATATATCCCAAAACTGTCGTGTTCGAGTTATAGCGGTTATTATCTCCGGGATATTACTTGTCTATCGCTACTTGATCTGTGGTGTGTTCCTATTGGAGCCAAGTGATTTGATGCTGTCAAGATTTTAGCAAAAATAATTATAGCAATTTTTCCTAAGCGAAGCACAGCAACAAAAATCATGAAGAAACTTTAATCAGAAATAAATATTCATATTGCTTAAATGTTATGCAATAAAGGGATGGGCAAAACCAGTCTACACTATAAAACTACATTTCGCTAAAATATGAGGCGTGCAAAATTGATTGCTAAAATAACAAATTAACAAAAACCAAATAACAAGAAAAAAAGAACACATTTTTCAACAATCAAAGGATTCGAAACTTAAAAAAAACACCAATGATTGGTCGAACTTTCAAAAATCGAAAAAAAATATAACGGAAAAATACCGGCACTGATCAGGAGTGACCTCAAATATAGAAAAAAATAAAAAATACACAAACAACAAGTTCTGGGAGTAATTAAAACGTTTGCACGCATGCGGGTCAGAATAATTGATTTTATGACCAATCCTTCGTGTTCCACAGAAATGTTTACTATCATAGCTGAGCTGTGGGTAAAAAATATGACTGTGCGTCGTATATAAATTTCTAATCAGGAAATTACGAGATTTTTGAAGTGCTTTAGTTTTCATGAACATCATTTGATATAGCACAAAACTTTAGCAGCATGCTGTTTCATAGTTCCATTTATACTTAATTTTTTTTTTACGTTTTGGCTAGCCTTGTTATTAATCAGAGTTAGGGAATACCCTACTTACACTCCCTCTCACAGAGAGGAAGCATGTGTCCCAGCAGTGGGAACATTATAAGCTGATAATGCTACTCATAGCTGGCGATATTTGAATGTAGAATTGGAGGCTATATTAATTCATAATTACCGTTATAAAGCATTGAAAACTTAGATCGGTCGCAAGAGGAGCATATCGTCCATACATCCCGTCTGACCCGTTCTCATGAGTCATTTCCAACATTTATTTTGCATTAAGTACCTACATTCTGTTATATTTACGCTGTTTCTGTTACATGGTAAGTAGAGTTGTGTACAATGAATAACAAAATAAAAAAGTTGCTACTTTACAAAAATCAAGCGAAATATCCTGAAAAAAAAATTAACATTTTTTTAGATTCTTGCCCATTCTTCTTCGGGCAACTAGAATCAATTCTATTTTCGTCAAAATATTGACTTTCAAAAGTGTCATTTACTAGAAGTAAGTTAATTATATGACTGTGACTATCTATATACAAACAAATAAAATTGATGTGTCTGTTTGTAATGTCAAAATAACAGCTTCTTGTACTAAATGCATATGAAAGTATATCTATACGCCGTACTTATGCGGTTGCTGCGTGGATGGGTGACCGTCTTTACATACCAAGACCCCTCCGTGCCTCGGAAAGCATGTTAAGCCGTTGGTCTCGGCTGTCATTCGTGAATATTTGACAGTCGTTACGGATCGTCAGAAACCCGAAAGTCTGACAACTAGTCTTACCAAGGAATATCGTATTACCCAGTAACTGAGTTGTAGAGGTCAGATAGGCAGTCGCTCCATGTAAAATACTGGTACTGAGCTGCATCCGGTTAGACTGGAAGCTGACCCTAACATAGTTGGGAAAAGGTTAGGCAGATTTATTGAGTGACAGCTAGTAAATTACCTAATACATTTTCAAAAGTATACACCGTTATAATTAATATTAATTAATTTAATAACTAAAAGAACAGGCCTACAATAAATCAATAGCATTATCTATGGAATAAAATACAAACAAACAATAAATTAGTTTGACAGAATTTCCATTTCAAAAACAACTTCGTAAAATCAAGAAACTTTGCGTAGTTTTAATTACTTGTTAATTACGACTTTGGATGTTTCGAGAACTTTTTAATTACTAACGACTGACAGTAGGAAACTATTATCATATTTTCGGTGAATCGAAGAAAACTTTTTAGTTTTCTTACGAAGTCCTGGAAAGTTTTCTGTTCTATTTCCTTATGTGATTCATGTCAATAGCAAAATATACTCTCGATTCAAGAAGTACGCAGTCTCCCTATATTTATTCAGTATGGTCCACAAAGTGTACATTTTGAACCTTTCCATGGAAAACACGCTGTATACGCTGTATACGCTGTATACGCTGTATACAGTGTGTTTCGCATTATAATGCGAAAAAATATTCAAAAAGTCTTCTATCGTTAATCTAAATGATCACTAAGCAATACCTACATAAAGTTAATTAGTAACATTGACCTCTCAAAGAGCGTGTTACCGAATTCATTAACACTAAACATAATTCTTTTCGTGATTAATCCGCTGACCTTAGGTGAAGAGGTATAAAAAAGCAGTGTTCTATTCATAATTACAAATAGGAAGGTAGTATGATAAACAGATAAGGGACCAAGGACGTGTGAGGTGTCTCCCATTGTATGGTAATGTACGGACAGAAGGTGTAGGGTGACCGTGAGGTCAGATGATGGTGGGACATTTTTACTTGACATATGCGAATTTTTCATAAGAAAAAATGTCCCACAGTGCGTATGGATATTTTATATTTGTTGATGCACCCATTTGAACATCCTTTAAGCCTCGGTGCAGGAAGCTGAGTCTTCAAAAAGCTTTATATAAAAAAACCTACAAAATAGACTAAACATTTTGAAGAATCAGAATGTAGAGTAAGAAATTCTTCTACACTATTTTGGCACAACGACAGTAATGAATGAGGTGTTTAGCAACTCCCCACAACTTTAAAGGTTCGTACACATTGGCGTTATGCGACAGCGCAACCTAAAGGCACCGCGTGTCGCGCGATGAGCGGTGCCTTTGGGCGACGAGCAGTTCCTGTCACGCCGCGCCTGTTTAAACCCGTAAGGCTCTCGCCTTAAAACTGGGTGTGATTGGTTTAAAGATGATTACTATCTTTATCTTCACTGTCTAATAAACCATACGTACAGATATATCAAGCTATACATTTCCAGTAAAACCTGATCTCGCATTGTGTAGGATTTCCGTACAATGAGAGGTCAGCTTATACTGGAAATGTAAAGCTTGATATGTAGCCGTGTGTACATCCGGATTGAAAGCAACAGAGCAATATTATACTAAGTTGAGGTTTAATCAAGAATGCTTTTGTTAAAAATATTTCTACTTAGTTTTAAACTCTGATAGAACTGCTCTTAAAACGAAGGTAGGCTAACAATGTATTTTTAGGAACCTTGAACTTTTTTCAACCATTCCAATTGGACTTTCAATCAAATCAAAAAGTGTTTTATTCAGACTAGGCTGAGAATCAGCACTTTTAGAACGTCAAAAATCAAAACGTCAAACTTAAGACAGTCCTCCAAAACGCCCACCTTTCACCACTTCCTAATACTTAAGCTGGGAAGAAGAATTGGTGCAACAAACACTCCAGCAGCACAGCTGTCTGTTCAGTTAGAAAAACTGGATTCTATACAATAGTAAGTAATTAATATTACGAAACAAACATTCAATTAAATTATTTGCCATGTGTCAGCTAGCACACACCAATATACCAACAAAAACATTGAAAACAATACTTAAGCAGAAATCCTAACTAATATTAAAAATGCGAAAGTTGCGATGTTTGTTACCTTTTCACGCCTAAACCACTGAACCGATCATCCTGAAATTTTGCATAAACGTTGTCAGGTGTACAGAAACGGACATAGGGTACCCTTCATCCCGCAAAAAAGTACTGTTCCCGAGGAAAACAACAATAACGTTCGTACGATAATAGATGGCGCCACGTGTCTTTCGATCATGATTGAATTATAACCTGAATTGATAATCTAAGTCTAAATTAATGCGAGCGAAGCCGCGGGCAAAAGCTAGTAAATAATAAAAACGTAAACAGACCTTAATACCTAAATAAAATAATTTCTATTATACGCAATCACAACATCAATCAATGTCTCGTACTTCTCAGCCTCATGGTCACCGCGTTCGTTTCGCCGTTTGGTTTAGTAGGTAGCGGTAGGAAAGACAGATAAAAACTCGTTGCGCCTGCGTCGCCGGTGCCAAGGGAAAACACTTTATACTTGATGCTTTCACGCTTTTAAAACTGACGTGGGGTAGGCAGGAGTAGAGCCCCTGTATCTTTGAAATGTGGTCAACGTTGTAGATGTTTCTTGTGGCTTTTGTTTTGTAAGTAGAGGCTGTATTAAACACTTATTTGTAGTCCATTGGTTGACAGATCGGCTTCTGCTACAGTCTGTAAGTTCAAATCCTGGCATGTATCAATGGGACATTGTCACGACTGCGGGGTAATTACGTAACACACTAACAGCAGGAATGGATTTCATTTTGACAGTTCAACAACATTCATTGCGTTATTTACGTTGTTGAGCAGACAAATTTTTCGAACATATGAAGGAATGGATTAACAATAGGCTTCAAAATGATTCGGATTGTGATACATAGTGTACTACGTAATTAGGGTGTTGGAATAGATGTTAAATCACCAACACCGTTTTCCGAATGTAAATTATATTCTATCTCTTGTCAAGTGATATGATTGTTGTGTGTAATTGTTGTTGTTGTTTATTTGAACATTCTATCTTATAGCAACATAAGATAAATAGAAAAATAAATAGAAAGAAAAAGAACAAAAAAAGTAAAAAAGAAATAGAAAAAAGAGACAAAAAAAAGAGAAAAAAAGAAAGGAAAGGAGAAATAGTTTATAATTTTTAATGTAGTGTGTAAAACTATGGACTAGAATTATGTCTGAAATAAATAAATTATTATTATTATAAGATTTGACGGTAAGCAATTTTCACATTGACACATTTAAGTATTACTTTTAAAAAGACATAGTAACCTACTTATGTACAGTAAGTGCTCTAGTGCACCTGCTCCACTTTTTGTTAAAGATCGACTTCAAATTAATTTTACATTTAAAACTAACATGTATAATCTCACCTTGCAATTAAGAATGTGCGCAATAAATAAATTTCCTTTAGTACAACCCACCAACAAGTTTCGCAAACAAAAAACTGTACTTTATTAACATTTTTATTGGAAAACTTGTTACGCTTACTGTACACGCAAAAAGCGACAGTGTTACATATCTTTGGATCTCTGTGATCGATTCGGTAATTAAAATTGTGCTTTAATTATATGTAAATAGAGTTGGAATTAAGTTGTAGTGTCAGTTTAATGGAATTACCTTCATTTTATTATACCCTTAACGGGATGGACAAGCATTTTACCTGTCGTGGCTTGTTTTGTGAATTTAACATGAGCAAAAGAGCTACTGTATTTTCAATATAGTGTAGAGTTTACTGCAAAGACTATTACAGATTTCAAATAATAATAACAGCTTGTATACGCTGTATAAGATCGAATTAAATTAGCTAGCGAAACTCCGCAGACGTGATAGGTATCGATATTTCAACATGATAAAACAAAAATAAATTAATTTGTTGATTTTTTTTTATGTGGGGTCATCGACCGCAGTGAGTGCACTTGAAATATCAGTTTAAAAATCAGTTATTTTTTTTTTGTGTAAATTTCACAGACGTGATTGGTATCGATATATAAACACGATAAAACATATTTTTTCAATTCATACTTCATGTCACAACACTAGCAGCGGTCGTTGACCCCAAAAAATATCATCAAATCTTTTCTATTTTTATTTTATCGTGTCTAGATATCGATACCCATCACTTCTACCGAGTTTCGCTAGTTAATTTAATTTGAAATTAAATGGAGTAGCAAGACTTCACAGATATGTTGGGTACACTTATACAATATCTTATCAACCTATCTATTTATCTATTTAGGCCGTAACGTCCCACTGCTGGGACAATGCCTCCTTTTCCCTTTGCCCCTAACGTATGCCCACTGCAATTCCAGGCCAAGTCATTTTGGTAGGAGTCAAGCTTGTCCCCCAATCTTCGTCTTGTTCTGCCGCGATGGCGCCTAGCATTTAATGGGAATTTCTACACTAGAGGGGAGGCTATACTGGACTGCGGCAGGTTAGTGACCAGACCCACATCAATGTTATTGGAATATCTCCTGTAATGCAAGTGGTTTTAAAGACAGAAATCTCACAATGTGCTAAAGAGAGTTACTACTGGTCAGGGTTTTTGTAACATGTCCACCTTTTTTTCTGTGATGGCTTAGGAATTTCAAATGTTAAGCTACAAAACTTAATTGATTGATTATCCATTTAAATCTACACTATATTATAATTAATATTATAATGAGGTCATGTTCGTATGCCGGGGTCGCGGTTTGTTCGACCCTGGCCCTGGCGCGCAGGCAACTGAAGGAACACGGGTGGGTTTTAGTCAGTAAGAGTTTGACACGTCCTTCCGCTCCGCCCAGAGCGGGAGAGGTCATTTGATGATATCCCACCCCAAAAAAAAGGGGGTCTAAAATTATGTGCTGAATTCATGGTTACAATTTGCGCGTTGATGACCTCGTAACCCTGTATTATTAAAGTTCATATTTTATATACTTACATTATCATAAATAATTTAAAATCGCTTTTGTAGTCTGTCTTTGTGACCGCGTTGTTTTTTTAAACTACGCAACGGATTTTAATGCGGTTTTCACTATCATTTATAGAATTTATTCCTCAAGAAATACGTGTAACAATACATTCATATTCAACATACAAATAAAGAAATTTCTATGTTTTGTCAAACCGTATAAACCGTGCAAAGGAGGGACGAGTTGCTGTTGAATAAAGGCTCGTGCTCAATGGTGCGACGCGACAGCGCGACACAAAGGCACCGCGTGTCGCTCGACGAGCGATGCCTTTGTGTCGTTTGTGTGGCGCCTGTTTGTGGAAGCCTTAAATGACTATGATGAGATTTCTTTACATTATTATGTACATACATACATAAACTCACGCCTTCTTCCCATGAGGGTAGGCAGAAACTACAGAACACCACCTGCTACGATCCTTAGATACTCCTTTCGCCTCGTTTACGTTCATACATCTGGTCATACACGCACGCCGGTTGCAAGTACTACGCACCTGACCTTTCTGAAGAACATCACCAATAAGGTCACTATATGTCCTCCTAGGACGTCCCCTCCCGGCGTTTCCACCCATATCTGCCTTGTAAATACCTTTTGTTAGTCGCCCTTCATTCATCCTCTCAACATGACCAAACCAAACTAAATTATTATGTAATCTATGCCATTACTAACTACATCTGTTTCATATAGACAGTGCTACCCACATCGCATCGCATCCATTTATCAAACAAGCATGTTTTTGTCATGTTCCGTACTATCGCAAGTCAAAGGAATGCATTACAAATGTAAAATGAATTTTTTTTTTTTATAAATTATAGCATTTAATTTTAATGTTGGTGATGATTCTATCTCTTTAGTAATATGTCGTTTACATGTTTCTAGTTAAGTGATTAGTACATTACAAGTCTGTAGTAATTGGTATTTAGATCGAGTTAATATGAATGCTCAATGTTAGTAATATATTTGTTTTTATCAATATATTTTTTCGCACCTCGGGGGCTCGTGGCTAAATAATAACAGCCGCACGGGTTGATCGAAGGTTAAGCTACACTTGCTGCGGTCTGTTCTTGGATGGGTGACCATCTATTACATAGCGAGACCCCGCCGTGCCTCGGAGAGAAAGTCATTTTTTGATCTTCGATAGTCGCTACGGGTAGTGAGAAACCCAAACGTCTGACAACCAGTCTTACCAAGGGATATCGTGTTACCCAGTTACTGGGTTGTAGAGGTCAGATAGACAGTCGCTTCGTGTAAAATGCTGGTATTCAGTCAGCTGCATCCGATTAGACTGGAAGCTGGCCTCAACATAGTTAGGAAAAAGCTAGGCACGTTGGTATGGAGATAATTTTTACTTTTAGTGACGTATTATTTTGCTAAGGTTTTAAGATAAAATGTTAACAATCATTAGGACAAGAAAAGGAGAAACAATTTTTTTTCTACTCTCAAAGATTTTATGTCAAAAAACTGAATAAAATGAAACTAACATTACTCCATTTATTAATTTCTAAATGATAAAACTTTATAGTTAACCTAATTAATCCTGACATATTTAATTCTTTATTTTATTTAAGTGAACATATTCTAAGAATTTTGATATTGACAGTATTTTAGACTATTTAGCACTTGTACTAAATGTTTGCATGCCTAATTTAAGGTAGAATGTATATGGATCTCTAATTATAAAACATCTGCATTTTCTCTGTACCTACTTTCTGTGCAAATAAATAATAATTATTGTTATTATTAAACAGGCACAGTAGTAAGCATAATTGACGGGGTCCGATAGGGCCGATGCCTGCCGGGGTCGCGGATTGTTCGAAAGAGTTACCGTGGCCCTGGCGCACAGGCAACTGAAGGAACACGGGTGGGTTTTAGTCAGTAAAAGTCTGACACGCCCTTTCGCTACGCCCAGAGCAGGAGAGGTCATTTGATGATTTCTCACCCAAAAAAAAAAAGGCCACGTCAGTGGTAACAAAACCAGGTACTAACCTACTCTCAAAGTCCGGCAACGAAGATACCTCTTAACCTCGGATCGATCCGTGTGGCTGTTATTACTTAGCCACGAGCCCCTCTTCTTCATACGAACTTCTGTCCATACATTCACTATAAAATGTCATTTACCGTTACCATGTCTGCCCTAATTACATTTTGTTGTTAATATTAAAAGGAAAGATATAAAAATTACCATACGATTACACCACTCGCGTGTCTTGGGAGTTATGCTTCACTGAAAGATGAGCGAGTAATGAGCGAGCTGAGCTGAGCTGTGTCCTTCTGAGCGTTCATGATCGCTTTGAGCAATCGGTTTAAAGTACTTGGTTATAGGCCTGTTACTTATGTTTACCTAGTCTATTCAAGGTTGGTTAAGAAATCTCTGTATAAAGTTTGATCTTGAAGAAAATCTATTAGTTTTAAATCGTGGATAGGATGATAAATAGGTGCGGTACCACTTTGGTAAAAGTACGCATTAATTTGATTTAAACAACACGTTTCTGCCCGCACCTTCGCCCGCGTGTGTGTCGCAAATTATGCCACGGGAATGTGCTACCGGGACAAAAAGTAGCCTATGCCCTTCCCCAGGATCCCATCTATCTCCTTGCCAAATTTTATCGAAATCCGTTCAGTGGTTTAGGCGTGAAAAGGTAACATATAGACAGAGTTACTTCCAAATTTAAAGTATTAGTATGGATTCAATCTTTCAGTTTAAATTTTTCATTCTCTAATATAACGCATTTACTAAGATTTAAACCTTTCCCTAGAAACACTTTCATCATCATTAAGTGCTTAGCCTTTTTCCAATTATTACGTTGGGGTCAGCTTCCAGTCTACCCGCATGCAGTTGAATATGAATTCCAGTAATTTACATGGAGCGACTACCTATCTGACCTCCATAACCCAGTTACTGGGTAATACGATACCCGTCAGTAAGACTGGTTGTCAGATTTCCATAAAAACACTTAATAATTGAAAATAAGAATTTAAAAATGTCTTATTTTACAATCAGACCGTCTCCTTAAAACGTGTCTTATCCAACATCTAACAAAATTACAGAGACACATGTCTTAGAACTTATTACAAACGATTAAAGTGTTTAATCGCGTAAACCGAGTGAATTTACATTTTTGTAATTGTACTTTTAAAGGTATACACGGTATTAATATTTAAAGAAAATTTTTAGTGTCGTAAATTAATTATATTTATGAATAAGTTAATATAAATTAAGTAATTAAATGGCTTGTAGTAATATTGCATTACAAGTCTTTAGTAAAAGCCGACATAATATAAAAATATTACGACCTAAGCATTAAGCTTATAATCCTTTAAGTGAAACAAGTAAGCTTTCTAAGTTAAACCTAATGTCAAAACACTTAAAACGTTGAGTAAGTATAATAAGCAAGGGAAATTAAATGCTATCTTAACGTTAGTAAGTAAGGATCTAGACAGGTTTTCAGCTTAGATTACTTTTTTATAGTAACAATGACATTGTAATCATTTCACTATCTATTTACTCCTTATCTGACATCTAAATAGTGCATTTCCACAGTTTTTGTGCAAACTAGCTCCAAGTTTTGCCCAGTTCCATAATCGCACTTTTATTTTATAATTCTCTTGTAACACACTCTGAAGCTTTATTTTCTTATCTCGTATCGGCTCGAGAATAAATCATGCCTAGAAAAGATAAGCCAGTCAGCATGTTTGGTAGCAGGGTCACTTTATGATTGCCCAGGGTTCACTTTCTCGCGGAGTATAGATATAATGATTTCATTGATGCCCATTCTGTATCAAAAATTAAAAATATCTTCCAACATATCTTCGAAACATCACGCCTTGTGCCTCAAACCGACAGTAAGTCATATCATCGGGACAGGCGGATGTTGGATGGCACAAAAACCGTTCCGCACTGACGGGTGCCAGTCAAAACATTGTGCCAAATGTACCAGGGTCGAAGATTTTATAGGTGTTATGGAGACTTCTTTGTTAAGGAATCATGACTGTATCAAAGGTATAGCAGGACGGAGGTCATATGGAGTATGAGGAATGTTGTCTAAATGTACCAGGGTCGAAGATTGTATAGGAGGTGTTATGAAATCTTCTTGATTCGGGAATTATGAAGACATAGTAGTCCCGAAGTGCTGTGGTCGTTGTGAATCAGCTGTTAGGAATCACGATCAAAAGTACCAGGGCTGAATGTGTGATAGAAGGCGATGTCCTATCTAGAATCGTGAGCTCATTCGCTTATAGTGGTCTATTGTATTTGATTCCCACCTGTTGAACTATTGGTATGGGAAGAATTCTCAACGGAAGCATTGATTAAACTTGGTTGTAGGATTTTAATATGGCTTTATTATGATTATGACTAACGGCATTATTCATTCTATTTATATTTAAGTAATAGCAGGCTTCCTAAGAACGCGGGGAAGACCTGGATGAGACTCGCATCGACCAGGGAAGCATGGCAAAAGGGGAGGAGGCCTATACTGAACATTGGGTGGAACATGGTTGCCAATGAAGTTGACGATGGTGAACCTTCCTAGAGGGACATCGATAATCAGGTTATAAAAAATGTGATAGTACATTTCAAGCAGTTTGAAGGTTGGGATTAAGGGCCGTATTTGGCGAGGCCACTTTAGAAAAGCCAGCGATAATCATTTGAACGGACCAAAGCCGAAACTTGAACATCCAAAGCCAACGTGGCGAATTGGTGACCAATATTGGGGCCAAGTATTTTGCACAGATATCAAAAAAAAAATTGCATATAGTAATCATAGTGAAGTAGGTATAACTGCGTGTAATATTTTATTGGTTTATCACGAGGCTGAGTCAGCCTGCATCTCAGTGATGCTGGCTCTAGATGCATTCATTATACCAGGAAAATAATGTAGAGTCTGCAGAAAAAGGTGACGGGCTGTAACTGTCCCACGCAAGGCCTTGTATTCTCCTAAGGCCACGGACGATGGGATTTGCGTCAAGAGAATCGCGCGCGCGTCAACTGTTCAGTCCGTCGTTCAAGTCTCGTCGTGGTTACTCGAGGCATACTCAATGCTCGGTTCCTATAAAGAAAAATGTATAATTTTGCTTACCCATGTTAGCATTTTTTATTGCCAAACTGAGCATTTAGATAGATTCGTAAGCTAATTTTACCTGTGATAGCTACTTCCATATGGGAGGGTCTACTATGCAAAGATGAGGTCTTTGCTTCATTTTTGGTAAAGACACAAGAGTCTTAATTTTAACCAATAACGGTCCGCAAATAATAGGAATCAGGCATTAACCACTTCTTTAATATTTTTTTTCCGCAGTCGCTGTCGCAAGACACGTGTCACTTGAGCGAGTAGCTCGTGGGCAAGAGATAGAACGAGCGTTGGTCACCACGGTTGCTTGTTAGGGCTTTCAGGGCTATTAGGTTCCCTCACGATTTTTTCTTTCAACGCGGAGCGGAAGGGCGTGTCAGACTGTTACTGACTAAAACCCACCCGTGTTCCTTCAGTTGCCTGTGCGCCAGGGCCACGGTAACTCTTTCGAACAATCCGCGACCTCGGCAGGGAAAGTTGCTATCTAAGATTAGGATAAAATTCATGTCTACTTACATTTAAAAAATGTCATAATTATGAACCCATAATCTTATTTTTGGAGCGCCAACATTTTCAACATATTCTGTCTCCATATTATATAACTCCTCTGTACTAGGATTTCGCCTACATTGTAGGTATGTTGTACAAATACTCATTAAGTATTTCATTAGTTGGAATGACCAAGAGTTTCTCTAATCTTCACAATAAAAACTTTTGACCCACATTTTCACCATTGATATCACAAAAAACAACAGCAAAAAAAAACTATTCATAATTCTTTTGCTGTCCCTACAAGTCGCCAGTGACTTATCATGTCTGTTAGTGTGTGTGTGTGTGTGTATTTATACTAAACTGTCACAGTGTGGAGTTTCCTGTAATTATACAGGTCTTATAATATACAAGTTTGCTTACTGCATAATTATTGTAAATATATACATAATAGTATGTATCTAATATTAAAATAACTGGAACATTAAAAATACCAATAAACTGCATTAAAATCGATGGACGCCGTAAGCGTTAATTTATTAAGGACTCCACTGGATAGTTTCGTTAAGCAGCCGACAGCCTCCTAGGTTAACATGCGAGGTGACATTAAAAAAGAAACTTTAATATCGATCTATTCGTTTGGGAGCTACGATGTCACAAATAGACACTCACAGACTAAAACTGTTGAGCCTTGTTTTGTATTGAGGGTTGGCAACGGTATCGTCTGAATTTTAATATATCTCATGAAGTAACTCGTTCATACCTCTACAACTCCACAATCCAATTGCTCGTTGGGCAAAAATCATAAATTCACTCACTGACAGACAACGAACAGCGTAAACCGCTGGGTCAAGAAGAATGAAATTTTGCACAAGAATGCCCAGTTGTGCAAGAATTATGCACAAGAATGCCCAGTTGTGGAAAAAATTTGCACAAGAGTTACTTAAATAAATAAAAATAAGGACTAAGGAAGGATTTTTGTAAATTCTTTGCCTAAAAGGGTTAATAAAAGATGAAAGTTTGTATCGAATTTCGTCAATGTTGAAGTTGGAAACGTGCAAGTTAAACTTAGACTTCTGTTTATAAATAAAAGTTAGCCGTGTCATTGTTTTGTGGAAAAATCTCCTCTATTCCCCTGAGAAGTTACTCCTAAGAAGTTGCTGATGAGGAATCCCATCGGGCACATGGCTTCTTGTCTCAAAATAATTCAGAAATTGGTCTAGTAGTTAGACTTGGGTGAGCCTCTTTTTTCTTATAGGCGTCACAATTTTCTTTTAACTATTCTCTCTTTTCCTTGTTTAATCGAATGACATCGCAGTGTATTACTAATTTAATATTTATATAACATTGTGCAGTTGCCTCCTCTACATACTACGTACCTGTACATGGTATATATGTACGTACATACTATATTAGGTAGGTAGGTATTGATTACGCCACTTCCTCTGGATTCCCCACAGCACACACCTGCCTATGTATTACTTTATAAGTACCTACTTATATATTGTTGTTCTGCTGAGATCTTTATTGGAAACTTATTTTTTTTTATAAATATGACATTACATCATCACGCCTGTAGCCCCGAGGTGTTAGGTAGAGGTGTAGGTACCTATAGTAATACCCAAATTTCGCACGTTATTTTTTTTAATTCCCTTATAAGAGGGGGCGAGCGTATTGCCATAAACCGGGCACAAATCTAGACTTCGGGCTACTACTGACAAATTTTTGACGGAAAAACCCTATAACACTTTACCCGACCTGGAAATCGAACCCAGGACCTCATGCTCAGCGGTGATGCTTGTGACCTCTACACCAACGCGGCAGTCAACAGACTTTTTTTATGAATCTTTAGTATTTTCAATTATGTAAATGATTCTGTACGTATGTTAATTTGAAGGAGTAGTTTGCTGAACTGAAATAGATGAAATTTTTCGAAGAGGGGTAGTAAGTGAAGGCCGTGGGGTACTTTTCATGTCTGAAAATTTTAAATCTTTGCGTCAAAGTCGCGGGAAAATGGTCTTTAATGTTTTGTGGTACTTTCTTATCACCTGACATCAAACCTGTGTACATTTGGGAGCATATAGAATTGAAAATGTGCCACTGTTCTTTTAATTTAAAGCAATGCAAGTCTACATTACTTATCATTACAGTAGGTAAGGTATCGTAAGCCTTGTCTGTCTGCTCTTCTACCCCACCCCCAAACTTCACCAGATTGATTGCCACAATGTAACTTAAATCATCTGATTACGAATTCGCGATTAGAAAACCTACCATCAATACACGTTCCAGCATTCTTTAAAAACGCCTTTTGCGTAACTTAGCGAAAGAGACAACAATACACGATAACACACCACAGAACGAGACAGAACATGCCGGCGCTACTTCAAGGCAATCAACGTTTACTTGTAATCCGCTTTCCAACAACGACACAGAGACGATTTCGGTGGTCGAATCATAAAAGAGTGGGACACAGTGTTTTAACACAGTAACTCTGTGTCGGGAGTTCGAGACCCGGTCGCTCGCCGTTTTCTTGATTTCCAAGTATTTGTTGGTAACTTCTTTTCTTTTATGAAGTCCTGGTACACGATATGTAGAAATATCCTTTTGTTGAGAAAATTCACTGTCTTTTTTTGACCGACTATGGCGTTTTAAAAGGGGGGTTATGTTTTGTTCGCATATTTTTGTCCGTTTATATTTTAGTGCACATACGAAAATGCTGTACATTTAGAATTAAACCTTTTGATTTTGCATAATCAGGACCTCATAATGTCACCCAGTTGTCAACTTCGAAAAACCAATATGGTTGCCGCAGAATTTAATTTTGTTGTATTAACAAGTATTTTAATTGATTTATGTAGTTAATTTATTGAAGGAGGAAACGGATTAGTCATAGATCATAGTGTAAAAGATTTAGATAAAATGTTTATTAAGGCGAAAATGTTTGATAAAATCGTTGATTTTATTAGGTTTATTTACTACACCACATTTCAGCAGTCTGTTATGTTAAGTTCTATGTAATACGAGGGGAGCCTATTTATTATCAACCTGCCACAAATCTAGACTCTAGGCAACTACTAAGAAATTAAAAAACACTTTTCACGATTGAAGGATCGAACCCAGCACCCCAATTACGTAACCCGTTATCAATCAGAATCCGAATCATTTTGAAGAATATTGCTAATCCATTGCTTCATATGTTCGAAAAATTTGTCTGCTCAACAACGTAAATAACGCAATGAATGTTGTTGAACTGTCAAAATGAAAGCCATTCCTACTGTTAGTTTGTTACGCAATTACGCCGCAGGACCACATGCGCATCCCTAGTACCAACTGTTACATCATTTTCTTTCTGCCATTTATGTAAACCTAGTACCCAAGATTTTATACTTAATCATCGCCTAGCCTTTTCTCAACTATATTGGGGTCAGCTTCCAGTCTTACCAGAAGCAGCTGAATACCAGTATTTTCCATGGAGCGACTGCTTATCTGCCCTCCACAACCCAGTTACTGGGTAACTTGGTAAGACTAGTACCTAAATATTTTATGCTCACTATCCCAATTTATTTGGGTTCGGTGCAACATGTCTTCTTCTTCCATACTTCTCTATCAGTCATCATTTAGGTAGTCACCCCCTTTCTAACCATATCACCTTCCACACAGTCCATCCATCGTTTCTCTGATCTTCCCCTACTCTTATAGCCATCCAGATTCATACACAAAACTTTCCTCACGACATTTTCCTCACTCCTCCGCATCACCATGACAACCGATATCCACACAACTTTTCGATTTTATACTATATCCCTAAAATCAGGATTATGAAACCCAGTCGCCCTTGCATATCTCCATCTATTTATTAACAATATTAGTTAGTGAAATCTAACTGGATTTTCCACATGAATTAATTGCTGTTTATAATTTATCTTAACATTAATGTATTCAATAATCTAAGGCTTGTTATATGACCTAAATTACCAGGAATAGAGTTACGAAAACCTAGGTATCTAGGTGGTTAGCATTGTGCTTATGAGTTTACAAATTATTGTGGATATCTACTTATTATGATGGTGAAATAGCATTTTGTTAACACGTCTTCTGCTGAATATTATCATCAGAGATCGGAACAGGTAGAATTTATTTACCTCGAGGACTTCGAGAATTATCCACTCTAGTTACTTCCTGTAACTAGAGTGGATAATACCTCCTCTAAAATCCCGGAATAATTATAATTACGTTTGAATCCCGGGATTTAAAAACCACGAATTATTTATTGGACTTTATTTATATTTACAAATTTTAAGAATCATACACAACATTTTTAGGGTTACGTACTGAAAAAACGTACAACCCGGAGTCTGGATTTGTGCCCGGTTGATGGCAATAGGCTTGCCCCCTGTTACATGGGACTTCAACATAACTTACAAAATGTGGGTGTACTGTAAGAACACCTCTGCTTATCCGTCGGAGAATACAAGCATTATATTATGTGTATTTTGATTCACCGTAAATCAATGGTTTCTCAGATTAAGTTCTAGAAAGTATTTTTAATTAATTAATTAATTGCATACCAAATGCTTTATTTAGACGAAATAGTTAATAAAACAAGCATTTTTTTCAGTCGCGATAAGATTATATATTTTTTTCTCTGCAATGAAGAGATTTTAATAAATATTGTGACCACACCCAGTCGTTGTAACCTACGGCTGCTTCTCACACCGAATTGTAACATTAAACTAAAATCTTAATGCACTCTGTGGTGTATTTGAATGCGCGACCTTACAAGCTCATAATGCATTTACTTATTTATAAAAGTCTTCAATACAAAAAAAACGTTATTAATGTAATTAGTCTGAATCTATCTAATTTTTAATCTTTTTAATTTCAAATTTTCAAAGACAAGGATATTTTTTCCGCATCATTATAATAACATGCATACGAGTATTACCAATTGTTAGTCAAAGACTTGTCCATTTACACTTCACTGAGATTCTCAGCTCCTCTTATACACCCGTTCTGACATTCATTCACCTGGAAATATGTTTGAAAACGTGAACTCTGTCTCTATCAACGCTATGACCGTGGTAGAACAAATATAGGTAGGTATATAAATTACATAACATAATTAAACCACCGCATTACACCAAGAACAAAGGCATGACTTATCTTTAACACGTTCAACAAAAAGTATTCAAGTATTCATTCCGTCATCAATATTCGCTCGCTCGCTCGCTACGGTGTAACACAATCCCGGTATGGGTGTGAATGTGTTTGTAAGTACCACCTTATGGGATGCGAAAATTAATAAATAATAAGGAGACCGCCCCGATATGAGCGCGAGCGCAGGTTATGCACAAATATTTTTATTAATAGTATAACTCTTATGAGAATGGTGCAGCTGTATAGTTTTTTGAGGTCTATTAAAGAAAATTGATAGATTGCTTATCAGGTCTGTTGACATTCGTGGAAAAAACGAATTTAATATTTATGATACGATTAATTCTATCTTTTATACAAATTTGTATCTATAACTAACCAGACCACCTGAGACACGTATATCTAATGAATATCAATCAGCCTAGGCTCTTACCAAGTTTGTTTGAGTTGGTTTCCAGTCCAACCGGATGCAGCTGAATACCAGTATTTTACATGAAGAGTCTTCCTATCTGACCTCCACAACCCAGGTACTGGGTAACACGATACCCCTTGGTAAGACTGCTTGTCAGAATTTTGGGCTTCTGACTACAATAATCCAAGAAATCCACCTTCTTTATCCACGAATGACAGCCGGGACCAACTGCTTAACTTGCTTTCCGAGGTACGGAGGTTTCTCGATATGTAATAGATGGTCACCCATCCACGAACCGACCGCGGCAAGCGTAGCTTAACCTTCGATCTACCCGTGAGGCTGTTAGTATTTAGCCACGAGTCTCCCCTTTACCATGTAGTGTAGAGGGACAAATACGGGCCAGTAAAATAGTCCTCAATTTTGCAGCTACCAGTGACGGGTTACTAGAAAACTTTAATAAAAATTGCCCATATAAGGTAAAAGGCATGTTCTCTGCCTACCTCTTGATGTATAATAAAACGTGAAAGTAGTACTATATTGCAACAATCAGTCGACCTTTGCAACACCCGTTGATATTTCTGTGCATTTCATTTTATGTGCATTATGTTTTCATGTGAATTTGCTTGTCAAGATTTAATATAGGCTTATTTTTTAGACTAAGTATAATTTTCTTGGCTCTATTGTTTTAAAACGACCAGTAAACTTGAAATCCGTTTTAACTTTTATGAGCGAGTAGAATCAGGATGGTATCGTGTTAGCCAGTAACTCGGCTGTGGAGGTCAGATAGGCAGTGGCTCCATGTAAATTACTGGTATGTAGCTGCATTCGGTTAGACTGAAAGCCGACCCCAACATAGAAAAAGGCTAGGCAGATTGATTGATGAGCAATTGCTATCAAAACTTGTAATTTTTAACGAGATGAGATTTTCGCAATAACGTTAAATAATTATAAATAAACTGGTAAATAAAAATGTATACCTATATTACTGTTCTTCCTGGCCAAATTGCTTCTAAATTGGGTAGGTTCTTCTTTTCTAAATTGACAATTAATGTCGTTTGTAAGGAACCCTTTCCCATTAATCCATCATATTATTTTTCCAGGCGAGAAAGAAAGTTACAATGTTATTTTAAGCTAGCAATTTTTGTGGATAGCCACAAAAAAGCAGATCAAATTCAAGTTAAGAAATAGACTATTAATTAAAAACCATATTAAATTCTTGATGAATTTAAGACAAGACGTACAGTTTGACCATTAAACATACACGTTGAATAACAGTATTCCTTTGCTCATTTTTTCTTTATATCAGTTTGATCGCGTACTTTTTGCTTGCGTACGCGCAACCACGTGTGCGCGAACCGTGCAGCTAAAGATTTTTTATTAAAGTTACTCGGCGAAATTTTATTAATCACTTCATTTTCGATTAATATTGCTCGTTAATTAGTTTTTGTTTTAGTACAGGCTTGAAAGATTACGGTTGAGAATTGAAAATGGAACGGTTTTTAAGATTCGAATATGGAAAATGAGCAACCTATTTCGTCAGATATGAAAATATTCTCTACATTCCATTTTTAAATTAAATAGCTTACATGTAAAGTTTGCGAAAGAACCCAGGCAAAGACAATTTTAATGTTACTTAGTTAAGTTTAAAGATAACTAAACAGTAATCTATTGCTGACTAATAGATATACTTATTTCACCAGAGCGGGGTAATTACGTAACACACTAACAGTAGAAATAGCTTTAATTTTGACAGTTCGACAACATTCATTGCGTTATTTACGTTGTTGAGCAGACAAATTTTTCGGACATATGAAGCAATGGATTAGCAATAGGCATCAAAATGATTCAGAGTGTGATAGATAGTGTGTTACGCAATTAGGGTGCTGTTTGTGATAAAGTTGAGCAATCTTTGTTAGAAATATTCTTTAGAAAATGTATTTTTAAAGAACCGTACATTACAGCATTGGCATAAAGTTCAGATTTAGGTCAATATGACTAGACATTTATGTAATATTCATAAAAGTGTTACCTTCTACTCAGAGTTCTATTCAATATTTTATCTAATATATTTACTTTTACGGCTCATAACTTACAGTGAAAGGTTTTTGCTGTTTTGAGCTTAAGATACCAGTTTTTAGGGTTTCGTACCCAAAGGGTAAAACGGGACCCTATTACTAAGACTCCGCTGTCCGTCCGTCTGTCACCAGGCTGTATCTCATGAACCGTGATAATTGTTGACTGTTGAAATTTTCACCGATGATGTATTTCTGTTGCCGCTGTAACAACAAATACTAAAAAACAGAATAAAATAAATATTTAAGGGGGCTCGCATACAACAGACATGATTTTTTTTTTGTCGTTTTTATAGATAATGGTACGGAACCCTTCGTGTGCGAGTCCGACTAGCACTTGGCCGGTTTTTTTATTGAGAAACTGACAGAGGTCGATGTGAAAAGAACGATGGCTGATTTTGTAATGTTTTTTTTTTTTAAAGAAGGCCATATTTTTTTTCAAGCTTTTACTGTTTGATAGTGTGGTGATTGGCTGATTAAAAATGCTCAATTTCGCCCTTGTCTAAAACTCAAATGAATGAAAATATTTATTCATAAAATATATCTATACATTAAGATTCATAGGCATAAGATGTTCCTACGAATTCTTATCAAAATTAAGGAATTAAGGCTCCTACAAACAGGCGCGATTCGTGTCGCGTGTCGCGCTTGTTTTTCAAGCCTTTATAAAAAAATTGTAGTATGTTTACGAAATCTGTAGAGTCACGAGCACTAATATGTCAACACTTGGCAAGTTTCAATAGCGATTTTTTCTTTAAATAACGAATGCAACGTTGAAATACGACATATTACATAAACGTATGGGTCCGAAAATACTATGTCCGTAACAACATAACATTTCATTCAAAAATTAAGGACAAAATCGCTTTTGAATTCGGCCAATTGTATACATATTTAGGCTCGTGACTGTACCTACCTATATTTATTTTAAATGACACAATTATCACGTCACACATCATAGAAATGAATGATCTTTTAATAAACCATAAAAACTCTTACAAACAGGCGCGACACGCGACGCGACACAAAAGCGCCGCCTGTCGCGCGACAAGTGTCGCGCCTGTTTTTCTAGGAGCCTTAATACTTCCTCATACCTTCGATTCCAAGAAAAAATAAACATAACATTTTTGCATAAATTTTATTATCGCGGCTCAAAGAGAAAGTGGTTCATTTTTATAAATGTAGGGTGAAAGGACCTGTTGTCGGCACTGACTTTATAATTGACATTGATAAAAAGTCTGTAAATACGGAACGGTTAAAGGTAAAAGGTACAACATATCGAAGGCCTGTTTGGTAAGAATTTTTGTTTAAGTACATTGAATGTAAACATTGTATCCGATTTTATTTTTGTTTTTTTTTCGTAATTTGTTTTACTTTCTTTAAATGTCTACGTTGTTTTCTTGATTTAATTGTGATTTCAGAGTTTCTTTTGAAGTTTCATTTTACTTCAAAAGTACTTGGATTTTCCCCCTGAATTCTTTATATAGCTGATAATACCAGCCTACAATGTTCCCACTGCTGGGACACAGGCCTTGTCTCTGCGAAAGGGAGTGGGCCGTAATCCACCTCGCGGGCCCAATGCGGGTTGGAAGATGTCACAAATCTTCGAATTTTTGGTTCTAGGACATACTGGTTTCCTCGCGATGTTTTCCTTCACCGGTTTGAGAGCAGTGGTGATGAAATAATTTGCACAAAGTAAAGGGTTGTCTGGGTTCGGAACCTATGACCTACAACTCATAAGTCGCGGTTGTTGCCTCCGGGCCTCATATAGATGGTATTTATTGAGGAAAAATAATCAAGAAAAATCTTTTACATTGTATCTACTCTGTTTTATTACATTTCAGATAGTCACGTTGAGGAAAATATTGTTTGTGGTTAGTTTTTAACTGATTAAAGTTATGATTTTATGGATTTTATCGTACCTACCATTTAATTTTATATTATTAGTCCACTAGCAGCACCCTGCGGTTTCACCCGCATAAGTCTCGATCCTGAGAAAACATTGGGACAAAAAGTATACTATATGTTAATGCAGGTTATAAACTATCTGTGTGCCAAGTTTCATCCAAATCCGTTCAGCCGTTTTTTCGTGATTAAGTAACAAACATCCGAACATAAAAAAAACACATTTATAATATTCGTCGGATAGTCTGATTTTAAATCCTTGTGCTTATAATAAACGTGAATGAACTCAAGACAAGATTAATGTTATACCTACGTAATTTGTGCACAAAAATAAAAATTCACGAACCAGCTAAATCATTCTAACATGTCACAAACAACTAAATAATAGTATAATATATTATTTTTAACTAAGGACATATTGTTGGAATAGACCTGTACCCTAATTGCGTAACACACTATCTATCACAATCTTAATCATTTTGAAGCCTATTGCTAATCCATTGCTTCATATGTTGGAAAAATTTATCTGCTCAATAACGTAAATAACGCAATGAATGTTGTTGAACTGTCAAAATGTAAGCTATTCCTACTGTTAGTGTATTACGCAATTACCTCGCCGATATTTACTATTCATATTGTCTACACAGACCATTACAAAATAATAAAATAACTGGACATAACGTAGACGCTTTTAATTTGACATAATATATCATCTGCCTGTAGCAGTTCCTTGCTAAATGTCCGTCCGACATAGTTCTAAATCGTAATGGCGGCTCTGCTTGTTCAGGGAGACGTCAAACAACTGTCAAATCTAGATTAGGGGAATAAATCGAGTCAAAAAACAAAATAGAGAACTAACATTATTGAATTAATTTTATTATTTTGGAGTGTAGACATGGACCTCTCTTATTTTTTTATTTAACTCGATTTGTTCAGCTGCTACCAGCTATTTTAAACTTGATGGACTTATAGCTTTGCCACTTCTTCTTTGTCTGAGATTTAACTTAAATAAAATCAGTATAGACTAAAACCAAAAGCTTGGTATTCACGAGCGTACCCGTCGTATTGAGGGCACACAGCCCGCCTCCTTCATTCATACCTGACGTAGCGTAGATGTGAACCTTTACATACAATATGCTTGTATACGAGGTACGGAGCACTATTTCAAGTTTTGTACAGTCGTCAACAGGTCAAGCTGCATGAAACTGTCAAATTTCTCCAAACGATTTTAAACCTTAAAACATTGAAGTTTAAGTTCAATTTCGAATGATAAAATCTGACAGTTTGTGGTAACTTAATGTGCTGGCAACTGTACCTCTAGAATAAACTTATACCAATAGTTACCGTTATGGTGTCGCCAACTACGAGTAGGTCTCTAGACTACAGGTGGCCTACTCTCTCTAAGTCCGTCAACGAACGTATTATTAACGGCCCGTCCGTAAGTAATTCGAAACTTCGGACTGAACACTACACCTGATTAATCATATTTTTTGGACGAGCAAATCACGTTGGGATTATGGAAAGCTATCAAATCATGGTGTCATTCAATCTTAGGTCGGGCCCCAAACTTATCTTATGGCCGTAGGTGTGGGTAGTCTGTCAACGAAGATACGGGCAAGACCGAAAGTTGTAGATCCGTCGAAACAAGTGCCAAATATTTTTTTTCAGATGGGCAAAATCACATCGGGATTGGGGACAACTGTCAAATCGTGTTGTCATTTTAGGCCCCGAAATAGTCTTATCTTCTTAAGTGATACGGAGTAGGAAGTGCCCGTAACTTAGGTCGCAACTACGGATGCCGCGCTTAGGGATTAGACCTCCAGGCACATTGGGTTGTAGAAAAAGTTGGGGTTTGTAGAATGTCGTCTCTTTCACTGATGCCTGTGTGTCTTTCTAAAAGTCAATTTGTCATTTTAACGCCTAAGTACAGTACGATTCAAACTTAATGGCTGCTGTGAAGAGCGCTATTCGCTGCGCAGTACCTCACCCCTCACCCCCGCTGACACGTGAATTGGTTACTGCGCACTTGCGCAGCAACTCGTCCCATGTTCCGAGCCGCCATTAAATTTGAATCGTACTATACGGACTGTATTTTATTCATAGTTATTTTACTTCTGATTTCGCATCACTGCCAATACCACTGTGATCTTTAATCTCGTGACAATAAGGTTGCTGTTGGGTTGCTGCAACTGTCAAGTCTGTCAAATGACTGTGAACTTTATTATTGTTGCTGTCGGGTTGCAGCTGTCAGAGGCAAATTAACTGTGAAAGGACTTTAGGTAGTTTATAAAAACCGTGTATTTGGAAAAACTACCTATATATAAACAATAATTAATAACAAAGTTAGATAAATTTAAAACTCAAACTCAAACGACTTATTTCAATTAAACCATTTACAGACACTTTTAAACCGCCAAAGAGTCGGTCAGTTAGTCAGAAAGTTTAAGCTAGTTGCCCATTTCAAAACGTAGATCTCTATGGAGAAGAACGGGCAAGACACTCCAAGGACACTCCTTTAAATCAAGATATTATTACAAAATCCTGGACGTACATTATACGTGGAAAATGCTCTAATGGAGTATTTGACGTATGTTAGGAATATTATTAAATCTAGCTATTGAATAACACGTTACGTTAGACATGTATCTGTACTAGGTACTGCACTAAGATTGTTGTTTTGTTTGTTACCTACAGCATACCTAACCAGCGGGGTAATTACGTAACACACTAACAGTAGGAATGGGTTTCCTTATGACAGTTCAACAACATTCATTGCGTTATTTACGTTGTTTAGCAGACACATTTTTCGAACATATGAAGCAATGGATTAGCAATAGGGTTCAAAATGATTCAGACTGTGATAGATAGTGCGTTAAGTAATTATGCTATTTGCTGATTTGTTATGCAAAAATATGGTAAGTTTTTGATTGAGACATTATTACTGGTGTGTCCTAGTTTGTCACGCTTTGTTTTTATTAAATTTATACAATTAATTATAGAGTTACACAGAGTGGCAGGGATATCGACGCAAAATCTGTTACCATGGATTCAGTACAATATTCTGAACCCCCTCGAGTTGAAAATATACTTCGGTAATTTTTTTTTAAATTTGCTCTGCCATAGTATACATTTTGACCGCGTAGGTTACACTATTCTATGAAACAGCTGTTTTTTGTTTTGGTAACCGACAAAAAATATCTACGCTAGGGGGTGTAGAATCATGTGCTGAATTCATGGTTTCAGTTTAAGCGTCGATATATGCCACCCTGTATAAGAAAATAATATCAGCCTGTTATGGTAAGATCTCAAAACAAAGCATATAAGTATTATTCTGATCACAGCTTTTTTCTCTTTTAGTAGATGAGAAAAACGAGATCAGATTTTAAAAACCTTTTGAGAAATAGAAATAACTTGTACATATATTAATAAAAAAGCAGTAAAACAAACGTAAAATTGCCAATTAATTCTTACAACCAGCAGTACTAAAGTTATCATATATAACCTAACAAAAAACAGAAGCTATTTTTCGAAACTTCATTAAATTCGAATGACATGAGGCACCGTATGTTGCCAACGTCAAAATTTTAATAAAACCCAACCTTGACTATGTGTTTGTAAATAAGCAAGGCTGTAATAGCAAAAAAGTGAAAACATTACTTCATACAAATACAGTTTAAAATCGATTACAATTTATGTTGCAACACAAAAAGTTACGTAGATTAATCATCGTTTGTAGCAGGAAGTGGCTTGTGAGAAACAAAAGGACTTAAAGGCCGTGTCTGTGTTCTTATTTTGACCTGGGATGAGGTTAACTTTATACTTACTTGATATTAACATTACTGAACTAATTGTGGTGAATATTGGTGTTTTTATAGAAAAAAAAAACTGTACGCACGACTACATATCAAGCTATACATTTCCAGTATAAGCTGACTTTTCAGTGTACGCAAAGCCTATACAATGCAAGGTCAGCTAAAACTGGAAATGTATTGCTTGATATGTATGCGTGTACAGTCACCAAAGGCGATAAGTAAGCAGGGTTGTCAATATAGTTGAAGTTTAGTAAGAAACTGATGAATGTTTTCGAATAAAATTTAATTTAATGAATAGAAAATAAATAGGTAATCTATCAAATTCAATTTCATTCGAAAACATCCATCAGTTTCTTACTAAACTTAAACTATATCCGACGACCTGATTAATTATCACATTTTGTGTTTTGGCTTTAACTTGCTAGTTTTTTTATGAAATAAATGACATACATAAACTACTAAAATCGATCATTATCTGCAAATAATTTGTAGAAAACGGTCGAGTTTAGGTATGTGTATTACAGATTGCAATACAAAATGACTCAATACAAGTATCAAACACGCAATTGACTCATAGAAAACGAACGCTGGCTACAACATTCGAACAGTTGCAAGAAAAACTGCGCATTTAAACACAAGTCTAAGCCATTCATTCATATTTTCCTCATTTCCTGTTTGTTTGTTAGTTAATAATTTACGACAGCTCACTAACAAGACTTCTAACGTAGTTTCTAAGACTTGCAAAAACTTGCGACTTCATCAAACCTTTGCATTCATATTAGAAACAATAGAAACTCCGCTCCCTACCTATATATTTTTTATGCAAGCACATAAAAATGTGCAGAACTTGTTTTTTGTAGGAAAAAATATATCGAGTACTAGGAAACCCGCATTGATGCACGTGGCTCGCTGTGTGCCGACAACTCTGTCCGCTTCACCTTACGCCACGGTATTATACAAGGAGGTAATTATTTTGATCTTTAACCTATCGTGTTATTGGATACTTCTAACGTTACCTATGGGATTAGATTTAACTAGCAAGTCACTATGCACTCCTGGTACATACAGTCACTTTGCATTCAAATACTTAGCTATGCAAATAATAATAAGGACTGTAATAAAATAACTTACTTAGCAACATTATTTTACTAAAAATATTTTAAGTATGTATATGTGACTCAACTGAAGTTAATTTGACAGCTAGACGTCAGAATTTGACAAGAGGCCAATCCAGTTTTTATTTTAAATAAGTTCTAAGGACTATTTTACAACGAGATCACTGCTATTGATAAAAATAAATGTTTTAAGTGTGTAACATTCCAAAAAGTCGCAGCACGAAAACGTCAAAGCCACTACTCGTCACAAAAACATAAAGAGAAATGCTGTCACCACAACAGAAGGCGCGAAACCACTCATAAATTCTCACTTCGTCGAAAAACATGATTTTTTGCGAAAAAAAGAAATAAAGTCATAAATCGTCCATCAATGGAGACATGCCCAACGTACAATAATAAAATAAGCAAAAGACGCGTACAAAATGACCGATATATGCTGACCCCTTATTATAACTCACATTTCCGTCGGAAAACCGTATTTTTGTTCACGAAGCGCGGGCCATGGAAGGTCATTCCAAGCTGGTTCTTATACCATGTTGGCAGTTTTTCTATGATGGCTAATAAGGCAGTTATTTTATTATGTAATAAAGATATGTACTATGTCTTATAAGCAATTGATGGCAAAGGTCTCGTTTATGTATCGCAATTTTAATTTCATAATTACCTGTGACGTCTATTGTGTCCTTCACCCTATTTTGTAGAATGCATTCGTTATTCTTTTTTTGAAATGGTTGTCATTAGGCCCGGGAAATGCCAACCGGTCACTTCCTGTGGGTGTCACAAGGTATTAACAGAAATACAGCATGTTATAGGTTATTATATGCCTACGTGTTAGAAAATCATCATCAGCAAACGGTAAAGACACGTACACACTGGCGCAACGCGACGCCCGACACAAAGGCACCGCGTGTCGCGCGACGAGCGGCGCCGCGGCGCCTTTGTGTAGCGCTATCGCGTCGCGCCTGTCTGTGGGAGCCTTTAACGTTCTTTCCGACGCACGGAATGGTATCGCTCTCGACGTAAAATGGACCAAGATACAAAAAAAAATTTGGACAAAAGTTCAAAATTCACTTTTTGAACTTCGAATAAAAACTATTTCACACGACAATTTCTCTAACCTGCCAGTTATAAGTCTCAACTAAATAGGTTGAAGATTCACTTTTCTGTAGTATAAATAGAACCAAGTATACATAAGCATAGTTTATACTTACCGCTGTAATGGGTTTTTTATACAGTCTGTAATGACATTATTGCTTTTTAATCAAGTCTGCGTGAGGCCTGACTCTGTAAAGCTTTACGTCTACTTTTTTTGTTTAGTACTTACTTGAGGAGTTAGGCTTTTTCAGTTTGCGAAGTCAGAAAAATATATTTTGATGGAATTTTATTGATTTTTTGCTACAGTTGTAAGGGATTATCCAGTGTTTTTGGATTTATTGCGATATAAATACATAGAGACAAAATAGGTGTTTTTTTATTAAAATTATGTTTCTCCGAGATAAGTCAAGAGCAAAAGAATTCGCACACATAAGCGATTTTTGTCGCACAAAAACGTGGCAACATTCATTAATTCATCGATAGACAAAACAAAAACTGTCACATCAGTAAAACTGTCAAATCTGACATTTATACCAACCCTTCCAAACGCTCTTCGTTTCCACATTCAAAAATCCAAACACACGTTCCAAAAATCTAAAGTTCATATTCGAAACTGGAACAAATCACGGTGACTGTCCGTTGACCGTAAGTAGGAAGTCCCGATTATCGTATAATTCGCTCAAGTGACGTTCGCCTGTTAAAATCAGCCAGTCCGACTTGACCTCCCCCCCTTCTTCATGAAGGTGTGAAAGGGGGATGGATGGAGGAGGCCAGAGGTCAAACAAAGATGGTTGGTATATTAGCTCTATTGGCTTACCGGATGCTTGCTCAAGACGTAGGTTATCTACTAGTCGTTGCTTTGTACTATATTTTTGTTGGTAGGTAGCTATGTTGTTGCGTATGTTTGTGGGGACGATAGAGTCATACATACAATATGTAGGTAAGGAATTGACAAGAATTGATGACGACATAGAACTCGTTGGTAAAGCTAGCTGTTTATTTTCGATATTTTTTTTTGTTGATAAATACTTGCCTACACAAAAGTGGTAAAATTTTAGGAACCAATTTTTGAGTTGACTCCGAATTATACAGATCTCTGCTTCCTGCTTCTATGGCAAGTCTAATTTGACATTATGATAAAGTGCTTGAAACTTTTCTGTATTAAATGCATTTTATGTTAAAATATAACTGTTAGAATTCTTGGACAAAAGAGAAAGACGATTTGACTAGCTCTTTGGTATAGTCAATCAAGGAGTTCCGTCCTTAATTGGAAAGAAATAACAATAAAATGTAAGCCCCACACTACTTTCACGTTTCGTGACAACCTAGCATAAAGTAAAAAAATCATAACAAATATGAAAGGGTTAAAATAGTTTTATTGGGACTATAAAATGAATGTCAGTTTCTTAAATGCCAGCCAGTCCGTATGACCTTATAATTGTTGACGAGGCAAAGGTATGGACAAAAAGGAAATTAAAAAGTTAACTTAGTGTCTTTGGTACTTATCGAAGTTGATGGGCAAGTTGTGTCGGCGTAATTTTTGTAATTCGAACTAATTTTGAATTGTAAAAAGAATTATAAACAATACGCCTGGAGAAGATATGATACTAGCCAGTTGTAATAGGGGGCAACAGCATTGCCATTAATCCAGTCCGGGCTGCTAATGAGAAATTCTTAATGGAAACACCCAAAAACATTAAGAACCAACCTGCACGCGTAGCATGAACTTTTCTACCTCTAATCTACGAAGAATAGACACATCGCTTTAAATATAAAGTGACATTTTCTTCATTTTTGACATCCCGCCGTAGAAATCTTTCGACAATCTGTCATTTTGTCTTGTTTTTCGGTGGTCATGCTACGCATGCTGGGAATGGCACCCAATACTTCAAGCTCAGAAGTTACGCTTTCGACCTCAAGACCAACGAGGCTGTCCTTCTAATATTTCATTTAAAAAAATCACACAAAAAAAAAATTTCATTGAATCAATATTTCAACAGACTATGTTTTTATAACGTTTTAATTTTGTATGACCGTTATAGGATTTAGATCTATACATAACATACATAGAAGTATACCTATAGTACACCCACATTTCGCCAGTTATGTTTAAGTCCCATGTAATATGGGGCGAGCCTATTGACATCAACCGGGCACAAATCCAGACTCCGAGCTGGTACTGAGAAATTCCATAGATGGGAAAATTCAAAAACACTTTACCCGATCCGGAACTCGAACCGAGGACCTCATACTCAGCAGTAGTATTTGCGGCCACTATAACAACGAGTCAGTTTGATTTTTTTCCGTCCGCGGTATTTTAAAAAGCTTTACCTAATTACATTCTACCGTTTCCCACATTAAACTCTTCATACAGCAGCTGGCAATATTATTTCTTCTTAAAACAAGCCGATTTTCACATTAAAGTTAATTAACATAAGCCGTCAAAGGGGAAATATTTTATAAATGTCTTAATCAATTTTCGTAGTAATAAAAGTTACAATTAGTGGACTAGTGTTGTGCAATACTCGATTATAAGTATCGATCCAATTAAGAGGTCGATTTGTTTTGGTGTTGCCATAAATCATAATTCTTACTAGCCACCTGCTAGAATGTGTACATGGAAGTACTATGTTTAAATCACTGGATGAGGCATTCATGAGTTGATGAGTGTGCTTAAGATTAATTAGGTTGGTAATTAGTTTTTGGGTATTGTGGGAAGAAGTGGCAAGGTACTTGTTGATTTTCTTGTTTTCTAATCTGAAGATTCGTGTGGTACAAAACGTGTGGAAGAGATAACTTAAGTCTTTCACGAACAGACGGTGGCTCAATTACAATTTATGTACCAATGTCCTAAGACACAGTTAATGACCAAAACACCCGAAAATCAGCCATCATGTTTGTTCCCTTGAATGCTTAGTTAAGTTAGTCAGCAAACTACTTAGAAATAAAACTAGATGAATGAACATGTATCATTAATCTTATAAATCAATGACAACATACTTTGATCATCTGATGGCGGATGATATTATTATCTTCTCAAAAGTAAAACCTACAGAAAATCAGCTCCTTATGAAAGATTTCGTCCTGGAACCTGCAGTTACATAGTCCTGCCGCATAGTAACTAGAGTTTGCCTCGATCATTAGTCAATATCATTACAATATTTTTATTTAAAAGAGTGTCTATGAAGTTTCTTGCCCGCTCTTCTCCATAGGAACCTACTATGCTTTGGAATGAGCAACCAGCTTCATCTTTCTGCTCGACCGACTCCTTGACAATTCAATAGTGCTTCTAAATGGTTTATAATTGCAATAAATGCGTTGAGTTTGAGTTTGAATACTCTCGCTACCGTCTGATAATCTATACTTATATTTATTATTTTTATTATATGAATATAATAAAGCTTAAGAGTTCGTTTGTTTGGTTGTTTAAACGTGTTAATCTCTGGAATTACCAGTCGGATTTGTTTATTTTATTTTATTGCATTTGATATGGAATTCATTAGGAAGGTTATAGGCTATTTAACGCTACGACCCATAGATACCAAGCATAAAGAAAAAAGTCGAAAACAACGAAGAATCTTATAAAAATATGGCTGTTATTTTAGTATATCAACGAAGAGTCTTATAAAAATATGGCTGTTATTTTAGTATATCAACGAAGAGTCTTATAAAAATATGGCTGTTATTTTAGTATATTGAGCAGTATCTTACGACTTGCGCAGGGCCACTCACTCTTTCTTTTAATCTTGAAAGTAAAAGTATGTTAACTTATGAGGTATTTCGAGGAAATAAACAGAGAAGTGAGGTTGCAATAATAAAGTTGAAAAGGTGACGGTCGCCGCCTTGGAAGGGCCGATTTGTTGTCTGATTCAATAAAAACCTCTTAGATTCTGTAGATTTGTTTACGACAAGTGAACCGACGACCTTGAGAAGGTGGCTGGGATAGACTGGATGCTGAAGGCAGGACAGGGTTTTGTAGCGCAACTTGGGACAGACCTATGCCCAACAGTGGACTGTGATAGGCTGAGTTGATTGAAGTGCAATGAGATTTAAATAACTTTTTGTTATATGTTTTCACTGGTAAGAAATCACGGGATATGTTCCATGTTCTTTTTTGTCAAGTTACTTAAGCTAGTTTCAAGGTGTTTGCAAGCGGCATTATCGCGGCATTAACTTAAACCTGTGCTTTTTTAAACTATTTTATAAATATTAAGAACAATGTTTACCTCTGCCTATTATTACCCAATACACGCGTGTTTTTATGTATTAATAACAATGTAAATTGCATATTAGTTGTATTTCTACTGATCCCTGAGACTAAGCTAAATAAATGCTAATTCCAAGAGTTAGTTCAAATCAGTAGAGCATAGGATAGGATTCGACCTCCCAACTCGCCATCGACATATCAACTTTAGAGCTATCGGCGCTTGATTAATTATCATTTATGCATATATTCTTGTAATGAATGGAAGAAATTAATAAAATTAATGTACTGACTGTTTATCTTGCGAGTTAAGTAGGTACTTGGTATAACTGGATTGAGAGAGGAAAGGTCGCCGCTGATGCAATCTGTGAACTTTTTTATCGAACATTATCGAATAAACCCGAACCTTCAGTGCGGACATTGTAATAACTTCATTAATAAAATTGTGAATGTCTTTAATTTTGCGAGGCGGATTGCAACAGCGTATGTATCCACATGAGTGATGCTTTTACCTATATTACGTCTTGTGTATCCTGGGCAGTCAGCCTGGCTAGCAATCATGCTGACCAGCAAATATTTTCACCAGAAAAAGAAACAATTTGATTCAGGAGTTTTATAATTATAATCTTAACTTAAGGCTCCTTTTTAAGACCTATGTTTTGTAGAGCAAAGCACAATATTATATATTTAATAAACATTTTAAAATGTCTGCCTACTAATCTCTTAAATCTTGTAACTATTCATTAACAAATTCCTTTTTTAAATGCGATAAATAAACATAATAAAAACACAAAAATTAAACAGAGAACTAAAAAATAAATAGTCACCTCCATCTTTACTACATCCATGTACAAACATGGCCAACAAATGAACAAGATCACAACTAATTAAGAACTAATGACGTAACTAACAAAAAAGACATCATCATCTATCAATCATTCGTCTATTTGAAAAAATTGAGGAACGAATGGAAGGAATGAATGACAGTTAGCTTTGTGTAGCGGGTTCTGTAGGGCTGGGAAAAGTAATAGTGAGGTATCATAAAAAAAAGTTTTTATATTAAGTTATATTATTACAACATGATTTCAATAATAATGTAGAAACAGATAATAAGTAGATATGTTTTGGTAGACAGAAGCCTGAAAGTCTGACAAACAGTCTTACCAATGGGTATCGTGTTACCCAGTAACTGGGTTATGGAGGTCCGGTAGGCAGTCGCTTCATGTAAAATACTGTATTCAGCTGCATCCAGTTAGACTTTATCAATAAAATTTAAAAATTCTTATTTTATATTTTTAAGGTTAGTACCTATTAAAAAAAAAGTGTGATTTTGTACATAAAAGCCATTGAAAATATTACCTCGTAAGTGAGTACCTATACATACTATTCTATATTTTTTATATCATGGCAAGCAAAACCCATTTCATCAATTCTGCCTATTCTGTCAGATGGGAAATATAATTGCTAAAAAAAATTTGGCTCTTAGCAAGACGCACTTTGGCCTGGATTATTTCCTAAACAGCAAAATAATTAAACAAAGAAATATCACACATAATATGACATTACGCCTTATTTCCCCGAAAGGGTGGGCAGAGGTGTACATATAATTCACCCACATTTCGCCTGTATTAAGTCCTATATAATAGGGGTGAGTCTACTGCCAAAAACCGGGCACAAATCCACACTCCGGGCTGCTACTGAAAAATTCAGATAGAAAAACCCAATAACACTTTGCCCGTCCTGGGAACCGAACCCAGGAACTCATGCTCAGCAGCAGCGCTTGCGACCACTAAACCTACGAGGCAGTCAAAGAAATAAATAAAAGAAATAAAAATTTGGCAAAAAATCTCTCTTAACAAGGTTTTCATCACTTAAGAACCCTAATAACCGAACGAACTCAGGCGAAACCATTCATAATTCCAAATTTGAATATCGTGGGGTCAGTCTTTTGTTTTTTTTTCTATAGGCGAAAGTACTGTTTCGCGTTCTGGCTAGTGTTGCCAAGTAATTGGTGTTACTAATCGTTGATTTTTTGTGTTTAATCATCTTGTCTTTGGTTTAATTATGAAGTGTGGTGTTGATTAACATTGTATGATTTGAAAATTGTGATTACTCAGGCTTATTGAGCGTTATAATGACAAAGCTTTCTGTTTGAAAAAGTTACTACCAATTTTCAACCCTTCTTACTTTTATAGATAACGGGGAGACTCCAAAATCACCATACCTTGTTGAAACGATTGTAGTTTAATAACACTTTCCACTGGGAATGGAATCCAGGACCTCTTGCTCGGCAGTCACGCTTGCGACCAACGAGGAAGTCCATTAAAGGCTTCATAATTATTACGATACGATATGTACCAATTTTCCTCATTAGGTACAGCAATATTTCTGAGAACAACGCAACCTCAAGCCAACTGTTACGAACAGACAAAAGAAACATTTTTATTTTACACTTTTTATATTTTTTGCCGGTAAAATAACAGAACCCAAATCAAAAGACGTCTTTATGACGAAATTGTATAACTGGCAACATTATAACTGTCATTGAAGGTTTGACATTTGTAGTCGATTTTAAACTCTATGGTCTTAAAAATAGGAATGTGCAGTAAGTTTTTAAGTGTCAAAATTAAGTTGGCAATACGTCAGTAGGAGTTTTTAGTAACCGGAAACGTCAAGACGTTAGTTTTTGAATGTTCGCGTGCTGCACTGGTCTTAGTTAAGTTAACTGTAGTATGTATTTTTATCTTTTTTGTAGTCAAAAATTCGTGTTCATAATATGTTGTTACACAAAAAATGCTGCAAAAAAATTCCTACTTACTTTATAAGTGGGTGGGTAATAATAATTAATTCTGATATCACTATGAATGAAAATTATAGATTGAAATGATAAAAATAATTTATTTTATTCAATTTTTGTAAGATGACTGGCTGATTATCTTAGTGAGAAAAAATTGTATTTATCTAAAACCTAATTAACATCTGACATCCCAAAGTATTTAAAGAAGCCTCCATGATTAAAAACAAAATCTTTACCATCGGTTATCACTTTTAAAACTGTCAATAAAATAAAACATTTTATGTGCAAAAGCGAAGTAACAGTACTACCGATAATCTCACGATAGTGAAGTTATAACGTTGTGCACCTAGCGTGGTTACCGGAGGATGACGTCATGGTTGCGTGCGTAACCACGGGAACCGACCAAAATAACTAGAACCCACATTTCCCCTTACATAAAACAAAAAAAGTCGATTTTTAACTAACATGCGGACCTCACTAGTTCGGGTCGGCCTGTTCTCTTTTCAAATTTGAATGTATTTTAAATTGCTTTTTTATTGGACTAGAATTTATGGCGGCTAGCGTTTGTTTCGGCGCCAAAATTTTATATTTTATCTATGATGTGTGTAATATATTTTTCTGTTTCTTGTTCCAGGTAAACTATGGCAATTGTTGGATTTTATGAAGGAAACACGAAAGGTATTTTTGTTGCATGCAGATATTTGCGCGTTCACAGAATAGTTAGTAATTTTTTTGCACTGGCAATGATTAGCATTTTTATTGTAAAGTGATATTACGACTTGTCATAACTAAAAAAATGTGTAGATGCAGATTCCACTTTTCAACATTTCATATTCCAGGAATATGTAGAAAGAAATTCTCTGATGAACTGACAAGGATCTAGGCAGTTCGAAAACTGGATGAGACCCACTTAGCATCTGTCAATGTAGAGTGCGCGCACGATAAGTCTGCGCGCGTGTTTGATTTTCAAATCCTTATTCCTGCCAGCACTTTTAATCACTTTCGGCATAGTGATGGCGATTATTTACTTTAAAAACACGGAACACAGCACACTCTCTTCACACCTGATATAAACGTCGAGATGGCGGCAAACAATTATTTTCGATTTCGGCCGCGCGCAGACTTATTTTGCGCGCACTCTAAGTCCCGTATTTCAGAACCTCACTCAAAAGTCAAGCATTACTTAAAACTAGTTTCAACCAATCAAATGGCTCTAAATTAGTTTTAAGTAATGCTCGAGTCTTGAGTGAGGTTCTGTCATACGTCATACGGGCCCAAAACTGTTCTGTTGTCATTGGCACTGGAACTGCCGAAGATCTGACCATTGCACTTCTACTATTAGGACACACGGTATATGCAACTTTATTTCACTCAAAAAAAATACAATTATTCACTTCTATAAAGAGAAAAATAAGTAATAATTATTATGTTCAGCGAAGGTTTCGTCGAGTAATAAAAATAATAGAAAGTAATAAAAAACAAAAAAAAAACAGTTGCTGAAATCGATTATAGAGTCGGTCTTCCCATAGGTACCTTTCATGTTTACAGTAAAATTGCAAAGTTCAGATTGACAGTCGCCCAAATACTTGAACCTTAGCAATTTTTTTTTAACTTAAAGTCAAGATTTTCGTACTAACTCATCAGGCTGTTTGCCACGACAAATCCGTCCATACCTAATAAAATTCGGATATTTCCGATCAGTTCTGATTGAAAATACTGTCTGCCACGACAGTGATGTCTTTAAAGCTACGTTGCTAGACCCCTGAATTCTCAAACGAAAAATAACTTTAAGACGTCCTCAACAGTCTTTCGTTCATTAGGTATAATACACTTTAAAGTCAGCATCCTCGCCACCGGACGACCGGCACTTCGTCTTCCAGTCCTTGGAAGCCACTCGGTCACAGCCTTACTCCACCTGTCATCACTGCGCCTTACCAGCACCCTAATTACGTAACACACTATCTATCACAATCTGAATAATTTTGAAGCCTATTGCTAATCCATTGCTTCATATGTTCGAAAAAATTGTGTGCTCAACAACGTAAACAATGCAATGAATGTTGTTGAACTGTCAAAATGAAACCCATTCCTACTGTTAGTGTGTTATGTAATTACCCCACAGGTCCCCTGCCCAACCCCTTTTGAGTTCCATTTTACACATTAAAGTGTTAGTGATAAAGTCCGACCAGACGACGACCTTAAATTTAGAAGCGATTAAGAGACCGTCCGCAAAATAAAAATCCTCAACGTTGATTAAAAAAAGATGGGAAATCAACACACGTGACTTAAACAGCTCTCCACCGAAGCAAGCTATTAAAAAATAATAAAACAATTTCAAACTACGGATGTTCATAAGGTCGATCTCGAGATAGCGTCCATTATTGTACCTGTCGCCCGTGACGACGCCATCTTGGAAACGTCACGCTGGGAAAATGCTAAGGAACAATTAAACGCGTTGTGGCTTGATGAAATGAAAAAGCTGGTCTTTCTCTTGGAATATAACGTGACTTAATATCACGCTCGTATTACTCGAAGAGGTCGCCAGTTCTTTTTAGGTCTCATGTAGGAGAGCTTTTGCACAATTCGGCACAATTCCACAATCCGGATTTCCACTCCAACTTTGCCCGGGCGGCATGGGGATCGAAACCAGGTTTCCACGCTAGATAACCGTCGTGTTAAAGGATCATTATACCAGAGCATTTGGCAGCAGAATCCTCGCAGAATATGCTAGTAACAAAATCGAACACTAATCCATCAGTCAAGTTAAGAGGTGAAATTCCCTTAGGATCAATTTTCCGCCATGAGGGTGTTGAAGTAGAAGTCCCTAGCAGTGCATGGAGTGAAAGACGGTTGAAATGCGAATGAATGTTTGTTGACAAACTTGTCACTAAATACAAAAATATTTACAAATAATTAGCGGCTACCTACATGCATATATTTATAAAATAAACAAAATCACATGTCGGTAAGTCGAAAAGATTTGCATTTCTCGCTCACTTATAAAATCTTGCGCCGCGCCTGAGTCGACAATATTCAACTAGCCACCGGCGCGCGCGCTTGATGTATGTATGAATGTGTTGCAGCTACAAGGGCAAACAAGGACTAATCTTTCACCATAGTGATCATTTTATTAATACCTATGAGGGCTGCAATCACTAGCCCATGGTCTAAAAAAACAAAGTCTGGCACTCCGAGAGTGACACAAGCTTACGTCACTATCCAGTTGCCACTTTATTACAACAAAACAAGAAGTATGGAAACATTTTCAGTCACCATTCTGTTAAAAAATATACATCAAGCATTTAAATCGTCGTTTTGTTTTTCTAATCAAACGAAACAATTCAATTTAAACTTATACCGACGTAATTGTTATTTAAAACCTCATTGATTTATCGGATTCGCACAGGTAATAAAGGTGGTTGGGGAGTTATTATGACACACTACTGGTAACACAGCGGTGATGACGTAGGCTTGTGTCACCCACGTGACCACTATGTCTCGGAATGCTATACCTGGCGAAGTATATTATTATACCATGCACTAGCCTAAAAAGTCAAAAGTAGGTAGGTGTACTAATTATAGCCACATAAAATATTGTATGGCAGAGATCCACAAAGTAGTTTCTTAAAGTAAAACTCATATTAAAGTACATTAATATAAACTAAGAACATAAATATTACAGCCAGTACCGGTCAGTCAGGATTTTGGTCTTTGCGTCATTGCGTGTATGATAACGCATAATCAACCTATAATGTTCCCACTGCTGGGACACAAGCCTCCTCTCTGTGAGAGGGAGTGAGCCGTAATCCACCACGCGGGCCCAGTGCGGGTTGGTGGATGTCACATGTCTTCGAAATTTTGGTTCTAGGACATGCCGGTTTCCCCACGATATTTTCCTTTACCGTTTTGGGAGCAGTGGTGGTGAAATTAAATACAAAAAGGAAAGTGTCTGTTTGGGTTCCAACCTAGGACCTACTACTCGTAAGTCGGGGCCGATACCATTGGGCCATCATTGATCTTTTATATGCGTCATTGATCGACCTTTTAGGAATTAATCAAACTTATTCAGCTCGTTTCAGCTTCTGTCCATAGAAAACAACAATTTTGTATAGAGATGCGTATGCGCATCCGTTCAGGTTTCCGCGTCTATTCAGTTTTCGCGGCAAACAGGTAATAAAAATTAGGGCAAGTGTGTTTTTATCATGCGCATGCTTACGAAAGTGTTCAGAGTAACATTCAAATTAACATTAATTATTAACATTTACATTAACTGTGTTCAGTGTGTAGAAATGACGAAAATTGTCCAGCGAAACGCGAATGGAGCTAAATATATGTAGTTACTCCCTTATAAGTGAGTTCTGCTTAAGGCCTCAAGATGAATGGACGTGTCGGTCGCAAGGACGTGACATTTATTTCTCACCTACTTGTTATCGCGGACCTAAGGACTGACGTAATGATGTTATCAATGTACAGGTGCTTTCTATATATCGGTCTGATGCAATCTCTTTTTCACCTTTTAAAAGTTCCAGGACTAACTGCGCCATTAGTCTGGTGGTCGCAAACGCTACAGCTGATCATGAGGTTCTGGGTTCGATTCCCGGGTCGGGCAGTGTTATTGGGATGTTTCATCAAGAACTTCTCAGAAGCAGCCCGGTTGACGGCAATAGGCTCGCCCCCTATTACATGGGACTTAAACATAACTGGCGAAATTAGGGTGTACTATAGGTGCACTTCTGCCAAACACTTCGGAGAATGCAGGCGTGTGTTTATGTTAAAAAAGCTTCCGTTATTCTGCACAAAAAAACCACATAAATATCTTACTAGACCATGACAATCACAAAAAACACATAAACAACCGAATATGTAGATTTTACTCAAGTATTGCACCAAGAAATTTTTATGGGCGCATACGCATGTCGGAACGAAAAAGGGATTCGGCCGATAAAGGAACGAGACTTTTTGCGTTTTCAAATTAAACTTTTGTTTCTTTTTTAGAATTCCGTTTCCAAAGAGTGCCAACGGGACCATATTACTTAGGCTCCGCTGTCCGTCCGTCCGTCTGTCACAGGGCTGTTATATTCCGTAATAGGTAGACACTCGAATTTTTTACAAAGTGTGCTATGTGCGCTTAAAATAAAAAATAAAAAATTAAAGGGGTCCCCATACAAGAAACGTGTTTTAAAAAAATAAATATACGGTAAATGTATGGTAGTGCGGAACCCTTCGTGTGCGAGTCCGACACGCACTTGGCCGCTTTTTTTTACACAAATACGGCGGAGGACAAGTGTAGTATTCTGCCATTCGAGTTACAAGTTGGTTCACACCTTGCGGACTAATAACATACACAATTAACATGTTCGACTGAGTTCGGAAGATATTAGACATGACGTTTTGGTGGTCATTAAGATTTTATCTATTTTTTTTTTCATTTGGCCGTGATAAAATATTTATATTCTGTTTGTTTCCGAGTTTGGTGTTAAAAAGATTCATTAAAAAGGGGGTTTCAAATATATGCTATCTATTTTTAAGTGAATATCATCTAATTTTGATAGTTAGGTAAGTTTTTATTGAACAGCTAGTTTTAATTTAATTAAAGTAAATTTAATTTAATAAATTTAAAAGTAAAATTATAGTAGGTACCGTGCAAAAATAAATTACGTCATCTATACTAATATTATAAAGAGGTAAAAGTTTGTTTGTTTGTAAGTTTGTATGTACGGGGGTTGTATGTTTGATGTGTGAAGGGGGGGATTTGAAAAATATTTTTTGCATGTGGTAGCCCAATTCTTGAGGAAGGCTACAGGCTATTTACCATCACGCTATGACCCTCGGTAGCCGAGCAAAAAGCAAAAAAGTCGGAAAGAACGCTAAGCGAAAACGAAGTGATAGCGAGGGCAGGTGATGCGATGTGACGGAGGAACAAGAAATTTCACGCGAACGAAGTCGCGGGCAATACCTAGTTACCTATACATTACCTATGTACCTTTCAAAAGTAGAAAAAAAACGACTGCCGTTTCAAAGCATGCACCACAACTCCTCAGTATTCAAAAAGAAATCGTCCCTTGTTACATTTACATACCACGAATGACAATATAGATTTTTTAAACAAAAATATGTGCCAACTGCCGCCACACGAAAGCCAAAGCATAATGTATCCAGTTTAATTTTTTATTGTACCATGAACAATTCATAGAGCAATAATTATGTAGATTCAGCTATGTTACAATGAGCCCATTTATTCACACTTGTCATTTGATAAACTAGAACGAAACTTGTATAAGGGACTGGCACTTTTTTATGAGTAAATGGATTCGAATTTCGAATGTCTTCTTTATTATTATGGCGCTAAAGAAAATGGCGGTCTTTTTTCTCTTTGACACCGTTTTTTTTTTTTCTTGGAGGGCTAGGGTTGAACGAGCCCTGACAGTGTTAGGTATTTAGGTTACAATAATTATGATTTTTAATTAAAATTAGAAATCGGGTAATTCTCATGTAATGTCCAATTTAGGACTCGTTTTATAAATAATATTTACCGCCCCACATATGTTGCTCCTGTCAGCCTTAAAAGTAATGGACAGGTTTGAGTATCTGGGTCGCATAGTAACAGGTGACCTTAATGATGACGAGGACATAGAGAGGGAGCGCAGGGCTTTGGCGGTGAGAGGCAATATGCTCGCTCACAGGTTCGTTGCACCAACGAGGTAAAGATAACACTTTTTAAGGCGTTCTGCCAGTCATTTTACTCGAGTGGCCTGTGGGTGAAGCAAACGCAGCGAACCTACACAGCCCAGTTTAATAATGCTTTTAAGATGCCGTTGGGGCTGCCTTGGCGCTGCAGCGCGTCTGGTATGTTTGCTGAAACGCGTACGGATGGCTTTCAAGCTATCATGCGCAAGAAAGAAAACTCCTTGCTGCACCGTCAACGAAGCAGCAGTAACAGCATTCTGAATGCGACTGCTGCCCATTTTGATCGTCCTTTCCAGAATCAGTGGATAAGGACAGCCATAGGCATCAGTTAGGTATAGAGACTAACAATACTAACATAATTTTAGGTACAATTTTTGTTACTAACACACTAAAATTTCATATTTTTTGTGATATTATAATAATGTAACTTATATGGAGATTCTCTGAAATACTTAAATAAATAATTGATGATATATTATAATCAGCTATTACGCGACCAGGGGGCTGGCCTATTTTTAGCCCAAAGAATCAGCATTGCCATTTAACGTGGCGATTCTGCCAGTCTTTTGGGCACTTATCCCATTGACAGCGATGCGGACGAATTTTTTGATGCCCTATGAGCTCTTCACTATAACATTTTTTATTTTTTATTATACACTTGTAAATAGTAGGTATATATATTTTAGTTTTAGCTTGTATATTGTAATCTATTTAGTTTAATGAAAATATTGTATTATCATAGTATAAGTAATTTGCTATCATTAAGGTTAGTACTCTCAGGGGCAGCACTTGGCTTTGGCCCGTGTTACCCTAAAAAACCGGCAGATCAGTGCCGAGATACAAAAATGTGTACCAACAAATAATAATAATAAATAAAAATTGGTAATCATTTGATAAATTTGTCGTCCTTAAATCCGACACTTCAAAACACCATTTGAAAATGAAAAAATTTGAAATAAAATTGTGTTTCAACTTACAATGATATTTATTCATTTTAAAACTTTAATTCTTTTAAAACAAACAAAATGTCATCGTACGTCATAATACGCATAAAATAAAGCCTAATAATTACAATCAAAACTATAGTAAAAAACTATGATTTTAGCATTTTTATCAAATAGAATTAAAAGAATAACGTCTTTTTAAATACATACAATGAATTATGACTATAATTAGCTAATATAACGTATAATTATGAATCATTTTGGTTTACGATTAAGCTGTTAAAACTTGCAACGTTCATTGATAATAATACATACATAAACTTACGCTTTCTTCCAATGGAGGTAAGCAGAAACTACAGAACGCCACCTGCCACATTACTCCTTTAATAATAATAATTATATGAAACTAAGTTTGTAGTGAAAGAAATAGTTTTTAATTGTTATTATTTCAGTTGATGACAGTTTTCCGTTGACTGATTTAATTTAAGTTATCTTGGTTTTTTGGTTATGAAACATAACAGTTTCTATTTATAATGTTAAATTATAAGAATAATTATAATCCGTTGAATTCGAATAAACATAATTATTTGTATGCAGGTTTCGGTTATATGTATTAAAAAAATTAACTAAGATATTTTTTTAAAGTCGTAAAAAAAATTGCACTTGTTAGTTGCCAGTTCTAAAATTTCGTAGTTCTTTGTGGCGTATTTATTTTTACAAGAACAGCCTGTCGATGCCGCAACATATGTCGATCGGGAGTCGAACCGGGGACTCTTCGTTTTATTTATGGGATTTTAATGACCACCCCATCAACGGTAGCCCCATAGCCCCAGTTTTGTTGTCACGGAAGTACCGCTTGACCAATTGTTGCGTAGTTCTTTTTTTTAATACCTATAAAAAAAAAATATCGGTTGTTTTTTTTTTGTTGATGATTACAACTGTCAGTATTCTAGGTATGTATTGTTTATGGCTTTGGAAACAATGTTTCAAAAACAAAATATTTAAAAAAATGCTTTGAATTATACAGGCTGGCAAGGGACATCGATGCGCAAGCTGAAACCATAAATTTAGCACATGATTCTAGACCCCCTAGCGTAGATATTTTTCGCCGGTTAGCAAAAAAAAACAACTGTTTCATAGAAAAGTGCAATCACTACGCGGTAAAAATGTATGGCAGAGTATTTTTTTTTTTAATAACCGACTAAAAATTCAACGTAGGGATGTATATGTAGCCAGCCTGTATTTTATTTACGTTGAATGGCAACATTATAACGTGACAAGTTTAGAATGGCAACTATACTTAGGGAAGCATAAAAATGTAACTGTTTATAATATAATTCAACGTTATACATATTAACACGTTGGTTGGAAGATTGCATAATCCATGACGGAATTTTTCGAAATTAAAACGCGTGTTACTAAAAAAAAGATTGGTTGCAGTTTTAATTCTGTTTGTCATGTCCACATTTATGCAATGTGTCTGTAAAACAACAACAAAATAGATTTGAACGGACTCAAAGAATAATGGTGCCGTGTCTAGTACGAGTTTCAAAAAGCAACGTTTTTTTGTTGACCGTACTCGATCAAACTGGTTAAGGAACCTTATAAATTGGAATTAAACCATAAAGGTTAAATAGTTGTAAAAATACAGTGTATATTTTATTCGACTTTTTTTTTTTAGTCTGGCAACAATTTGTTACTGTCAAACTTTTAAGAATTTCGCATCTGCTTTTTAATCGTTGAAATTAAAATTGGGTTAAAAAGATTGGCGCGAGAATTATTTGAAATTCGAACATGGCAAACTTTGTGTTTCATGGAATCATTACGTCATTCCATTCGTGAATTTTATTTTGACATTAGAATATTTTTTAAATTTCCGATGCAATCTAGCATTTAAAATTTTTGTGTTGGCAGTTGGCATGCTAAAAATACCCGAATTTGAAGTCACATCACATGGCATGGATTGAATTAAAATCTTAAGTACATAAATAACTATCATAATAATACGAGCATATTATTGTCCCACATCCCACTGCTGGGCAAAGGCCTCTTCTCATACACAGAAGGCACGAGCATTGATCACCACGCTTGCTCAATACGGGTAGGCGATTTCAAACTTATATTCACTATAATTCCAAGTTTCCTCACAATGTTTTCCTTCACCGATGTCAATGATGTCAAAGATAAACTTATGAATTGAAAACTCACATTGGTACTTGCCCGGATTTGAACCCACAACCTCGTGCATGAAAGGCGGGGGGCCTTAACCACTGGGCCATCACAACGTCACTGGACCATTACAACAACTTAATATCATAAGAAATGTATTCTATAACTGCTTGTTGGTGATAGCTGATAAGCTCATACTAATTAATCGCAAATAATAAAACAAGTCCTCTTTATCAGTAGACCGTGACTAAAAGTAATTATGTAAGGAGCAGGGATAGCCAATTGCAGTAATAAATCCATTAACCAAAGTTTATGACTACTTAGAATAATACAAAATCAAACGGTTCACTATGAAAGAAGTCTTACCAATAAGATAGAATTTACCAAAACCAGCCTGTATTGCAAAGGTCTCTTCTAATTCAAAAAAGGAACGGCCATTTCTTAAGAAAGCCGTGATCGGTCACACCATAAGTCCGAATACAGAGTGTTTTTTGACAACTTAATGTCAAATACCGGTTAAAATTACTGATTTTCATGACGGCAGTTTTATTACGATGGCCAGCTCTCTTCTAGGGAAACCGTAGCTTTTCTCAAAACGTGTTGGCGCTTCCAGAACTATGTATTTTCTAAAAGTACTAGAACAGCCAAGGTCTTAGCGATACGACATACCCAACAATTCTATTATAACCAAAGCCACTGAAATCCGCATAATTACTAGGCCAAGCCTTGACAGCGGAGCGGAAAAATTAATTCGTATCCCCATATTTTAGTACTAGGTAAAAATATAATGACACGGCGCAACACAAAAGAAAAAAAAAACCACTACCATTGACAATTGCTATGGACAATGTGAATGCACATCAATTATTATTTTAAAATAACAGTTTTGTCCGTACAAAATTTATTTACGCACCGCTGCGCTGGCGTCTGTGGGTGTACCGGTGTTTGATGTGAGTGCGTTGTGTGTGTGCGTTCAAATATAGGATGTTCGCAAGCCGTTGATGATTGATTAATTACGTGTGCCTGTGTGCTTTCTAAATTTATTTTGTTCATAGGACGTTTGTTTGATTTATTGGTGTGCTTTTAGTTGGTTATGGATTTTAGGCTATATTTTTAGGTTATTTGCAACTACGTTAGTCAGTACTTAGCCACTACTTTGCCAGATCCTAACTGTCCAGGGCCGGCAGTCTCGACATTAGATAGCGACAAATCTGTCGCTGAGTCGCATCGATGTCAAATTACTTTAATAGATTTTCAACTTTATTTCCAAAGCATAAGGTTGAAAATCTATTAAAGAAATTTGACATCGATTGGACTTAACGACCGATTTTTGTCGGTATCTATGTCGAGACTGCCGGCCCAGCATAAAACATCATACGACCAATTTACTAAACGTTAGTAACAATATGGGTTAGTCGATCGCAATCGCAAGCCAAATCAACTTTCTGCCACCCAAATCTACCCTGCCACTTAATTTTTATATTTACTCACTAACTTTACTCAGCGTCTCAAATAGTGCCTTAGCCTAACACAATTGTCTGCTACAGTCCAGCTGTCCAATCAATGGTAATGTTTTCTATGTAGATTGTGCCATAATTTTCGCCCTCCACATCCAGACTTCTCCAGTACCTACCTAAGTGACTCTTTAATAATTAAAAAACTAAACATATTCAACAGGATATCTGCCTATAAAATCTAGCCCTCAACCACCTTCTATCAATCAGAAAACTAAACTAAAACCTGATTAAGTCATAAAATACAAAAACAACAGCCTGTATAATCGTCGTGTTTATGCACATCAATTACGGAGGCAGCCCGCGGAACGCACGGCCGGGGAACATTCGGAGGTCAATACGAGCCACTAACGTACTAAAACATATTAAATAAACATTATTTTGCAATATTTTTTGAGTTAGCACCATCTGCTTTATACCAGCCATCGTGCTAGACAAAATCCTACTCAGTTACTATAAGAAAATGCACGGGGTAAAAATCTATGATAAATGATAAATGATATATGATTTTATTTCTGTAAGTAGGTTTGAACAAACACTTTTACACGTCAATCATATTTTAAAAAACTAGATGAGGTCGGCGTTTCCTATCTGACTACTCTGAGAAGAAAGGCCGAAACAAACTCAGAGGTCACAGTCTCTTTTAAAGTCCAGACATAATCTTGGTCAGATCATGTGAAGACCATGTAGATTTGTGTCTGAGCCATCTCAAAAGACCATTCTTTTGAGGAAAAAAACCACACAGATTGAGTGGACCTGTCCAGTCAGTGCACGCATTTGTCAGTAATCGTGTAGCTCAACTCAGAACTTAAGGAGCTCAAAGATTCGACGAACAATACCAAAGAAAAGACATTTGGGTAGGCCACAAAAATTACTCAAACTGCCAGACCATGATTAAAATTAACTGAGGAGAGAAAAATGTCTATGCCTATTCAATTCTATTTTTCTCTATGGCAATAGTGCCGATGTCGACAGTTCTGGCAATGTCAGATGTGTTAAGAGGATCCATGTCTCTTAAATTCAGATATATGACCACTTAGCTAAAACTTAGCTGGCTAAGACCGTTCTAGACCGTTTAAGAGTCGAACTTAGTCTAGGAAAAGCGAGTGGAACTTCACCAGTGTAAATCAGGGATGACGAAATTCCTCGCGCGAAAATTCTGCTAGATTTGTCCCTCAAGCAAAAAGAGTATAGTAAGGAGGATCGTAGCAGGTGGCGTTCTGAAGTTTCTGTCTACCGCCATAGGAAGAAGGGCGTGAGTTTATAAATGTATGAATTGTCCCTCGATTGCACGATGGCACGATTCGTTCCGACTTTTCGTTCTAAACATCCTCAACCAAAAGTGTCTTGTAGTATTACAGCTCCTGCACGCGTAGCATGACCACCATAGAAACGGGTTTTGTCGACGGAAGAATAGATAAAATGACAGATTTCTAAAGTAATTTTTCTACAATCTGTTATTTTGTCTATTCTTCTGTCGACAAAACCCGTTTCTATAGTGGTCATGCTACGCGTGTTGATGTAAAAGTTTGTGGACTTAATTAGTGCTACAGTCATATCTATTCCTGCTGCCTTAGTAGCATTGCAGCTGCAATTGCTGGGATCCATGTTGTTAGCCAGTTTTCTTGCTTACTCGTCTTGGTTAATTTAATGAGAATCTCAAGACTGCTAATGATTATATACAATGCTGGTAATTTATTGCGAAATATGAAGCAATTATCTATTTACAAAAAATCTATTGATTGGACAAAAAAATTAAAACACTATTACGTTAATATGTTGCTTGTAGAATAATCTGACGAAAAATCAGAATGATTGCATGTATATTAGTATGGTTTTTAATCGTTAAAATAATTTTTTTGAGGTATTTTCGTGAATTTTTCCATCGTATCAAATTAGTTGTATTATGTTTTCAACACACTATCTGACTAGCATATATCCTGAAGAATATCATATATTTTTCTGATTTTGTTTACTGCAGTGGATCATATACTTTTAGGCATTATAAAACTTACATTTAGGTCCTGTAGTCCCCTTAAGCGGCGAGATGAGCAGACTAAATTGTTAACATCGCGGGTAGAACCAGCGGGGTGATTTTGTAACAGCACTAACAGTAGCAATAGCTTTCATTTTGACAGTTTAACAACATTCATTGGGTTATTTACGTCGCTAAGCAGACAATGTTTTCGAACATATAAAGCAATGGATTAGTAATATATCCTTCAAAATGATTCAGATTGTGATTCATAATAGTGTGTTAAGCAATTAGGGTGCTGGATGTGGTTGGCACAGGAGTGTCGGGATTGGCATGCGAAAAGAGAGTATACCTTCGATCATAAATACTGTAATAATCGAAGTCCTGTACCACTGAGCACCTAGTAGATAAATAGAGGTATGAGGAACAGGGTGTAAAGTTCACCCATACCTCAATAGAAAAGGGAGGATCCTCCGAACAGACGGATGTTGTGTCTGGTGGGCAACTGCCCGACGATTGATGTCGGGACTACATATGCTAGTCGCGCGGTAAACTCTGCTTGCGCGATGCATGATTTTGCGTGACGTCAGTATGACGTGTAGCTCGCATGTGGCGATGTAGATGTCGCTACAGGTGAAGACGGCCTGTGGATGATGATCACGATGAACTGTCTTTACATTCAAATTAAATTAAAAACCCAGACCACCGTCAATGCCAAAAATTTTACAACATAAAAACATAAAAAACAAGTAAAATTACTTATGTTAATTGCAACTATAACTTTTTAAGTAATGGAATAATGATATTAATATATTCATCTTTTTACTATCGTAATAAACTTAAGTACTAGGATAAAAAATAAAGCAAAGCATTAAGATTACGCAATTTTTTAATTTTTTTAAGAGCTTGTTTTTAAGTTATGAATGATAAGCTTTCCTAAAGAAAACGTAAAATTTCAAAACACCAGTAACTATTGGTTTTGAAGTTGCTTAAGGGCTGATTTTTCAATTGACAGTTATCTTTTATCAAAGGAAAAAATATTGCCTTGTGATAGCTTTCGTGTAAAAAAATGTCAAACTATCATATTTCTTCTTCAGTCAAAAGTTATATCATATATCAGGGCGGCAGGGACATCGACGCGCAAACGGTAACCATAAATGATAAATGATTTTATTTCTGTAAGTAGGTTTGTACAACACTTTAACACGTGAATCATATTTTTTAAACTAGATAAGGTCGGCGTTTCCTATCTGACTACTCTGAGAAGAAAGGCCGAAACAAACTCAGAGGTCACAGTCTCTTTTAAAGTCCAGACATAATCTTGGTCAGGTCATGCGAAGACCATGTAGCATGAATTCAGCACATAATTCTAGACCCCCAGCGCAGAAATTTTTCGACGAGTATCATAAAAAGTTGAACCGTCGCGGGACGCCTGGCAGATGTGAAACATGGAAACAATTTTGTATAGAAAACATAGCGTGGCGACGCGTCGCCACGCCAACAATCGATTCTACCCGCGGCTATAGATGTTTCACATCAAAACTTCTGCTGTTTCATAGAAAAGTGCAATACTTACGCGGTCAAAATGGAACAGCCATTTTAAAAAAAAAAAGCCGACGAAAAATTTCAACGCAGGAGGTTTCAGAATCATGTACTGAATCCATGGTTACAGTTTTCGCGTCGATGTCTCTGCCACCTTGTAGGTATATTACGTCTTATGAAAAATTAACACTAAGTTGTCAGTGAGATAATTTTATTTTATTTTATGTAAGATTTATTTAGGGATCTAATGTATCTGGCCAGTAATGTCCCACTGCAGGGCAAAGGCCTCCAGCTCGCCGTCCGGTAAGGAACAGGCTTGAGTCGACGGCGGGTTGTGTTCCACGCGCGTCTCAAAGAGATGTCAGCACACATTAATGGGCCCTTAGGGCCGATGCCTGCCGGGGTCGCGGGTTTGTCCAAAAGGGTTACCGTGGCCCTGGCACACAGGCGACTGAAGGAACACGTACCTTTGTACTTAATACTAATATGCCGTATCTGTATCTATTTTACTGTGTGTACATAAATAATAAAATAAATAAATAAACACGGGTGGGTTTTAGTCAGTAAAAGTCTGACACGCCCTCAGCTCTGCCCAGAGCGGGAAAAGCTATATGATGACTTCCCACCAAAAAGAAAAGGGGGCAAAGGCCTCCTTCCAACTTTTCCACACAATTGGCTTTGAATGGGCCTGCTCTTGACCTCGATCACGCCTGATGAACAGCGATGGAAAGAGAGGGATGAGTTCTATGATGGAAATAGCGTGCCCAAAAGATGCCTGTTCACATTTGCTTTAAAGGCAGTGCTAATGCCAGTCCTTTTGGTAAATCAGGGATGGTAAATTGATTAAAAAACCACATCCGTACGTGTAACTCCAAATAAAAAAAACTGAATTAAAACATTTATAACTAAATAAATCATGCTAACAAACCACCAGTTAAAATTTAACCAAAAACAATACTAAATAGATAAAAATAATTAATTATTACAATTTTAAATGTGGTGTTTAAGCATTATAATTGCTATTATTATTGTGTATAAGATTGATATCAGCTGTTAGTTGGTAAATGCCTAATTGTGTTCGGGTATCAAGTTTATAATGTATTTAGTGCAAAATTTTGCATAATCAGCGAAGCGTGTAGTGAATTAAACCATTGGTTCTGTGCTACTGTTAAAGTAACTATCGTTTTTGGGTTTTTGGACCCTTCTCTTGTTATGGGTGTCGTGAAAACCGATTATCAGACGATGTGGAGTGAACTGGATGTTCCTTCTTTCCAAGTGCTTTTAATAACACGCTGGAGTCACCAATTCTTGACCAAATCAGTTTGTTTCTGTGACCTGCGGGGTAATTGCGTAACACACTAACAGTAGGAATGGCTTTTATTTTGACAGTTCAACGACATTCATTGCGTTATTTACATTGTTGAGCAAACAAATTTTTCGAACATATTATGAAGCAATGGATTAGCAATAGGCTGCAAAATGAGGTTATTGATAGTGCTAGCTAGTGATAGTGCAATTAGGGTGCTGTATTGGTGTCTCCGTCACACAGAGCATCATCATCATCATCAGCCAATAGCTACAGTCCACTGCTGCGTACGCGCAGCAGTGGACGGCCTCTCAAATCGTACACACGCCATTCAACTCGATCTTCGGCAGTTCTCCAGGTCTAGAATTAAATAAATATAATTATTTCATTCTACACCATGGACGAACAGAAAAAGTCGGACGGAACTCCGCTAAGACAAAACTGAGTCCTGTTTGTATGTGAAAAGTCGGACGGAACTCCTCTAAGACAAAACTGAGTCCCGTTTGTATGTGAATATATTGATGTGTGAGTGTTGCCGCTTGCGCGCGTAAAGCCTCGTATTCATGGTAAACATTTGCTTAGCAACAGTTGATCAACATTGTTGATGAGCGGCAAGAATGTTGTCGCTCGTCGGGCTAGAACTTGTCAACATGCCGTTATCAACTCTGCAACACGCAGTGTTGCCGGCAACATGTTGACAGCAACTCCGCAACACGTTGATTCAACTTTGTTGCTAAACAAATGTCTACCATGAATACGAGGCTATTAAGCCTCGTATTCATGGTAGACATTAGGCCGACCGAAGCGATGACGACGGCCGACTAATGTGTGAATGTGTGCGCAAAGCGACCTTGTACGTACAGCGAGCTGTCCGACTTGAGTGACACAGTTTTTTGCTAGCAAGAATCTGTCCGACTTTTTTTGTTCGTCTATACTCTAGAGCTAAATTATCAGCAAAGAAGTTCAGTGTGATATAGTATAGGTTAGGATAAAGGAGCAACAGTCCTGTACCTATATGACATTTTAAGGCATAACTTATAATATCGCTAAATACAGGTGAGATAGAAATAGGTTTTTTTTTTACCTCTTTGTACCTAAAGTACACCCAAATTCCGCTAGTTATGTTTAAGTCCCATGTAATAGGGGGCGAAGCTATTGCCATCAACCGGATACAAATCCAGATTCTGGACTGCTACTGAAACTTTTTAATTTTTATATTAGCAAAATAAAAAGTTTTCATGTGTCTGCCCCATATAATGAAACCACCTTGTAGCACTTATGCCACACCAATCAACACTCACTTTTGTACAAATGCTATTGCATTGGTCAATATGATTTGACATTATTGCTAATGTCAATTTAAATTGCTCTGGTTGTCATAATGTTGTGCGAATGTGCTGCCATCTGCTTTAATTTAAATAAGATTCCATATTCGAATCGACCTTAAAGGTTGCAACATAGTTTCAAAACTATTTGGTGTTCCAATTTCAACCTTGAATTAAAAAAAAAACAGTCCACACATAATTTTGCAAAGGTTGCAAGTTTTTAAAATGACACAAGATTTTTTTATCATGTATTGCAATGAATTTAAAAAAAACAACACGCGATGTATATAATTCCACTTATTTTGTATTGTTTCAGATTAAAAAACGAAACAAATTATAATAACTTATCTAGTATTTTACTAAATAATAATAGTTACAATTGTCTGTTGTTTTAAAGATAAATGTTTTATTTTAGTTTATCTTAACTATGACGTGCTTATTTAAGTAAATAGGTAACAATGATAGATGCTTGTATTCGATTTTACATAATCTGTAGAACTAATCTAGTAGGGTGGCTAGAAGAAGAGATTATTTATATATTTATAGGTATATAGGAGAAAGAAAACTCAAACCTTTTATTAAGAAAGTTGACATCTTTAAAAAGTCATGATAGCCAATGTTACTCATAGGAAACTAGGTAAAATATTGGTCAAAACCTGCGGGGTACTTGCGTAACACACTAACATTAGGAATGGCTTTCATTTTGACAGTTCAACAACATTCATTGCGTTATTTACGTTGATGAGCAGACAAATTTTTCGAGCATATGAAGCAAAGGATTAGCAATAGGCTTCAAAATGATTCGGATTGTGATCAACTAGGGTGCTGATTCAGAGACCTATGTTGATATATTTTTTGAGACTACAAAAGTAGATTCCATATTTTGTGAAGCAGTAAGTTCCTGATTACTGCCTCGTTGACGTTGTTCAAGTGGTCGCAAGCACTACTACTTACTTAGCATGAGATCCTGGGTTCGATTCCCAGGTCGGACAAAGTGTTATTGGGTTTTTAATCTAGAATTTCTCAGTAGCAGCCCGGAGTTTGGATTTGTGCCCGGTTGATGGCAATAGGCTCGCCCCCTATTTCATGGGATTTAAATATAACTGGCGAAATGGGGGTGTACTAGTAATATACATCTGCCTAACCCTTCGGGCAACACAGTCAGAGGTGTATATATATTATGTAAGTTTCTGAATATACATGACATGATACTTATACAAATACTTCTCCAACTCATAATGTATTTTACTTTAGTTGAACTTACAATCAGTCGATCTTACTAATGCCATGTAAAACTAAGCCTTTTTCTTCAGAATGACAACTATTTATCTTACCACCAGCCAAAAACAAATTTACGACCCACATAATGAAATCAAAACAATAAATTAATTAATTTGATCACTCGACTGTGTGGTCGTTGGGACTTACAATCACTCATACACCAAGAAAACTAGTTTACACACACACACCCCGCACCTTTCATGCACACACCCACACAGCTGTCATAACGCACACAAACACACCTAAGATATGCATCGACCTACCAAGTAATTATATGTTTGTAAACAACTCGGATAGCTGTAAGTATGTATGATATAGTGTTGGGCACATCGAGTCGAAACGTCACGGCTTTTTAATTTATAGGGTAAAGTAAAATGGAGGGCACTTGAGAGGTAACGGCTGTCATGTCATTTGTGACAGTTGTCATGGATGGTAGACGTTTGACAGACGTTTTTTTGTGGATACTGGTCTTGTGTTTCGCTTGTGTTCATGTCGTGGTGACGCTTGCTTTGTGGATTGTGGAGTTGTTGTACATAGGGAGTAGTTAATTTACTTTTGGGAGCTTTGTCAACAATCGCACGGTTCATGTAAAATACTGTTATTTTGCAGCAAGTCGTGATTTGGTAAATGGGGAGAATGTCAATAAATCACTATTCATTCAAACCCATCACGTTTTTTAATGAGTAAGTGTTTATTGAAACAGACTGTTACAAAATTTAAAATATTATATTCCTTCATAAGGTCATTTGCATCTTGCTAACCGAAGTCTTACTGAACAAAAAAACTAAAAAAGCTTCTTGCATCCAAAAATGAACAGTTACTTTTATCTCATTTTCCTGTCCTACATTTCCAACCAATATTTTAAAAAGTAATTCCGAATCATCGATAACCACTATCGACCTGATCGCTTCACTACGCCAACGGACAGTTCTCCTCACGTAGACAGACAGTGTTATCACAATAATGACAGATCTCAACTCGAGACCGCGGTACGTGAGGCAAAAATACCGCAACTTCTACCCGGTACTTTTCAGTGACAATTATGGCACTACAAATAAATTCAAACCTTAAATCGAAGGCAATAGGGTGTATTTTGTAAAGAACAAACAGTTTTTAGGTTATGGCGTGACGAAATGACAGATGGAAATCGATTTTTGTATTTGGAATTTTGGAATATCATTTTTTAATTTATATTGTGTTCTGTTTTTGAGTAAAAAACTTTTCGTACTTGCTGTGTTTCTTTTGTTATTTTTTGGAAAGCTCTCCGATCTTTTAATAGAATATCAAAAAGAGCCTTGTCTTTATAAACCACTAAACCTGACTGCGACATAAATAAAACATCTCCGTACCACTAGGAATTACAATTATTATTCCGACATATGTACGCATGGATATCAAGAATCCTGCACTTTGAGATGAACTCGCTCATCATTGGACAAGTGTATGGCAAAATCTCAATTTTTTGGCTTTAACTAACTAAGGTCTAGTCTACCTACAATCTATTTTTAATATTACACAAAAAATACAAATTTTAGCAATGAAAAGTATAGAAATAAACATGCAATAAATTATATTGAATATTGAACCTTTAGAAGCTTAGATGAATGATTGAACGATTAGATGAACTATAACTAAGACATCAATCAAAAGAAAATCGTGTCTAGGTTGGCAACTTCTGAATAAAATTTTATACTTTAAGTTAGCAGCAGTTAGTTATGCAGCTGAATACAAGTATTTTACATGGAGCGACTGCCTATCTGACCTTCACCACCTTGTTATTGGATAATACAATACCCCTTGCTAAGACTGGTTGTCAGGCTTACGGGATTCTGACAACCCTTAAAGACTGTCAAAGATCTAAAAATGACAGCCGAGACCAACGGTTTAACGTACTTTCCGACGCACGGAGGGGTCTCGACTCTCGATATGCCAAAAAACCTATGTGTAGAAAAATGTTCTAAAGTTCGTTTTTTAATCGCAGATAGTAATCTGACATTTCAAGTCTTTTGTGTTTGTTTTTTAATATAGGAGTTTGACATTAGGAACCTGTCAAATTACTATCTGGGTTTAAAAAACGAACTTTAGTATATTTTTTCCGATAACAACACCGGGTTGTATACCTATATGTTTAGGTACAGAAATAAGTAAATAAAACGAGAAATACAACACATTTTCTTAACATTACTCACGGTTTTCCGTCGGACAATCTACGAACATCAATCATAGGTACTAGGCGTCCATAATGAGCGAAGAGGTACAATCACAATAATTTTTCATGGCCTTGTGTGCGTGTGTATGAAATTGATGTCTGTGATTCTGTTTTTAAATAATACGTGTTGGTATTTTTGTTAAGTTGAAAATGTATAGTATAAATATTTATATATTTTTTTAAATAAATAACTTTACCTGATTCATGAAAATCTACATATATGTTTAATTTCCAATAGGTGTTTTTGTTACTGTAGCATCCAATATAATATTGACCTGCTTAACATACATACATACGTGTGTGAAGGGTCAAATATTGAAATTAGAAGCCTCCAGAATTTTCCTAATTAACCCTTAATTTTATTGAACTAATCTTGCTAATTAGTCATGCAGTGCCATCTAGCGGTCATAGGTAGTAACCAATGAATTATTCAATAATTTAAATATTTATGAATTTCTGATTTTGTACAACGATTTCTAGCCGACTTTTGCCCTTGGAGAAATCACTTTCTCATGCAAAAACAATAGATACTAACGTTTTCCGAAGACCTTCTGTTAGAATCTGTAAGTTGTTGTGTCGTAAATTTGACATGTCATTTGATTTGAAACCGACAAAAACAAAAACACAAGCGGACAAAAAAAAACTTGTTAAAGCTACGAAAAGAAAAAGAGGGCTACAAAGGTAGAAAAAAAACTTCTCAAAATAATAATAATAATAATAATATATTTACTTGACATAAGAAAAAATGGTGAAGGAAAACATCGTGAGGAAACGGGCATGGCCTAGAAACAAACATTCGAAGACGTTTGACATCCACCAACCCGCACGGGTTATATACCACTTTGTCTCGAAAAGAGTCGTGTGTCGCAGCAGTGGTAACATAAATTATTATATTTATGCCTAAATGCTTAGGTGATCTTGACACATTTAACAAATAAAGCTAAAATACTTAGTACAAAAAAATCCATGTTTGTCGAACGGATAGTCAATCACAAAATGATTAAATATATCATTACCATACACAAGGATGCAGCTGTCAACTCACCGAAAACAAAATCAATACAATTTACTTCAAACTACCATTTTCCATCGTAACATGGAAAGTTCCAACTTTCTCTGGACACCCATCCATTTGGCTCAGTCAACGACGCCCCCTACCGGCGACGTTGCTAACTGAAGCATAACTACTGATTTAAATCTAGACTCTAGAATCAAGACCGTTATATAGCCTAACCTGTCAATTGTAATTATTTATAGGAAAACTTTAATACAAGCTTTGTAGATAGGGCTGGCACAAAATTGAATTACATAACACCACGCTTGTAATCCGCGAAGGGTTAGGCAGAGGTGTACCTAGTACCTAGACCCACATTTCGCCAGTTATGGTTAGTCCCATGTAATAGAGGGCGAGCTTGTTGCCGCCAACCGGGTACAAATCCAGACTCCGGGCTGCTACTGAGAAATCTCCGACGGAAAAACCCAATCTCTTGTAGATCGTCTTTCTAAATTGAAGCACTTTTAACAGGGCACAACGCAACTATAGGTTTCTTTACTATCAAAACTCAAAAACTCAAAAAAACTCAAAACTCAAAGCATTTATTTCAAATAAACCAATTACAGGCACTTTTGAATTGTGAAGGGGTCGGTCAGTCAGAAAGATGAAGCTAGTTGCCCATTCCAAAGCGTAGTAGGTACCTAAGGAGAAGAACGGGCAAGAAACTCCATGGACACTCTTTTAAATATTTAATTATCTTCAATATATATCGTTTCCATCTTTGATTGTATCTATAAAACATGCTGCATGCTACTGAGTCTAAACTTAATATTTATTATGCGATTTAAATATATTCAATATGTTTTATGAAAAATATACGTATAGTCGGTATTTTAATATTTGAAAGAGTCATACTCTAGCATTTCTTAGTTTGGTTTGGTTTCATAATAATTAGGACAATCATTTGGATAAATAGAATCTCAACGTTTAACATCAATTACTTTGACACCTTCACGAAATTCTCCAATCATTGTGATATTACTTCTTTGTCCTCTCTATCTCACTACAATCTTTATTTGGTTTAAACTGTTTTTATTTTCATTTGTTGTTGTATCAATAAACATAATTTTACTGTCTTTAAGTACATTTTTATTACCTCTATAAATTCAATCAATCATTTCTGAAAGACGTGTTTTAATGAAACAGGTACCTTAGAAATATATGTCTCATGGCGTCCCTGATTCTAACGGTTACTCAACCGTCTATGCAGATTCTAGTACAACTAGACTTCTCAAGGATTAGTACACATATATTATCACTACTTTGTAATACTATTCATTATTTTATTTATGCATCTAATGCATAATATCAGTATATAACTGACTCACTTTTTCTTCGTCGTTTCGAAGGCAGGCCCAAAACTTCGCCAATTCCACGGCATCGTCGGTGGCAACGCAGAGGTCGCTATGGCTGCATTGCTGTCTGTTGCACAGCTAACAGGAAAGGGTTTTTTCTCATTAGAATGAACAAGCATTGTCGTCCATCACTCTTGCTCATTTCGTCTTCAAAATATTTTCATTAATTCCAAGTGAATTTTAATATTTAACAATTAATTTATTGACAGGTGCCTTCTTTATTTCTATATTTTCACTGACCACTTCTATCTCTTCGAAGAATAGACATTCATGTCTATACAAAATTACATTTTCTTATCTTTAATTTTGACATCACGGCCGCCCCAGAAATCGGCCTGCAACATGTCATTTTGTGTTTCGTTTCTTCCGTTTTTACAGTGGTCATGCCATGGGTGCAGTCTACTGCACAAAGTTTCATATCATTGTATTTAACGATTTCACAAGAAGCATTTTGTCATTTGACCTTGTTGAGAGACAACCCTTTGTGATATCAAACATTTGTCAGTCTTCAGATGTCACGGTCGAATGCTAGTGTACACTCATCCAGTTAAACCGAAAACACTGAGTCATTTAAACAATACCTATTGATAGACTTGGATTAAACAATTTCTAATCTAGAACTAGGTACAATCGATTTGAACTAAGGAAAGCTTAAAAGCTGAATGAAAGTAGCCGAGGATCGAGTTCAATGGCCTTGTTGTGACCTATGTTCATCAATAGACTGCTAATATGCTGATGATGATATTGAAGGTCTAGTAGACCTAAAAAGACCGCGGGTAAGACCTGGATGAGACTCGCACAGAATATGGAAGCATGGCAAAACAGGGTGTAGACTTATATTTAGCAGTAAGTTGGATAAGGCTGTCGATAATAATGGTGATGAAGTTTTAAACCATGGAAACTAAAAGAAGAGGAAGGCTTAGATTATTGGTAAGTGAAAGTGAAAAATTAAGACCAAATAAATGTCTTAGATTGAGAGTTCTAGACCATCACCACATCTAAAAGGAATGGGAGCGTGAAAAATTAATAAAACATGATATAATATGCACCAAGATAATAGATTTATTAACTCGCGTGTTATTTAAGGCAAAATATGAAGCTAAACAGAAATTAAAATAATGATTTATAAAAGACAGGCACTGACTTAATGTTTAATATATTAAAGAACAGAGTAGATGCTAATAATGGCCAGCTGTAAAGAGTAGTAAAAACCAATCGTGCATTCATTAGCCCGTGTTTGAGTGACAAGGAAGTATAATTAAAGTCAAATTAAAAAGCTAGTAAAACTATAAAGGAGAATTTATCTAAACACCTGCACCAATATGAAAATTGTAGCTCTCTAAACTTTAAAGAACCCTGTGGGTAATTTCAAATGACTAGACTCCTTAAGTGCTATTGGAGTGCGATTTAAAATACTTCTATTGCTGTGCTAACTTCTCGTCTGTCTTCTTGATTCTGAATCTCTCTCAAAACTGGAAAAGCAAAGTTTTCTATTTTCTCTTTTGAATTGAAAATTCCTCCCTTATTGCCTCTCCTATCCATATTAAATCTTTCTTTAACATTTTCACCTTCAACTCTATAAAAGACAAATTGCGCAAATAAATTGACATACGGGCAGGAGAATCATGATTTTCTTCTTCAACTAAGTTAAATGCGCTTTTCATACAAGTAGTGGCTTTACCTCAAAAATTCAACACATCACGTGAGAACCGACGACCTCTTGACAGTCTCCCCTCCTGATTTGGGTTATTGTAACACAAAAACCATCCTTATTATTTTCATCTTCACACGCCAAATTCGGGTGTACATTTAAAATCAAATCACATATTTTGATTCAACTTGACGTAACAAAAAAATGTCACCATCTTTCTCACGGCCTAGGCAGAGACATCCGAAATCTACAATTGCGTCTAATTTGAAAATAATTATATGGCAACTTCCGTCTTGAAGAAAAACCAAGCAATTGTAGCTTTGCGTGTTTCTCTGAGACAATACGAAGGAAAAAATAGAAAAAAAATCTTGGGTAAAACAAAGTTACTTTTTTCTGTGATTTTTCTAACAATGCATCTTATTTTGATGGGATAAAAACTGGTTTCGTTTGTGCGTTGCTTTCGTGGGTGTGTTTTTAAGTTGGTGGGTAGAGTGAACGGTTGGTAGGTACCTAATAAGTGGGAGTTGGTCTGGTTTCTGAGAAAATTCAAGCTGTACGTTTTCGTATGATTGATGTGAATTTTGAGGACTGTTGCTTAAGAGTTTTGTTGTGAATTGTATTGAGTATTCAACTCTCTATTCCGTTAGTCTCTCTTCTGCTTTCAGTTTTTTAGTTTCATTGCTTAACTTTCTTATTTTCTTAGGATATAAGTCATAGAAGCTTAGCGATGTTGTAGTTTTTGAACTTACAGATATTGATGATTATCGCCTCCTCTTTACAGCGTATTATATTTATAACTTAGTTCACCGTGGTCCTCTGGTAGATAGTTCTCAATCAAATTAAGCGTATCTTCTTAAATCAAGACAATTATTATTCTAAATTCTCGTCATTCTTTACATCTTTATGATTCAAAATTTTCCTCAAACTATTTTTCTGTATTTCCTCAAAGCTTTCGATTCTTCGCAACTATTAACCTCTCCCTTTTCCACATTAATATTAACAGAATCATCATCATTATCATCGTCATCATCAACCCTCCACTGCTGGACAAAAACTTCCCCTCCTTTTTTCCACTGTCTGACCCTTCGAGGAATATAGGTAAAAACCTATGCAATGAATGCAAATTCAAGTTATAACCCAACATCAATTGCTGTAGTTCAACCAAATGAAACAAAATAGTAACCTGATTGAGTTTCATATAACAGCCGAACCGCTCTCGGTTTACTTCATTATTGTGTAACGAGAGATTCGGAGGGTTAAAGGGAAGCTTATTGGTAGGTCATTAATAAAGGATATGGGGAATTAATGGCGACCAGTAAGGTTGATATATGGAGGAATGGGTGATAAATTAAATACATGAATAAGTGGCCATTATCTGCACTTACATATAGTCTCGATACTACAAATCACTAAATATATTTAACGCGAAACGAATTTGAAACATCGTTGTATTTCTTTCTATCATGTGAAGATGACAGTGACAGAATTATGGTTTAAATAATTATGTTTAGCGGTAAATGTATTGAGTATATTTTTGGTGCAAGTAGGCTTTACAAATATTTGATTACTAAAATTGTCACATTTGACAGTATCCCGTCTATTCCGGACGCGTTTAAATTCTTCTTTCCTTATAGCTGCGAGGTAATTGCGTAACACACTAACAGTAGGAATGGCTTTCATTTTGACAGTTCAACAACATTCATTGCGTTCATTACGTCATTGAGCAGACAACTTTTTCTAACATATGAAGCAATGGATTAGCAATAAGGCTACAAAATGATTCAGATTGTGTTTGACAGTGTGTTACGCAATGAGGGTGTTGGTCGGTCCTACGATACGCTTGTTGATTCGCGGTGTTCACTCTAGGAGTCGTTTGCTTCAATGAGGGCTATCGCGCTTGAGTTCGCCGCTAGAGGCGCTAGTGTAGAGTAATGTCTCTAGATGTCAAAATATCTACTGAACGTTCACTGTTTGTGGGATTTTTTATCACGGATTTTAACGAATGATTCATAATAGCTGTAATGGTTGTGAAAGTCTTGATTAATTATGGCTTAAGATTTTAAGTAAAAAGTTAGGATCTAATTTGGTAGCATTTGAAGGAAGAATAAGATTTGTCTGCTTCATGCTTGCCAATTTAAGGAACATTATAATCTAAATATTCATTTGAAGTTTTAAAATGTAATAAAATAAACATACTATGAATATAAGGGTACTTAAACATATCCAAAACATCAAATAAAAGTACTGCAACAGGACCTTACTCGACAGTGGCGCCAACGGGTGAGCACAAAAACGATAGCCGCCATTCCCATCGGTCCTTTGAAAGACATGGCCAGCCCACCGTTACTACAGCTTGCTAACTCTGCAAGCTATGTCGTTAGCTCCAGTTCTTTTCCGGATCATGACCTTTTAAAGATACTCCGAGCACAGCTTTCTCTATATCACAAAAATCATCATAAGATCCTTCACCCCACAACAAACAATTACCAAAATTAAATCTGACATAAACAAATACAATAGAGATCTGATTAATAAAACTGAGGCCAATTTGTTAATAACAAGGGCTGGCACAAATATAATACGATCGCTAATTGTAATTGGCGTGCTAGCCGCGATTTCGACAGCCCTGCTGTGTGGGGCGTTGCTATGGCAACGGGGGATCAAATAATTCGGCATATGTCTGTAATTTGGAAATAAATTGAGTAATGTGCTTCAATTTGTGGATGTTTTATTACAATCTGATAAGGGTTGCTCTTAAGAGTGTAAAAAGGGTTAATTAGGATATTCAGTAAACAACTGGATTATAGAACTTGATATTTGAAATACAATTAAGATAAAAAATAAAATCATTAAAATGGTAGTGTGCCTATTCAAAAATGTATTATTCGTTGTTTTTTTGACTAGAGACAGTCCTTGTTTAGGCCTTAGCTTTTCTAAAACAACTCTTATTATGAATTTCTTTAAGATGGAAAATTCCTCATTACTTTCAACATTTTCTCGTTTTTATAATCGTAATCATAATAAAATTAGTCCAACAACAAACTGTCAAAAACATTAGTGACAGCCGCATGCACTCCACAAATATATCGATAAAAAAACATCGACACATCACACACACCGTTGTCTGTTGCTATAAAATCGAGTCGGCGACGATAAAGACATTTCACAGCTACCCAACACACGGCCTTTCACTAGCTCGCAAAAACTTATCGCGACTTTTTTCCGTGGTTCGTTCGCATTCAGTATATGCAAGTTAATTTTTTAAATACCAAGCGATGTTATTCGGACAGAATGGAAGAAATATGCTGTGATTTTTGTGGGTGTGTTGTGTTTGTACCTACTTAAAAAGTAAACGGGTTAGTTGTTAAACGAAATATGGTTGAACAACTGAGGTTTACTGAAAGAAAGAATAATTATAATATTGAAACATTGTGTTGATCCCTCCATTGCGCTTGGTATCAGCTATCATTCGTTGATCTTTGACATTTGTTACGGGAAGTCAGAATCCCAAAAGTCTAACAATGAGTCTTACCAAGAGTATCGTGTTACCCAGTAACTGTGCAGATAGGTAGTCGCTCTATGTAAAATACTGATAGACGAGTACAGCTGCATCCGGTTAGACTGGAAGCCGACCCCAAAGTAGTTGGGAGAAGGCTGGGCAGATTGATTGGTGTTGATAGGTAAAATGATAACAGCAACTGGTACTTACTTAAAAAAGTAACATTGATTTGACTATTATAAAATGTTAATTAGTATGTTTTAATCTAAAGCAATTAGCAATAAATCTAGTTAACTAGTACTTAGGCCACACTCCTGTTCAGCCAATAAGAGAAAATGCTCGTATAAATAAGTGCATAAATCTTTAAACAGCAAAAAACACTTACAACAATATTAAAAGACTTAATTCTCTCACGCAAGCAAAACTGCACACAAAGTCTAAGACACTATAAAAATCTCATAAATTCATTATTACGTAATTCTAGTGACGTGCAAGTGTCGATAAAAAAACATATCGACATGGATACTCCATAAACGCGATTAGCAATGAATTGCTGTATCACTGAGCTGTAAGATGAAGTACTTATTTATGGTAAATTGAGTCAATGGTCAACGCACATTGTAATGGATGCCTTAGATGGCATTTGTCTTTGATTCAGGTAGTGCAGGAAAAAATGTAGACGTGGGTTTTGTTTGACTGAGTATCTATTGAGGGAACTAAATAAAGTTGCATGATTTGAGAGCACCTCATACATTTTGCTGTTGTGTTATTAATCGATGGTCCAATATAATGGTCACAGAAAATCATGGATCTCCCAAATAATTTCCAATCAAGGCTGATACTTGACAACGCCATTGATGGCAGCTGTCTGCCATTTGATAACAAATTATGTAGTAACTTGATTTTAAATAATATGGATAAAGGACACCCACATTTTAAGTAACTAGATCTTTAGCTAGCTATCTTATATATGTAGTGATAATAAAAAATACGTTTAATTTCACACCAAAAACCATTTCAATCTTTTCGCAAAATGTTAACCCGTTCCACAATTGAGTGACAAACGAACTGGTCATCAAATTTATTACATGAGCGGTATTTTTTCCTTTCTAAGGGGAATGTAGTGTTTTTCTCGGCGTAAAACACGGGGCCCATGGGACCGAGACGTGGTACGAAAGATTTTGTGAGGTTGCTACAGAATCGGTGGAGTTTATTGTGGCTTTTTATTATTTTTCGTGTCTTTTTTCCAAATTGGCTGTGAGGATTTCATTTGAAAGATTTTGTTCAGTAATAAAAATTATTCAGACGATTTTTATGACGATTTTTACATGGTATAAGTAAAACTATTGAAACTAAAAGTTTATTTTAGTTTTAACATAAATGTTCGTGACAGCATTCAATTAAACAATCATTAATTCGATTAATTACCTATATATATATTATTGTAAAACGTTAGCGTCGTCAGCGTTAAAAAACCAATTTGTTCCTCATTACTACGACTTTATCTCAAATGCCACGTTCAAAACGAAACATTTACAAGCGAGTAAGTAATTTAAGTGCAAAATTCGATTTCGCATTATGTAAAAATGTATTATAGCTACATATATTATGATTTTTACTACCATCTACACCATTTTGCGGATACCTCCTAGAATTTTATTTACCTTTATATGTAAAAACAGCTAGAAACAAATTTTATATGTATGTTACTTTATAAAATAACCATTTAGAGTAATAAAATTAATGCAAAACAATTACATGACGCAAAAAGTAACATTGCAATCGTTAAATATTCAATGCCCATATTTTTTTTATTGCCAATGGACCGCCTAATGTGCTTGTCACAACACTAATGTCTCGATATGTAAAACGCGTTTGTGCATCACTAATTTATTGGATTATGATAAGGGTGTCGACAGTTAGCACCTGTTTGAATTTATTTAACTAATTTGAGTTTTATTGAGTTAAACGGAAAGTTCTTTTTGCAATAAAATTATGGTTGGATGTTATTGCTTTTTAGTCCGATTGTCGGATTATTAAGTTATTTTTAATTTTATGGTTAGAAACGTTTATATTTTCCTTTAAATCTAAACTTGTTAATTGAATAAATGCTACACCAAAACATGTTCTTGGGCGAAAATACAGGAAAATCATTTTATCATTTGACAAAAAAAAGATCGACTATAATTGCATACAATTAAGCAATTCTGTTTCTCACTCATACGAAAATGAATTCGTTTTTCCACACAAAACTAAACGACAGCAGGTCCTATAATCGAAACTCTATGCACGACAAAAAGATCAAACACCACTGCGAAACTGCAATTGCAAAAATATAAATAAAAAATAAAATAAATACGACTCCACATCATTCACTGTCCAACAGAAACACGCAGCGGCTACTGTCTTTTTTTCAATCCGTGGACCGCTTTATGCACCACTCCACCACATTAACATTTATATATTGTCGATTAATTATTTATATTTCTCATTTACTGATTGGTAAAGTGATTGAGTCGTCTGAAGTGATTGATACAATGTGTGATGGTTTGTGTCTTTTCGTGAATTATGACGTGTTTTGTGACTTTTGTTTTTCATTTGTCAATTTTTTTTAGTTTGACGTTTGGTGATATGATGTCGATAAGCTGTGATTTGATTGATGGCTTTCCGATTTAAATATCGAACGGTAAATTGTCTTTTAATGTATTAATAGTGTTGTCTAGTTTCGGTTAATACCGATTCTTTAAAACTTTAATATCTACAGTCGATTACAAATTGTTATTTAAAAAATGCGCGGTGTGGACGAACAATAATCATAGAGCAGATTCAAACAGTCTTCCCATTTTATTTAGTTTTCAATGTAAACAAATATACTGCAGGATAGTCCCATAATTAAACTGATCTAGGTTAAAGTTTTGCAATAATGTCATTCTACCTAAAAGGGTAATTGCTTGTTACAGAAGCGCCTTTAAAGCACAATAGTCGTAACTTAACTTACACCATTTTGCTTCATAACAAAGTAAATACAATTACTAGCTTCTTCCCGTGACTTCGTTCTTGTTGAAATCGTAAGATATACAAGTCAGTATACCAAAATAACGGCCACATTTTTATTAAACTCCCTCGGCCCCCGACCCACCGCGTCGCACCGCATCGCCCGCCCGTGCTATTACTTCGTTTTCGCTTACCGTTCTTTCTGACTTTTTTTTCTTTTTGCTCGGCTACTAAGAGTCGTGGCGTGATGCTAAATAGCCTATAACCTTCCTCGAGAATTGGAAACATATTTCAGATACAACCGGTAGTTCCAGAGATTAGCGCGTTCAGTTACACAAACACTTCAGCTTTATAATTAGTTTCCATGACAAATTTCTAACCAGTGCGCAAACTGTAACCATGAATTCAGCATATTATTCTATAATCCAGCGTAGAAATTTTTCGTCAGTATAATTATTTTAATTAGTTGTTCCATACATTTTAACCGCGTAGATATTGCACTTTTCTATGAAACAGCAGATTTTTTTTTTTGATAACCTACGAGAAATTTCTGCGCTAGAGGGTCTAGAATCATGTGCTGAATTCATGGTTATAGTTTGCGCACAGGTTAAAAATGTATCCTGTAGATATAGATAGTAACTTCTACTAAGTATTTGTAGTATATAACATCTTCTATTCTATAGAATTAAAGCACATCCGATAGCCGCGTTAATTAAAACCGATACGATTTAAATACCGTAAGTAAGTGCTTCCTCTATGTACCTGCAGACGCGTTGATCAAAGAGAAGCGACCGCACTACATACCTGCTATGAGGTTTCTAATGCGATATCCCTAGAACGAATATATGTATCTATTATGTCGGTAGCCATTTCTATATTTTCGTCAAAATAGCTATCGAATTGGTCATTTCAAAATTCATCAACATAGCGTTGTTACAATTTCTGTACAAAAATCTAGGGCCACAAGTTAACAGTGACTAAAAACTAACTCATTCTAATTCATTTCTGTCTCAGTTTGAAAGATTTTTCACATCTAATGACATTCAAATGTCATTGTCACTTTGACAGCTGTCAAATAAGATCACTTTTTTTTTAAACGTGCGTGCGTTTTGTAGCATTGGCAAAATTGTGGTGACACAAATCAAGAGTTAGTTAAGTTACTGCCTACCCTACATCAACAAGCGGCTACACAAACGCTACAACATAAACCAGTCCCTGGAAGTGCTGGAATAGCTGTATCCGAGAGGGCACCAGTTTCTCAAAGCTATGCCACGTATGTCCGCCACGTCTTTGTGAGCGCCGCGCGATGTACGCATTGCCGACTGCTTGCATACCGCCGTCCGCTGTCGAAACCTATGGGAACAGGGCTGCTTTTTTTAAAGGCTGACTGCATTGGGAATAGGCAGAAATAGAAGTGATTCTAGGTACTAGTAAAGATCGGTTTGTGAAATGCGGTCATAGTTAGAAATGTGTTTGTTGTACAACTTGGGATGTTATTTGTGGAGGTCGATTAAGAGTGACGGTTCATCTTTCTTACTTGATGCTGTGTAGAAGGATATTATGCCCTTCAATGGTGTTCAGAAAGAAAGAATATTATTGACTATATTTAAAAAACGTAAATTAAATTTTGAGTTTATTACCGACGGGAAAATGGAGTAATATTAAAAGCTGCTGATGCTTTAACGAAACGAAAATGAAGAGAGTTTAATAGAGTTTAAATAGAGCCACATTGGATCAATCAAGAAAAGTTCATTACGTGGAAAACCCATGTTTTTTTCCCTTGATAGTTTTAGTTTTCTACCAACCCGGCTTAATAAGGGGTATCGTATTACCCAGTAACTGGGTTGTAGAGGCCAGATAGGCAGTCGCTCCATGTAAATTACTGGTAGCTGCATCTGGTAAGACTTGAACCTGACCTTAACATAAATTGGGAAAACGCTAAACAGATAATGATGACTTTTATTTGTCAACCTCTTCTGTCTTTGTTGACTTTAAAAGTCTCCCACAGATAATTTAAAGTTTTCTTCAATCCACGGTAATAGATGTATCTAGCAATAATCAACGTTGAGATGGTTATCTAAGAATTTATTATCATCGGAAATTGCAACCTGTATTATGTACCTGTATGATTCTTAAGGTGACTAAGACAGGCATTAAAAATGTTGTCACGAATAAAGTAGTTAGTTTATTATAAAGTACTTAAATAACATAAAAAATACTTATAGAATAATCTACCAGTAGGTTTTTTCCGCGACTTCGCCTGCGTTGAGGTTGGAAATTATTCCCATGGGAACGTAATACTGACCGGGATAGAAAAAAAAATCCTATGTCCTAACCCTGGTCATGGTCTATCCGTGTGCTAAATATCATTTAAATCCATTTAGCCGTTGAGATGTGAAAAGGTAACAAACAGAGAAAGTTTCCATACAAGCAAAATGGAAGATATTTCTTTAAAAAATGGTCCTTTTTCCTTTTGAAATTAATTCGACATTGCACCAATACGCACTGAGCTCTTGTGCTGGATTATATACGGGTTCTCTCACAGAGGGGAGTACTGCGTCCTAGGCAATGATTATTTATTCCTTTATTTCATTATATACACATAAATTATATTTTTAAACATTAGAATATAAAAACATTAAAAAAATTTAAAAACTTAGCCTACCGGTATCGAGAACAGGATCCAAGCTACCGGCGGTCAGGGCTCCAGAGAAAGGAACCTCCGAACAATGCGAGCCGTGTCCAGAAGTACCGCCTTCTGAATCAAGCCCTTGATCCAGCTGCCCAACGAGAGCTTCCTCAGGTGTTGGTCGATGCTCTTGGCTATTAAGCCATTGGCTGTCACGACTATCGGCACAATATTCGCTTAGTCCACGTCCGACTTGTCGACAACCTCGCGAGCCAAGTCAAGATACTTGATTTGTTTATCTTTCTCGGCAGAAAAAGTTGTTACTTTATCTAAATACCAAAATGTTCGAAAGATTCGTGCATTAATATACAAGAACAGTCGTAGTAACAATTCTGTCTAAATTTCAGTGTTTACTTATTTTATAGGCTGGCTCTTATTTGGACGTTCACACCCGCAAATGAATTTAGTTAATTGAAGATATTTTTTGTCAATTGCACATGTTGAAGCACAGCGCATGTTTCACGTATTTTTCCCCGAATTCGTGTAACTCCCCATAATTTCTCGTAACACAATAACAGTGCGTGTACAAGTAATATATTGCATTGTGGTCGCATATGCCGCGGCCATGTTATGTTTTTTTTTTTTTAATAATGACAGTTTCACGTGACAGATGACGGATTCTAGAGGTGGGACACATCGACAGTCCTAATATCGATGTTTTATTAAATTAAAAATTGAATTGGTTGTTTGCTGTAAATGGGAGATAGCGTTTTAATGTATTAAATTATTTTATCGTAATTCTATTATACATTCGATAAATAAAAATAATTTTGTCTTTCGCTTTTGATGTTCTGCGCTGAAATGTCGTCGAGTTTTTATAGTACTCATATTTTACGACTTGCATGAAATTATAGGCAGCTGAAGCTGATATGTATTTTTTCTTTAACAACAAGATTAGCGTGGAAGTATTTTTATTAAGTTTTTATTCTTTTTGCGCCACTATAGTGAATTGAAATGGGAGATTGCTCACATATCGCCTACGAAAACCACAATAATGCGTTTCCGCTGGCCGTTCTTATAACAGCTGATAAACACTGTGTAGTTATTTTCCGTTTGTTTATACCTAACTATTTTTGCACTTCAATCCTATGTTCTTCGTGTTTCGTAATCTTATTATTTCTTATAATTGGTTCATAACAACTATCCCGTGTAGTTGGTCTATAATTGCTTATTAGTATGAAGATGAAAACATACAACACAAATAAAATTAAATGTCCTAACATAAGATTTTACTTAAAGTCAACGTTTTATTTAAGTAATTCAAAAAAAAGATCGAAGGTGATTCATATGAAACAGTGAATAATAAAACTGTAACAGGCTGCTCTCTGCTATTTATAAAAAATACATCTTTATTGTATACCTAAACTATAAGCAAATAAATGACTTCATCAAATAAATGATTTTCATCAGACTACTGATGAACATGACTGTTGCTGGAATCCCTGATTTTTTTTTCAAAATTATGAAGTTTATAAAAAAATGGACATGCACAGTGTTGAAAATAAAACAGAAAACGGTACCTAGTAACAGGAAAAACCTCCACAGACCACTCAACAACAACGACGAAAATTTCATAACACAAAAACGCTCAAAAAATCTTCTACAATTATACTCTGTTTCCAAACTTCCCATCCACGGTAATAAACATTTATTTGACAAAATTTATACAACAGTCTTTTGTCACGAGCACAATACTCCACGGTTCGACGATTGAAATGATTTGTACATGCATACGAACTATTGTCGATAGTTTTTTCGATAGAAAACCTTGAGTATTTCGACATTTTTCTGTGTTATTTTAATGTGTTTTTTATAATTTTGTAATATCCCGCTTTGCGTTTGGCAAGTTTCTGTGGAACTTGATAGATACATGTACCTGCTATTGTATAAAATAAAATTGATATAGTAATTCTACCTACATATCGACTCAAAAGTTGTTGCTACAGAACAATCATTTTGGTTCGCCTCTGTTTTCTGAGTCCGAAAAGTAATTGAGATCATATAACGATTTTTTTATGTCTTTTAGTTGCTGGATTAAACATTTCACAGGGAGGCAGGGACATCGACGCGCGAACTGTAACCATGATTCTAGACCCCCTAACAAAGTAATTCTAGGCAGATTAACAACAAAAAAATCTGCACATGGGGTTTCAGAATCATGTACTAAATCCATGGTAACAGGTTGCACATCAATGTCCCTGCCACCCTGTATATAACCAAAACTGGATAATTTTCCCTTTTGCGATCTATAAAAGGTTTTAAAATATATTTTTCAGTTTTTGGCCAACATTTTGCGCGGCTATACTTAAAACTATGTCATTCTAAATTCAACCCTAAATAAATAAAACACATAGTGACACCCAGCAAAACATGAAAAAATAAATAATTCAGTACAATAAAACCTTGTTCAAGCGGGCTAAGTGAATTGAATACCGAATACCAATACAATAAGTTAGGCGCGACGTCGGGGTTAAGTTATATCGTGCACTGCGACCCGGCTAATCGAAGGGTGGGTGGTGAGGGATGGGACGTCTCTCAATTTATCGATATCGATGCACGGATGATTATAATATAAATAAGACTTCTACACCTACACCTTTCCGTATAAGTTTATAGTGGGCGATAAGTAATTTGTTTTATACTATCGCATTGATTCTAGTTTATAACTAAATTGCTTCATAAGTGATACGAAGAATAAGACAGTTATCGGTTAGATATTTATCGATTTGAGCGAGTTTATAAACCGCAATAGTTTTTTGCTGAACAACTTGCTTATACGTAACTGATTAACAATTCCTTGCTGTCTTAGATAAAAGATAACGCAAAGTTATGCATCGTAAATAAGAACTCACTTCAGCTGTAATACTTTCTACGTCGACTGCGCAGGAGCGTCCACGTAAAATATAACTCATATAAAATGGACACATAAATAATAATGCATACGTCAGATTTTTTGCTGCATGACATACCCGTTATGCATTGATTACACGAATTGGCGATATAAATTGATCACTTGGAGTGGTGTCAGTGGTAACGAATAGCGAGAGATGTTCAAGGTATTTTTGGCACAGAAAAAATAACAAATGACAGATTACTCTATGTTTAAGATGTTCTCAGCTAGCATAATGATCATCAAAAATAAATAATTACACATACACATATATAAACTCACACCTTCTTCCAATGGGGGAAGGCAGACACTATAGAACGCCACCACCACCACGGCACGCGAATAAATAATTATAAATAAATAAATTGTAGAAGAACAAGCTTTCTCATTTTTGAATTAAAAGAAAACTAAAATAAATAGGTAAAAACGACTTTATATAAATGAATCTAAACGGCCATCTTTTAACATTAATGTCGTTCATATTCAGAGGAAAAAATAAAAAATATGAATTGATGTTTTCTTAACCACTGAAGGTTATCATACTTTGTTAAACACACAAAAAATTGCCAGAAACACTTATATTTCAACAGAAATTAAACCTTACCATACGCTCTCGCTTCCCGCCGTTATAGTCACCCGACATTTATCAATAATGTTACTTGTCACTCAGGTCTGGCGGGTTGCATGCCTATAACTTGTATTAACGCTATAATGAACTATATCATATCGCAATCATAACTCTTATGTAACCGCAATAACTTTATCTCGAGGAAAATACAAGATATCGTGTCCTTGGTTCTGATTAGTTTGTTTGTTTTTAAAGTGAGGAAGTTATAAATTATATCATGCAGAAATTATAGCCTGCACTGTCGATTTTAATGTTCTTAGTATGTTGAAACTAAGAATGACTGATGCTCACTATAAAGAATAGCTTTTTGTTTCACAAAATATTACAAAAATCAGATGCTTGTATCTTCCGCGCGTAAAACTCGCTGTTGAGAGATTTTCTGATATTTTTTGCTATCTTTGACTAAAAAAATATCTTGAAGCTAGTAATAATGCTCTTTTAAGTTTTATACTCAAATAAAATAGTACCTAACTTCGTATAACACAAGAAAAATAATTTAATCAGACATGCAATGGATTAACGAATAGACATATTCCAAGTAAAGAAATGTGGTACATCGATAGTAATGAATATGTTTTATTACTTACGTTCTGATACAAATGTATTAGTTTTGTATAAATAAAATAGACAATACACCCAAAGGCAGAAAAAAAAACCAACAACAAAAAAATCTTATCGATAAAAACTATCGACTTATCCCACCCCTAACTTTAACGGTACAGTAACGGCTGACAACCCCATAGCTCCGCCCTTATCCACGCTACCCCTGCTTGTACCTATGTATGTTTATCTATGTTAGTTTAGGTATTAGTACGAAAACCGGGAGTGACTGTGGGACATTACCAATAGTGTCTCTCTCATATACACACGGAACTATTTGAGAACAGCTTATGACGTGGTAGAAATATAAGCCAGTTAGCAAGGCGGAAGCGGGGCTGACTGTCCAGGGTGCACCTCACGTAAGTACATTTAAATATCGCCACTCGTGGCGGCTGGCCATGTTTGTCGAAGGACCGATGCACATTGGGGACAGAATATTAAAACATCATCAATATAAACTAAGTGGAAAAAATACGCAGTATTAAGGATAACTCAAAAACTTCTGGTCAGAACTTGATCAAATTTAAATGGGACCAAATGTGAAGCACCAACTTACAAATAAAATAAAAAAACCATTCCAATCGGGTCACCCAGAAAAAAGTTCTGAGCTAACAAACTTTAAAAAAAAAATACAGTCGAATTGAGAACAGAATACAGTCGGTTTTTTTTTTGTAGATTTTCAACAGCATTGACATAAGCTTTTTAACTTATGTCAATTCTGTTGAAAATCTTTGTAGAAATTGCGTGACGTTTGAAAGTTATTGTCACTTGTCTATGCCCTCTGATGTTACGTTTGTTTGACATTAACTTTTAAAATATAACACTCACTAAAATGTTATGTCAAGAAGATTGGTAGTGAACCTGCTTTATATAAAAAAGTACAGTGCGATCACTAATGTCTCTGCCAAATCTATTATAGAATAGAATAGAATACCTCTACACACTATTACAATAAAAAATATTATAGGTACTTGATTTTCCGTCGTTGACTCTGAAGTCTTTACAACTTGCCAAGGGGTACCGTATTAATCAGTAACTGACGTTTTGGAGGGCAGATAGGCAGTCACTCCATGTAAAATACTGTTATTCAGATGCATCCGGTTAGACTGGAAGCTGACCTAAATATACTCAAAACTCAAACTCAAAGCATTTATTTCAATTAAACCAATTACAGGCACTTTTGAACTGTCAAAGAGTCGGTCAGTTAGTCAGAAAGTTGAAGCTAGTTGCCCATTCCAAAACGTAGATCTCTATGCAGAAGAACGGGCAAGAAACTCCAAGGACACTCTTTTTAAATCAAGATATTACAAAATCTCTGGGTACATTATTCTTGTTGCTTCTATATGCGAGAACAATGAAAAAATATATATATTAAGAAACAATTCAAAATATAAGATTAATAATACTCGTAAATATAAGCCGTGGCAGTTAAGAGATGACAAGTCTCAACTGACGGCGCCCGTTCACGAACATGACGCGATATAGTTGGAAAAAGACTAGGCAGATTATGACCTGTTGGCTGTTACCATAATAATTTTAGCTGCATCCGGTTAGACTGGAAGCTGACCCCAACATAGTTTATGAAAAGGTTAGGCAGACAATAAGTATTACAGAGGTGATAATATTTACATTAAACTCTAGGGTAATTTTAACGCATACTCATAAAATGGTTTAAAGGTGCATGGAAAAACATGTTTTTTTTTGCACATAAAGAGAGTTGCTTGTTCTCCAGTAAAAATAATATGCATTGGCGTTGTTTTACATAACTATTAGCTATGTATGTATCCTATCCTATCCTTTTTTTTTTGCTCTGGCGGAGCGGCAGGGCGTGTCAGACTCTTACTGACTAAAACCCACCCCTGTTCCTTCAGTTGCCTGTGCGCCAGGGCCACGGTAACTCTTTCGAACAATCCGCGACCCCGGCAGGCATCGGCCCTATCGGACCCCGTCAATGATGCTGACATCTCTTTGAGGCGCGCGTGGAACACGACGCGCCGTCGACCCGGGCCTGGTCCTTACCGGACGGCGAGCTGATCCTATCCTATCCTATCCTACTAATATTATTAATTTGAAAGTTTGTGAGGATGGATGGATGGTTGGATGTTTGTTACTCTTTCACGCAAAAACTACTGAGCGAATTTGGATGGAATTTGGAACACAGATAGTTTATAACCTGGATTAACATGTAGGATACTTTTCTCCTGATAGTACGTTCCCGTGGGATAATTTCCGATATCAACGCGGGCGAAGCCGCGGGCAAAAGATATTACTTAATATTATCCAGTTCATAAATTCACATAGATATTTTCTTTTACTCAAACGTTCTATGGGTGTATATGTATTTATGTAAATATGTAAACATTATATATGCGTATGTGTACATATATATGGTAATAGCAAAGATTAACATTCGTTGGAATGGTCAATTAAATAATTTACATACGAATAATTTACGTACATAACGATTGTCGGCACATTGTAAGTTTTTTTTTTCTAATAATTATGAATTGTAATCGATAACTTCGATATACAATTTGTTATGTTGAAGCTGGTTTTCTTAACTGTTTCCCCACCACACCTAGCGTTTTCATAACTTAATTTTTTTTTTCCATATTTTTAAGAATCGAACCCGCGACCCATAGACAATGCATCTGTGATTTGTCTTATGTAACTATCGGGGTACCTATATCTTCTTACTTTAGCAGTCCGTATAACATACATACATAAACTCACGCCTTCTTCCCATGGGGGTAGGCAGTAACTACAGAACGCCACCTGCTACGATCCTTACAAACTCCTTTTGCCTCGTTTACGTTCATACATCTGGTCATACACGCACGCCGGTTGCGAGTACTACGCACCTGACCTTTCTGAAGAACATCACCAATAAGGTCACTAGTCCTAAATTCTGCTTAATTTAATAAAACAAGCTAATTGATGGTTGCGGGAATCAGCTGGATGCGAGAAGCACAGAACCGGTCGATGTGGCGGTGCTTGGGGGAGGCCTATGTCCAGCAGTTGACGTCTTTCGGCTGAAATGATGATGATGATGGACAATACAAGAACCAATCTTGATATGAGATTTTATAACAGACCACCTACTGCCCGCGACTTCTTTCACGTGGAAGTCGTAAGACACCACAAAATAACAAGCCACATTTGCCGCTCGCGCTATTAGCTCTCATTAGGTACTGCTCATTACATAAACTTGTCATTAAATATCTTGTCAATAGATATCTGAGGTCATCGGAAAACTTAAGACTAGAGATGCCGATGCATTCCACCAGTTTTTATGACAAGTCTTTTACAGTTCAAGCAGTACGGTTATGGAATGCCTTGCCCGAGTCGATAAGGCGTGCTCAATCTTTGTCCACTTTTAAAATGATGGTTAAAAAACACTTCCTCTCTCCTTAAACATCATTATTACATTTAGTTTCCTTGCTCTTGTTTCATGTTTATTATTGTATATATTATATGTAGATAAGTATATGTTTTATGTATGTATGTATTTGTTGTATATGTAAATGGTACACCACTGACTACCTGCATTATTGTCTCTCCTTCTCCCTTGAATCCATCCAAAGGTTGTCTGTAAAAGATCGCTTTTACCGATAAGACCGCCCATTGTGTCACCCTGTGTAAAATGTCTACATTTATATCAGTAATTTTTATGGTGTACATAATAAAGAGTATTCAATTATATTCTATTCATTACCATTCTAACCTCCACTTTTCTATCAACAGGTGAAGATCTGGTTCCAGAACCGCCGGAGCAAGTACAAGAAGATGATGAAGGCCGCCCAGGTGGGCGCCCCGCCGCCCAGCCTCGGTCTACCGCCTAGCAGCCCGCCGAACAACAACCAACTACTACATGGTGAGAAACCTTTTTATCTGGAAAGACTATAAGATGTTGATGATATTATTTTTATGTGACTGGCCCAAAGGAGGAGCAGGTACCTAATGAATTTGGCAACGGCTTTGGAATTAAAAAATATGGTCCAAAACCAATGACTTTTCATTCGGATTTGGGTATTTTCGTCTTCTTATATATATCTTCCTTGCCTTTTCCAAACTATGAGGTCGGCTTCCAGTCTAGCCGGATGCAGCTGAATGCCAGTATTTTACATGGACCGACTGCCCATCAGGCCTCCACAACCCAGTTACTGAATAATACGATACCCCTTGGTAAGACTGGTTGTCAGACTTTCGGGCTTCCGACTACCCGTAACGACTGTCAAAGATGTACAAATAACAGATGGTACCAGCAGCTTCACGTGCTTTCCGAGACACGGAGGAATCTGGATATGTTATGGATGGTCACCTATCCACGAACCCACCACGGCAAGCATAGCTTAACCTTCGATCGACGCCTGCGGCTGTTATTATGTAGCCACGACCTTATCTCTTATATCTTTTATTATCTTATCTATATCTTTCTATTTTCTCATTGTTATATATTTGTTGTGAAAATGTCTGTATCTGCTACTACTGTACTTACCTTAAGAATAATGATTTTCGTTATAAACTCAATCTCCTCAAAAAGAGGAGTTTTATGACGAGCAAGTATTTGAAAGTTCGGCTCTCCTCAAGCAGTCTTCAATCTTCACATTACACCATGAACTATTCTTCTGCACTCACCCCATGTCACAATCTTGGGTGTATGAACCCACTTTTTTGTTATCTCACTCATCATTTTCAGGAACTGCAATGAGATCAGTCTGTGTCTCATACAGAAGATTTGGGCATAGGTGCCTCCAATATAGTTCTTTACTAAACCCAATATTTCATCCCACAGGAGGCGGCGGCAGTTCCAGCGGCTCTCAACACTCCCCGTCGGCATACCAGAGCGGGGGACCAGCGCAGGCGCATTCCCCCACCCCCAGCTCGACCCCCGTATCGGAGCTCTCTCCGGGACTGTCCCCCACCGGCACTCCCTGGGATGTGAAGCAGCAGCCGCAGCCGGCTTGGGATGTCAAGGTCGGATATGTAAGAGATACATTTTTTAAAATTGAGTGCTTTTTTTATTACCCCCTTTATTTCCTCAAGCAAAAAAAAATTTATATATATACAGCTGTTTGTTTATATTATGTCGATCTCGAAAAGAAAATGAATGTTGCATTTAGTTGTATGCGAGTTATTCTTGGTATATGTATGACCTATACATACTTACTCGCCTATGACTGAACTATGTTCATAAGTATAATATAATAAGTATGTATAATTTGTAAGTTCATAAGTATGTATAATTTAAATGAATCTACCTGGATTTAGTTTTTACATTTATCCTCAAAATAGATTTTTTACAAACTCGTCAGTATAGTCTGATCACCTCAGAATACTTAAAAGATTCAGACGGGGTGAATAGGGTTGTAGGGGCGAATTGAGGCGAAACTATAAAAGGAATTTTAACATTGAAATAAAATAGTTTGTTACCAAAAAAGACTCTAATATGTTTACTAAACGATTAAGTGCCCTTGTTGGCAACAAACTATATTATTTTAATGTTAAAATCCCTTTTAAAGTTTCGTTCCGATTCATCCCTACATCCCTATTCGCCCCGTTTGACGGTATTTACAAATTCCCTATTTCAATCTTTTTCTACATATTTTTTAATTTTCTTTTCTCGAAAACACTTCCAAATGTAAGCACTCGAAGTTATTACTTATACTTACTTTATCTTACTGGAATATATTTGTCAGATGTCTCTCTAATGTTATTTAATTACAAAAAAAGCCCATTCATCAGTTTTTTAATGAAACATTTTCTTTCTGTTTAGCCGACGGCAGGCCGGTCGCCGGACGGTAGCTCGTGCGATGTGAAGCCTCCACACCAGCAGTCGTGGGATCCGAGGGTCGGATACGTAAGTGCAACATTGTCACTTCAAAAGTTTTCCAATTATTGCACTTATGATTTAAAATGACAGGCCTTTGTTGAGTTTTCCAATATTTAGAATAGGATGCAACTTATCCAAGGCATGGAAAATAAGTCATTCTTTATTTGAATCAACAAAGAGAACAGTAGAGGTACAATAATTGGGAAATTCTTATTTTAAATTCAATTCAGTTTACAAACAAGTTCTTATTTTGAAAATAATTGAATTAACTTATGCAATAATTAAATTGGAAAATAAAATAAATTTTATATACAATTTTAGCAATATTTTTGTCAAGTTAAGTTTGGGTATATTTTACCTAAAGATATACATATTTTTGAGGGGAGCTTCCTTTTCTTATCGTAGGAGGGTTATTTCGCGCCTCAATCCGATGACGTAGAAGGATCACCGGGCGCCGACGGCATGAGGGGCCGACCTATGCCTTGGATGCTGAAGGTAAGGGTCCGATTCCGTGTCGTGTTTGTCAAATGCACGTAGTTATTAAGTTATTTTAATTTCAACAACGACATTCTTTTTGGAACTTTTGAGTCTACTTAGAACTTCATTTGATAATTTATTATTGTTTGAAGTCATTTTTTTTTTGTTAAAGTAACAGAAAAATTGAAAAATAGATCTGTAAGTTTTTATGTTATAACTTTTCCTACAAAGATTATTTTGTATACCAAAAAAAACACCATCAAATTCCGCTATTTAATTTAATTATCTTCTCGAAAACATTCGTATTTCCATAGAAAGCTCACAAAAAAACAAGTTTGTACGGTTGCGTGTGTGAAAATTATAAAAAACTATATAAAACTTATTAGATAATGGTCGTGGGTGTGCCGGGCGCGCCTCACGTTTTCGACGATTAGTTTTCGACTAACTTTTACTGTGACTTCACTTGGAAAGTACATGAATATTGTTAATTAATTTATTGATAAATGGAGATTTTCACATCAATCAGTTTGAATTACCACATTTTTTTTTATTTACTAGTTTAAAAGCAACATATACCTATGACATATCATATCTGGAATTATTCTCTTGACGCAACTTGAAAGCCTTTATCCAACATGGGCACTTATGAAACGTCAGAAGCTAGGTGCACGGTTCCAATTGGTTGTTTCCTATGGAGAAGAGCCGGCAAGAAACTCCACGGTTACTATTTTAAAAATAATTCTATGTTTTAAAGTTTTTTTTTTACAAATACATAAGTATTAAGATAAGATTAAGTAGTTCCATGCTGAAACAAAAACTATACTCTTGCTATCTGCGCAAAAACATAGAAAGAAGATAGATCAAAATTTAAAAGACTAACATTTTATAATCCTGTCACAATCATATAAATAACAATGTACATTGTACAACGCTACAAGGTTATTTGGGCAAATGGCGGTGTAAGCCGCCATCTTGTTTTGTCATTACAATTTCTGTGACAATTTCACAAATGTTAACCAACAACGCCCCCCTGTCAATGTCATTTAGGCGCCAAAATATCCTTGTAACACTCTACCTATGTCTAGGCAATCCTACTTTACAGGACACGCAACCTAACCGTACCCTCTCTTTGTCGTAGGGCGCGCCGCCCGGCCCGTGGGACATGAAAGGCGCGCACGCCGCTCACGCGCTGCACCATCAAGGCGCCCCACAGCCTCACCCGCCCTACGTGCCACAGTACTCCTGGTACCAAACCGACGCCAACCCTGGGTTACTTACGTAAGTTTATTTGAGTCTTGGTTTAACTCTAAGCGGTACTTTTAGTGTTAAAAGTAGATAAATGTTTGGGTAATAATTTTGTGATTCAGTGTCACAGGTGATTTTTGCATTAAATTTTCGCTTACCAAGTTAAAGCATCTTCTGCATGCCTGCCTCAGTGAGGATTTGGAGGATCATGATTAAAATTTGGCACGGCATCTAAGGTAAAAGTAATTTGCATTAGCATTCAATGGGTAAAAGTATTATTTCTTGAAAATACAGACAATGCAACGTAATTTTCACGCTACATTTTGTAAAACAATCATCTACTTTTGATACTGACTGTACCAGAAATGCCAATACTACAACAAAATATTGGCAAACGTGTGAGACACTTTGCTGAGCTTATCTCAGCATAACAATTCTGGGAATTCATGACAAGCTGAATACGTGCTCTGGAACTAAAAACGTAAGTTAAAAACTCATGTTTACGCACGAAAAGACAATTCAACAAGGTTGATAGCGGAGTTATCTGCTCGGTGCGTCGGATATGCTCTTTTAATTATACCAAGCCAGCTCATCCTGGTACCAGATGGATGCTACCCCTCACGTAAGTCCCATAAACATGTTTTTCATCAAGAGATCATCTTCAACAGCCTATCGCAGTCCACTGCTGGACATAGGCCTCTACAAAAATGGGGAATGAATCACCATGCTTGGCAAGCGGGTTGGTGACTGGAAACAAGAGGTGGCACCTGGTCTTCGTGCCACAATGCTTCTGGTACCAGGCCGATGACTATCCTGGGTCAGTCAGTAAGTTTTCATACTACCTATGGTTTATTATAATTAAGTCCCAAGCGGCCCCACCAAAAAAGTAAAAAAGAGTTGTTCCAAACATTTTTCAATATTTTTTTTCCCAATCTCATGTGATGTTCGAGTTAAAAGATCTTTGAAGCCTCTCATTGTGATTAAATTAGCATTTTGCACCCACTACGCTGGCTTTCTTTTCAAGAGCAATTTTCCAATAATTTTAAATAAAAAATGAAATCAATTAATAAAAAATAAAAAAAACTTAAAATTTCCAATTTTTCAAAAAGTCCAAAGATCAAAGTTCAAAATCTCTGAATTAATTGATTTAAAAGAAAGTAGGAGCAAAAATTATTAGTACCTAAATATTTGTGTGTCTAAACATTTATTTTAATTACTTTTTCTTTTGTCAACAGGGTATGGCCTGCAGTTTAACAGCCCTCGCACAAACACAAACCTAAATAAAATGTAAGTGTATATTCACTATAAAATGGCGGACAGGAATGACAGCCATCACAAAATGGCGTCGTATTTAAGGCGCGAAAGCATCGGCACAACCAACTTTTAATTTTAAGCAGAATTATTTAATAGTAATAATGAAAATCATTGTAAATTTTTATAATTAATTATAAATAGGGAATAATTGTTCATAATGGTTACTGTATATGTAATAAATATGTTAATAAAAACAGATATTGATGGACCAAACAATTAATGACTGCACCGTTATTTGCATATTGCGGTTGTTTTTAACTTTTATGTTTTCTTAGAATGTCCTTCGTATAAAATTATACTATGAAAAAATATTCATAAATGTTGAATTTTTATATTCACAACGCATCTTCATATTGCCGATTTTTTTTCCGAAATAATTAATTGGCCCATCAATAAACTTGTATTCCTAAAAATAACGTAACGTCTTGTATATTCGGTCACATATGAGCTAATCAGGTAACGTGTTTCCGAAAATACTCGTTTCTGATTGGCTCACAATCAGATGACACTCTGAAATGGACGAATCACGTTATTTGTCAACTTTAACATAAGACAGATGTGAATGTGTTGACTCTTTTTTTATTACCTTTAGTTTCCCGGAACAGTTAAATTAGTAGAAATTGATATCAAGATTTATAATGAATTTGAATATTGGCAATCTTAATTAGAATGACTATATTGTATTCTTAGTTTTGCCTTGACATGACGTAGCAATTTTTTTTATTCCCAGTTATTTTTATTAAGTATTTGACCAATCAATGGCAAAACTCAAAAGAATTGAATTCGAATTTTTATTTGCTTTTTGTAAATAAAATCAAAATGAAAATTGGTTGCAATATTCGCTTTACAATTTAGTATTTCTGTAAAAATATTATTTAAAAATTATTGAGAGTATTATTGGTCAACTGTAACTAATATTATTATTTGAAAATTGTATTCGTAAATTAAGCTTTAATTCATTTTTTTATTTATTTAGATTTAAATCTTCGAAAAAAGAAACAATCAAACGGGAACACAAAACCAGTCTGTTGTGATAAATAATTTTAAGTTTTTTTTTTTTATGTAGAACAATAATTTGAATTATAAAAATTGTATTTATTACATTTTGTGCAAAAATAATGTGTTCTGAATGCAAAAAGATTTTTGTTTTAAGCTATAAATATATTATTATCTTTAATTTCAACTGCAATTTCTTTATTACCTGTAAATAATATAGTCTATTCATATTTCAATTTGTTTTTTGGAAACCAGTGTTTTTTTTGTTTTTTCAAATAGGTAATTTAGATTTTTTTTCATAATTTTTATTTTGCAATATTTAAGTCATATGAATAGACTAAATTATGATATATCTTTATTTCTAGAATGGGTCTTTACGGGATGAAATAAAATTTTGTAAATATATTTTGTAATATATAGAAAAATAAACTATACATATAAATATAGGTAGCGTAATTACTTTATAACTACAATGTATTATAAGGAAAGCGGAAATAAGAAAAAAAAGTGAATTAATTTCTTTTGTCAAATAAAAAGAGAAAAATATAATATTTTCGTGTTTTTATTTCGATGTTAGGTAACCACAATTGAACCTTAATTACGGACACATGACAGATGTTAAATAGCTTTTGTCTCACCCACAAAAAAACAAAGGAAGTGGTTTTGCAAAACGTTAATTTGCAATTCCGTTTTGCACATAGTAGGCAGCTTTATAACTGATAGGCTGAAAGTTAGTACTAGGTACTGTAGCGGTATCGGTATGAGTGAACTTAATACTCTGTTCCTCATACCTCTATAGTACTAAATGTTATTTATTAAAAAAACAGATATAAAAGCCATCATACAAAGAACAGTAGAAGACTAAAACTTGGGTTTCCTTTATAAATAGGTACACTCACCAAAAGAGATAAGTAACCAGGGTCGTCGATATAGTTGAAGTTTAGTAAGAAACCGATGAATGTTTTCGAATAAAATTTTATTGAATTAATAGAAAACAAACAATTAAATTTCATTCGAAAACATCTATCGGTTTCTTACTAAATTTCAACTATATCCGACGACCCTGGTTACTAATCACATTTGGTGATCGTACTTACAGTACAAACATTTTCTTAATGTATATCAATTATTAGATCTATCGTGTATAATAATTTGAATTCAGAACTAAGTACTTTATTGTTGTTTTAATCAAAACAAAACAACAATAAATTACTTAGTTCTGAATTCAAATTATTATACACAATAAATCTAGGACATGGAAATTAGCATTCGTTTGTATTCGCAAGTCCGATGATTCCCGAAGGTCATTAAGAAAATAATTGTACTCAATGATATTTTTTTTAAATATTATAGAGGTATGAGGAACAGGGTGTAAAGCTCACTCGAACTCTATGGAAAAGGGAGGATCTTTCGACCATACGGGTATCGTGTCTGGTGGGCAACTGCCTGACGTTTGATGTCGGGACGTTGTATATATGCTAGTTGCGCGGTAAACTCTGCTTGCGCGATGCAGGATCTTGTGTGACGACATTGTGCCGTGTAGCTCGCATGTGGCGATGTAGATACCGCTACAATATCATTGAGTTATACTGTACATTATTGAATTATGTACGAAAACAATAGCAGCGTGCAAAGGCCCCTTCTCATATAGGAAAGGAACAAGTTCCTACCAGTATCAGTCCTACCCGCAGCGTATTGGCGATTCTATAAAGAGCCAATACAAAAACACAGTCTGGATTTCCATGCAAAATTTTCCTTCACCGTAGTCAGTCATTTCGAATCCGTAACTTCTGGCTTTTAAAGTAGATATTTAAATCTCAAAAGAGCAATGGTTGCCCAGTGGTAATGGCCCTGACTTATGAGTCGTGGGTTCGAACCCGTCAGGCGCTTTACTGTGTGTAAATAATTTAATCACCACTGCTCTCAAAACGGTGAAGGAAAACATCGTGAGGAAACCGGCATGTCCTAGAACCAGAATCAAAAAAGTTTGAAGACATGTGACATCTACCAACCCGCACTAGGCCCGCGTCGTGGATTACAGCCCACTCCCTCCCGAACAGAGGAGGCCTGTGTCCCAGCAGTGGGAACATTGTAGGCAGATTATGCTATTTAAATCTCTGCCGTTCTGCCTTTAGGGCAAAGATACCTTGATTGGTAAAGTTGGCATATTTCACGGTACCAGTTTTGTTACCATTGTCATGCGGCCTACTTTGGCGGTAGCTCGCCATCCGGTAAGGACCAGGCCCGGGTCGACGGCGCGTTGTGTTACACGCGCGCCTCAAAGAGATGTCAGCACCATTGACGGGGTCCGGTAGGGCCGATGCCTGCCGGGGTCGCGGATTGTTCGAAAGAGTTACCGTGGCCCTGGCACACAGGCAACTGAAGGAACACGGGTGGGTTTTAGTCAGTAAAAGACTGACACGCCCTCCCGCTCCGCCCAGAGCGGGAGAAGTTATTTGATGACTACTCACACAAAAGAAAAAAAAATCCTGTGCTGTTTACTGCTGGACGAAGACTTCTTCCAAATTGCGCCACTTCACTAGGTTCTCAGACTTCCGCAGCCGGTCTAACCCAGCCGCATTTAGCAGGTCATCGGTCAACCTAGCTGGTGGATCCCACGCGACGGTTGCTGACGTAGCTAAGTTTCTTGTTAGACATAATATAATTCACCCATAAATTATTATCAATAACCTGTGAAATCGATTAATATCACGTGACACAAATATGACTCTACTTCAGATATACGAATGCTATATTGTACGATAACATAACATCACACCTATATTCCCCGAGGGATTAGGCAGAGGTGTACTTATAGTACACCCACATTTCGCCAGTTATGTTTAAATCCCATGTAATAGGGGGCGAGCCTATTGCCATCAACCGGGCACAAATCCAAACTCCGGGCTGCTACTGAGAAATTCCTGATGAAAAAACCCAATAACATTTTGCCCGACCCGGGAATCGAACCCAGGACCTCATGCTCAGCAGTAGCGCTGGCGACCACTAGACCAACGAGGAGTATTGTAGGATAAGATCTTGAAAAAGAACTTCTGGGCAAAATCCAAAGCTATGAAAAATACAAGAAGTGGTTAAACGACTTATTAATAAGTACTGCATAATACATGACTGCACGCCTGTTATTCCCAAAGTGTTAGGCAGAGGTTTACCTTTAGCCTATTAAGTACACCCACATTTCGCCAGTTATATTTAAATCGCATGTAATAGGGGGCTAGCCTAATGCCATCAACCGGGCTCAAATCCAGGCTGCTACTGAGCGGAGCGCGAGAGGGAGAGGATAATCGCTGCGCTCTCGCGCCCCTAGTCGCCACAGGAGGAGACACCCTGGGCGTCGGGAGTCGATTGCTGACTCCCGGCCACCGTGGGCGCGGGCTTGCGGACGGCGAGCAATGGGCAGCTCGCTGTCCGGCAAGAACCAGGCCCGTGTTGACGGCGCGTCGTGTTCCACGCGCGCTTCAAAGAGATGTCAGCACAATTGACGGGGTCCGATAGGGCCGATGCCTGCCGGGGTCGCGGATTGTTCGAAAGAGTTACCGTGGACCTGGCGCACAGGCAACTGAAGGAACACGGGTGGGTTTTAGTCAGTAAGAGTCTGACACGCCCTTCCGCTCCGCCCAGAGCGGGAGAGGTCATTTGATGACTTCCCAAAAAAAAAAAAAAAAAAAGGTTGCTACTGAAAATTTACTAATTACATAACCCAACAACACTGTCCGACCTGAGAATCGAACCCAGGACCTGAGAATACCTGACCAACGAGGCAGTCATAATATATACCTGTTATAGCATCCATTGACATGGCATCAAGGGCTCCGACTTTTAGAAAACCTTGTGGGTGCTCATTCTCGCCCGACTTGATGTTCTTTTTTTATGGCCTGCTTAATCCCTATAATCGCATCTAAATTCGTCCAGTAAGCTTCGTGTTCAGCGAACAGACAGGCACCGTCTTCATCCTTAAGAACTTACTAATTAATTAAGTTTATAAAATATGGATTGAAGAAAATCTACGATGCAAGAGCGAGCGAAGCGAGCTCCTCAATATTAGCACCCCGGTTTAAAAGGTTATACCTAACGACATGACGTGATTTTAAAGAGAAATCGGACAAAGCCGATTGACTGATCAGTTTTGATGTATATGCTCACGGGTGCTCCGCCCCTACTATTTACCTGTAGTGGGTGCTGTAGCCCCCGAGCATTTCATATTTTTTTCATTTTTCATTTATTCGTGAAAAATTTACATTGTGTTGAATATACAGCACCCACGGAGTCGGCGCCCCTGCATAGTTATTTTATTTTTTAAACGTTGCCCCACACTAGGAATTTCTCCTGTATTGTGGGTGCGTTTACAAACATTTAAACTCACATACACAAACAGCCAGACCCGGAACAAGTACTTGTAGGTCATACAAATATTTGTTCCGTGCGGGAATCAAACGCGCGACACGCAGCGCAGCAGTCAATCGCTTAACCACTGCGCCAACCGTGCCGCCATTAATCCCAAAAACAAATCAGAACAATGGAGTGGCGGCAGAAATAGAGGTAGTACTCATCCCCTGCTGAAATCTATTACAAGGGTCTATTCTTTGTAAGTATTATGTAAATGGTAAGCTATAACGTTTTTGACCATACTAATTACATAATAGAGTTTAATGAAATGTAATGTTACACAGTCAATCTGCCTAGCCCTTTCCCAACTATGTTGGGGTCAGCTTCCAGTCTGACCGAATGCCGCTGAATACCAGTATTTTACATGGAGCGACTGCTTATCTGACCTCAACCCAATGTCTGGGTAATATACGATACTCCTTGGTAACACTGGATTTCAGACTTTCGGGCTTCTGACAACCCGTAAGGACTGTCAAAGATCTACGAATGACAGCCGGGACCAACGGCTTAGTGTGCTTTCCGAGGCTCGTAGGGATCTCGATATAGAAAGTGCTATACAACAAAGATTTCTATTCGAACCTTAATAAAGTGACCACACACAATTAAATTAGAAATCGACCTCGCATATTCCCGAAGTTTTAAATTAGATAAAAAATACTGCTGGTCGGATTTACTGTTAAAGATATTTATTTCTCGAAAATAAATTTATACCCTATTTATATAGCTTACTAGATGAGCGGCGCGACTTCGTTCGCGTGGTGTCTTACCCCTACCCCTAAACCTTCGCGGGCGTATGCAGAAAAACTCACCAAAGTTTCATCAAAATCGGTCCAGCCCTTTCGGAGTCCATAGAGGACAAACAAACAAATATTGATTTTTGTTTATATAGAAGACTAGCTTTTTCCCGCGGCTTTGCCCGCGTGGAGGTCGGAAATTATCCCACGGGAACGTACTACCGGGATAAAAAGTATTCTATGTGTTAATCCAGGTTATAAACTATATGTCTGCCAAATTCATTCAGTAGTTTTTGCGTGAAAGAGTAACAAACATCCATCCATCATAAATAGGCAATAAACCTAGTTTGGGAGCCAGGAGATTAATTAGTCTCACATCTCTGTACCAAATTATTGTACAATTATTTTTGTCACCAACTTATTGATAAATAAAAAAATATTATTATCACAAACTTTCACATTTATAATATTAATAGGATAGTAGGATTACGAGTAATAGGATAGGATAGATAATTATGTTCTCTCTATAAAGTGCATTTGTACACTTATAGAGATAACATAAATAGGTTTAAACAATATCATGTGTCATTAAGCGTTACTTAAAATAAAATATTGCTAAACATAGAGCGTATCTTAAAACTAACATTATAAAAACAGTTTTATTTTGATTTATCATAGTTATTATAAAAAAAAAAAAAACAAATCAGAAGTAGGTGGTTTTTATCACACACAAAAACTGTCTTTTACATCTGCAATCTCGAAAATAATCATTCCCCTTGAACCAAAGAGTCCACTTTTTTTAATTACTCCATTTAAAGAAAAGCGTCAGCTGTTAATGTTGCAATCTTTCCAACCAAAAGGAAATTTATGTATTTTTTATTACACAACCATCTTACATAAATTTCACACTACACGAACAAAAAAGAAAATTAGATAATAGGTACAATTTAAAAACGACTACATTTTCCAAACTCCATCCATTACCTGTCTTCACCACAATTGAGACAGCATTGAAATATTTTTTATTAAACATTGTTTGAAAAAAAATTACGATAATTTTTAATCAATTTAACGCTTAATTCATTGTAGAAGCAGTCAGTTTGAGACGTGAAAAACATCGCATACGCAATTAAAATGGCATTTGGAAGCCCATCACAGACGGCACTAAGAATTCTTAAGAAAAAAAAAATACGCTTATGAAAATTTTATTTCACGTTATTAACTTACTTTTGCGAATATTAAAGGAACCAGGTTTTCGGATAAATTATATTATTGAATAACAGGTGTTTTCTACAGACTTTTTTTTTGGGTTGGAAATCATCAAATGACCTCTCCCGCTCTGGGCGGAGCGGAAGGGCGTGTCAGATTCTTACTGACTCAAACCCACCCGTGTTCCTTCAGTTGCCTGTGCGCCAGGGCCACGGTAACTCTTTCGAACAATCCGCGACCCCGGCAGTCATCGGCCCTACCGGACCCCGTCAATGGTGCTGACATCTCTTTGAGGCGCGCGTGGAACACGACGCGCCGTCGACCCGGGCCTGGTCCTTACCGGACGGAGAGCTGCCCATTGCTCTCCGTCCGCAAGCACGCGCCTACGGTGGCCGGGAGTCGGCAATCGACTGCCGACGCCCAGGGTGTCTCCTCCTGCGGCGACTGGGGGCGTGAGGACGCAACGAGGTGTTTTCTACAGCCTGTGAAATACTCGTAAAGCTAGTAGTAACACTGTATGCCACCTGAGTCAATCTGCCTAGTATTCTCCCAACTATGTTGGGGTCAGCTTCCAGTCTAACTGGATACAGCTAAAAAAACAGTATTTTACATGAAAACGCTGCCTATCTGACCTTCACATCTCAATTACTGGGTAATACGATACCCCTTGGCAAAACTGGTACCTACTTATGTAGTAAGATTAAAGTAGGTTTAAATTATTACCAGCTCGTAAACACGAAAAACCATCAGCAAAAACTCGGCAAAACCACTTCAAACGTACCCAAAAAACTCGGAAACCCGAAAATACTAATTCAAAAAATCAATTCAACCTCATTAACCATCCAAAGTGTCGCCAGTCGCAAATAAACTGTAAAAGGGTCGACTTTTTGAGAATATCGGCGAAAAACATTGAGTGTAATTAAAATGGCGATCGCCAGCCAATTATATGTGCCTTTATTGAAACGTCGAGCAGATGGTTTCATAGTGGTGGCGTTTTTTGTCACAGCGGCGTTGTACAAAGGATTTTTGTGTTTTTGTCGCGACCTGGCTGTACCACAAAGCATTTGTTGGTAGAACGTGTTGAGTGAGGACTTGGGAACAAAAATGGACAGCTTAGAAATGCTTACACGTCTTCTGTACGTTTTCATAAGGAAGTTTGGGAAGCACTCTTAAGTGTAATTGTGATAGTTGTTGAGATGCTGATTTGATTGATAGACTTATTGTCCAAACACTTTGGATTCTGGTTTCAAGTATCATGATAGATGAACTGACGATGAAATGACGCTGTGTTGTCGCAAATGAGACACAATTACTTGTCTATTGTTACCGAAATTAATAAGTTCGATTGACCTGGGACCGATTGACCTTGTTGGGGATGGGCCTGTCAACATTCACTACTACACTTATGCCTAACTTACATCACGGCTCTCTTTCCTGAGGAGTAGGCAGGGTTGTGTGTGTTTACTGAGTAATTTTCATGTAGGTAATAGAGAATGAGCCTTCTGCCATAATTAACCGGGCAAAAATCCAACCTCCAGGCTGCTATTCAAAATTTTCTAATTTACAAATCTAATAACACTTTGTCTAACCAGGGAATCGAACCCTACACTACGCACAGTAGCCACAATTCTGACAACAGGATCAACAAGGAAGATAAAAAAAAACAATTTTATGTAAACATATCTCCACTTCATAGATATTACTTCTACAAAATTTTCTTAACTCCAAACTCAAAGTACAAACATGAACAGATACAAATAGACAGATCCAATTAATAACAACTAGTTGTCCTGTGTTAAAGGTTGACAATTACTGCGCAGGAGTGGGACTACATTCTGCAGTGAACGCCGAAAAAATGACAGTTCGACGTCAAAATTAACAGAAGTAGGACTTTGACAGTTGACAGTTGTAATAACTGTATATTTAGATGTCAGTGTAAGTGTGTTAGTAGTAACCAATTAACTAATAACAGGATTATCCTGTAACTTGTAAAAACAAGTACACAGAAATCACATAATTTACTCATTAGTAAGACTGCTTATTAATTGGAAAATTTTAACTGAAAACTGTGAAACGGAACAATAAATTATGACGGTTAGCATCGGCCATTTTGTATTTACTTTGACTTATAAATGATTGATGTTTGTTAATTAATTAGTTACGTTTGGTAACTCGCATTACCTTTTTTTTGTTTTCGGGGGCAGAACTTCAAAAGGCACTCGACCTCTGGGAATGGAGGTCGGGGAGTGTGGGATTTTTACCTCACTAAAACCACCCCGGTGATCACCATCAGCACATAGAGGGTGTCCCGGTTCATCTTAAAATACCAATTCCGGAAACCCCCCTGTGCAACGCCTGTAAAGCACATCCCTGGGAACTAACATTAATTAACATTAACTAACAACTCACATTACCTAATACACGCTAAATAACCCTATGAGCAATCGTACGAGGAATACAGATAAACAATAATAATATTTAATTAAGTTATCATCGACGCAATATCGCAGTAAATTCTATCAGTCACATTCAGTCTGTCCCAGCCATCTTTTTTAAGGTCATTGGTTCATGTAAATGGGGGGCGTCCCACACTACGCTTGCCGATACTCGGTCTCCACTCCAGGACTTGTCTACTCCACCGGCCATCGGTCCAACTAATGGCCGATTTCTATAGAGCTATACTATAAAGCTACCATTTACTAGGTTTGTGCCCTGGCGGCTGGGAGTATGTCATGCTCACTCTAATGTCTCACTGGTGGTGGCGTGTGTGTTGGCTCATTAAGTTCCCTTCAAAATGGTTGAGCTAAATGGTGCTGATCCATACGTCATGTTCGTGAACGGGCGCCGTCAGTAGGGACTGGTCATCTCTTGGTTGCCACGGCCTATTTTAATTTAATTTAATATTTGAAATGTTTTGTCTCTTTATTACGGACGCTTTTAACGTTCTGCATCGTTCTCACATGCATAATTTCAACATGAATGATGTAACCAATATTTTGGAACCATATTTTGATTTAAAAGAGTGTCCATGGAGTTTCTTGCCCGTTCTTCTCCATAGGTACTTACTACGCTTTGGAATGGGCAACTAGCTTCATCTTTCTGACTGACCGACTCCTTGACAATTCAAAAGTACCTGTAATTGGTTTATTTGAAATAAATGCTTTGAGTTTGAGTTATAATTTACGGACTGTTATTGGTTAAAAATAAGACTCTTGTATCTCTACCAATAATGAAGCAAATACCTCATAGCTTTGCATAGTAGACCCTCCCATATGGATGTAGCTATCACAGGTAAAATTAGCTTACGAATCTATTTAAATGCCCAGTTTGGCAATTAAAAATGCTACCACATTGGTAAGTAAAACGATTTCTTTTCGTTTATAGGAACTGAGCATAAGTCGAATTTCTCGAATTAAGTTATAGGAGAGACAATACGTTATGCTAATTATGACCCATGACACGTTTTGTATCTGGAAACAAAAGACATTGGGTTTGTTGTAATTGTTAAATGCAAATCAAATCAAACGCCGAAAGCATTTATTTTCATTATTATTCTATCAAAAGAAAAAGTAAATACAGACTTATGTAAATACATAATTTATGAATGCAAAACAAAAGTTTATAAAACATTTCACATAATAGGTATAACATACAATAGACAGTGTGTCATAATGATACAATGGAACATAAGACTTTCCTAAGTAAATGATGATTTATTAAATAACTTGCGGAACAGACAGAGGTGGTCCTCTCCAAATTTCAATAATTTATACAAAAAGGACGTTCAGTTTTTCTCTTAAGTATTTAAAGATTTTCCAGGAAACTTCACATTTTTTTTTTCTTTAAAAGCTGTTTGCGTCCACTACGATTATTTGGGAACAAAAATAGCCAAATCATTTCATTTCTATTTATATACTAGCTTCTGTCAGCGACTTCGTCCGGGTGAAATTCTTTGTACCCCAGACCCACCCCGTCGCATCGCATCACCTGCCCACACTATCACTTCGTTTTCGCTTAGCGTTCTTTCAGACTTTTTTCTTTCTGCTCGGCTCCTAAGGGTCATAACGTGATGTTAAATAGCTTACCTGATAGTATACCTTCCTGGAGAATTGGGCTATCAAATGCAAAAAGAATTGTTCTAATCCAACTGGTAGTTCCAGAGATTACCCCCTACATACAAACTTACAAACAAATAAACCTCTTTTTAATATTAATATAGATAATATATGTTAGTAGATATTAGTAAATATAGACGTGTTCTTGAGTGGAGACCGCGAATCGGGAAACGTAAGGTAGGACGCCCTCAGGCAGGTGAAGCGACGATCTTCGCAGGGTGGCTGGTAGCAGCTGGATGAGAGTAGCCGAGAATCAAGCTGAATGGCGTGTAATTGGAGAGGCCTATGTCCAGCAGTACACTGCTGTTGGCTGATAATATATATGTTACAGTCTTTCATCACTTGATGATTTAAATGTAGGTAGGTGTGCAGTCCTGCCTATCTCCTAGGCCTGACTCAAACTGGAGATTATGCTGTTGGTTGACCGAGAGCATTCAAACAAAAAACGCAAACGCAAATAAACGTATTTTCTTTCTTTCATTCTTTTGCACCATCATTCCCCTGTCCTGATCCCAGTTTATTTGTATTCGGCACATCATGTATTTTTCTTCCACACTTCTCTATCAGTCGTCATCTCGGTAGTCACCCCCTTTCTATCCATATCATCTTTCACACAGCCCATCCATCGTTTCTCTGGTCTTCCACTACTCTTATAGCCATTCATGTTCATACTCAAAACTTTATTTTGCACCAGTAACTCAAAATACGAGTACTTTTGTTTAAAAGTTTTGATTGCTTTCGAGACGCTTCAAATTGGTGATTTTCCAGTGCATTCATTATTTCGTCTAGGCACGAACATAATTTAAGGTAATACCCTTTTTTTTTGGTTGGAAAATCATCAAATGACCTCTCCCGCTCTGGGCGGAGCGAAAGGGCGTGTCAGACTCTTACTGACTAAAACCCACCCGTGTTCCTTCAGTTGCCTGTGCGCCAGGGCCACGGTAACTCTTTCGAACAATCCGCGACCCCGGCAGGCATTGGCCCTATCGGACCCCGTCAATTGCTGCTGACATCTCTTTGAGGCGCGCGTGGAACACAACGGGCCGTTGACCCAGGCCTGGTCCTTACCAGACGGTGAGCTACCCAGCTAAGCTAATACACTAAAATCATGATTTAAAAAAAATGCTAGTCAGCAAAATGGTAGTGGTCTACCGGAGCTGACTGACCAGGCTGCGTCGGACATAAGTTCACGTCTTCTATGTAGCAATTTACCCAAAACGAATGACCAAATTGGAATACAAAATGGACTTATTCGAATAACGTGAAGTGAAATAAAAGTTTGGCAAATGATCGGAATTTGGGAGCTTTAATACCAGCCTATTATTGTCCCCCTGCAGGACAAAGGTCTCTTCTCATGCAGAGAAGGCACGAGCATTGATCACCACGCTTGCTCAAGACGGGTTGGCGATTTCAGACTTATATTAACTATGTAAGTCCAGTTTTCCTCACGATGTTTTTCTTTCACCTAAATCAGTAACGTCCAAGATAAACTCAGAAAATACATAATTATTTGAAGAAGTCACATTGGTACTTGCACGGATTGAACCCACAACCTCTTGCATGTGAGTCGAGGCTTTAACCATTGGGAGCTACCGAAGATTTATTTTGGTAGTATTTCGTACCAATTTTTAGTTACCATACATTTTCAATAAAAATCCTACTTACCTACGCCGTCGCGCCAAAACACAACGTCTCACTCAAACCAGGTTTCATAGCCAGATGTGAACGAATAAAAAACAGCTCTTTAAAAAAATACCTTTTGTATCAAAAGCTATACAGAACCCAACAAAGGGCCTGTTTTATTATTTTTTAAAAGGGTTCCGTAGGCGTGGCGCTTCCGTCCGCATTCTCTAATAGTTTTTGGGGTTGGCAACACGCTTTTTTGTTTTTTTTTTCTCTGTGAATATGACACTTATGCAAGAGCCGGATTTTCGCATTTTTTGGTTCATGTAAAATGATTTTATTTATGAATAAGATCTGGTAAGATGTTTCTTAAAAGAGCAGCTGATGTTTGAAGTATGTTGCTTACCTAGTACAAGGACCCGTGATAGGGATTATAGATACTTTCTTGCCTCGATGCGATAGTTCTAAGGCAAAGGACTTGATAGTATGAAAACGCGTACGGACATGATATTCTACCTAACTAACAGTTGTAGGTAAATGTTTCAGCAAATATATTTCGAGAAAATAATTACATTACATAAAGTCACTAAAAGAGTTAAGTAACCAGGGTCGTCCGATATAGTGGAAGTGTACTAAGAAACCTATGGATATTTTCGAATAAAATTTAAGTTAATTAATAGAAAAGAAACAGTTAATTTAGCAAATTAAATTTCATTTGAAAACATCAATCGGTTTGTTACAAAAATTCAACTATGTTCGACGACACTGGTTACTTAAGTTTTTTTGGTGAATACATTACTCAAATACTCATTGACCACTCTGAAATTATTGGCAAGTTTTTCAAGACACCAAAAACAATGTTGCCAACTAAAATTTTTAAAGGTTACAATGAGAATTGTAATTCTTATTGTAGCCAAATGGGTGATGCAGCGAATGAAAGAATCTCATCTGAGTGAAGTCCCGGAGCAGATAACTCAAACTCAAACTCAACTCAAAGCATTTATAACAAATAAACCAATCACAGGCACTTTTGAATTGTCAAGGGGTCGGTCAGTCAGAAAGATGAAGCTAGTTGCCCATTCCAAAGCGTAGTAGGTACCTATGGAGAAGAACGGGCAAGAAACTCCATGGACACTCTTTCATATCAAAATATGGTTACAAATTATTGGTTACATCATTCATGTTGAAATTATGCATGTGATAACGACGCAGAACGTTAAAAGCGTCCGTAATAAAGAAACGACAACAATTCCAATATTAAATTAAAAGAAGCCGTGGCAGCCAAGAGATGACCAGTCCCCACTGACGGCGCCCGTTCACGAACATGACGTATGGATAATTCTAGATTTAAAGTAATTAAAACAGCCCTGGATAAAATGTTTTCCAGGAGACTTTAAAGAATACCAAAAGTGGCTCTTCAACTCTATTTTCATACCGGTCTTTGTGCTAAGTAATCTAAATCTATTTCTAAAGTATGACAGCCTTGAAATTATTTCATTACAACATCGGGGAAATCCCCAATGCGACGGCAGAAATAGGTGGTACTTAAGCAACATTGTTGTTTTCCGGATGCAATAATGTGTGTTGTTAGAAATCAGCTACTATATAGGTTAAAATATGATAATGATGAACACATAAACCAAACATTACGCCTTTAGTTCGCGAACATATAGGCAGAGGTGTATAGTTAAAAGCATGGTATAATAATATACTTCGCCAAGTATAGCATTCCGAGGTACAGTGGTCACGTGGGAGACACAAGCCTACGTCATCACCGCTGTGTTACCAGTAGTGTGTAATAATAACTCCTCAACCGCCTTTATTACCTGTGCGAATCCGATAAAACAATGAGGTTTTAACTAACAATTACGCTGGTATAAGTTTAAATTGAATTGTTTCGTTGGATTAGAAAAACGAAGCGACAATTTAAATGCTTTATATATATTTTTTAACAGAATGGTGACTGAAAATGTTTCCGTAATTCTTGTTTTGTTGCAATAAAATGGCAACTGGATAGTGACGTAAGCATGTGTCACTCGCGGAATGCCAGACCTTGTTTTTTTAGACCATGGTTAAAAGCATAGATACAAAAGTCAAAAACAATCGAATCAAAAACGATCGATCGAGTCACATGTCATAGGATGCGAGCTTTTTGCCACTAACCAAGCAAAGAGCCAAGGTCCTGTACCACAAACTTTACAATTACAATGTACAATGTACAAGTTACAATTTACAAAGTAAATCTTACATGTACAGCAAAACTCTAAACCCCACAATTGTAACGGAAAAATCTTACAAATATTTAAAATAGTTGTAGTGACAAGTCTATAATATTGTAACCCATAGATATTTGTAATTTCTGTCTTACGCAATTTTTATCTACAATTTAACAACTTTGTAGAATTATACACTTGTACCTAAAGTTTTGTGATATAGGGCCCTGGCCGCTAACAAAAAAAATCTGATGAATACGTCCAGACCTTGAAATATGTACTGAACACAAAAGACAGACGAATGCCCAAAATCAACGTCAATAGACGTTGATTTTGGGCATTCGTCTTTAACAGCCTTTAACAGACCATCATATTCATTACCATTTAGCCAAACGACACCCATTGGTAGACAGAGGACATAGACGTCATATTGACGTCTTCTCACATTCTGTAGATTCCTTCGACCGTTACCTGGTCATCGGTCCACAGTCAATCATCACCATCTGCCCACTCTTTTACCAAATACGTTGGGGTTGGCTTCCCATCTAACCAGATGCAGCTGAATACCAGTATTTTACATAGAGAGACTGCCAACCTGACCTGCACAAGTTACTGGATAACACGATACCCCAGGCTAAGACTAGCCGTCAAACTTTCAGGCTTCTGGCGACCCGTAATCATCAGTTGTATCAAGATCCACGAACTACAGCCACGGCATGCGTAGTTTAACCTGATCGGTCGCCCCGTGTGGTTGTTACTACTTCGCCACGAGCTCCACTCATAGTCCACGGCAATCAATGCATCTGAATATTCGTATATTTATAACATAAGGAACCCGTCTCCCACAGCAATGGTAAAAGGAACCCAATCGGCGGGCACCAACGAACCACGCGTCAAAGTTCTGGTACGTCAAAAACAATAGCAGTGAAGGAATTCTTACGAGCAGGGTTGGCGCGAGGTGGGAAGCGATTTTATAAGCGGTTTCTGGTTTTGATTGGAAAGAGAATGGACTATGTTTTGTTACTATTATTTAAATGCAAGAGATTTTTGAATTATGGGTACATCTTCTTAGAATTGCACATAGCAGTTATCAACTGGGTCTGACTTTAGGATGCCCTTTTTAGAAAACTGTGAATGCTTCCTTCTTCATTTCTCTGAGTTTCTAAAGATACCTCGATTCTTGAAGATGTTCCCGGAAATTATTTTCTGTAAGCTGAACTTTCTTTATTAGTGGATCACTCACATGAAACGACTTCAAAATGACCTTTTGGAGTGAATGAATAATCCTTTGATTGTATAATCAAAGGAATAAACCAAATTCTTTTGGCTGGCGGAGAGCTCGTGTTGCAAAATTCACTACAAATATTTTGCAAAAGGACTTTAAGAAAGTTATTGTTTTATAATTATTACTTGTATTCCTGTGAATCTGTGGCGGCATCTATATCGCCACATGCGAACTACGCATCACACTGACATCACGCAAAATCCTGCATCACGCAAGCAGAGTTTACCGCGCAACTAGCATATATACAAAGGCCCGACATCAATTATCGGGCAGTAGCCCACCAGACACAACACCCGTCTGGTCGGAGGATCTTGCCTTTGCCATAGCAAAGGCAAGATCCTCCGACCGATAAACGAACTTTACACCCTGTTCCTCATACCCAAATAAATCCTTCCAAATATGATATTGTACTAGGAGTATGTTCACATCCTTAACGCAACGGTTACAATCCTGTGAGTTCAATCCCATAATACAGTTAGTTATGCAGTTTGTTGCCACTCCTGGGAATCCCTACAAATGAGCAAATCATGCTTGAGCTAAAAATTGGTGTACAATACTACAAAGGGCGATATTTAAACCCACGGCGCGCGGCGTACTCAATTCACCGCCTGAAAAGTCGGCCTATTGCTGCATAATTTAAAAATAGTTCTCGCTACTGCCAACCCTATTAACAAGGTAAAAACTGAGGACATATTTGTCCCTCTCTGCCGTTGGACAACAAGAAAGAAGTTATTTTTGTTTAAAAAAAAAACCTCATGAGATATACTGAGGCAGCGGCATTATCAAAGCGTTCTTAACGTGTCCCGAGATAAGAATGCTTAGAGTCGGTTTGTGCGAAAATGTGGAAAATATCGTCTGTGTTCGTACTTGCGTATGTGTTGGTAAGTGTCGTTGGGCGATATTATTTGTGCGTAGTTTTAATGAAAAAGAGAATTGAGGGTCATGATTTCATATAAGTAATGTTATCTAAGTAAGAAGAATAGTATTAGATTATATAGGAGAGAAGGCCTTTGATCTGCAGTAGGACAAAACAAGCATATAGGGCAAGACCTAAGTTGTATTGGGGAAGACCAAAGAAACGTTAGATGGATTGTGTAAAAGAAGATATGGCTAGAAAGGAGACGGAAATGGTGGCTGATAGAGAAGTATGGAAGTAGGATAAGGATAAGATAGGACAAGAGTATAAGGATGACAAATATGCGTCCAAAATGGACGCAATTTCTAATGTAAGAGGCACCCAAATAATGTAAGCGTCATAACATCGAATTTCTAAACTACTGCAAAAGAAAATTATTAAAATTCAATAAGCAAAACAACAAATTTTCCCTGACTGTGAGACTTGTTACAAATAATAATATATTTGAGCTAGAAAACTTGAAGCGGTAGCTAATTTGAAGAGTCTTGTGATATGTATTTCAGTACAAAAGGCCGTTGCTTCTTGATTGAGTATCATACCTAGATTATTTCGATTGCGTTGTTATTATTCTCGCCTATGTTATACATTGTTCCATTTTGATCGTTTTAATCCTTAAAAGGGATCATTGTACTCATCAGTATGAACATCTTTTACGATGGGAATAACCCTGAAATCATGAAAAAATATCTGCATTTATGTTCGCATAACTCGACATAATGTATGAAACAGGTGATGTTTTTTTTTTTTCACGATTTCTTTAATGGTCTCATAGTAAAAATTGTTCGTAATGATGATTAGAATGACCCCGTTCAAGGATTAAAAGGATCAAAATGTAACTTTGTATACTTCTAAGTCTCTAGCCTATACAATTAAATATATGTTGTATTATTTTTGGTGAAATAAATAAATTGCACATATTAAAAAAATTATAAAATTTTGCTCAACTTTGATGATTTCGGTCTGCCGATATTAAGCATTCCGTCAGTCCGTGTGAACCAAGCCATCAAAATGTTGTTAGAAATTTTACTAACCCCTCTCACTACCTTTCGGTTCATCTTTTGCATTATTTTAAAGGGCGTAAGTGTCATTATTGTAAAAACTTTTAAAACAAGTCTGCTCCTTTAACTCCCTACTTCATTTTACTACCGAGTCGTGCTGATATTTACACCACAATAAATTTTATACCCAAAAGTCGGCACTTCTGTATTTTACGCCGAACTTACGCTATCAGCTGGTGGGCTGTGGTTTAAAGTTTAAACAGCTTAAAGCACAATCATATAAGCGTTAAAAACTCTTTTGAAGAAAGCGAAATTATTCTTTTTTTTTCAAAGAAATGGTGAGTGGCTTGTTTCTCGAAGATTGTTAAAGGTTTTTAGTGGTATGTGTGTTTTATGTTGATATTTTAACGAGTTCCTGTGACTAATGTCCGGAGAGACAAATGCCTATGAAAATTTATTGGTTAATTCATTTGCAAGTGACCAGGATATCTTTTGGTGATGGTGGTTACTAACAAAACGCATAATACGAGAACTTTTGATGATACTGCTACGCTAACCAAATAGATATAGAGTTACACAGTTTTGTGACTTTTTTAATGATCGGAGGAATGAAGAATATGCTGTGAGGAAAGTTTTTGAGTATGAATGTGGATGGCTATAAGAGTAGGGGAAGACCAGAGAAACGATGGATGGACTATGTGGAAGATGATGTGGTTGGAAAGGGGGTATCTTGGGTAACATGGACGAAAAAGACATGTTGTGCCGATAAATTGAGATAATTACAGGACAATGCTGTTCCTATTATTTGCTTTATAAATTAAATGACCTAGCACCAATTGAATGTGTCTCGTCTAGTTCCTACTTCCGTACCTAGTTCTTATTTTTTTGTTTATTTTTTATATTTTCTTATGCTGCACTGGTTGACGTCATCAAGTCAACGCCGGCTGTTGCTGAAAACCAGCGCTGGGGCTCTGTCTCGCATAGGGTCGTAGCATTATGCTGAGCGATTGCCGTTTTGCGTAGATGTAACGCATATTTTCCCCCAACTCGTTCTTTTTTGTATTTGTGTGTTTTTCTCTGCGTCATGTTTACCGCAAATAAACGTATTTTCTTTCTTTTTCTTTTACCAAACCGAGTATTTTCTCTACATTTTAGTAAAAGCGTGTATCAAGCGAAAGTTGTATGTTGCGTATTCCTATCTAACAAGCCGTGATTATATGAGCTTTACTATGAAATCACGTGACGACTACCTCACGACATGACGACACCGCCTAAAAGTCGTATCCTCTAAACAGACCAATTGATTTTCCCGGCGCACTCTGTAAAACGAATGCTTTTAGAGACATTAACGCGATTGGAAAAACTGTGGTTTTAGTCAACTCTTTTACTTTAGCGAAAATAAATGCACATTTTGAGATTTTTTATTCATTTAGGTATTGGTTACATCATCATCATTCTTGTGCTTATCGCAATTTTTTAGGGTCGTCGCAACATGACTTTTTCTTCCATACTTTATCAGTCAATCTGGGTAACTTAAACCTTCAATATAACACCAACCCAAAATTCTATTCAAGACTTTCTTTTTTTTAGCTTATGCCTGGCTAGTTTATTTGCAACAAACTTTGTAAACAATATGTAGAAGGTATATCTTCTACATTTTGTTTACAAAGTTTGCAAAATTAAAATGTTGGAAATAGAACTTTGGGCTAGTGTTATATTGAAGGTTTAAGTTACCCAGATTTACTGTATTTATTATTAGGCTTTTGGCTTGGCTATGGGCTAAAATAACCACTCCGTGGAGCCCTGACTCAGTCAGAAGGCGTCGCGGCAGACCCCGTAGAAGATAGCGGGACGAGCTGGAGAAAACAAACGACCCGTGTTCCACTTTAGCCCTGGATCGAAAGACCAGGAAGTCATGGGGCCTTTGCCCAGCAGTGGGATGATGCAGACGAATAGTAGTAGAAGTAGGCTTTTCAACAAGAAGTACACTGTCACTTCACAATGTGTACATTGCAAATTTAAGTTTAAGGGGCTCATTAGTTAAAGAACAGCACAACATGCACTACGTTATCCGCAAATAATAACACAATTACTTCACTATTAATCGTCATTCCGGTAGTAGTAATAAATATTAATAAGATTTACTTCGTCATGTTCATGAACGGGCGCCGTCAGTAGAGACTGGTCATCTCTTAGCTGCCACGGCTTATTTAATTTAATTTAATTTAACATTTAATTGTTTTTGTCTTTTTATTACGGACGCTTTTAACGTTCTGCATCGTTCTCACATGCATAATTTCAACATGAATGATGTTACCAATATTTTGTAACCATATTTTGATTTAAAACAGTGTCCGTGGAGTTTCCTACCAGTTCTTTTCCAGGTACCTACTACGCTTTAGAATGGGCCTAGCTTCAGCTTTCTGACCGACCGACCCCTTGACAATTAAAAATTGCCTGTAATTGGTTTATTTGAAATAAATACTTTAAGTTTCACTTAATAAAAAATAATTCTTTCACTGACAAACTACACACAACCTAAACCGCTGGATCTATGAGCAGGAAATTTTGCGCAAGAGTTCATTTTATAAGGAAAGTGAGCACTATGCAAGGATTTTTTCCAAAATTAATTCCTTATAGGGGTTATATAGGGGATGAAAGTTTGTACCTATGGAAGTTCGTAATTTTTGCAGGTGGAAAATCCCATCGGGTTCTTAACATAACATCACGCTTGTAATCCGCGGAGGGTTACGCAGAGGTGTACCTTAGTACACCCACATTTCGCCAGTTATGTTTAAGTCCCATGTAATAGGAGGCCAGCCTATTGCCATCAATCGGGCACAAATCCAGACTCCGGGCTGCTACTGAGAAATTCCTGGTGGAAAAAGCCTAGCAATAACACTTTGCCCGACCTGGGAATTGAACCTGGGACCTTATGCGCCGCTGTAGCGCATGCGACCACTGCACCAACGAAGCATTTGTAATAAAACACTTCTACATTAAATTTCAATGAATTTTTCAGCCCCTAATAAATAAATAAACAAATATTGAATAAAAAAAAATCAATCAAATATAATTTAAAAATCTCTCTTCGCCCTTACCTACCTAATATATTATTAAATAATAATCAATCCACGTTACTAAGTAGGGTGGGTAGAAATGGTAGTAATTCAACAATATTGTGCACAGCAGGCTGACTGTGAGGCGCGTGCTACATTAACTGATTATTAAACTGACGTCATTAATTGTTGTTAATGTGTTTGTTTGTTAATTAGCTATTAAGAAACAAACACATTAACTTTTTGAATTTGGATTTCGAATTTTGTATCATGCTGTATGTGTTTTTTCCTGCTAGGGTAATGGTGGGTGAATGTTATTGCGAAAGTTTAAAGTTTAAGAAACAGAAATTTCACTCGAACGAAGTTGCGGGAATAAGCTAGTTACACATAAACTCACGCCATCTTCCAATGGGGATAGGCAGAAACTACAGAACGCCACCTGCTACGGTCCTTTCTTACTCCTTTTGCTTCGTTTACGTTTGTTATGGTAATTAAAATAGCCTACAAGACCATTGACAGACTCTGGGCAGCCACCTTGCTGACTGGCTATTTATAACCTCGGCCATCTCGGCTTTTCACACAAACAAACAACTCAGCCTATTGCAGTCCACTGCTGGACATAGGCCTCCCCCACGCTGCGCCACAACACCCTGTCCTCCGCCTTCCGCATCCAGTCTGTCCCAGTCACCTTTTTGAGGTCGTCGGTCCATCTAGCTGGGGGGCGTCCCACACTACGCTTGCCGATACACGGTCGCCACTCCAGGCCCGGGTTGACATGTCAGCTCCATTGACAGGGTCCAATAGAGCCGATGCCTGCCGGGGTCGCGGATTGTTCGAAAGAGTTACCGTGGCCCTGGCGCACAGACAACTGAAGGAACACGGGTGGGTTTTAGTCAGTAAGAGTCTGACACGCCCTTCCGCTCCGCCCAGAGCGGGAGAGGACATTTGATGATCCCCAACCCAAAAAAAAAAGGGCTCGTCGGCTCCACCGGCAATCGGTCCTCCGACAAACATGGCCAGCCCACTGCCACTTCAGCTTGCTTACTCTGCAAGCTATGTCGGTAACTCCGGTTCTTTTCCGGATAACTTCGTTTCTGATTTTATCCTTCAAAGAATCTCGGCTTTTACTATTCTCTAATACTCCGTATCAATACGGGAGAAAAAGATCCTAATCATAAAAAATATGCCACGCGTTAAAAATGGCATACCGTTACGAAACGTCAATTTATTTTTTACCCCCCGATTTTGTCGTCAAATGAACAATACACAAAATACTTATAATCTTAGTATCGGGTGTTAGAAGCGTGCCATAGTCCTATATAGCCCCATACCTACACCATAGCTTCGTAGCCCCATAAAGCCCCATAGTTGTACCGACGCTAAAGTTTCACTATGCTTGGTAATTCCATGGTGTAGTGTTACATGTAATGGCGGGTTATAAAATTCGTTTGGGCCTATGCCGTTAAAGATTTTTCTGGGAGTTTAATACTGTTCAACATTGTCATAGATTTGTTTTTAATTAGGATTATTTAACGTTATGAGCAGTTAGTTGTCCAGTCAAGTCAAAGGCAAATTCATTATTCGTAATTAAGGGTGTAAGTTGTGTGAGGCTACCGTTTTTAAGTTTTTTTTCTTATTTGCTTTTATGTGAATAATGTGTGCCTTAACATAGGTCAAATAAATTTATTTTCTTTCTTTCTTTCTTTAAGTACATAGATGTAATTACTATACAGGGTGGCAGGGACATCGATGAATACTATTACCATGAATTCAGCACATGATTTAAACACCCTTTTTTTTGTGATGGGAAATCATCAAATGACCTCTCCCGCTCTGAGCGAAGCGGAAGGGCGTGTCAGACTCTTACTGACTAAACCCCACCCGTGTTCCTTCAGTTGCCTGGATTTGTTTGTTGATAACCGACGAAAAGTTTCAACTCTAGGGTGTTTAAATCAGGTAAGCGTGGGCTTACGGACGGCGAGCAATCGGCAGCTCGCCGTCCGGTAAGGACCAGGCCCGGGTCGACGGCGCGTCGTGGTTCACGCGCGCCTCAAAGAGAAGTCAGCATAATTGACGGGGTGCGATAGGGCCGATGCCTGCCGGGAGAAAAGTGCAATACCTACGCGGTCAACATGTATTGAACAGCGAATTTCTATTTTTTTATCACCTACAAATAATTTCAATGCAGGGGGGTCAGAGTCATGTACTGAATCCATGGTGCCAGGTTGCGCGTCGATGTCACCCTGTATACAATTTGGTATCACCATATTTTGCTATTAAGCATGCAAATTAGTGGAGCAGTGGTGGCCCAGAGGTATCGGCCCCGAGTTACGAGATGTACGTCGTGAGTTCGAACCCAGGAAGGCGCTTTACTTTGTGTAAATAATTTCATCACACCTGCTCTCAAAACGGTGAAGGAAAACAGCGAGAGGAAACCGGCATGTTCTAGAAACAAAAATTCGAAGACATGTGACATCTACCAACTCGCACTGGGCCCGCGTGGTGGATTACATTCCACTCCCTTTCGAGGAGAGGTGGGTGTCCCAGCAGTGGGAACATTATTGTCTGATTATGCTATGCAAATTAATCAACATTTTAGTTAAATCAAATGGAATGCTATCTAAGAAAAACTCCTATGACATCTTGATAGTAAATGGCATAATTTAAACAAACGTAGTGTTAAGAAAAATATCGACTCCTATATTTATAGCATTTTAAATACGGATTTTAAAAACCTGCGCCCTAATTACGTAACACACTATCTATCACAATCTGAATCATTTTGAAGCCTATTGCTAATCCATTGCCTCATATGTTGGAAAAATTCGTCTGCTCAACAACGTAAATAACGCAATGAATGTTGTTGAACTGTCAAAATGAAACCCATTCCTACTGTTAGTGTGTTACGTAATTACCCCGCTGGTTTTACAATAGGTTTTACTAATAGGTACTTAATACTTAAGTAACAAGGTTCACACACATTGGTAAATGTATATCTACGTCCATTATAAACTCGCCATATCTCGAAAATACAATAAAATACACATTAAAAGGACATCCTCGCTACTTTTATACAAAACCACGCCTTTTTTGAACAACAATGAGATTCGAAGTGATCTTATTTCGGAAGCAAGGTGTGTACAATGTAAAGTATCCTGCAACTTTGGTAAAAAATGGTAAAATACATTTTGTTAATGGTAACCGTTACTTCTGAAGGGGAAGCAGGAAGGAACATTGCTCTACCTATCTGACATTTTAATAAAATCAGTATTTTTTTATTTATATCATTAAATTTGATTGAAGATATTTTCACTTTTACAGCTGTTTTCAGGTCTTTTATTCAACAATAGTCAAATCTCGAGTTAAAGTAATTGATTTGATATTTGAACAAGTAATTACAACAAACTACGAGTACTTAGGAATTGAGAGCAGAAATTTACTCAGAAACTTAATTTATACTATGAGAAAACTAATTTATTTATTTGTAAAACATAGGTGAGAATGTTGCGCTATGATTGGTCATTGATGACATACAAATATGAGTGAATATTATACAAAATAAAGGCAAACAAAATTCACCATAGAAAACAAACAAAAAATATCAAAACCAAAGAAAATACATGAATACAATACATTGGATTATTAATAGGTACAGTAGTTACTGTGTTTTATCATATAAGTAAGCATCTAATAGTAACATTTCTCAACTAATAATTTATGAAAACACTTTTTGATTTTTTTTAATGGCATACTTCTTATGACATCGGGTACCTATTTTATTATAAATTAAAATAACGATTATTAATCATTTTATAGGTATTTCCACCTAATCTCTAGGCTAGGATAAGGTATTTTTAAACAACAAAATACAATCCAAAATCAATGCAAAATCCGAACCAGGTTTCGAACCCTCAGCAGAATGGTTAATAAAACATTTTTTGCGCCACTGACCACACCCCTATAATACAAAAGCTAGGAAGCGGGGTGTAACATTACCTTTGTCAAAATGTTATTGTAGATCTACTTACAATATCCAAGTTTTATTCGGTCAAATACTTGATAGAATAATGTGAAGTGTGAGATTGTAAACAAACTTGAAAAAATCACACTGTTTAAAACTCAAACTCAAAGTATTTATTTCAATTAAACCATTTACAGGCACTCTTGAATTTTTAAAGAGTCAGTTAGTCAGAAAGTTGAAGCTAGTTGCCCATTCCAAAACGTAGATCTCTATGGAGAAGAACGGGCAAGAAACTCCACGGACACTCTTTTAAATCACGATATTACAAAATCCTGGCTACATTATTTTTGTTGCTTCTTATGTGAGAACAATGTAAAAAAAATATTAAGAAACGATTCAAAATATAAGATTAAAAATAAAAATAAGCCGTGGCAGTTAAGAGGTGACCAGTCTCAACTGACGGCGCCCGTTCACGAATATGACGCGTGGATCAGCACCATCCAGCTCAACCATTTTGTTGGAAACTCGTATATGTAGCTTCGTTACAAATTAAACTCAGTCTTTCTGTGTGTATATTAGCGTGTTTTTATTTCGAGACTTGCTCATCAGATTTACTTAATTGCCATTTTATTTAAGGATATGATTTGTTTGTAACATAGGACACAGGCAGAAGGAAAATAAGGAATTTGGAAGATTAATTTTAATATTCCTTTTGAGTGCGTGTATCGGTGCAATAAGAAGATGCTCGAAGAGAGTGAAATGGTTAGTTTTTAATTTGTTGTTGAAGTTGTTGACAACTAAAGTATAGTATACCTATAGATCTAGTAAGTAATTAGTAATATTACCAGCCTATTACTGTCCCACTGCAAGGCAAAGGCCTCTTCTCATACACAGAAGGTACGAGCATTGATCACCACGCTTGCTCAAGAGGCTATATGTCCAGCGGGGTAATTACGTAACACACTAACAGTAGGAATGGGTTTCAGTTTGACAGTTCAACAACATTCATTGCGTTATTTATGTTGTTGAGCAGACAAATTTTTCGAAAGTATGAAGCAATGGACTAGCAATAGGCTTCAAAATGATTCAGATTGTGATAGATAGTGTGTTACGTAATTAGGGTGCAGGTTTCCTCACGATGTTGTTCCTTCACCGATGTCAGTAATGTCCAAGATAAACTCAGAAAGCACATATGAATTGAAAAAGTCACATTGGTACTTGTCTGGTTTTGAATCCACAATCGTAGCGGCATCTACAACGCCACATTCGAGCTACGCGTCAGACTGACGTCACGCAAAATCCTGCATCGCGCAAGCAGACTTTACCGCGCAACTAGCATATATACAACATCCCGACATCAACCGTTGGGCAGTTGCCCACCAGACACAACACCCGTCTGGTCGGAGGATCCTCCCTTTTCTATAGAGTATGAGTGAACTTTACACCCTGTTCCTCATACCTCTATACAACCTCGTGCATGAGAGACGAGGTCTTAACATCCTACTAATATTATAAATGTGAAAGTTTGTGAGGACGGATGGATGGATGGATGTTTGCTACTCTTTCACGCGAAAACGACTGAGCGGATTTGGAACACAGATAATGTATACCCTGGATTAACACGTAGGATTTGGATGATAGGATACTTTTTATCCCGGTAGTACGTTCCCGTGGGATAATTTCCGACCTCCACGCGGGCGAAGCCGTGACCAAAAGCTAATCAAATCTATTTCCATACTTTTGGGAGAGAAAACACTTATACGTTGCTTTACATCCCGAAAACGTGAACCGAAACTCTTCGTTTTGTAAAGTAATTCAGTAAACCATCGCATCGGTACAATCACATTATTACGACATAAATTACTTACCTAATAAATTAGCATCCTCACACTTTAAGTCACTCTTCATTGACGGGCAATTAAACTTATCATCATGGCTTCTTAATTAATTACAATTTATTTACTTGTACTGTTTTACTTGATTGTAATCGTGCTAATTGACAGTCGTTTGATTTGTTGCTCGTTTGTTTTTCAGTGACTCAGTGTGTGCTAATCTGTGTCTACTTAGGTCGCTCAAGAAAATAGTCGTGTTAAGGGGGTTGCGCCAAGGTAGCCCGCGATATTCAAATTTTGTTACGTTTTTTTGCAATTTGCAGGTCAGTACTATCAGGTTGTATGTTGATCTGAATATGATTCGCGGCCCCCCTTAAACTCAACATGTAGGTAATAATTTTTCATATTTTCCATACAAAAAGTGAAGATTTCATATAAAACACGTCGAGGCTGCGTTTTGCGTTCAAAATGCTCTCATATAAAATCATGATTTTGTATATAACCGTATATACTTTGTGACCGTCGAGTAGAATGTTTTCTACTGTCTTTACAAAGCCAATGTCTTTTTTTTGCATGGCAATTACAAAATTAAAATGTCTTCACTATCTTAGACAACTGTCAGTTGTCAGTGTGATTTTGACAGTTTGGGATAGAAAACTTTTTCTGAAATAGTCTACATAAAAATGGACCTAGACAAAGATCAGTAGAAACGAAAGACAAAATGGCAGATTTTAGAAGGATTTCTACGGTGCGATGTCAAAAATGGAGAAACGAAATGTCACTTGGTATAGAAATAGCTATGTCTATTCTTCGTAAAAATAGAAAACGTCATGCTAAGCCTGCTGGAATGCTGAGTGGACCAGTACAAACTGATTCATAATCTAAACTGATCATCATTTTGACGGAGCCTTGAGCAAAATGACAAAAATTCCAAACTTGCCTAAAATATTTGCCTAATTCTAGATGTCACCAGCTCGCAAACATCCACTCCAAAACACAGACCTTCAAACCCACTATGGACATGACTGTTGATGGGACGATATTCACATATTAATCATACTTGGTAGAACTTTTTTTTTTTTTTTTTTTTTTTATTTTTTTTTTTTTAATTTTTTTTTTTTTTTTTTGTTGGGAAATCATCAAATGACCTCTCCCGCTCTGGGCGGAGCGGAAGGGCGTGTCAGACTGTTACTGACTAAAACCCACCCGTGTTCCTTCAGTTGCCTGTGCGCCAGTGCCACGGTAACTCTTTCGAACAATCCGCGACCCCGGCAGGCATATACTTGGTAGACCTATGATTACAATTGTCTTCAACAAACACTGACTGCCTCGAAGACAAAATTGCCGTCCCTCCTGTAACAAAGTAGGTAATCCTTTAATCACCTTTTGACAAAAAACAATATCCCAATTATTAAAAAAAAAACATCACGTGTCTACAAAAAACCCACCTTTTTATACCAACAGAAGCTTCCCAACACGTCCGACAGAGGGCGTTGTCCACATTGAATTAAAACTCAATTCGTAGCTAATTCTCTCTTCATTATAAGTTTATATCACATACAATGCTATAAATACGTGGCGCAGTGGGACGCGACTTACATTAGTGCCACTGCATTATAAAGTAAAAAGATCAACAGTCGTCCTTTTGGTAGGGGTAAGGCATGGGAGGTAGCGGTGGCGGGTAGTGTGGCGAATTAATAGCATGAAATACGTACAAGAAGTGCGGTATTCCTCGTAATGATAGGAAAACGGTTTAAGAGGCTTACAACAGCTAAAGCGCGGTCACTGTCGGACTGCATAGAAAAGAAAGAGAAACGCGATGACACAACGCTGGTAATTTATCGCAAAATACGAAGCAATTATCTATTTACAAAAAATCTATTGATTGGATTCAAAAATTAAAACACTATTACGTTAGTATGTTGCTTGTAGAATAATCTGACAAAATATCAGAATCATTTAATGCATAGTAGTATGGTTTTTAATCGTTATAAGAAATTTTTAGAGGTATCTTCGTGATTTTTTTCTATCGTATCAAATTAGTTGTATTATGTTTTCAACACACTATCTAATTAGCAAATATCCTGAAGAATAACATATATTTTTCTGAATTTGTTTAGTGCAGTGGATCATATACTTTTAGGCATTATAAAACTTACATTTAGGTCCTGTAGTCCCCTTAAGTACGGACGGCGGCATATCAAGCTATACATTTCCAGTATAAGCTGACTTCTCATTGTACGAAAAGCCTATACAATGCGAGGACAGCTAAAACTGGAAATGAATAGCTTGATTTGTCGTCGTGTATACACACACATTTTGTCAATTATGTTACAAGCCTCATATAAAAAGGGAGAAAGCCTATTGCCATTAATCCGACTTCTGTCTCAAATCAAGACTCCGGGCAGATATTGAGAATTCCCTAAAAAACAAACTCAAATTCAGTAGACAATTTAACTTTAGTAGTTCTACTCATCGATTTGCCTTACAAGTTATTATTACCATTTAGTTGACACTAAAATTAAAATTAAATCATAATCTGCAGCTGTATTTCAAAACTTTTACAACTAATTTTATATTTCTATTTTATAACCACGTGAAGATATTTCCTCACCGCTCTCCGCTCACAACTCAAACTTCAACGTAAAGCGCTGTTCACACGTCACCCGCTGAGCACATTAGCATTGTGTCAGATAATCTGGCGCCCCGCTGTCTCCCATTGTGCTACCGACCTAATCGCGACAACCCGAAAATGGAGAGGTGTGACCGTGCTTTTAGTTCCGGAGGTTCTGTATAAAATATAGGCATAATCTGGGCTACACAAGAATGGAAGCAGGATTATATGAATGACGAGGGTGATAGCCATGTCGGTGTGAAGTTTATGATAGATAATGCAGAAGAGGCTATATTAGTCCGTGAGCAGACCGAGACTTGATAGAGGAAGTGACTCTCCAGTACGCGCTGGAGATCACCAAAATCTTATAATGCAGAAATTATACTGTAACTATTATGGGAGTTAGTAAACTGAAAGAAAAGAAAGAAAGCTCAGCATAATGCTACGACCCTATGCGAGACAGAGCCCCAGCGCTGGTTTTCAGCGATAGCCGGCGCTGACGTGATGACGTCAACCACTGCAGCACACGAAAAAAAAAAGGAAAAAAGATACACTATGCCTAATTCAAAATATATATAAATATAATATTTATAAAGTGGTAACATTCCGGCACAGCACAGCACTTAGGTATATCAAATTAAATATAAGACCGGTAAGCTGAACATATATTATAGATAAAAAATCTACTCAGTTACACCCAGTAGAAAAAGCGTGATGTGTTGTTTTAAGGCTCCTACAGACAGGCGCGACGCGACAGCGCGACGCGATTCTTGTAAAATAATTTCCATGAAATTTTCATAGAAAATGTTCTACTAGAGTCGCGTCGCACATGTTTGGGGCCTTTAATCTACTTTCAAATAATAAACCACAACTTGTCACCTTACCTTAAGTAGGCTTTTCTTTCTTTTTTTAGATTTATTAATGACATATTTGATCAGACTTTTAGACAGCCGGTTTACTGACAAAAAACTTAATCAGAGTTTTAGACAGCAGATTTACTGACCAAAACTTGATCAGAGTTTTAGACAGCAGATTTACTGACCAAAAACTTAATCGGAGTTTTAGACAGCATATTTACCACTTAGAGACTGAAGCTTTCAAAAGTCAGGGATCAGTCTCCAAACTCATTCAACCATAACCAATAAGTATACCGTCACTGACCTCTACGGAACCCAAACGGTGTTAAAACAAAAAACACGAAACCTTTCCGCCTCGGTAGCGGCTTCAATTTGTTTTTGATGATCCCGCGATATATAGAAATGTCTTTTTTATGTGCCCAAGCGCAGAATGAATCGGTTTTCGGAAAACCAAGGAAGCTGTGTTGGTGTGTGCCACTTTGGGGTTAGTGAATGAAATGGATGGGGATAAAATAGTAGATTGTTTTACAAGGGGCTAAAATGACCCTTTATATACGAAGTAGTTTTACTCCCAAACTTTAGGGAGAGAGTAAATAGAAACTGACTTATAATGCGTTTTTAGCGGCGTGTGTTACACTCTACTTTTCACTACGATTGCGAGAAAATAAAATAATCTAATACAATATTAAATAGTTTACTTTTCTTAATGTCTTCTGTAGCCGCAACGCAATGCACGCATTCTACCGAGGAGATGGCCGCTTTTAGTTCCATTTTCAAAAATAAAATGTTTTCATTTTTTATGAAAGAGTAATAAGTCGATTCTTTATTCATGATTATTCTACTTATGAATAAAGACTTTTCGTTTTTGTAGGCCTGTTGGTAGCAGATAAAAATTAAAAAAGAAAAAAGTTTTTCCCCTAGAGGAGAATATGCTATTTTATCCACGCTGTGGTACGCTACACTGACGGACTTTTTGAGCAAGAGGAGTGAAATAACTATTTTATGCGTGGGTGGAATGACAGCTTACTTCAAACTTACTTCACTTAAGTTTTCACGTGAGATTTCTATAGAATAGTTCTGCAGGTCTAATTCTTAGGTCACAAGAGGAACACACCAAACCAAGGTCGTGTTTTTGTCCAAATTCAATATTAATAAATTCTTTAGTATGTCGAGTGCAAAACAAAAGAATCGCATCTACAGAAGATGTGTGATTCCGGTCCACGATTCGATTCCGTGTCATTGGGTTTTTGTGTTTATATTATTTTCTGTTTTCTTTTTGTTTATCTTGAAGGAGCGATACATCAGTTGTTTTGGGTTTTCAAAGGTCGTCAGTTTGTTTTATCTGGAGGTTAATTTTTGATGATTGAATAAATTTCTTTAGTTTCCAGCAGATATTAAGTCATTTTTGCTGACCTAGGTGTGTAAACGATAACTTTAACTTAGAGTCTCCACTAAAAGATTTTCTTCCTCTTCTCTCAATTCGTTGTAAATACAACGTTATTAGCCCATGCCATGGCAAAAAGATTACCCAGTCATCAGTTTGGCAGTATCTACCTATAATACAACGGACCGTGACCTCCATTTAAAAATTTCCACTCGAAAAGGCTAAGTATTTAAAAGAACCATAATTTCTTAGCAACTGACCGATTCATAATAATACTTGACCAGTCCCTTAACTCCCTTAACTTACCTCCAAATACCTACCATCTGCTGCAGAAGGCAGCGATACCAAACACATGCAGACTCGTGAGAAGGTTTCTGCAATGTGAATCGGAAAACCCACATCAAAACATAAATACGCTACCATCTTCTGTGCAATCTTCTGCACGTTATCGCCCTTAACCCCACTGATAATCACTTGGCTTATGCCCGTGGTATCAGCTCTTTCCGTCTAGCCGAGAATATAAAAATAAATTTCAAAATAATAATAACCCCGCCGCCGTATCTCTACGTTGGCGACATGGTGGGGCTTGCGCGCTCCGAACTGTAGGTCTGTGCCGATAGAGTTTACTTTATTGGAACAGGTCTAGGGCGAGGAGCCAGACCAAGTGAGATACAGAAACCCGCAGGGCAGCTTGTGGCGAGCTGTTGGGCAGTAGCGACCTCATGGACCCTATCTCCCGGGAATAGTCTTGATCTGAGGATCAAGAGCAGAGGTGAGCCTCTGCCTTGCCTTTATTGGCCGGTTGGAGTCCATACTGACGAGGTACAGAGCTCCCACTTCTTTCTTGCCTTTATTGGCTGGCTTGAGTGGAGATTCGCAAAAGCAAATGTGTTCGGAGGAAGGAAGTATTCCAGTAAGTGCTGGTAGGGATTTTGACCATCTTCCAGACTCTGGGATTGTTCTGATAGCCGTGGTATACCTCTCTACTCCTCAAGCACCTCAGGACATGTTGCCGTCTTGTCGCTACGTCACTATGTGCTAGCGACAGTTCCCGGGGGCCCATTAGTGAGTGTGGCATAAAAGTCGTCAGTTCGTGCTACAGCAAACATGCTCGACGCGCTGCAGAACCGGGGTAACCTCAACAGCACTCTGAAGCCATTATTATATTGCACACGCAGAGCATCTAGAGCCCTCCGCGTGCAGTTGACCCACAAACTGCCCGTGTAGAACGCTTGACAATAGGCTTTGAACAGTTATTTTGACCTCGTTACTACAACGAGCGAATCTGTGAGCCAACATGTTGCACCTGGCTGCTAGTGCCCTGCGCTCACGATCAATATCTACCTGGTCTTTGAGGTCCTCAGTGACATAATGTCCCAAGTATTTAAATTGGGTGACCCTTTTAAGTTCGCATCCCTTGAGGGATATTGATGGCTCGTAATTTAGATGTTTCCCAGGAGCAGCAAAGATCAGGTATTCACTCTTAACGTCATTATATAACAGGCCGTGAGTTGCCACATACCTTTCACAGACGCTCAACATCTCCCTGATTGAGCCAGCCGTTGGACCCAGCAGCACCATGTCGTCAGCGTAGCTTAAATTATTGACGCTTGCGCCATTTATTTTACACCCAACTGGTTATGTCACGTCGTCTTCACGTTGACTGCGCCCTGTTATCCAGCATACCCTCAGCCCTCAGCATCTCACAATGTGACATAAAGGCTCCTTCAAACAAGTGCGACACGCGACGCACCACAAAGGCACCCCCTGTCGCGCGACAGACGGTGCCTTTATGTCCCGCGTGATTCGCGTCGCGTATCGCGCCTGTTTGAAGGAGCCTTAATGCTCCAGAATCATAAAAATAACTATATTTAACTAAAAATGTACATAACATAGTTACTCAATAATTTTGTATTTAAATTTTTAAATACCTAATCATCTACCGTTTTAATTCATTCTACATGAGTCTATTTTTAATAAATCAATTGATAATTGCTAATTTAAAATCATGGGTCGATAAATAAATAATAATATTAAATAATTAATCACTCTAAATAAAAATTTAAATTCATAAGTACCTGTAAATGGTTTAATTCAATTTGATGCTTTTGATTTTGAAAAGGAGACAAGTCGGCATCTCTTTCTATTCGCTAACAATACATTATTTTCAAAATACATTTTCGTAACAAACCAAGTGGAATTATGTCAGAATTCGCCCATAACACAAACTGAAGGGCGTGCTCACAAAGGGTCAAAGCCTTTAGTACACAATAGATTAGAAATCATTATTGTATTATTTTTTGTTTACCCGTCATAATTTGTACCAAATAATATTTATTATTGTGTATAAATTGTGTATTTAACATATGGCTTATTTTGTGGTACAGCGGCGTACAGATGATTTTACTATTAACATTGATAAAAGGGTTAAGGCGGATATCACATCTCCACCGCGAAACCATAGCAGCGAAACCGCAGTAGTTCCGCCATGACTTTTCCGTTGTACGACAAGCGAAACAAAGCGAAACTTGCTGTTCAAACGCACAGATTTGATTATGATTCTATCTCTTTCCCGCGTGATTTCGCCGATCTGCTCGGAAGCCAGTTACACCTCCACGCTCAGCCCGCTACTTCGCACGTATCTGTGGCAGTCGAAAAGTTTTTAAAGCGAATCTTATTTATTTTTTGTAAAATGGATGTTGATTTTACGGAGTAACTATTCTAAGAGATCCAAAGTAGAGCTATACTATATTTGCTAAGTCAACAGCGACGACATTTTGCTCCGATTGCCACAATTCAACTGACTCTCATGATGTTCCTCTACTCGAATCGCGACATAATGTAATAATGTTTCTTAGCGGAATTCGTTAAGCGGTTTCCCATCATTATTTTCGCGGCGGAGGAGGTGTGCTAAGGCACTAAAGGAAGATAAAGTTCCCAACAAATTTGTTCGATTTTGACGATCGTTTTTGTCGCTCGATACCTATGCTGTGTTTTGACGATCAATTAGATCTGTCAGCTTCTAGATTAGCGACATAAAATACGCTGTCGATCGTCTGTTATTCAGACATTTAGATACTCGATTTTCTTTGATCACACGTGTCAATCGTCAAAAATCTAGCAATTCAGTACACACCTTAAGGCGACAGTGTCAGGGTAGCCCGCGAAATTCAAAGGTTCTTAAGTTTATTACAATTTTCTGGTCAGTATCAGGCTGTATGTTGATCTATATAATATGATTCGCGGCCGTAACATATATTTATTTATAGAATTATAATCTTAAAAATAATATGTCACTAAGTTCATGTTATCCCATTGAATTACTATTTCATGAAATCATGACATTTGTGGGCAATTTTAACTGAATTAGTTGTATTGCTGATTCTAATGATTATAATTCTGTAAAGCCATTATGTGTAACGGTCGCGAATCATATTTTAATCAACATAAAACCTGACCATTCCACATGCAAATCACAAAAAAGTAATAAAATTAAAATTTCGCGGGCTACCTTAGCGCAATCCCTTGCATAATCAGCCTATAATGTTCCCACCGCTGGGACACAGGCCTCCTCTCTGTGGGAGGGAGTAGGCCATAATCCACCACGCGGGCCCAACGCGGTTTGGTGGACGACACATATGTCTTGGTATTTTTGGTTCTAAGCCATGCCGGTTTCCACACGATCTTTTCTTTCACCGTTTTGAGGCAGTGGTGATGAAATGAAATACACAAAGCAAAGTGCCTGCGCATAGATACCCCTTAAGTACCTTAAACTCCATAGGCTGCTACTTGCGTTCCCCGTTGGTCTAGACGGCGCCAGCACGACTGCTGGGCATGGGGTCCCAATTCCATTCCCCAGGTCGGGCACGGTACCTCCTTTTTGAAGTCCGTTAAAAACTGGCAAAAAACCAAAAATCAAATCAAAAATCATTTATTTAAATTAGGCTGAGAATCAGCACTTTTCGAACGTCAATATTACATAAGACAGTCCCCCAAAAACGCCCGCCCTTCACCACTTCCTAGTGCTTTAGCTGGGGAGAAGAAGTGGTGCAACAAACTCCCAGCAGCACAGCTGTCTGTTCAGTTAGAAAAAAAACTTGAATCTACACAATAGTAGGTATGCAAAGTAATTAACATTACGAGACACAGAACATTAAATTAAATTATTTGCCATAATATGTCAGTTAGCCACGCCAATATACCAACAAATACAATGAAAACTATATAAAAAATGCATATCTACATTTGGATATTATGTTCTGTTGAATCTATTACCATCAAACCATTTTGTAAGTAAACACTTATCGGTCACACAAGCATATTGAATGGTTAATGCTCGCAGCATCAATGCGGCTTCACTGCACTTCCATTGTGAGCACTTTTGTTGCTCATCCGATCAGCTATGGCAGCTACCTGTGTTGGTTTATACACACTGGTTGATTTTGTGAGTATCTGCAAAGTATTAAAGCGGCTGTCGAGTGCGAGTGGTATTACCTATGTTTGAACTTCTCCTTTTGCTGTCATCTACGGCAACACTTCAAATAGATTCTGTCTAAACTCCTTTACAACTTGCCGGTCAAATAACTTTACTTCATAAAAAATATTTTTCATGCATACTGCTGACCTATCCCTCTGCTTTCTTTTTCGAAATAATATATCAGTCTCTCACTAAATAATAAGTACTACAGTGACATTTTTTAAGACAATAGGGTAAGATCCAGTTGGTGGAACTTGCCGTATTTTTATGCTACGCTTTGGCAAGTCCAGGAACATGAAAAAAAGGAAGAGGAGTAAAAAGGAAGAGCAATTTACTAACATTTTCCAGTCAATCCCTCACTGTATTTGGTAGTTTCTTCGCGGAAAGCAATTGTTTGCGTCTAAATGATTTTTAGTTTGTGTTAGTCGATCGTGTACTATTTATTTCCTAATTTATTTTATTTATTTATTTATTTATTTATTTATTTATTGAAACATGGAAGACTTACAGCTTAAAAACGTAATAAAAAGGAAACCATAGACAACAGGAAGCCAATTACACAAGTCTTCGTGTGTAGAATTAGACTGGAAATTTATATGTGAGCATACAACAGCAATACGTAATACATTGTGTTGTTTAAGAGGTTACATATTTGTCTAAAACTATTTTTGGTTTACATTATAGGGAGAAAAAATTAAATTAAATTATGTTTATAGTTGTTTTGTACCAATCTTCTTTTTTCGTTTTTATTTTTATTGTTTATCCGTGGAAAATTGTAAATGACCTTCAATTTCATATTAGCTGTAATTAGTTTCCCCAATAGAATAAAATAAATATTATTCAGATGTAGTGTTAAAACCTACAAGTTTAAAATATACCACAAAAAAAAATCGCCTCGTGCGCACCACACTTCATCCACAAAAGTGCAACACACCCCGCTGTGTACAATAAGCCTTAACAAATATTTTGCAAACCATACCTCATGTGGCCCCGGCTTTACGTGAAGTTTACGCGCGTACACGCCCTCGTATTTGGGCATAAAAGCCTGGACTTTTCTATTGAATTTGTAAAATATGTTTTTCTATATGCATATTGTTGTGATGGACTGGCTCGTAGGTCTGCTGTTAAGAGGCCAGCTTATACGGCTACGGTTCAAAGAGCCCAAGTTCGAAGTTTTGGCAAAAAATGTTCGTTTTTACCGTTTTACAAGGGGAATCGTGTTATATAGTAAGTAACCGGAAAGAAGAGGTCAGATAGGCAGTCGCTCCATGTAAAATACTGGTATTGATAAATGATTTTATTTCTGTAAGTAGGTTTGTACAAACACTTTTACACGTCAATCATATTTTAAAACTAGATGAGGTCGGCGTTTCCTATTCAGCTACTCTGAGAAGAAAGGCCGAAACAAACTCAGAAGTCACAGTCTCTTTTAAAGACCAGACATAATCTTGGTCAGATCATATGAAGACCATGTAGATTTGAGTCTGAAATGGTCTTTTGAGGAAAAAAATACCACACAGAATGAGTGGACCTGTCCAGTCAGTGCACGCATTTGTCAGTAATCGTGCAGCTCAACTCAAAACTTAAGGAGCTCAACGATTCGACGAACAATACCAAAGAAAGGACATTTGGGTAGGCCGCATAAATTACTCAAACTGCCAGACTATGATTAAAACTAATTAAGAAAGAAAAAAAAAACAATGATCTACATAGTCTTTACATTCACAATAATTAAAATAATATACTATTTTACAAAGTAAATATTCATGTCAATATATTTATAAAAATTCATCAATGTCAACAGGTATAAAAAATCCTGAAATAATCTTGGTCAGATCATTTGAAGACCATGTAAGATTGGTGTCTGAAATGATGATATCTGAATGATATTCAGCTGCATCCGGTTAGACTGGAAGCAGACCCCAACATTGTTGGGACAAGATTAGGCAGATTCATTGATCTGATAAAGGATTTTCAAAAATCACTTTATGTCATCAACTTCAAATTAACGACACACACACCACTTAAAATTCTGCCTACCCCTATAATTGAGCTGACACACAAAACAGTACTTAATACATTCATTTAATACTTTTTAATACTTTGAGGATCCTTAACTCAGCTCAAGTTGACGACATACTTCTACCAAAACCATGATAAGACTGAGACTGTGTCAAGGAAAAACAGCCCTAATTTGTTAGCAAATAAAGTCGTATTAGACTGTGTGATTAAGTTGGTATTGCAGTTGAATTTTCAAGTGTCCTTTAGGAAAGAATTGAAACCAATATAATAAGTAGGTACTATCGCATCTGTTACTTTTTAATGTATGGCTCGATTTCTGAGAGGGTTTTGTTGTGGGTTTGATTCTCGGTTGGTTAATTTGTTATGTAGAGTCAGCAAAAGAGATAAGTATCCGGGGTCACCCGATATAGTTGAAGTTTAGTAAGAAACTGATGAATGTTTTCGAATGAAATTTAATTTGATAAATGTCCACTTTGTTTTCTATTAATTTTATTTTATTTTATTCGAAAACATTCATCGGTTTCTTACTAAACTTCAACTATATCCGGCGACCCTGGTTACTTATCTCTTTTGCTGACTGTACCTACAATTTTATTTGGTAGTAACTCAATAAAGAAATAAACTCAACTCAAACTCAAAGTATTTATTTCAAATAAACCAATTACAGGCACTTTTGAATTGTCAAGGGGTCGGTCAGTCAGAAAGATGAAGCTAGGCCTCTTCCAAAGCGTAGTAGGTACCTATGGAGAAGAACGGGCAAGAAACTCCATGGACACTCTTTTAAATCAAAATATGGTTACAAAATATTGGTTACATCATTCATGTTGAAATTATGCATGTGAGAACGATGCAGAACGTTAAAAGCGTCCGTAATAAAGAGACAAAAACAATTCAAATATTAAATTAAAATAAGCCGTGGCAGCCAAGAGATGACCAGTTAAAAAGGATGTCAATATAGCCATGTCTAAATCCGACATGGTTGTGAAGAAACGACCTCAGTCGTATGACCGCCGAAATCCCACCAACTTTACTGTTTAATACAACTGAATTGGCTCTAATTGAGCCTTCCTTTCAAATCGAGTGCACTTGAATTCTTATCCAAACCACACACAGGAAAACCAACCCTAATTCTCCGACACAAAACTCTAAATTACTCAACAAAGTTCGAGGCACTTACTACCTTTATCATCATCAATTTAGGGGAAATTGACTAAGGAAATGAGACTTTGTTCTGTAAGCTATAGAATTTAAAATAGATTGTGGTTTTCATTTGACCTTACATACAGGAAAAGGGGTGCAAATGAAATTGATTCATAAGACGCTTTGATTGAAGATGTTTGTATTATCACGCTATCATTGTGTGGAGTCAGCAGGAGTTGATTGGGAGGACTAATTAGTGGCATTGACCTCTACACTGATTGCCTGACCTCTTAAGGGCCTATGTGAAGGCTCCCGCAAACAGGCGCGACGCTACAGCGCGACGCAACTGTAGTACAACAATTTCTATGAAAACTTTATGGAAATTGTTCTACAAAAGTCGCGTCGCGTTTCGCGTCGCGCTCGTCTGCGGGAGTCTTGATACGCTAAAAAGTTTTATTTTCTCATATTGCATAGGCTAGCATTTGACCACTATTTGAATGATGGTAAGCGACGATGCGGTCGGCGATGGTGCACACTAGCACAAAAGTAAACAATTCTCGTGAATACGCAGATTTTTATATCAGGGGCTAAAATGACCCATTATATACGAGGTAGTAAATAGAAACCGAGTTATAATGTGTTTTTAGCGCCAGGTGTTATACTCTACCTTTCACTACAATTGCGAGAAAATAAAATAATCCAATACACTAATAAATAGTTTACTTTTTTTCATTTCTTCTGTAGCCGCAACGCAATGCACGCATTCTACCGAGGAGATGGCCGCTTTTAGTTCCATTTTCAAAAGTAAAATGTTCTTCTTTTTTATGAAACAGTAATAAGTCGAGTCTTTATTCATGGTTATTCATATTCTACTTACTTATAAATAAAGACTTTTTCGTTTTTGTAGGCTCGTTGGTAACAGACAATTTTTTTCTTAAAAATCCCCGAGAGGAAAATATGCTATTTTATCCCCGCTCTGGTATGCTACATTAACGGACTTTTTGAGCAAGAGGAGTGAAAAATATATTTCGTTACAAACCAAGATTCGATACCTACCTATTTGAAGTAGCATTGAAGATTTTTTTCAACTCCACATTGTTATAATTTGGGTCTTGGAACAAAATAAGATAGCAGTAGACCCAGAAGAATAGCTTTTTAGTATAAAATAAAAAACTAGCGCACACGCCGGGTATACGCTAGTATGAACTAGCGGAGACCTGGTGCGGGCGTGTGCTACTACGCCAGGAAAAGAAATACATTTTGTTTTACGTTGGAAAAAAGGTTTTTTTTTAAATATATTTTTAATTTTAGTAGTCTAAAACCATCTTCGCATTATTGCCTTTCTAAGGAAACCGGTTTGGGCCACATCGATCGGATGGTTTTAAAGTCTATAGCGGACATAGGTAGAAACAATTTTTGTGTTTTATTTATACAGATTATTAATTAAGTGGTAAGCAAGCAGACAGCCCACCTGTAGGTCAGTGCAAGTGGACATCTGCAATTTCTGAAGTATGTAAGGTGTGTTATCTCACAGAGGAAGCTGAAATGTCTCCTGTGCCTGTAATTGCACCGGCGCCTATACCTTGGTTAATAGGTGGCTCGTTTAGATGCCAATGTATACGTTTTTATAATAAGCTTCCTAGCCACATTCAAAATCTAAGCTTTAATAAATTCAAATCTTTTATATTCTTCTTCTTCTTTTTTTATTCTTTTATGTTCTTTTCTATTTTTTTTTTTTTAATGCTGATTTGTAATTTTAATGTAATTTTAATTTATAACGCATGTTTTGTCTGTTCTTTTTCTATGGACCATGGTCTGAAAAAAAAGTATATTATTATTATTATAAAGCGAAAACTATGCCAGAAAGCCTATTATACTGTGGAAGACTATATTGAGGACAAAAAGGCTTGGGATTGAGCTGCTCCAATAAATTTACACAGTGAATGTTGATTTTATTTTACTAACTATTTTAGACATGAACACTTACTGTAAAAAGTATTATATTATTTTTATTATTGTGAATATGAGGACTATGTGGGTCATTGTTTCAGTTTTATTCTTGGTCTGGCAGTTTAAGTAGTTTATGCGGCCTACCCAAATGTCCTTTCTTTAGTATTGTTCGTCGAATCGTTGAGCTCCTTAAGTCCTGACTTCCTGAGTCGAGCTGCACGATTACTGACACATGCTTGCACTGACTGGACAAGTCCGCTCAATCTGTGTGGTTCTTTCTTTAATGACCCTTTCAGATACCAATCTACATAGTCTTCATATGATCTGACCAAGATTATGTCTGGACTTTAAAAGAGACTGTGACCTCCGAGTTTGTTTCGGCCTTTCTTCTCAGAGTAGTCAGATAGGAAACGCCGCCCTCATCTAGTTTAAAAAATATCATTGACGTGTAAAAGTGTTTGTACAAACCTACTTACAGAAATAAAATCATATACTTTTCTATTCTTAACTGCTTTCGATACTGCCTAATTAATTTATTAAAACTCTACCTACCTATCACGTTAAAAAACTGTAGCACGTTTTATTTTTTATAAGATTATTCACAAAAAAAATACAGAAACACATTTATAATGTACACTAGCTGCCCGCCCCGGCTTTGCACGGGTTGCGGTACTTATCTACGGCGTACCCTACCTACCTACCCTACCTACCTACCCTACCTACCTACCCTACCTACCTACCCTACCTACCTACCCTACCTACCTACCCTACCTACCTACCCTACCTACCTACCCTACCTACCCTACCTACCTACCCTACCTACCTACCCTACCTACCTACCCTACCTACCCTACCTACCTACCCTACCTACCTACCCTACCTACCTACCCTACCTACCTACCCTACCTACCTACCCTACCTACCTACCTACCCTACCTACCTACCCTACCTACCTACCTACCGGTATAAAAAATAGATGTTGGCCGATTCTCATAGATACCGGATAAGCACAAAAAATTTCATCAAAATCGGTTAAGCCGTTTCGGAGGAGTATGGCAACGAAAACTGTGACACGAGAATTTTATATATTAGATTACAATTCATTACAAGTTGCAAAATCTGTACGAAATGTATAGAACCCTGTCTCTTAGACTAGGATATTCTGTATTCTAAGATATAATAAATAAAAATACGAATACATTTTATTATAAAGTTGTGAGCTATTAAAATTACGTTTACCTAATGAGAATTCTAAATAAGTACCTACTTACGTTAGTTTTTTTTCAATAAATACCCAAGTTCGAATTGACATTGCCAATTACTCCATCAAAAAAATAAATGATCAAATTAGTTCAATACAATATAATAACCCTACTTGATAGACTACGTACACTTTATTTGTACTAACAATCAAACATACCGATATAGTTTTAATTGTAACAAAAAGTTTTATTTCACACATAGGATGATTCAAACGTTACCTTTGCGCGTTGAAGAAAACATTTGAGTGGGCAGCCAGCGCCATCTATGTTTGCGAATGGGAAAATAACGACCGGTCGTTTTTTGCTCTGCGATTTATACCGAAATTTATGTGATATTTTAAGATTAATGGTTAAAACCATCAAATGGACGAAATAAAGAATGGGTACATCATCCTCGCTAAACTTTAAGGCCCGCTAGCACCACATATCGTTAATCTTCAAGCGAATGACAGAAATACAACGATGTTTTAAAGTCGTTGAGCTTTAAAAATGTGTTTAGTGATTTTGGTACAGATCTACTGAGGCACCTGCTGCGCTGCACACTGAGTTACGGTGAAGGAAGAAATCTTGAGGAATCTTGGACTCATCGTCAAAAATCGGCAACACACAGCGGGCATGCGTGGTGATCAATGCTCTTTTTCCTCTATAAGAGAAGAAGAATTTACCTTGCAGAAAATTACCTACAGGCTGCTTTTCTTACCTATTATTATTTTATGGAGCATGAGACCAAGGGCGGTCCATTCCTGGCTGATACTACTTAAATTGCAAAACAATTAGATCAGACTATAACTTATAATACCGCCAGAAAAACAGAATTACATTACTATGAATAAATGCTATTGATTTATTTGCATACAGCAGCTGTTGTCAACCTGAGAGCGTTCGCAACCGGCACACAATCGGTGGCCGATTTTTGTAGTAGCTAAATGAAACATCAGTGATCAAATGATAAATGATAAAATGATAAATGATTTTATTTCTGTAAGTAGGTTTGTACAAACACTTTTACACGTCAATCATATTGTATAACTAGATGAGGTCGGCCTTTCCTATCTGACTACTCTGAGAAGAAAGGCTGAAACAAACTCAGAGGTCACAGTCTCTTTTAAAGTCCAGACATAATGCTGGTCAGATCATGTGAAGACCATGTAGATTTGAGTCTGAAATGGTCTTTTGAGGAAAAAAACCACACAGAATGACCTATCCAGTCAGTGCACGCATTTGCCAGTAATCGTGCAGCTCAACTCAAAACTTAAGGAGCTCATCGATTCGACGAACAATACCAAAGAAAGGACATTTGGATAGGCCGCATAAATTACTCAAACTGTCAGACTATGATTAAAACTAATTAAGAAAGATAAAGAAAATTTATGAACGCACGTTCAACAAAACGTAGGTTGAAATAATCTGACCAATTGTAGGACCTACAAAAGTATGCTGTGTGCGAGCGCACTTAGCGCCAGAAGCATTTTTTGTAGCATCATCTGCCTAGCATTTTTCCAAATATATTAGGGTCGGATTCAAGTCTAACGGGATGCAGCTGAAAACCAGTATTTAATATAGAGCGTTTGTCTATCTAAATATCGCGTATATGAATATCGCAGCATTATGCTGAGATAGGGGCTTTTTTGACCTCGCACAGGTTTTTTACTTGTTTATTGTTGTTTTTTATTTTTTATTGTTAATTTTGTTAGTTTTAAATGCTCCTTTTTTATTTTTACTCTTTGTATTTCCTGTGCGTGTCCCAAATAAAATAAAAAATCTTTCTTTCTTTCTTTTATCTGACTTCCACAACTCAGTTGCAAGGTAACATAGCGCCCAAGGACTTTCTAGGACAACAGCAAGATTTTTACGGCCCCACGATTGAGTATCACTGTCTTCATTAGCATACCTCTACAACCGACGCTTACCCTTACATGCAAATTAATGATGATTCATTATATGCGGTGTAATGTAATCAATTATTGTCTGAATTAAAAGAATCAAGAAACATTTTGTTACACTTTTTCTGTGCATTCGTTTCAAGCACGTAGGTTCAAAGAAATTTATCCCATCTTTCAGTGATAGGAAATTCTATCATTTTTTCTTTAAGCGCGGCGGCATATTTAACTAGAATCTTAGCGTGGGATGCCTTCCAGATAAATAAATGGATCAATGATCTTTAGAAGAAGGGCAGGTGCAGCTTTTGGAGAAGATTATGTCCAGCACTGGTGGCTCAGTGGTAACGGCCCCGACTTACGATATGTAAGTCGTGGGTTCAAACCCAGACAGGAGCTTTACATTGAGTTAATTATTTTATCACCACTGCTCTCAAAACGGTGAAGGAAAACTCCGTGAGAAAACCGGCATGTCCTAGAACCAAAAATTCGAAGACATGTGACATCTACCAACCCGCCGCACTGGGCCCGCGTGGCGGATTACGGCCCACTCCCTCTCACAGAGAGGAGGCCTGTGTCCCAGCAGTGGGAATTGGCCGATTATGGACTGCGATAGTCTGAGTTGATTAGTGATTGAATCTGTTAAGACCTGGTTCCAAGTCTTAATACTTCGATTCTCAATTCTTTATTGCATTCCATATTGTTGGTAGAACAGTTGGTAGGCTTAAAATTAATGAAAAAATTATGCACCCTGTGGGGCTCAGCATAGTAGGAGAGAGGATGAAGAGCGCTTACATATTTGTGTTTACATTATTTATATATTGTGATAATTGTACTTCTATTTTATTACTACTTTTTCTAATAATATTTTGGTTTACAGCAGCCTCTATGTTTTTGCATATAATCAGCTAACATTGACTAAAACAGTTGAGAGAATGACAATTAATTTGATTCTGTTGATCTACTCACTAACAAGACAATGTTTGCATTTAATTTTGTTTCCGACTTGCAGATGAATGATACTGACATGAAGCTCAATTTCAATAGGAGTTGTGGTTTTTGTGCTATTGTAGCGGCATCTACAACGCCACATGCGAGCTGCGCGTCACACTGACGTCACGCAAAATCCTGCATCGCGCAAGCAGAGTTTACCTCGCAAGTAGGATATGTATACAACGTCTCGACATCAATCGTCGGGCAGGTGCCCACCAGATACGACACCCGTCTGGTCGGAAGATCCTCCCTTTTCTGTGGAGGTATGAGTGAACTTTACACCCTGTTCTTCATACCTCTATAATCTACATATATGACTCCATGCCCATTAGGTAATTGGGTTGTGAAGATCAGATAGCAATCGCTCCCTACTTATTTCTAATTAGGTAGTGATTTCAGAAATTCAGTCGTACTTTTATTTGAACCACATTACAACAGCTTCCAAGAGACGTAATACTTAGAAGCACTCCTGGCACATCCCGCGGGGTAATTGCGTAACACACTAACAGTAGCAATGCCTTTCATTTTGACAGTACAACAACATTCATTGCGTTATTTACGTTGCTGAGCAGACAATTTTTTTGAACATATGAAGCAATAGATTAGCAGTAGGCTTCAAAATGATTCAGATTGTGATAGATAGTGTGTTACGCAATTAGGGTGATAGACAGTCAGTCTCTCTTCCACTTGATTGACTGTCTAATAATTATTTTCACCACGGCATGAGCGATACTCCCGTAAAGAAAAAGAAGTTGTATCAGAAAACTGACCGAAAAACCAAGACAAATGAATCAAAACAGACAAAAAATCCAAGCATATGCTTTCAAAACTCTTGCATGTCGTAGACTGAATTTATGTTATGTACTTAATAGAAATAGATGGTGAAAGAGATAGAATGTCTTCTGTCTCGCTCCATACGAAATGGCGTGTGTCAAATGGCAAGTCCCACGGTATTTGTACAGGGATGCATTTGCCACAGGTTAAGGGGGAAAGTTCAAGACTACCTATAGTAGATTTTCCTTTTTGAAATAGGGTTAAAGAATACTATAGCTCAAGCTCATGCTGAGATAGGGGCCTTATGGCCTTGTCTGTCAGGACTTTCTGTTGGAATTTTCATTCTACTTTTGTATTTTTTTTTTTATATAAGAGGTTTTATATAAGAATTTATTCTGGTAGTCCATTATTGTTTCTTTGTTCCATTGCAAGACAACGGCGTTTTTTTCTTTCGAAGAGACGTATTTGTATACTACTTGTAAGCACCGTCTTTCTGTTTTTACTTTTAGAGAAATAACTTTTTAATATAAGAACTATCTTTCCACCTGTATTTTTTTTAAAAATGAATTTGTACTTTAAGCATTGATTACCGTACTTCTAATTCAGCCCAAGTTTCATTAACAACGATTTTTGATTGACTCGAATCCGACGCGACACAAAGGCACCGCCTGTCGCGCGACGATCGCTGCGTTTGTGTCGCGTGCGATTCACGTCGCGTGTCGCTACTGTTTGCAGGAGCCTTTACTATAAGTCAGAGCTGACTCATAATTATCAATACCTTGATAAAAATACAAATGAAAAGAGCCCAAACGTTCCAAACACGCAATATTTTTAAGTCACAAAGTGGTGCCCATGACCATTGCGCGACTGCCTATTTGACCTCCACAACCCAGTAACTGGGTAACACGATACCCCTTGGTAAGACTGCTTTTTCTTATGACCTAGAAAGGTGGTCACAATAATTAATTGTCTATATAAGAAAGTCTTAGTTCAAGCTCTACCTACAACTCAACTCACCCCGCAAAGACACAAGCTTGATGCCCCATAAGTATGTCAAACAGAAATAAAAAACCAGCCGACAAGCATACATAGTTGCTTAACCGATTAACTTTGAAGAATGGACGGAAGGAAACGTCTTCTCTCTAAATGGTTTGTTGGTACTGATGTAAAAAACACATACAAACATACATGGTTCAATTTCTTATTCAACAGTTGGTTAGCACATTTTTCCGGTCTATACAAAGTTGGTTAACTATAAAAATCTCTGGTCTTAAGCTTATAAGACAAACAAAGATAATATAAGATCACGCCTGTATTCAACGAAGAGGTTAGGCAGTGGTGTTCAGTGCACCCGCATTTCTCTTAAAATATTTCAGTTCTATGTACCTAGAAGAGGGCAAACCTGCTGGAAAAACCCAATAACACTTTACCCAATTTGGGAATCAAACTAAGAATCCAAGAGTTGATAAGACTAATTCTAAAATTATATGAATGATAGGCTGAGGAATGAAGTGATAAGGCAACGGTGCGGTTTAGAAGATGTAGTGACGAAAATTGAAAAGGGTATGCTTAGAGGTTTGGTCATGTTGAGAGGATGAATGAAGGGCGACTAACAGAAGGTATTTACAAGGCAGATGTGAGTGGAAACGCCGGGAGGGGTCGCCCTAGGAAGAGATATAGATAGTGAACTTATTGGTGATGATCTTCAGAAAGGTCAGATGCGTAGTACTCGCAACCGGCGTGCGTGTATGACCAGCACCCTAATTACGTAACACACTATCGATCACAATCTGAATCATTTTGAAGCCTATTGCTAATCCATTGCTTCATATGTTCGAAAAAAGTGTCTGCTCAGCAACGTAAATAACGCAATGAATGTTGTTGAACCGTCAAAATGAAACCCATTCCTACTGTTAGTGTGTTATGTAATTACCCCGCTGATGTATGAACGTAAACGAGGCAAAAGGAGTATGTAAGGATCGTAGCAGGTGGAGTTCTGTAGTTTCTGCCTACACCCATGGGAAGAAGGTGTGAGTTTATGTATCTATGTGTACTTCTAAAAGCATATATTATATTCTTTACTACGTCCGCCGCACCCTGCACTATCAGCTTCACTACCGACCTTGCTAACTGGTAAGACTTTTCATCACAGCATAAGATATTCTCGAACAACTGTTGGTGACACGAGATTTGAAAGTAGAATAAGCAGCTGACCTGGTCATTAGACCTAATTGGTTACCGTCGTCTATGGTCATCTGCAATACCAGAAACAGCGCAGGTGCTTTACCGTCCCAGAGACAAATAAAACTGAGAGTCTAATGAGCCTGTCAATACCTCGGCTCCCATATCCTATAAACCGGAACACAGGAACGCTACTCGGACGCAGAAGTCGTTATGTAACATTTTTAAATTCGGAAAAATAGACCGGACCCCAGCATACACGTACAAAAACTTAACAAATGAGCGATTTACTAAGAACTCCAACTCTGCATTTGTTTCGAATAAACCAATTACAGGTACTTTTGAATTCTCATGGGGTCGGTTATTCAGAAAGATGAAGCGAATTGCTCATTTCAAAGCGTAGTAGGTAGCTATGGAGAAGAACGGGCAAGAAACTCCACAGAAACTCTTTTTTTATCAAAATTATGTCACAAAAAATTGGTTACATTATTCGTGTTAAAATTATACATGTGAGAACGATATAGAAAGACGTGCACGTTAAAAGCGTCCGTAATAAAAAAGATATGATAAAAAAAAAACAATTCAGAAATTAAAATAAGCCGTGGCAGCTAAGAGATGACCAGTCCCTACTGACGGCGCCCGTTCACGAACATGACGTATAGATCAGCACCATTCAGCTCAACCATTTTGAAGGGAACTTAATGATCCAACACACAACCCAATAATCGATCAAAGGATAGTCAAATGACCGATTTACAATCTTTCAGCAAGATTTTCTAAGTTAGATCAGGGACAGGGTCAACTTCCGTAGGTACCCTCAGGATTCCTACTTATGTTAATACTTACATACGTTCCGTCAAACAAGCGGATTATTTCAATATTGTAATGTTACAATATGCTGTTTGCGATTACTTAATTATTAGCAGCGTTGACGTTCAATGGCTATAAGTCTCGTGGTGTTAGATAAATAGCCTCTGAATAAGTGGTGATATAAGTTGGTCAGGTCTGATGGAACGAAATATTTTGAGTTTTCAATAATCAATGGCTCTTATTATTAATATATTTATTTATTTAACAGCTCATGTACACATATTTAAAAGGACAAGAAGAAAAGAACAGAAAAATACGTTCAAACACTACGTTCATTTCTAAAGAACTGGCAACATACCTGCTATAGGAAAATAGATAGAAAGAAGACCATTTCAGACACAAATCTACATGATCTGACCCAGATTATGTCTGAACTTTAAATCAGACTGTGACCTCTGAGTTTGTTTCGGCCTTTCTTCTTAGAGTAGTCAGATAGGAAACGCCGACCTCGTATAGTTATAAAATATGATTGACGTGTAAAAGTGTTTGTACAAACCTACTTACAGAAATAAAATAATTTATCATTTATTAAATCAAAGAGATGTAGACATCGAGTGTAAGAGTAGATGATAAATAAAATACGTAAAAACAAAAAAAACTAAAAAACTATTCAGTTATTTTCTTTTACTTATTTGTCTATGTAGAGTAAAACTTTCCAAAGAGGTATCGTGTTGCCCAGTTTCAGGAATGTGGAGGTCAAATAAGCAGTCGCTCCATGAAAAATACTAGTATTCAACTGCAGCCGGTTAGGATCGAAGCCAACCCTAAAATAGTTGGGAGAAGGCTGAACAGATGATATAGATATTAATTGATATTAATTACAAAAATCATCAAAGAACATGGTTGCAAATATGTCTTAGTTACCTACGATGAAGCAGGAAAGTTGTTAAGTAAGCTAACTATTTTAATTTGACTAAAACCATAGTTTATAGTCAAATAAGTAATTTACTAAGTATTTGTTTAAGGAATTTTAGATGTTTTTTTTATATATACCTTGACTGAGATACCTGAGATACAGCTTTATTCCTAGTTAAGTTAGAATCAAATTATAATATATTATACCTTTAGTTTAAGGCCCTCATATTGTAAACATTTGTGCACATCAATTATTTCAATAAACAATTTCAATTTCAATTTCGTAATACTTCCAACGAGAAGCATAACGATATACTTGACACTCTAAGAAAACAAAGTAGCATAGGGTCGTAGCATTATGCTGAGCGATTGCCGTTTTGCGTGGATGTGACGCATATTTTCCCCCAACTTGTTCTTTTTTGCGTCTGCGTCATGTTTAAGCAATTAACCGTATTTTAATTCTTTACTTTCAAAGTGGCATTTCTTTTCTTCATTTTTGTCTTCGCGCCGCAGAAATCATTCCACAATCTGTCATTTTGTCTTGCGTTTCTTCTGTGGTCATACTACCCATTAATATTACAATACCTATTAATTTTAAAAACAGGACATATATTATATTAATTTTTAATTTAGTCCTCTTTTCGAATCATAGGCAACATTTTCTTATCATCACACAACAACCATTCAAGTTATAGCTAGTTAACTTGCTATCGAATCCTTTTCCGACGGCCATATTGGACAATCACTTTTAAAAAGATGAAGCCAAGATTTTAACTGCGTGTACTTTAACACTAACTTATTTCATTAGAAAGTGATTTGGCAAATAATGCTTGCAAATTAAACATTAATAAGTTGTTTTATTCGTTTTTATTTAAGTTAAAGTAACCTTGATTTATTTTTAGTTTTCCGACGGTGTTTTTCAACGACAAGAATACAATAGTCTAAGTAAGATTAAGCAAACAATTAATATGAAAATATTATAAAATATTTATTTGGCTTCGTGCATACATGAGAAGTAAAAAACAAAAGAAAATGCAAAATATTTAAAAATGAAGAAGAATAAAAATCAAACTATAAAGAGGTTTTATACCTTCTTGTTGGCTCTAACAAATAGTTTACCTAAGTTGCTAAATTACTGAAAAAATTGAAATAGTGCTTGCGTACTTCAGTTTTTTACGTACTTAAGTAACCTAATTGCCTGAAAAGATTAATTATTAGTTGCCAAATCAATTTCTGATGAAATAAAATAAGTTAGTGTTAAACTACACACGTTATTAAAATCTTTGCTTCGTCTTTTTAAAAGTGATTGTCCAACATGGCCGTCGGAAACGTATTTGATAGCAACTTAGCTAGCTATATCCTGAATGGTTGTTGTGTGCTAATAAGAAAAGGCGGCCTATGTTTCGAAAACAGGACTAAATAAAAAATTAATATAATATATGTACTTTTGTTAAAATGAATAGGTAAGAAAAAAAAATGGGCAGTATAACCACACCACAGAAGAAACAAAAATTTTAAGTAAAGAGCGAAAAACATTTCTGTTGAAATATTTTTTTTTACTATTAAGAGCCTGTTTTACCAACTCCGGCTGCAGTCAAATAATTTCAAACCGCTACAGTTTTTTTAATATTTTATCTGATAGATATTAAATACCGATCAGATAAAATAGCAAATGCCATTTGGAAAAGTCCCTTATGTGATAAAGAAATTCACTTTGACAAAAATATCTTTGAATCTAATAGGATTTAGTCCAAATTCGACCCTGCGTGTTGGAGCCACGACATCGACATTTAGGCGGCAACATTCTCGGAGTAAAAGTCACTTTATTTTGTTTGTTATTTTGCAACACTAGTCTATACGGCGGCTTTGTGTGACATTCTGTGTAAATTAACTTCTCATGTGTCACGAGCAATGCAAGAATATGACGTTGTGGTGTAGATGAAAAGCCGACAATATAGGACGCGCCATTTTATGACACTTTTTTGAATTAGGTACCTATTCGTTATTTTGAGTTCGAAAAGTCTGTCTTAAAACGGTAAAGGCAATCATCGTGAGGAAACCGACATGTCCTAGAACCAAAAATTCAAAGACATGCATGTGACATATACCAACCCGCACCGTGCCCGCGTGGTGGATTACGGCCTGCTCCCTCTCACAGAGACGAGGCCTATCTCCCAGCTGTGGGAACATTATAATACGTTAATAATGCTATGCATTATGCTTATAGTTCTCCGTCGTTGCCTAGCCTTATCACAAATGATTTCGGGTTTGGTCCTTATTTTTAACCAGTCATGTCTCGTCTCGGTCGTCGAGAGATCTACCTAGCTTTGTTCAGGTCAGCTTATAGACTAACTCAAGTAAATAGCAACTCCTTGCAACTCAGTAAATTTTAGACTATACTAATCTCTGGGTTCTATACTATAGTAGTCTTTGGAATATATGCCTATCTATAAAAGGTCCTATAGTAGATTAAGTAATGTTGAGGCACATACTTTTTGAGCCTCTTCGCACTATATATTTCGCTCGCAGAGGAGGGACGTTGCAGTTTTATAGTTCTTTGCAAAGTCCCTCATCTGTCTGTCTATTATGCTCGGTTCTTTTAAACAAGAACGAATCGTTTTACTTACCAATGGTAGCATTTTTCATTGCCAACTGAGCATTTAAGAGGCTGACAACAGCTAAACCGCGGTCACTGACGGATTGCATAGAAAAGAACGAGAAGCGCGATGACACAACGCTGGTAATTTATTGCAAACTATGAAACAATTATCTATTTACAAAAAATCTATTTATTGGACTAAAAAAATTAAACTCTATTTCCTTAATATGTTGCTTGTAGAATTATCTGACAAAAAATTAGAATGATTGCATGTATATTAGTATGGTTTTTAATCGATAAAATACATTTTTAGAGGTATCTTAGTGATTTTTTTCTATCGTATCAAATTAGTTGTATTATGTTTACAACACACTATCTAACTCGCATATATCCTGAAGAATATCATATATTTTTTCTGATTTTGTTTACTGCAGTGGATCATATACTTTTAGGCGTTATATAATTTGCGTTTAGGTCCTGTAGTCCCCTTAAATAGATTCCTAAGCTAATTTTACCTGTAATAGCTACTTCCATATGGGAGGGTCTACTATGCAAGGATATGAGGTATTTGCTTAATTGTTGGTAAAGATACAAGAGTCTTAATTTTAATCAATAACGGTCCGTAAATTATAGGAATCGGCGAATCTACGACTCGAGAAAAGGACTAAGGACCCGTTGTTTGATACATAAGTTAAACATGACTAATAGTCAATTTAACAATTAGTCAATTGACAATAGTCAATAGCTATCAAAGTTTAACTACTCTGTCTGCGCATGGTGGACTTTTATAGCAAATTGTAATATTTTTTTTTTGTACTTTAGTTAGCTTGACCATTTGTCAAACAACATACTTATGTAATTTTTAACAAATTGTTAGTTTAACTAACGCATTTTAAGTATTAGTATGTTTGACTACTGATCAAACAACGGGCCCTTAGTAGTCCGAGTGATGAACGTTTTTTTAATGAATTCTCTGGTTAGGATTTAGAGCATTAAATATTTCAATGTAAGTGAAACTGGCTACCATAGCTGCCTCCTAACTGTTAAATAATTTAAAAATAAACTTTGAAGTTAATGCGTCCGACAAGAAAATAATTATGCTTTCTTGAGCCTCAACGATTATTATCAAACCAAAAGTAGGTTTATTACAACCAAAAATTATACAAATAAACTTAAACAACCCAAATAACTGTTAATGAAAGTAAATATGTACTATTAACATCAAAAGACAATGATTTATGACCAAGCAAAATATTAATTGGCTTCTAAAACACCATTTTAGTATTACAACTAAATAATTACCGTGCAACGTAATAGTTAACTATGCTAGTAAAACAAACATTAGTTTATTACAGTGTAAACAGAAAATAAATCTATTTTAATAAGCAAATTGAACCAATTATGGTTACAGGCCATTTTGATGTATGACGGCGTTTAGTTTCGAAAGTCGCCGCTCCGTGACGGCGCTAGTGTGTTTGGTTGCGCTACTCGACGGTAGATGTCGTTGTTTTATTGATTTTTAATGATTGGTGATCTAGGTTTGAGCTTTTTGTAGATTATTATTATTTTGTGCTTTTTCATTACATAAAAATTCTCAAAATATTAAATATCCTTTATTCAATAATTTTATAATTTTAAATACATAACTTCATCGTACCTGTATATGATGGTATAGGCAGAGGTATATTAAGTACATTAGATCACTATCGTTATGAAAAGACAAAACTTTTGCCGAATTGCCAATAACCGGGTACAAATTCGAACTTTGGCTTCTAATAAAAAGGATCGAGACCAGGATATCTTAACTCAGCAGTGACATTTACGACCACTAACCAAACGGAGCAAACCCAATAGGTAAGTATTTCCATGTTCGAATACTATGCTTAGGGTAACAAATTCGATTCACAGGTCAAGGATAGTGTTGTTGGGGTTTCCCATCGGGAATTTCTGGGAGTCAGTATTCACGTTTTCAATTTAGTAGTAGTAGTTGTAGTCACGTGCACCCTGTGGGTCGACTATTTGCAGAGGGCATACAGTGACCTGAGAGTGCAGTACAACAATGCATTCCGGGTGCTGATGGGGCTCCCGCGGTATTGCAGTGCCTCTGGCATGTTTGCAGAGGCCCACGTAGACAGCTTCGCTGCAGTCATGCGCAAGCGTTGCACCTCCGTCCTATCTCGCATGCGTGCTGGTACCAACAGCATCCTGTGTGTATTGTCGGACCGGTGGGATTCTCTGATGCTCGAACGCTGGATACGACTGCATGCAGTCAAGTGAACACGCGAACGAGTATCGGAGTTTCCGATAGTGTTATGTTTGTGTTTAGTTTTTAAAGTGTCTTGTCATGTCATTACTAACACTAGTTTCTTATAAGCATTTCTGTGTTACTAACAACTGTATGGATGTATTTAAAAATCCGAAATAAATGAATCTAATAATTTTTATTTATTTATTTTAATAATAATTAGAGCCCGGTTTATGAAAACAAACAAACAAACAGGCTCTAAGTGAAAAAATGTGGGGGTCACCTCTGTCTCCCTCTTCGATTAATACAGGCACAATTATTATTGTTATAAAAAAAAATCTATTAAAAGTAAGTTGCGTGTCGTCAACGGCAATCAGTAGAAAGATGACTGTATTATTGTTTGGTGTCTCTACTAATTACTATAATTATAACGTCTCTGATTAATAAGAGGATGACGTGCAGTCGTGTGCGTATCTAGAATCTATTTTGTGTTTTGTTTTTCTTTTAAAGATGATTGTAGACTAGGAAATGTTTTTTTAGAACTGTTTCACAACGTCGGAACAGAGTTAGTATGAATTAACTTACAAAAGGTGTGTTCTAAAAGTAACTTATGAAAATGTAAACAAATGGATCAGAAAATAAATGAATCAGAAAACAAATGGATCAGAAAACAAATGGATCAGAAAACAAATGGATCAGAAAACAAATGGATCAGAAAACAAATGGATCAGAAAACAATGGATCAGAAAACGTACCTGTGGATGCCAATTATTTGTAGTACCACTTACAAATTCAGTGCTTTGATTTGATTATTTAAATACTTTACCGAAATTCTAATTTAAAATCACCTTACAAGAAAAACTAAGAAATAAAATACTTTTATTTGCGGTAAACATGCCGCTGAAAAAAACCCACAAACTCAAAAAAGAACGAGTTGGGGGAAAATATGCGTCACATCTACGCAAAACGGCAATCGCTCAACATAATGCTACGACCCTATGCGAGACAGACCGCCAGCGCGAAGATGTTTATAAATAATTTGACAATTGAGGTTATATTTATAACCTCAACTTTCATCGGCGATTTCTCAATTACTTGCAATTTAATAATGTTATTCAAACAATACTTGTTGAAAAATGTGGTCAGATATAAAGCTGAAACCTACTAAATACAGATGAACGTCATGTGTTACTAACTCCCTTTAGTTGCGTAAGAAGTTTTTGGAACAGCACCCTAATTGTGTAACACACTATCAATCACAATCGTAATAACTTTGAAGGATATTGCTAATCCATTGATTCATATGTTTCAAAAATTTGCCTGCTCAACAACGTAAATAACGCAATGAATGTTGTTGAAGTGTCAAAATGAAAGCCATTCCTACTGTTAGTGTGTTATGCAATTACGCCGCAGATTATAAATAGCTACCTATATACTTACCTTTTTTTGGGTTGGAAGTCGTCCAATAACTTTTCCCGCTCTGGGCAGAGCGCGAGGGCGTGTCAGACTTTTACTGACTAAAACCCACCCGTGTTCCTTCAGTTGCCTGTGTGCCAGGGCCTACCTAGGTACCTAGGTACCTATCTATCTACATATTTACCAAGAAGGATTTAATAGGAAAGATAAGTAGGTGACAGTCCCTACGAGTTGAGTACCTATTACGTTTCTTTAAAATATTTAGCCCAAGATCTTAAATCTTGAGCTTATTCCTTAAACGGAAAAAAATATTATTGGGTTTTCAGGCAGAACATTTGGATTCTAACATTTTGGAGAGCAGTGGTGGGGCCCAGTGGTAACGGCCGCGACTTATGAGTTGTAGGTCATAGGTTCGATCCCAGACAGACTCTTTACTTTGAGTAAATTATTTAATCACCACTGCTCTCAAAACGGTGAAAGAAAACATCGTGAGGAAACCGGCATGTCCTAGAATAAAAAATCCGAAGACATGTGACATCCACCAACCCGCACTGGGCCCGCGTGGTGGATTACAGTACACTCCCTCTCACAGAGAGGAGGCCTGTGTCCTAGCAGTAGGAACATTAAAGGCTGATTATGGTATGTGTAAGCAGAACATTTTATGTAGTAGCCCAGCACCACACTTGCAATCACAATCCGAAGGATTTTGAGAGAAATTCATTATGCATTAGGTACTTATAAGTTTGAAAATTTAGTCTACTCGACAACGTAAATAACGCAATGAATATTGTTGAACTCTCAATAGGAATGACATTCCCATCGTAAGTGTGTTACGCAATTAAAATAGAACATAATATTGTTTATTGTTGATGCAGGTTGTTAACAAATAAAGTTGGTAAGAATTAAAACTAGTGGCTCTGTGAGCCGTAGACTTCGCGTCTTTGCATAGCTTAAAACTGAAGAAATGTTCACCGCGCACTTTAAAACAAAAAGAGCGCTAAATAGCTGAAATTCGTTATTTTTGTTAAATTTCGCAATTAAAAAAAATTGAAATGCTGTATAGACAAAAAAAAACATAATTATCGAACCTGCTCACAAAATTTCACGAGAATCGGTTGAGAAATACGACCTGTAGAGGAAAAGAGCCAACCCGACGTACGAAAGCATTTTTGCCCAAGCTGAAACGGAGACGCTTCGCTCGCGCTTCGCGTTCGCTAGGTCAAAAAGTTTCTCAACAACATACTTTTTTTTTTAAATTAGTGTACACCCACACTAATAAAAAATAAAAAAATAAATATTCTAAAATGAATCAGATAAAAAGATTAGGCAGCTAAAACTAAATTTGTGGTCGACTGATATAAATGAGGGCTATCGCGTTTGAGTTCGCCGCTAGAGGCGCTAGTGTAGAGTAAGGTCTCTAGATGTCAAAATATGTACTGAACGTTCACTGTTTGCGGGATTTTTATCACAGATTTTAACGAATGATTCATAATATTTGTAACGGTTGTGCCATTCTTGATTAATTATGGCTTAAGATTTTCATTAAAAAGTTAGGATCTAATTTGGTAGCACTTGAAGGAAGAATAAGATTTGTCAGCTTCATGCTTGCCAATCTTAGGAACATTATAATCTAAATATTCATTTGAAGTTTTAAATGTAATAATATAAACATAATATGAATTTATGGGTACTCAAACATATCCAAAACATCAATTAAAACTACTGTAACAGGACCTTACACGTCAGTGGCGCCAACTGGTGAGCACAAAAACGATAGCCCCCATTCGTACCGCCCCGTATTTCTATTTCTCTCTGGCTCAGAACAATGTAGGCTTATAGTAGGGCTCACAGAGTACGGAGACGCCTCAGCGGCCGCTGCTAGAAGCGGCATTGTCAACACTTTCCATACAAACCAAGCATGTCACCGATTACTCAATGACGTATACAAAATGACGGCTTTGAAGGCACGACAAAAATTATGCGCTCAACGTTTTTTCATCGCTACGATTTTTATTAAGTAGTTCCTACTGCCGTGTTTGGACGCTGCCGGCGCAGCGATTCCGTTGTGCTTTGTAGTCTGGCCCTAATACCATCTAAAAGTCTGTTTTTCATAGGAACTGACTGACCTCCAAAACCACATTAGAGGGTTCTTCTCCATAGAGATCTACGTTTTGGAATGGGCAACTAGCTTCAACTTTCTGACTAACTGACCGACTCTTTGACAATTCAAAAGTGCCTGTAAATTGTTTAATTGAAATAAATGCTTTGAGTTTGAGTTTGAGGGAGTTTCCAAAACCATAACGTTAAACCACTTAAGGCAGAATAAAAATAAAATATTGTTGTAAAATATAGGTATCATAAAATAAAAACTATAATGATTCTTTGAAAGGATATTACCTTAGTAAAATTAAAATATTTAATATTTTCCCACATATAAACCATAACACTAATAATTTACTAAATTATCGTTACCTAAATATTTTAGGGTTGATTCCACTAACAGCTAAGCGGATGCGATACTAAACTATACCTATAATATACAGGTCGGCAGGGTCATCGACACACAACCTGCTACCATGGATTCAGTACATGATTCTGAACCCCCCCGGCGTAGAAATGTATCGTCGGTTATCAAAAAAAATCTGCTGTTCATACAGCGCCCTTCGCGTCCAATACAATAACGCATTCAGGGTGCTGATGGGGTTGCCCCGATACTGCAGCGCATCAGAGATGTTTGCTGAAGCTCACGTAGACTCTTTCTACACGGTGTTGCGGAAAAGGTGCGCATCCTTGGTCCGTGGGGTACGGGGCAGCGCCAACATCATCCTGTCTATGATTGCAAGTAGGCTTGATTGTGTGTTTGTGAACCACTGCTGCAAGGTTTCGGCTGGGCCTGTCATCTTGCAGCAATGATGTCACAATCTGTTTTCTGTTTTGTTTTGTTTGTAAGTGTACTACTAACATAGTTTGTAAGTATATTGTTACTAACACTATGAGTCCTGTTGCTCGAAATAAATGATTTATTATTATTATTATAGTGCAATACCTACGCAGTCAAAATGTATGGCAAGGCTATTTTTTTTAATAACTCGTCGAAAATTTTCAACGCAGGGGAGTTCAGAATAATGTACTGAATCCATGGTGTCAGGTTGTGCGTCGATGTCTCAGCCATCCTGTATTTTCAAAGTTATGAGCTTGAAACAAGAGGGCAGTAATTTGCGAGTCATTTCAGTTGACAGTTCAATCATTGGCCTTTAGACTTACTGAACAGGCTCGTAAATAATAATAATTATTATAGCTAACTTTTATGAAAAAGAAAATGCTGCATGAGCAATCAAAATGTATACAAACGCAATGGGAAAAACGGCCCAAAATATTATAAAATAATTACTTTAAAATAGGTACCATTCTAGTACCTTTTACTTAGCCAATATTAGATGTCAATTCGAGAGACCACTAGATAATTATTATTTCGTACTTTTGGTTTATAACAAAATCTATAGCATAGCTGACACTGGAACGCATCCTTAATAACCAAAATATAAAACATGAGTAACATTATTGTTATTAAATACGGTCAGTAATCCAAAGAGGCGCATGAGTTTAATATTCATAATTTTTAGTATGGCTCCATATAAAGAATATGATTAAGTTTGTATCTTATGTGTGCTAAGTTTATACTGCGATGTCACTCGCGAGGAAAAGGAAATACGTAAGCGCACTGCAATTTTTTAAATTGTGTTTTATTGTATATTGAAGATTTGGGATGAATTTTAATTCATACACCTCGTAATACCGTCCGACAAAACATTCTTGTTTTGATGATAACAAAAAAAAAATTGTCGATAGTCGTCCACTGCTGGACATAGCCTTCTCCAATTTTATTTTGTACATTCTGAAATTATGTAAATAAAAAGCCCTTTAATGATTAATTATATAAAATGAAGATGATAATTTTTCATTATCAAAATTATTATTTCATAATGTTTTAAAACAGCCCTGTAGGAAACCTAATAAAATTATAAGTATGTAGACAAAAGACATAATTAGCCGTATTTCGAATAAAATCGATGAAATTAACATCTACCCTGAATTTCAGATGAAAAGCATGAAAAACTCTCCTTTACTGAGAGAAAACTTTGATAAATAATTCGATACTTATCATTTTGTTAACAGACAGACAAAACTTTACTTATAAAGTTACCTATACTTAAGTATTCGGCGTGTAGACATGTATTTTTCATGTTGACATGAGTAACAACAGACTGGTTGTCACAGAGTAACAAAATAAATATATGGAAAGACAAGGCTCAGTTGACAGGAAAATGTTTGGCTAACTACATTTAATTCATAAATAATATTAAGAAAAAATTGTAAGTAATTGACATTGTATTAAAAATTACCTATCATTTCAATTTAATTTATAATTATTAATGGGGATATTAATTGTACTATAATTTTAATTTTAATATTTCCACACCGGCAACTTTTTATTACTATTAAGATCTTAATGTACCATTTACTGAGAAACAAATTATATCTTAATCTAAGTATGGGCATGTGATGAGGAGGAAGGAAACGCATGCGACTAAGGGTGACTTTCACCAATGAAATTGAACGCGTTCAGCACATCTAAACCGTGTTTAAAAGCTGTCAGTGTCAAAAATGTTATGGCATTTTGACACTGACAGCTTCGAACGCGGTTTCGAAGTGCTAATCGCATTGAGTTCTACTAATGAAATCCGCAAATTTTCTTACGTTTTTGCAATTTGAATGTCAGTATTAGGTTGTATGTTGACGGGAGGTTCCTGTTTCGGATCAGGCGGAAGGAAACGCCCGAGTGTTATCATTGTGGGAATCAACCGGAGGACACGATGGAGCATACGGTGGAGGTCTGCCCGGCTTGGGCGGAGCACCGCCATGTCCTCGTGGCGGCGATCGGCGGCGGCGAACTCTCGCGTCCGGCCCTGGTTCAGGCCATGGTACGGAGCGAGAGGGAATGGGAAGCCGTCACCACCTTCTGCGAAGCAGTAATAATCGCGAAGGAGGAGGCGGAGCGCGTGAGGGAGAGGCAATCGTTGCGCCCTCACGCCCCTAGTCGCCGCAGGAGGAGACACCCTGGGCGTCGGGAGTCGATTGCCGACTCCCGGCCACCGTAGGCGTGGGCTTGCCGTCGGCGAGCAATGGGTAGCTCGCCATCCGGTAAGGACCAGGACCGGGTCGATGGCGCATTGTGTTCCACGCGCGCCTCAAAGAGATGACAACACTATTTGACGGGATCCGCTAGGGCCGATGCCTGCCGGGGTCGCGGATTGTTCGAAAGAGTTATCGTGGCCCTGGCACACAGGCAACTGAAGGAACACGGGTGGGTTTTAGTCAGTAAAAGTCTGACACGCCCTCCTGCTTCGCCCAGAGCGGGAGAAGTTATTTGATGATTTTCCAACCAAAAAAAAAAGGGGGAAGTAACAAACTTATTTATTCTACCAAGCAGCATTGCTGTGTTCCGGTAACAAGAGCATAGGTGGTGGTCACAGGCACTTGAGATTTTTACAGTTGTTTCTGAGATGTCAACGGGTGATGGAGGTCAGATGGGCAATCGCTCCATGTAAAATACTGATATTCATGCTACATCCGGTTAGACTGGAGACCGACTGTTGCGTAAATATTATATTAAATAGTTATTCTTAGTTATGTGGTGTTACATGTTGTAAAAAGATATTTTAGTGAATACTTAAGCCCATTTGCACCACAAATCACCAAAAATGCTTTTAGCGTAAAACGTAGGTACCTATTTAAAACATTGTTCTGTTTCTGTCAATCGTTTGAAGATGGCAGAGACAGAATGATGTTTTAAATATGTTTAGCGGTAAAATGGCGCTAAACGCATAATTTAATGATTTGCGGTGCAAGTGGGCCTACTTATTAATTCTCTAAATCAAATAAATTCTATGAGAGTAGCCTACTTACATGTTCTTAATACAAACTTCAAAACCGCAACCTCTGTTCTCACCTACTCTGTGACCAACCAACATTATCATTATGTTAATTCAACGTTTTTCCTCTTAAAACTAGACTTGTTCGAAATAATGAGGGATTAGAAATATAATCACGCCGATACCCATCTGTCCTGGGCAGAAACAATTTGTTTTTGAATATAGGTTAGGTTATAAAACGCGGGAATATGAAATGAGGTTGAGTTTTTTCGTGAATGCATTTTGAGGCACTGACGTCATTGTACAGCCAATGCATGTTTTGTAGACGTTTTGTTTTTATTTTGCAACGTATTTTGTCATAGTTAGTGATACTTATAGTTTTTCAGTCTCCACTGTAAATAGGTACCTATTGATTTTCATAAAATATAGAGCATTGTTTAATTGGTCAACGAGTTATGTAAGGCTTTTCATTTTATGTATTTGTCTGCTTTTAGAAAATAACTTTGCAGCCAACCTTAGCCCACTTTTTCGATACCAATGCCAGAAACTATCTAAAAATAGTCAGTTAAAAAGTTTAAGCTGACTTTGAAAACTACAAAAGAAATCCGTTTTCGCTGGACAGAATGGTAAACTACCTGATAAAGCTGAAAAACCGCTGTCACAATGCTTTTCAGCATTTCATAAGTACATCTATATCAAAAATCTATTAACAAGACCAATATTTAAGTTACCAACAATATCCTCGAACTAATACGATCGCATTATACATAATAAGCATGACACTAAATTGATATTGACCTCAAATTATTGCGCTTTGCTCACAAATTGTACACCATTATAATTGGGTAGAAAACCGCATGTTGCATAGTGTAGTATCATTACGCTACTAACTCGCGATGGGGACAGACAGACCCATGAAAAGTAAAGTTATTTTATTAAAATAATGTCAAACGTCAAACATTTAAACGCCAAAAAGTTTGTCAATGTGTTTGAAAACCTCTTTGGTTTTGATGGAGGACCTCATTTGAATTTGCTACTTGCCTCGTTCGTTCTTAAAAACCAAATTTTGAATTTGGAACTCTCTTCGACCAGTGAGCAATGTTTTTGCTTTTTATTACCGTGTAGTGTTTTTGTTTTGATGTTCGAGTCAAAACAGTGAGTTTACAGTTTTCAATTATTTTTACTAATAATGAAAAGTGAAATGGTTTATAGGAGACAAGAGTGTAGTGTAGTGAGTGCTTTACCCTTCAAGTAAGTTTAAATTTCTCTAATATACATACACATCCATAAACTCACGCCTTCTTCCTCCATGGTATGAAGGTAGGCAGAAACTACAGAACGCCGCCTGCAACGATCCTTACATACTCGTTTTGCTTCGTTTACGTTCACACATTTGGTCATACACGCACGCCAGTTGCAATTACTACGCACCTGACCTTTCTGAAGAACATCATTTATAAGGTCACTATTATGTCCTTCTAGGGCGTGCAGATAAGAAAGAGGAAGAGATTCTCTAGGAATTGTTTCATTTTTTCAAAAGTTTATGACATTGCCGACAATAGTCTATTCCAGTATGAGTAGAAAAAACGCCTGAAACCTCAGGAAAATTAAGACAAATTCTCGTGCATTTGTTTTAATTTAATTAACAGACTTCAAAAAAAGGAGGAGGTTCTCAATTCAACTGTATTTTTTTATATTTGCTAGCTAAGAACTTTTTTCTAAGTGAAGCGATTTGGATGATTCTTTTTTTATTTGAAAGCTGGTGCTTCGCATGTGGTCCCATATAAATTTGATCACCAGGAGTTTTTGAGTTATCCTTAATACTGCGTATTTTTCCACTTAGTTTATATTGATGATGTTTTAATAATTTCCTGTCACTGGTATTTACATATCAAGTAATGCTAGACGAGTTTTTGTGGGGTAGGTACCACAACCAAAAAGTGAAAAATAGAAACACTTTACAAAAAAATCAACTGACTTCCAAAAAAACACAAAAATTGTGAAAAATAACTTTTATTTCGGAAATCGGTGACAATAATCGAATTCGTAAAACGTTTTTATTTAATATACAATTACATTCAATACCATCAATACCAACGTACCGTCTAGAATTTATCAGAATATTTCATAACATGAAAATTGTTAGGTGGAACTAATTTCCAAAGTTTGACGATTAATATGAAATTGATGATTATTATTCAGTAAATATATCATTCCTACAGTCGCGAATCATATTTTGATCAACATACGACGTAAAACAGAGCTGCAAATTTGCAAAAAACCAAAGAATATTCGAATTTGGCGGGCTACAGCTGAAGATTCAGCTTACCAAAACAAATGCTAGTGCACAACCATTACTACAAACATTGGCCCATACAACCAACTTGGACGCTAATCTGCATGTTCCTCACATGATCTGACCAAGACAATGTTTGTACTGTGACCTCTGATTTTCTTTCGGTATTTCTTCTCAGAGTAATCGAATAGGAAATACCGACTTCATCCAGCTTAAAAAAAAAAAAATTGTCGTGTAAAAGTGTTTGCACAAACCTAATTACAGAGATAAATATAATTTCTACCTACCGTTCGATCAAATAGTTATTATTGAAGTGCCATACCTCTAAAGAAAGAAAGAAAATAAATTTATTTGACCCAGCACCCTAATTACGTAACACACTATCTATCACAATCTGAATCATTTTGAAGCCTATTGCTAATCCATTGGTTCATTTGTTCGAAAAATTTGTGTGCTTAACAACGTAAATAACGCAACGAATGTTGTTGAACTGTCAAAATGAAACCCATTCCTACTGTTATTGTGTTACGTAATTACCCCGCAGGTTCTCTACGAGAAATACAGTCAAAATGTTAAGTCATTTTATATCTTTTTCCCAACTCTGCCGGCTCCCTATACTAACGTCGTAATGATACAACTATAATCACAGGAAATGTTTTCGGCTCATGAATATGTAACGAAGATTTTAGGATGCAACGTAATTCTTAATGGCGGCCGGCGCGGGCGCCTACACTAATTATGTTAATTTTATAGTCTAGACGCGGTGCGCTTTTCTTGTTACAGGGCAAGCAGTAGATGTGGTAATTAGTGAAAAATAGAACACCATATTTCCTTTAAGGCGAAACCTTTATTGTGGCCGCTTTTCTTTAGATCGAATTTTGTTGCTTCGTCTCTCAATATGAAACTTTATAAAAGGTATTAGAAAATTCTAGACCCACTTATCGAGGGTCTTTACAAGCGGTTATTCATAATTCCTACTCAGTCACGAGATAATATTTTTTTAAAGCAGTGGCGCTAGTGGACCGATATGCGCCCTCTTAAGGGGGATCCGCCAAAGTAGCCCGCGAAATTCAAATTTTCTTACGTTTTTTGCAATTTGCAGGTCAGTATTAGGTTGTATGGCGATTTAAATATTATTCGCGGCCGTAACAAATATTTATTTATAGAATTATAACCACAAAAATCATCAATACATCTCTATAAGTTCATATTACCCAATTGAACGACTATTTCACGAAATCTTGACATTTGAGGCCAATTCTAACTTAAGGAGTTGTATTGCTGATTTTAATGATTATAATTACGTAAAGCCATATTCGTTACGGCCACGAATCATATTTTAATCAATATACAACCTGACACTGACATCCAAATTGCAAAAAAACATAACTAAATTTGAATTTTGCGGGCTACCTTAGCGCATCCCCGTTAATGATTTATTTCCAAGACTACGCTTGTTTTTATTTTTCATATATTTAGTGCCAGCCAGCCTACCACCACCACAGCACCACCGTCACCTTGCAGACTGGCTATCATTTGTACCTACAACAGCATGAGCTTATTTTGATGTGCAAGAGACGGAAAACTATTAGTGGTGGCCCTCCTCGGAACGAAAAGAGCTTACTTTACCTACTTTTCGGAAAATTCGGTGGCAGCGACCCACACATGCTTTCCGGGAAAATCTACGCTTGACGCGGTCGGTCCTTGGATGTGTGATCATCTACACATACCAATGCCCTACCGTGCCTTAATAAGCACGTTAAGTCCTTGATCCCAGCTGTCATTCGTGGATCTTTGACAGTAGTTACGGGTCCTCAGAAGGCCGAAAGTCTGACCACCAATCTTACCAAGGGGTATCATATCACCCAGTTACTTGGTTTTTGAGGATAGGCAGTCGCTCCATGTAAAATACTGGTATTCAGCAGCATCCGGTGAGACTGGAAGCTGACCCCAACATAGTTAGGAAAAGGCCAGGTAGATGATAATGTTATGATCGATCATGGTATAGTTGATGTAAAAAGGAGTTAAGAAGGTTTGGAAATGCTACATGAAACTGAATTGTGAAAATCTGTGTAGCTATGTAAATAAGTGTTTATAAGGTTTGCAGGCTTAAAACAGTTCAGCCGGATTCACATTACTGTGTTGTGTCATGTCGTGACGCCTTTTGACGCAGTGTTAGCCAATCAAAACCCGTTTGACGTAGTCCTGAACAGATTAGTTTGATCGGTGTATCCTGCGGATTCCCGCATCACGACACAACACGACACAGTAATGTGTCCGTGGCTTTACTTGCGTAAGTAGTAGACGTTAGCTGGCTATTGTACTTAGTATGAACGCTTATTAGTTGTTGAAATCTGTACTGCGTACAATGCGCTTGCTGCATTCCCAGACAAGAATTAAAATCGAATACTTAATAAGTGTCCACAAAAAACAAAATTACAAAGAGATCAAGCATTAAACGATACAAGATTATACAAAATCATTTGATCCGTGTCTATGATCTATTTTTAATGATGGCCGCCAGGGTCGCCATTACGTTCCAATTTCAAATTCAAATTTCGAAGCCGCCTGCGCAGGCGCCTCGCGTCTGTCGCGACTGCGGTTTTTCAAAAAAAATATAGTCATTTCTGTTTCCGGGTTCGGTCGGTAAATAGGGGTGTGCTGTGTTTGGGGGTGATGAATATGTGTCTGTCAAAATCGAAATGATTACTGTTATGTAAGCAATCGATTTAGATTGTGAATGATTTGGCGTAAAGCAATCATTTGGTGTTTTTGTTGAAAATAATTTATTTGGATGAGTGGATTGTATTTAGTTATAGAAATGACTTTATTGGATTACTAAGTTTACATTCTTTGAATGTATTAAAAATACCAGTATGTATGAGCCAGTGGCCCAGTGCTATCGGCCCCGACTTACGAGTTGTAGCTTGTACTATTATGTATTCTGTGGTTGTAGATCGTGAGTTCGAAACCAGGCAGGCACTTTACTTTGTGTATTTAATTTCATCACCACTGCTCTCAAAACGGTGAAGGAAAACATCATGACGAAACCGCCGTATCCTAGAACCAAAAATTGGAAGACGTGTGACATTGACCAACGTGTGACATTGACCATTGAAAAATCCAATAACACTTTGAACGACCTGGGAATCGCACCCACGACCCCACGCTCTGCAGTTGCACTTACGACCATGTGACCACCGCGGCAGTTAATGTGGCCTACTATGACAGCTAGGTCAAGGTAAAGGTGAGACAGAGGTAGGCAGAAATGTAGATATAATGAAATCATTTCCACACTCCCTTAGGTTAAACTTTACAATTTATGATGTTCTTTCATCATTGCTAACGTAAACAGGCACGTGACTGCAATAATTATTACTATCAAACGTTAATTAAGATCTCAGCTTACCCCCAAAAATGTCACAAAGAATACAAAAAGCTAGTTTAGCAACAAAAGGAACTAACAAGCAATATTTCCACTAGTTTGAACTAGAAAATTATCTTGAATTTTCCACAAAAGGACCAATTTACTTATTGTTGTCGGGTGAAATTGCGCGAAAGAAGAGGGTAGACGTACATTGCGAAATCAAATTGTATTGTCCGTGGCCATTCGCGCGTGAGCTGTGGTAGGGGCAAGACGTATGGGGTGGGACCGTGGAAGGGATTTCCGAAAATATTTTATGTATTTTGACGTGAAATGTCATGTGCATTTTTATTTAGTAAGTGGATTCATTTGACTTATGGTTCCATTCTATAAAAGTCAAATTTTTCCAACCCAGAACACATACAGAATTTTCTTGACTTCTCCTGCATTTACCTACCTATATAACACTCAAACTAACTTCAATAATTACTACAGCTGAAAACTGTATCATACAAATAATTTTGAAATCTACAAGAAAAACGCTAAAGATACACGGATGATATAGAGAAATCGAAAAACGCAATTTAAAAGGCTTATGAACAGCCATGGAATTGTAAGATAAAGCATTGTTATTTTCTTTTATTTTAGTATAAAGCGCTCAAGCTTAAAATAAAAATAGGTCGATACTTACTTGATAAAAAAGTTAAACAGAGAACGGTTCAAAGCGAGTCTACTTTTCTTCTCATACAAAATTGTATGTTGAAGTCTTACCAACTTGCCTACCCCATAGATCTATGGCTTACCCTATGAGATAAAAGCTTGAGTTTATCACTATCACTATACATATCACTACATATTATAAAACAAAGCCCCCCGCCGCGTCTGTCTATCTGTCTGAACGCGATAAACGCAAAAACTTCCGAACGGATTTTCATACGGTTTTCACCATTGGACAGAGTAATTCATGAGGAAGATTTAAGTGTATAATTCATTAAGGTTTTGTGTAAATTGGCTGAAATATGACGACGATTGTTGAAGATGTCGGAAAAAATCGTGCCGACTTAGGTTTACTGGCGTGCGGCGCGTAATTATTGAATGAAATTTGGCGCACAGATAGTTTATAATCTAGGGCTTTAACACAAAGGGTACTTTAAATCCCGGTAGTAGGAACCTGTACTAGATATTGTGTATTTATTTTGTTATTTATTTTATCCAATGCTGCACCGGTTGACGTAATCACGTCAACGCCGGCTGTCGCTGAAAACCAGCGCTGGAGCTCTGTCTCGCATAGGGTCGTAGCATTATGCTGAGCGATGGCCGTTTTGCGTGAACGTGACGCATATTTTCCCCCAACTTGTTCTTTTTTGTGTTCTTTCTCTGCGTCTGGTTTACCGTAAATAAACGTATTTTCTTTCTTTAGTACGTCCCCGAGGGATATTTTCCGTCATCCACGCGGGTAATGCCGCGCACAAAAGCTCGTGGTATATAAAAATGTTAGATATATAACGAATACAGGGCGTGTCTTTTACAAGAAAATAATTTACATAGAGCCACATTAAAATCGTGTGCACAGTAATAAATCTGCATAAGAACTTGGAAGGCCTAGATTTCGTCAAATAAAATTAATATTCTATGGCTTAAGCTATCCAACGTTACAATTACAGGCAAGGAGCTGGGCTTCGAAAAAAAAACTTGTGTTTTTTAATGTGTATGTTGTATATACGGTTTTATTGGCAGTTTGGAATATATAAAGTAGTATATAAGCATAATTATATAGTAAGGTTGTTGGTTAATAGCAGCAATATTGGCTACATAAAGTTTTTGCTAGAATCGTTTCAAGTTCCGGGAACTCTCCTAGCGCATCAAAATACCTAGGTATCTAATACTTTATTAATCATTCATACTACAAACACAATTTACTCGGCTAAGCTGTTATTTTTCTCAAAAAAGATCTAGCGCAATTCCTGTTTAAATACGTTGTTTTTTTTTTACAAAAAATCAGCTTATATGGTTTCTCTGACCTCTTTGCTAAATATGAAAATTTCGGTGCTAACTCTGAATTTCTGTCAGGCCTAACACATCATCATCATTTCAGCCGAAAGACGTCTACTGCAGGACATAGGCCACCCCTAAGCACCGCCACTTCAACCGGCTCTGTGCTTCTGAATCCATCGGATTCCTGCAGTCTTCGCCAGGTCATCGGTCCACCTTGTGGGACCCCAGACTACCTATAGTCAATCGGGGACTTAGAATCGTCTGAAATCGCTAATACGCAAAGAGCAAGCGTTGTGCTCATTAGGTACCCTATCAGTCTGTCTATGAACAAAACCCTAATTGCGTAACACACTATCAAACACAACCTGAATCATTTTGAAGCCTATTACTAATCCATTGCTTCATAACTTCAAAAAATTTGTTTGCTCAACAATGTCAATAACGCAATGAATGTTGTTGAACTGTCAAAATGACAGCCATTCTTAATGTTAGTGTGTTACGCAATTACCCCGCGCCAGCCTTAAAATAAATGCCACTGCCTCGTTGGACTAGTCACCATTGCTAAAACCTAGGTTCAATCACTAGGTCCGGTAAAGTATTACTGAGTTTTTGCATCGGAAATTTTTCAATAACAGCCAAGGCAAAGGATTTCTAAGATTTGAAAGACTAAGGATTTAGGACGATTCTTTGGTATTGTTCGTCAAATCATTGAGCTCCTTAAGTTCTGAATTGAGCCGCACGGTTACTGACAAATGCGTGCACTGACTGAACAGGTCCCATCAATCTGGGTGGTACTTCTTCAAAAAACCATTTGAGACACAAATCTACATGGTCTACACATGATCTCACCAAGATATGTCTGGACTTTAAAAGAGACTGTGACCTCTGAGTTTGTTTCGGCCTTTCTTCTCAAAGTAGTCAGATAGGAAACGCCGACCTCATCTAGTTTAAAAAATATCATTGACGTGTAAAAGAGTTTGTACAAAACTAATTACAGAAATAAAATAATTTATTATTTAAGCCCATTTATAGCAATAAGCTCGCCCCTTATTACAAGGAACTAAGCCATAACTGCTACTATGAGATGTGGTTGTATATATACACCCCTGCCTACCCCTTCGCGGAATACAGGCGAAGTTTTATGTTACGTCATAAAACCACTTCCAATTTCAAATATTTTTATACCCCATCTCCTGTTCTACAATAAAATATTAATAATGCATTTATTATCGTGCGTGCGCGGCGGTGCTGTGGTCATACCTTCGTAATTATATACCGCCATTTACATGGTCGACACTCGCGAATCATGTTGCATGTTGTTAAATTGTTTGATAAGCATTATGTGCAGTAGGTATGGGATTTTCAATTATTTTCCTTCAGTGATTCAAGTAACTTCAACTGTAAGACCTTTGCGTTTTCACGAGCGCGATCCTGAATAAGTACGTCTAGCGTAACCTTTTTTTTTTTTGGTTGTTAATCATCAAATGACCTCTCCCGCTCTGGGCGGAGCGGAAGGGCGTGTCAGACTCTTACTGACTAAAACCCGCCCGTGGTCGTTCAGTTGCCTGTACGCCAGGACCACGGTAACTCTTTCGAACAATCCGCGACCCCGGCAGGCATCGGCCCTATCGGACCCCGTCAATAGGGCTGACATCTCTTTGAGGCACGCGTGGAACACGACGCGCCGTCGACCGTCTAGCGTACCCTATGGTCCGTTCCAAAAGTATCTGACGAAAGTGTAAACAATTGCAATAATAAATGAAACCAGCGATTTATTTTTACGAATAAACATAAAATCACGCCTTCTTCCCATGGGGATAGGCAGAAACTACAGAACGCCACCTGCTACGATCCTTACATACTCCTTTTGCCTCGTTTACGTTCATACATCTGGTCATACACGCACGCCGCTGGTTGCGAGTACTACGCACCTGAGTTTTCTGAAGAACATCACCAATAAGGTCACTATATGTCCTCCTAGGACGTCCCCTCCCGGCGTTTCCACTCACATCTGCCTTGTAAATACCTTCTGTTAGTCGCCCTTCATTCAGCCTCTCAACATGACCAAATCATCTAAGCATACTCTTTTCAATTTTTGTCACTACATCTTCTTCTAAACCGCACCGTTGCCTTAACACATCATTCTTCAGCATTTTTACGAATAAACTCAAACAATTATGAATTAAAAAAGAATACTACACGATAAACGAATACATACATGACAAACAAATATATTTATCACAAACAGACACCATACATTGGCAGTCGTTTGGAATTTACATTCATAAATACATAGATAAATATTATATTACATTTTACTATAAAATATGGTTTAATTTAATCAATAAAAATAAATATTATAATTTAGTTAATTAATATTAAGGACATGTTTTAAAATTGATAATTAATTAAGTATTAATTCTATTTCAAACATTAATTTTATAGTTTTTGCTGTGCCCTACAGGGTCCGTAATTGTATCTAAACTTTAAGCCCTTCGTAAGATGTTCACACATAATAGAATGCAAATAAAGATATAAATATGAATATGAACCCTGGTCAGTTAACCCCTTTATTCATAAACGTGGCTTCAAGTTAAGAGGCGTTTAAACGTCAAAAATGTAATGGTTAAACAGTCGCTATTCATTACTTAACTTTTTTTTACATGTCGTAATCATAATCTTTAAGCAACGTTTATAAATAAACTCCTTTGTAAAGTAATAACTTACTAAAGAAAATTAGCAACACATTCATGGGAATGGGAATTTGTGGGAATTTTAATATGTTAGCGTGTGGTCTGAATGCAACTTTATCTATGGTTAATATCTGTATGATCTGTCTATAATAAAAAGAATCAGCTGTTTACCAAGAAAAAAGTTCTGAGCTAAGACACATAAAAAAAAAATACAGTCGAATTAAGAACCTCCTCCTTTTTTTGAAGTTGGTTAAAAACAAAAGCTGGGTGCTGACAGTGAATAAAGGCTCGTACACACTGGCGCGACGCGACGCCCGACACAAAGGCACCCCGTGTCGCGCGACGAGCTGCGCCTTTGGGTAGCGCTGTCGCGTCGCGTCTGTCTGTGGGAGCCTTAATGCTCGATTCCTAACAAAAACTAATCGTTTTGCTTACCAATAGTCGCATTTTAATCGCCCAACTGAGCATATAAATAGATTCGTAAGCTAATTGAACCTGTGATAGCTACTTCCATATGGGAGGGTCTACTATGCAAAGCTCGCTTCGCTTCGCTTTATTATTGGTAAAGATAAAAGAGTCTTAATTTTAACTAATAATGGTCTGTAAATTATAGGAATCGGCCTTAAGACGAACAAGATGGAGTTAGAACTAAGAAGTGTATATGTTATTCACAAGAACGTTATTGTTGTTTTCCTCGGGAACAGTACTTTTTTGCGGGATGAAAGGTACCCTATGTCCGTTTCAGTACACCTGACAACGTATATGCAAAATTTCACGATGATCGGTTCAGTGGTTTAGGCGTGAAAAGGTAACAAACAAACAAACAAACTTACTTTCGCATTTATAATATTAGTTAGGAAGTTAGGATTAGGATTAGGATAGTTAGGATTAAACGACGCGTCGTTTAATTTGCTAAAGTTAAAGTTATGTGGTAGTTTCATTTTGGTCTACACCTCTACAGCCCCTACATTTATCTGGTTTGAAGTTGACGGCGACAATAGATAATCTGCTCTCGTTTCCTACTTTGCTGACTGGCTTATTTTTTCATCATGACATGAGCTATCTTCTATTATCCTGGGGTATCGTGTTACCCAGTAGCGGGGTTGTGGAGGTCAGATAGGCAGTCGCTCTATGTCAAATACTGGTATCCAACTGCATTTGACTGCACTACTTTATTAATTATGATTATTACAGATTCAATTATGATTTTATTAAATACTTTTGACATGACGGTGTACGCTTTGACATGTATTATTATATCCTTTTTATTTTAATTGTGATTTATAATTTTTTTACTTTTGACATTCGTTACTTAGTTGCTAATTGTGCAGTCATAGATAAAATTATGTTTTTGTAATATTTTATTTTTTATTTTTTTGTTAAATTGCCTTCTCTTGGAGAGAAGGATATATTAAAAATCACAATTGTAATTCAAAACATTTGCACGCCATAGTATGTGGCAAATATGTCTGAACCAACTTTCTTTATGTTAACTTGCATGCACTTATTATTATTGTATGTATATGTTACCAGCCAAACCCGATTTTAGGATGAACTAGTTTCGCCTAGGCCAGCATAGAATTAAAATAATAAATATGATTTATTACAGTTATTTTAATTTTCTGTCGCAATTTTTTTTAGCATTTTGAATGTCGTTTGTGTTATCATCATCATTGTCTTCGTATTATTGAGTTTAGTTTAGTTAATAAATACATTTAATAAATCATATTGATTATTTTAATTCTATTCCTTTAATCAGTTTACTTTGAAAAGCTTATAGAAGATACAAACTAGGTGAAATTAGTTCAGACTTAGACGTACCAGTTTATCCTAAAGCATGTAAATTCTAACTAGGATAAACCGATTCGACCTAGGCTAAACTGGTTTATACTATCGGTAACAGGAGCGAACGAGTTTGGCCTAGGCGATACTGGTTTGTCCTATCGTGTGTAGAAAGAACTGGTGTGGCCTAGGCGAAACTAGTTCATCCTAAAATCGGGTTTGGCCGGCAACATATACACATGTTTGGGCAAATAAATCTTATCTTATCTTATCCGGTTAGACTGGAAGCTAACCCTAACATAGTTGGGAAAAGGTAAGGCAGATATATGATAAGACCCCAGTAGTGTAAGACAGAAACAATGGCCACTCGTTTCTGTTTTTCCCTAAGAGTAACATTTCGTAGGAGTTTCATGAGTTTCTACTGTGTTCACCAAAAATTCGATGTGTTTTTGACTACTATTTTTTTATTAATCTTTGTTTTTGTGCTAAGACTTTGTAGGCAATAGGTACAACACGTTAGCTGACCAAGATTATGTCTGGACTTTAAAAGAGACTGTGACCTCTGAGTTTGTTTCGGCCTTTCTTCTCAGAGTAGTCAGATAGGAAACGCCGACCTCATCTAGTTAAAAAAATATGATGGACGTGTTGAAATGTTTGTGCAAACCTATATTACAGAAATGAAATCATTTATCATTTATAAAGTCAGTCCAGAGCTGATTTACAAGTTTAGCCTTTTCAGTTGGTATTTCGCGTCCATTATATGCTGTACAATGTCTGTAAATTAAGTACCAAGTGACTCTGACTAATCGTTTTTACATTATGACAGCCATAGCCCACCAAACAATATGAAAAGAAAAGGAAATAGTCTTTATTGAACCATGAAAAGCCTTTAACACTGATAACGCTTCTACAAAGTATATTTTTCTCACCAAGTTTAAGTAAATAACCTTCTAACTGAACATAATTAACTAAACTTACCACAAAAGTCAACTAATTCTTCGCGATTAACCTCCAAAAACTTACTTACTTATCAAAACTCGTCGAACCGAGCCCCCATTACAACGTTACTGTGTACTTTCCCCAAACCAAGTGTATATAAATCACACAAGCGTCTAATTCACACAATAAACAAACACAGACGCCATTAAAAGTTCATTTACAACTTGCTGTCAACTAAAACCTATAAATACAATTTATTTCCTCGCCATTTGTCACTACAGGAGGCATGAAAAATTATCCTACGAACACGACCAATTTAAAAAGACCTCCCTTCCCTTAGTATTGCTTAAAAAAACCGTGATGTTAAATAAACAGTACGACTCCGAGGGGTCTTTATAATCTGGTCGCGTGCCACTACTTCATAATGTAATTTCGAAACGGAACACTATTATGTATTTCTATCTCTTTTACTCTTTCGCTTAGCGCTGAAGTGGGAAAGGAAGAGGTGATTAAAGAGGGTCGTATTGCATATCATTAAGAGACGTTTCGAGAGGTAACAGACGGGGTAGCTCGTTCTCTGTTTAACGTGGGATTTTGAGGTGAGTGTGAAAGAGATGGCGGGATGAGATATGATACTCGATTATGCGAGGTTTTTTGTTATGAAAATATTACGAGCATTGAAGGGTTTACGAAGTGAACCATTTTTAAAACATGAGTAAAGCCTTTGGTTTTCCACTAGATTTTTTAGAGTTAGTGCACTGCAATGCATTTATTTTTAATAAGGTTATAAGGAGGCGTTGCTTCATTATTTTCATTATTCTTATTTATATTATTATGTTAATCCAAGTTGAATTTTTAATAGTAGGTAGGTAAGTACTTGAATAATTAAATCCTAAAACTTCATGTTAGCACGTTCTAACTTAACAAAACGTTTATGTTTTTATATTACATATGACGAGATGTGGAAAAATACAGGCTTTGAACGCTTGAGCTAAGTTATTTTAATTTTGGACGTAATAGTCATTAAATACAGTAATATGAACTTAGAGAGATGTATTGCTGATTTTAATGATTATAATTCTGTAAAGCCATATTTGTTACGGCCGCGAATCATATTTTAATCAAAATACAACCTGATATTGACCTTCAAATTGCAAAAAACGTAAGAAATTTTGAATTTCGCGGCCTACCCTTGCGCTTCCCCCTTAACTATAATTCTTTAAAAGGGCAGATTTATCAATCGCCTGATTTGTTTTACCTAAAGAATATAAATTACATGCATTTTAACAAATTTTCTACACTTTTGTACTTATAGAAGTGAAGACTATGTGGGTCATTGTTTCAGTTTTAATCATAATCTGGCAGTTTAAGTAGTTTATTCGGCCTACCCGAATGTCCTTTCTTTGGTATTGTTCGTCGAATCGTTGAGCTCCTTAAGTTCTGAGCTGAGCTGCACGGTTACTGACAAATGCGTGCACTGACTGGACAGGTCCACTTAATCTGTGTGTTACTTTCCTCAAAAGACCATTTCAGACACCAATCACCAGAATGGTCTCCACATGATCTGACCAACATTATGTCTGGACTTTAAAAGAGACTGTGAGCTTTGAGTTTGTTTCGGCCTTTCTTCACAGAGTTGTCAGATAAGAAACGCCGACCTTATCTAGTTTAAAAAATATGATTGACGTGTAAAAGTGTTTGTACAAACCTACTTACAGAAATAAAATCATTTATTTATAGAAAATACGGTAAAAACGCATGTAAATTATACTGACCAACTATCATATTTATTCCTCAGACAAGTTTTAACTAAGGATGAAAAAATCATCCTTAAGGCCTTAAAGGTAATATAAGTCAACTATTGTAATTGCTATCATTGACGAATTGTTTTTAGGATTTGACAAAGTGTCATCTTGCTAACTGGTTAATAACATTGTACTTCATCCTAATCTGCCTACAATGTTCCCACTGCTGGGACACAGGCCTCCTCTCTTCGAGAGGGAGTGGGCTGTAATCTACCACGCGGGCCCAGTGGGGTTGGTAGGTCTCACATAAATATGTCTTCGAATTTTTGGTTCTAAGACATGCCGGTTTCCTCACGATGTGTTCCTTCGCCGTTTTTGAGAGCAGTGGTAATGAAATTATTTACACAAAAACACCTGGGTTCGAAACCATGACCTACACTCATAGGTCGTGGCCGTTACCTCTGGGCCATCACTTGCACTCATTGCACTTTGTACTTATCAATACTTAAAGCTTGCAAGCTTATTTAACTGTACCAAATTTTGCTATGTTATAGACAAAATAAATATGACTGCTTCTTACTTTCTTATTTGTCCAAATTAACTACACATTTCTGAATTAAGGCTCCTACAAACAGGCGCGATACGCGACACAAAAGCACCGCTCGTCGCACGACAGGCGGTGCTTTAAGCCTTTAATTCATACACTGACTGGACAGCTCCACTCAATCTGTGTGGTTTTTCCTCAAAAGACCATCTCAGACACAAATCTACATAGTCTTCACATGATCTGACCAAGATTATGTCTGGACTTTAAAAGAGACTGTGAGCTCTGAGTTTGTTTCGGCCTTTCTTCTCAGAGTAGTCAGATAGGAAACGCCGACCTCATCTAGTTTTTAAAATATGATTGACGTGTAAAAGTGTTTGTTCAAACCTACTTACAGAAATAAAATCATTTATCATTTATCATTTACACAAAAAATGCTACCTAAAATCGATTTAACACTTGACACTGAGACCGCACATTTTCTCCCTCTCGTTGACCTTACAAGCACCGAGTTCCAGCACAAAATATAAGGGTCACGGTACTCAGGGTATACGTTACGAAATGTCATACGAAGTTCGGCTGAGGGGGCCTACTTTCTAAGGCCATCAGCAAAAAACCGAAAGTCCGAAACTAGTTCGATACTTAGACTTGAACCCTACTCCGATTAATTAAATCTTTCGGACAGGAAAAAACACATCGACATTATGGACAATTGTCACATCGTTTTGTCATTAATTTTTAGTTAGGACCCCAGACTAATGTTATGTCCGAAAGTGATATGGGGTATGATACTTCCGTAGCTTCAGCCGAAACTACAGACTTCATTCTTAGAGAGATGGCCCTCAATTTCGAATTACGTTTAAGTATATCCTATGACGTCTGGAAGCTTTTATGGACTTTTTTATTTCCCCACTTTTTTAGACTAGGTACGTAGATATTTACGGATATTGGATTCGTTATAACATTGATTTGTTCCTGTAGGAGTATTATGCCTGCTATGAAAATTAAATATACTAAACAAAGTAAAAACGTGGTCGCTCACAATAAGCCTCATTAGAAGGCTGAAAGTCACCCAGAGGGCAATGGAGAGGGCTATGCTTGGAGTTTCCCTACGTGATCGAATCAGAAATGAAGAGATCCGCAGGAGAACCAAGGTAACCTACAAAGCACGAAGAATTACCAAACTTAGGTGGCAGTGAGCAGGGCACATTGCTCGCAGAACAGATAGATGATCGATGGGGCCGAAAGGTTTTGGAGTGGCGACTGCGTACCGGAAGACGTAGCGTTGGAAGGCCTCACATAAAGTGGACCGATGACCTTGTGATGGCCGCAGAAATCCGTTGGATAGGGGAAGCACATAACCGGTCGAAGTGGCGGTGCTGTGTGTATTTCAGCAGAAATGTTGATGATGATATCAATGTGGCTTCAGTCAATAGAACACAGGCACCTTTCTAGTCCCGATGAAGCTCCTTCAATTAAGTTAATCCTGCGGGGTAATTGCGTAACACACTAACAGTAGGAATGGCTTTCATTTTGACAGTTCAACAACATTCATTGCGTTATTTATGTTGTTGAGCTTACACATTTTTCGAACATGTGAAGCAATGGATTAGCAATAGGCTTCAAAATGATTCAGATTTTGATTGATAGTGTGTTACACAATTAGGGTGCTAGAAGAAAATAAATAAGCAATTTTAAACAAAACACACTAATATATTTACAACACAGAATATTATCCTCAACATTTTTGAAACTGTAAATTCATAAAGTGTTGTAAAAAGTTGTAAAACGTGGAAAGTTTTATTTTACTTGGCAACACAACCGTTCATAATTTCTCTGTAACACAACTCTGGATATACGGCGGGAGCGGAAAATGGGGGAAATGAAAATGGAAAATCTATTTCTTTTGAATTTCTACTTCGTGTTTCTCATGTTCAAAAATTATTCAGTAGTTCAGCTGATTACGAGCGATTCGATAACTAACATTTTCAGAATTATATCGTAATTAAAATTAAAAAGGAAAATTCAATATACCTAGTCGCAATAATTACGTTAGGAATTCCTTAGATCCGTATATGTTTCTGAATATTTTTCTGGAGCCGCTAAATATAATTCTTGCCAATTTTCTTTTTTCGTGGAGGAGCTTTCAATGTTTTGCCCCTTCCAGAGGAAAACAGATGGTTATTTCTGAATTCTGCTGACTAAAACTCGATAGGAATCTTTCCTCCTTATGAAGCGGGTACCCAATCTCCCGGGGCTCTAGCAAAACCATCTTATTTAACAGAATAAAACTTAATCAACCTTTTTAAATCCCTATCCAAACCACATTACATTCCTATTTCAAATAAAATGATCAGCATTCATAACTTATTAATAAAATTAAAATGATCAGTAAAAAATTGAACCCTATTACATATTCATGTACTTTACTACAACAGCCATGACATGTTATAAGTATTAACTACTAGATTTTGCCTACGACTTCGCCCGCGTGGATGTCAGAAAATATCCCACGGAAGCGTACTATCCGGATCTATGTGCCAAATTTAATTTAAATCCGTCCCGCCGTTTTTACGCCAATCCGGAACATACATCCAGACAAACAGAAATAATTTAAGGTAGAATGTCTAAAGATCCCTAATTATAAAACAGCTGCATTTTTTCTGTACCTAATTTCTATGCAAATAAATAAAAAAAAAATTATTACTATTAAGAATTTATCAAGATTATGATTGTAATAATTAATTGCAAATTTGACCATACAAGACGTATGTAACTGACTATAATATTATTAATTGACTTCACTTTAATTCTTGTTTTGTTTTGTTGTCATTGTTTTGTTTATATTCTTTTTTTTATGTAATAATTTGCATGCCGTATGGTAGACTGTACCCGATCTCATAAATTTATGTACAACATCTTATACCTGTACCTACATTCATAGCAAATAAAGTTCTGATTCTGATTCTGAAACAGACAAGCGGACTAAAGTTCTAAAAATTATATTTTCGGCATCAGAATAGAAGAGAATAGAATCTTTATCATGTACACCATAAAAACTCAGACTCGTTTCCAAACCTCGTAACAATTAGGTAGGTAGGTACTTATTTTCAAAAGTAATCAATGTACAGTTTTGAATTCGTTATTATTTTATTATAAGTAGGTATAGAGTATAGATTTAAGTTACACATACGTACCTACCTACACGCAAAGTACATGCAGGCTGTGAAAATTAATGCTAATTGCCGTTTCAACTTTCACTCAAGCGTTAAAACATGATGTATTTCTAAAAGGTATACTTGGATACTTGTACGTACTTGCTACTGTTTACTTAGCATTATTTGATTGAAATAAAATAGAGTTTTATGTAGAGTTTAACCATAAGAGAGGACCACACAAACTTTTAATTTAATTAAAGTACGAGCTTAAAATTATTGAAGATTTTAATCAATTAGCTCAACCGGAATAAAAAAACAATGTGATCATATTGCGAATATTCTTTTTATAGACTAGCTACTCGCGTCGGCTTCTCACGGGTGCAATCATCATCATCATTATCATCACCATCACCATCACCATCATTCTGCTGCCCTTGTCCCAATTTATTCGTGGTCGGCGCAAGCGCAACATGTCTTTTTTGCCATACTTTTCTATTAGTCGACATTTCGGTAGTCACTCCTTGCAATATAATATGAAATATGATTTTTTTATGTAATGAAATTCGAGAAACTCAATAAAAGGTGGTAAGTGATAATCACATCAAAATTCATTATGCAGGTAGTTTAGAAGCAGTACGTAAGCGTATATAACAGACGGACGGACAGACGGTGGAGTTTCTTGAACATTCTTCTCCATACGAAACTACCTTTTGGAAGGGGCAACTAGAATCATTTCTATTTTTTTGTAAATTTTGACGTTCAAAAGTGCCTTTTATGTGCCTATTTGAAATAAATGATTTGACTTTGAGACAATATTTTTTTAGAGATTCAATATTGAGAAAGAAACGTTTCACCGCCCTTCAGCTGCATGAAATGCTTTCAGGGATGCTCATTACATATTTTGTAAGAAATTAAAAAAAAAAAAAATATTATCTTCTTTGGTTTTTTAAGTAGCAACACACAGTGAGAAGAAAAAAATTGAAAATATTAGGATTCATTCAAGCCTTTTAGAAAAGTTTTCTAGTTTTTCCAGCAACAAAAAAATCAAGTTGTGTGTACTTTTTGCCCGTACAATGTTAGTACAAATAACATTAATTATAGTGATATGCCTTATAACAGTAACCTACTTCGAATGTCTCATACGAACACACACAAGGCAATTGGTGGTTAAAATGACAGTAATTTTATGGTATTTTTGCGGTTTGCGTAAGTTTTTTTTACTTTCTCTTGATGCACCCATGGCGCTTGATGTCCTTCTGAGCATCAGTTGGCAAGGATATCATGTTCAGCTGTAATGTAAAAGAATATTTTGGTGAATATGTTATTATTATTACCTATGTACGGTCACCAAATGTGATAAGTAACCAGGGTCGTCGGATATAGTTGAAGTTTAGTATAAAACCGATGGATATTTTCGAATAAAATTTAACTTAAAGTGGGGCTACCTCGATGGAATGGCAGCTGGATGTGGATGTGGAGCTATGTCGCAAACTATGCTCCACCTTCTATCTTGCCCTCTGTGTCCCAAAACTTGCAGTCAAAGTGACCTCTGCGCTGCCACCGACGACGTCGTGGAAGTGGCGAAGTTTTGGGCCAACAAAATATGAGAAAAGTCGTGCCAGCGACACGAAGAAGAAGAAGAATTAATAGAAAACAAACAGTTCATTTATCAAATTAAATTTTATTTGAAAACATCCATCGGTTTCTTACTAAACTTCAACTATATCCGACGACCGTTACTTACATACGTTACCGACGGTTAGTTATCTCTTTTGATGACTGCACCTACCTATGTCAAGTATTGGGTGACAGTTTATGATAAAAAATATTAATTAAAATCATGCACTACCTACAAAATTGATGGCTCAAGATTCTTAAAATTAGGCTCTCCGAATGACTTAAATAAAAATATTATTATATGTTAAATCAATTATTTTTTAAATAATTTACTTTATTAGTATACTTACATAAGGCTTTGAAATTTATAAATGGCTTTTGATCGGTTTTCACAATCATCAACATTTTTATATACAAGGTAAAGAAGGAATAAAATAGGGGAGATATAGTTTCATTAATAACTAAAAAACTAACAAATTAATTGGTTTTTAGCTAATTATCTTTTTGTATGCACGTTTTTCTGTGACAAATAAACCTATTTTTGTTTCTTTCTTTTCTTATATCTTTCTTTCATTATAATCTAATCTACCAACCCAAAGTTGATATAAGATAACAGTAAAATCTGCCTCGGTTTAAGTTGTAAACTTAAAAAAAACAGCTTTCAATACATTAATTTTTTCCTACACAAACGAAACAAAAAATACCTATTCTATCAAATATTTCACGTACGCCTCTTTGCCTGTTCATTTACCTACTACATAGCGCCGCCCCCGTCGGTTGCCATGGCAACGCACCCCCGCCTATACACCAGTATTGGGGTAGATTATAATGACTCTTTTTTTAACTTCTTTACGGACATAGATAGAATTTTGTTGTCATCTATTTGGTAAAAAGATTTTGAAAGTGTTTTTTCTATGAGTTTAGTTTTATATTGCATCAGGGATATGAAAATTATTAGATTTCTCATTCGAACACCTGTTTTCCTTCTTGAAGTTATAGTTCACTTGGGAGTTAGGGACCCGCACCTGCTTGCACGATTTTACGTTTTTTTTTATTTGAGATGTGTTTGCTCTTGACTCTAGTTTTAGTCTCTCTTTTTCTCTTTTCTTTCTTTTTTACTCTTTTTTTTACGACTTGAAAAAATATCCAGATTCCTTTATTGTATGTTAGTTTAACATTAATATACCTACATATCTTAGAAGTAAGGTCCTGTTCTATGCGTCATTGAAGTGTTGATGAGCTAGAGGCAGCTCTTTCTTACACGGGAGTGAGACAAAATATCTGTGGAGGAAGTGCGGAAAATTGTAGAAAAAATTACCAAGCATTTGTTTCTATGTATCCGCACTAAAGGAGGTTAATTTGAAGACAAATAGGGATTCTTGTATAAAATAAAGTGTATTTCTATAATTTATAACCTTATTTAATTCACGTATAAAATTGATAAAAAAAATCGTAATACCTCTTGTCAACGTTATTTGGGCCATCCATTGTACACACATAAATCTTCCGAAATAGATTCTCAAAATGATGGTGAAAACCGCATCAATATCCGAACAACGCGGTCACACAGACAGACACGAAAAGCGATTTTAATTTATAATAATTAATAATAAATAATTAATGTGAAAGTTTGTGAGGATGGATGGATGGATGTTTGTTACTCTTTCACGCAAAAACTGCTGAACGGATTTGGATGAAATTTGGATCACGGATAGTTTATGGCCTGGATTAACACGTAAGATACTTTTTATCCCGGTAGTACGTTCCCGTGGGATAATTTCCGACATCCACGCTAGTGCAGCCGCGGACAGAAGCTAGTTTATAATATGTATAGATAAAGAAGCGGTCGTGTTATTTAGAGTACGTAGATATCTTTAAATGTATATGGCAGCTACTAGTTAGTATTGCCATCAACAGTACTTTTTTTTAAATAAACGATCAATTGTCTATTTTTTATTTTTCTACTCTTTGTATTTCCTGTACGTGTCCCAAATAAAATATTTTTCTTTCTTTCTTTCTACTCGATAAATACCTCGAAACGCCAGTCATCATTTTCATCGTTTCAGCCGACAGACGTCCACTGCTGGACATAGGCCTCCCTCAAGCACCGCCACTTCGACCGGTTCTGTGTGAAGGACCAATAAAAATATTTAAATAGTTAAAAACTAAATTATTATACTATCTGAGTACCTCATTATCAAGAATTAAAAAACATATAAAGAAAATAGAATAAATGCTGTGGAAATGCGTTCCTAGCGAAGCATGTGTGGTGTGACTATGAATGATAGGCTGAAGAATGATGTGATAAGGCAACGGTGCGGTTTAAAAGAAGATGTAGTGACAAAAATGTACAAGAGTATTCTTAGATGGTTTGGTCATGTTGAGAGGATGAAAGAAAGGCGACTAACAAAAGGTATTTGCAAGACAGAGGTGAGTGGAAACGCCGGCAGGGGTCGCCCTAGGAGGACATATAGTGACCTTATTGGTAATGTTCTTCAGAAAGGTCAGATGCGTAGTACTCGAACCGGCGTGCGTGTATGACCAGATGTATGAACGTAAACGAGGCAAAAGGAGTGTGTAAGGGTCGTAGCAGGTGGCCTTCTGTAGTTTCTGCGTACCCCCATGGGAAGAAGGCGTGAGTTTATGTATGTATGTAAAAAATATATAGTATATCCACCTACCCGGCTAGAATGTAGTAAATACAGGTACAGTCACCAAGAGTAATAAGTAACCAGGGTCGTCGGATATAGTTGAAGTTTAGTAACAAAACGATGGATGTTTTCGAATTAAATTAAATTAAATTAATCGAAAACAAACAGTTCATTTATCAATCCATCGGTTTGTTACTAAACGTCAACTATATCCGACGACCCTGGTTTACTTAACTCTTTTGGTGGACTATACGTAGAAAAACGACGAAAAGAAAGGAAAATACTTTACTTCACTACAAACACCTAAATATTTAATGATTCCAACCCCACAATTTCTGGTAGACTCCTACACAAGTACAATAAATATCTAAGTTGACTAAAACCACAGTTTTTCCAATCACGTTAATCTCTCTAAAAGCATTCGTTTTACAGAGTGCGCCGGGAAAATCAATTGGTCTGTTTAGAGGATACGACTTTTAGGCGGTGTCGTCATGTCGTGAGGTAGTCGTCACGTGATTTCATAGTAAAACTCATATAATCACGGCTTTTGTTAGATAGGAATACGCAACATACAACTTTCGCTTGATACACGCTTTTACTAAAAAGTAGAGGAAATATTCGGTATGGTAAAAAAAAAGAAAGAAAATACGTTTATTTGCGGTAAACATACAAACACACAAACACAAAAAAGAACGAGTTGGGGGAAAATATGCGTCACATTCACGCAAAACGACAATCGCTCAGCATAATGCTACGACCCTATGCGAGACAGAGTCCCAGCGCTGGTTTTCAGCGATAGCCGGCGCTGACGTGTTGACGTCAACCAGTGCAGCATACGAAAATTAAAAATAAACAAAAAAATAAGAAATAAAATAAATACACTCTACCTAGTTCAAAATGTATATAAACATAACATTTATAAAGTGATAACATTCCGGTGGTAACATTTTGTACGTTTGGTACGTAATGAGGGCTATCGCTTTTGTGCTCACCAATTGGCGCCACTGGCGAGTAAAGTCCAGTCAGTACTTTTATTTAATGCTTTGGATATGTTTAAGTACCCATAAGTTCATATTATTTTTATTTTATTACATTTTAAAACTTCAAATGAATATTTCGATTGTAATGTTCCTAAAATTGGCAAGCATGAAGCAGACAAATATTACTCTTCCTTCAAGTGCTACCAAATTACATCCTAAATTTTTACTTAAAATCTTAAGCCTTAATTAATCAGGAATGGCACATCCATTACAAAAAACATGAATCATTAGTTAAAATCCGTGATAAAAAATCCCGCAAACAATGAACGTTCAGTACAATTGACACCTAGAGACCTTACTCTACACTAGCACCTCTAGCGGCGAACTCAAGCGCGATAGCCCTCAGTCTTTTATGTATTAAAATGAGGTATTTAGAATAATTCCCACATTGAACTTTTAACTGGGAAATGTAGGTAGTTAAAATTACCCACATTTCAGTTGGTTTCTGATACTCTAATCGATACCTCATACCTCAGTCGCTTGATCCTTGATCCTTGATCCGTGATCCCATACCCTTGATTTTCCACTGAAGATATCAAAATGGTTGATCAAAATACCAACAACCACTCATAATTACAAGACTTAACAGTAGAGTAGAATTTATCAGATATAGAATCCGGGAGTCAATTTCAGAAAAATAGTGGCATTAAAGACGAAAAACACCGGTATTCGCTGCACCCGATTGTACTGGATGACAACCCCGACATAGTTGGAAAAGGGTTCAGCAGACGATAAAAGACGATCGTCCCGAAGTCGTTTCGTGACCATTGACAGTCGTGACATTCAAATTGTCCCATTGCAAGAAGCTCGCCATCTGAAAAGTGGTATAAAGTGCTTTTAAAATGTAGACCATGCCGTTATTGTAACTCAAATGGAATGATCACGCCTTCATATTTACACTTGTAGCCTTCGTAACGGTAATAAATCAATAGGAAATGTAAAATGTCAACACCACGTCACGCCTATAAGCCTCAAAAGAGTAGGTTCACAAAGACTTAGGACAGTTCTGATGAAGTCCAATGTAAAAGAATAGGCTCCTATTGCAGTGGTGGCCCAGTGGTATCGGCCCCGACTTACGAATTGTAGGTCGCAGGTTCGAACCCAGGCAGGCACTTTACTTTTTGTATTTAATTTCATCACCACTGCTCTTAAAACCGTGAAGGATAACATCGTGAGGAAATCGTCATGTTCTAGGAAAAAAAAAAATTAAAGACATGTGACATCTACCAACCCGCACTGGACCCGCGTGGTAGAATACGGCCCGCTCCCTCTCACAGAGAGGAGGCCTGGGTCCCAGCAGTGGGAACGTTGATTATGTAGGCTCCTATTATTATGAGGGCACAGACTTTGACACCGGACTACAACTGAGAATCTTCTGTTTGTTTTTCCACTTCCGCCCACTAGACCAATGCGGAATTTATTTTAATCATTCATCAACATCATTCACAGCCTGACTTCGCTCACTGCTGAGAGTAGGCCTCTCTTTTCTTGTCTCAATCCCCACGCTCCTGTGCCAGCCTCATCCAGGTTCATAACCATTGAAAATTTAACAAGAAAATTTACAAAAAGTTTGATCTCGTAAAAATATAGCTATTCTGAAAGGTATGTAGCAATGCTGGCTGCTCAAGGTAAGCTAGATCACCAGGGTTATTTAGGTACTGTCGAAGGCTCTTTGAATTTATCTCCGTTGACCAGTGAGCGTCTTTATAAGTGAATTTTAGTATCACAATGACTGTCACTGGGTACCAGGGAATATCGGTAACTATGTAAATCAAAATTAGATTTCTTCGATTAAATTATACCCTTAGGATTCTATCTGTGGGCCTAGATAAATGGCATATCGCTTTCAAAGCGTTTCGTATTTCTACCACGACTTTCAACAGGATTGACACAACTTTTCGATAGCTTATTTCAGTCCTATATATTTTTCATTCCTCTTGCTCAAAAAGTCCGTCATTGTCATTCATTTTTATCCTCGCTAAAGCTCGGGAGTAAAACTACCTCGTACATAATGATTAATTTTATCCCCTAGTATAAAAATCGACTATTTGACTTTTCCATCATTGTTACCGCTGATAGAATGCCACTTTGTGCAAGCCCTTTAAAACTACCTACCTACATATTTGATCCAAGGAGATAAGCAAGCATCTATATGTATAAGCAGTTACCTCATATGCAGACTGTACTGGCGCCAATAATAACATAATAAATATTGATGGTAACTAATAAATGTTGTTATTATTGTATAACTAGATCATTTATAATATTATCACAATAATTTATGTGCATAACACGTATGAATTAGTTTAAAATAATATGCATGTAGGATTGATTTATTTTATAGCACAACTTTGTTGATATAAAATTATGGAACGATCGATGACATATTTATTGGTTTTGACTTTTATAGCAACCACGTTTATGGTTCAGACTTAGGTACTTACTATAAATTTAGTACTAAAAATATTAAATCTTATGAGTGTCACTAAAGACATGACAGTAATCAAAATTCAATATGGCGACCACCAGACGCCATATTGTGAAAAAGAAAAAAAATTAAGTCGACAAACATCGTGCGTGACTTGTACTGTGTATTTATTTTATTTTTTATTTTGCCTCGTTTTTTATCTACATACATAAATTCACGCCTTCTTCCCATGGTAGGCAGAAACTATAGAAACCCACCTGCTACGATCCTTACATATTCCTTTTGCCTCGTTTACGTTCATACATCTGGTCATACTCGCACGCCGGTTGCGAGTACTACACACCTGACCTTTCTGAAGAGCATCACCAATAAGGTCACTGTGTGTCCTTCTAGGGCGCCTCTCCCGGCGTTTCCACTCACATCTGCCTTGTAAATACCTTTTGTTAGCCGCCTTTCATTCATCCTCTAGTTTTTTTTTTTTCTCCTTATGAAAAGCCTTTATGATTCCTTCTCAAGTCATCTGTATCATCAATCCCCATATATCCCCGTAAAATTAACGATACTACAAATCCCGATAGAAGCACACTTGTCAACTCGATCGACTCAGGAGTTGCAACAAATTGCGCTAGTGTACTCGACTCGACGGCACTCGAATGCACTCGGCACAACCCTATTGTGGCGCAGCCCTATTGTGACGGTGCTATTGTGTAGCCATTGTCTCGGCTTCGTTACTCGTGCATTGTTTTTAATATTCTTTTATTTTACTGTTTTGTTGGGGGGTTGGGGCCTAGTGGGAGCGGTGAGCGGGGCGATTTGTTGAGAGTGGAAGAAATAGATGTTTGCATAATAATATGTATAAAATTTACAGGAATATCCTTAGCATATAGTAGGCAGTAATAGTCTCCAGTATTGAAGCATTAAAGGCTCCCGTAAACAGGCGCGACACGACAGCACGACACAAAGACACCGCTCCTCGCGCGACACGCGGTGCCTTTGTGTCGCGCTGTCACGTTGCGCCACTGTGCACGAGCCTTAATAGAGTTAAGGCTCCCATAGACAGGCGCGACGCGACAGCGCGACACAAAGGCGCCGATCGTCGCGCGACGAGCGGTGCCTTCAAGTCGCGCGCGATTCACGTCGCGTGTCGCGCCTTTTTGTAGGAGCCTTTACAGTACTTTCCCATGGGTTTAAAAAAAACCCCTTGTAGACAAGACCATTCTAATAAAATTTTAGTTGCATAACTGTATTAACTGTTCAAAATATTTGTGAAAACTAAAGCTAAGCACGCACTACGATTTTAATCGTTGAAATTTTTAAACTGCGAAATATAATCGTAAATTAAAATAATTTTCAAGCGAATTCACAACCGTTTTTTTACCGCAGTGCGCAGACTCTAGTATATTGGTATTGTTCACAGATATGCGACTATTATCCGCAACGATTAAAATTCGTAGTGCGCGCTTAGCCTAAAGGTGGATACACATTTTGCGTGCAATGTGTGTACTTGCATTATAATCATAGATATAATATATTTCTATGATTATAATAGACCACATTGCGAGGCATGTACTTCGCATGCGATGCGCCACGCGCCACACTCCTCGCGAAGTGTGTATCCACCTTAAAATTTGCTTTAAGGTTCCCACAGACAGGCGCGACGCGACAGCGCTACACAAAGGCGCCGCCCGTCCCGCGACACGCGGTGCCTTTGTGTCGAGCGTCGCATCGCGCCAGTGTGTACGAGCCTTTAACTACACATATTTACTGATCAGAGTCATTTGTATTCACATTTATTCATTCTTTGGAACACCTTTATACAACCCTTGTAGAACTTTTAGAACCCTTGTAGATTCTTACTGAATAGTAAGAATCTCACCGTAAAAAGGTAGATGAAAAGTGTCAATACAAACACGTGTTTTGTGAGAGAAAAGATTTTTTATATTTTTTATTTTTTTATTTAATGGCGTCAGGCGGAATGACAGCTCACTTCATTTAAGTTTTCAGGGTGAGATTTTTACAGAATAGACCATCTGGTTTCCAGCAAGTAGATTAGGCAATAGTGGCTTAGTTAAATAAATAAGTAGTAGCTTAGTCAAATCGCGCAGTTTCACACTGATGGCTTTCATGCCATCATTCGCAAAAGTACGGTATCCCTGATCTGCAGAATGCGTGGCAGCCGCAACGAAATCTTGAAGACTGTGGCTGACAGAATCGCATCCCCGCTTTGGAGGTCCCTTGTGAAATCAGTCATCGAATCATAATTTTAATTTCCATTTTATTTCTAATAACATTTTCAATGTCTATTTTAATTTTAATGATAATATTCATTTCAATTTTAATTTTAATTCTAATAAATTTTTCTATTTCCATTTTAATTGTAATTATAATATTCATTTCAATTTTCATTTTAATTTCCATGTTTGTAATTGTTCAATCTTAATATAATGTTGTTATACCTATGGATCATGATATCCGTTTTTTATTTTTTAAATCGCAAAGTGAAGTGTTCCTCGCAAAGTAAAACGCAAAATAACCCACTAAACCGCTCTAACCACCACTGCGACCACACCCCACGACATTGTGTGGTACCTTAACAGTTAATTACACCAACTGTCGCGATACTCAATTATTTCAACCACATAGTGTTAATGAATACGTTTTCAAACTGATCGCAGTCTGTTGGAGTTCAAGGGAAGACGGGTTGAATCCTGGGTGAAGACTCTTGTGTGAATCGATGTTGCCAAGCACACTATTTATACTTTTATCTACTCTCACATCGTTAAATTCGAATTATAAACTTCAAAATGAGTTTATATTTACATACTTTATAAACACAATACCGAAATTTGAAAGTAGAATCTTATTATAGCCATTTTTTTCTAACAAAATAATATTATAAAACAATTTCCAACACGCTTACTTGTAAAGTGATTCTTATGGCAACGCATTTAGGTTCATAATTCAGCTTATTACACACTCTAGTTTTTTACTTTACATTATTAATGGCACTGTCAAGTTAATGGTAATAGGCTGGCCCTATTACATGGGGTTAAGTACAACTTGAAATGAAATGAAATGATATTTATTTCTGTAAGATTTTTTATACGTCAATTGTTTGGTCAATATTTTAAAACAAGATGGCGCCAGCATTTCCTACTTACCGTCAAACGGAGTGAATACGAATGCAGCAACCTAATTACGTAACACACTACCCATCACAATCTGAATCATTTTGAAGCCTATTGCTAATCCATTGCTTCATATGTTCGAAAAATTAGTCTGCTCAACAACGTAAATAACGCCATGAAAGTTGTTGAACTGTCAAAATGAAACCCATTCCTACTATTAGTCTTTTACGTAATTAACCCGCTGGAGTGAATGGAGACGAAACTTTAAAAGGGGTTTTAACATTGAAATAATATAGTTTGTTGCCAATACGTCCACTTAATCTTAATTATAATATTTACAGTAAACACATAGAGTCCTTTTAGGCAACAAACCATATTATTTGAAAGTTAAAATCCCTTTTAAAGTGTCGTCTCGATTCACCCCAGCATTCCTATTTATCCCGTTTGACGGTACCTATTATGTTTGTCCTACACGATAAATCAGTATGTGGTAAATTTTATTATAAGTTAGTACTCTCAGATTGCATTAAAAAGTATTACTTTTTACGTTTTTAAGGCATTGAAGAACTTTTTTGTATATATAAGCTTCAAATTATATTGCCTATTGCTTACGAAAGAGGCCTGTAAGCCTTCTAGCTTACATTCCCTAATTCTGTGATAAAATATACAACATATTCAAACTAAAACTCAAACTCAAAGCATTTATTTCAATTAAACCATTTACAGGCACTTTTGAATTGTCAAAGAGTCGGTCAGTTAGTCAGAAAGTTGAAGCTAGTTGCCCATTCCAATACGTAGATCTCTATGGAGAAGAACGGGCAAGAAACTCCAAGGACACTCTTTTTAAATCAAGATATTACAATATCCTGGGTACATTATTCTTGTTGCTTGTTGCTTATATTTATGTGTAAGTATTCCCCGAAGAAACATGAACTTAAAGACTCGTGCACACTGGCGATCCGCGACAGTGCGGCACAAAGGCACCGCGTGTCGCGCGACGAGCGGTGCCTTTGTGTCGTACTGTCGCGTCGCGCCTGTTTGCGGGAGCCTTTAAAGTCTGAAATCGCCTCCACTTCTTGAGCAAGCGTGGTGATCAATGCTTGTGCCTTCTCTGTATGAGAAGAGACCTTTGCCTTGCAGGGGGACAATAATAGGTTGGTATTATTACTATTATTTTATCCCCCGAAAAGGTCAGACGTGCGAAATCACCGACATTATTCCCAGTCACGTTTAAGTCTCTTGTAATGAAGTGGTGACCCTATTGCCATCAACCGGGCACAGGACCGGACTCCTAAGTCATTGCAATAAAATATACAATATTCATAAAAGCAGAGGAAATGGTTAATTATAAATACCTTGTTTTATGCCTACTATTATAACAGGTTGGTAATAAAATCAAATAAATTCACAGTCCTACGGTTCTGGGCTCAGACCAAATAATATCTGGGTACCCGTTTTTATGAAGTACAGCTACCTATAAACTTATATGCATAAATATTCAGTTGATTCAGTATTTAGAAGATTTCAAATTAAAATATAATATGTTTTAATTTTGTAACCGTACAGCGACTCACGAGTTGTAGGTAAGGCTCGAACCTAGACAGGCACTTTACTTTGTGTAAATTATTTCATCACCACTGCTCTCAAAACGGTGAACAAAGCCACTATTCAATTCAATTTATTTATTTCGGAAAAATAAACATCCATATTGTATTAGTATAAAAAAACTTAGAAAAATATGTTAGTAGCATTAAAATCACAAACTAATTATAATTACAATCAAAACCAGAAATTAAATTACAATCAAAATCAAATTTTCAAACAAAATTAAAATTACAATAATAATCAATCAAAATTATAATCATAATCAAAAATAAAATTAAAGTCAATATTACATTACAATTAAATCAAAAAATAAAATAAATTACAAACAAAACAAAATTAAATCAATATCAAATCAAATTAAAATTAAATGAAAATTATGTCAAATCAAATTAAAATTAAACTAAACATGACCATAACTTAACTTCTGTAACAAAATTCAATTTAAATATATTTCTTCAGCACCAGGACCGCAGCTATGTCTACTGGACCAGTGCATCAGAAAAGGGCACTATGAGAAAGCATGTCCAGAACCGAAAATTCAAAGACATGTGACGTCCTCCAACCCGCACTGGGCCCGCGTGGTGGATTACGGCCCACTCCCTCTCACAGAGAGGAGGCCTGTGTCCCAGCAGTGGGAACATTGAGACTATAGCCTGATTATGCTATCTACAGCTTCAAATGTGAGCTTTTCTGTGACTTTGGAAGATAATAATATATTCCTTAGTAGAGGATGTGAGAGCTGCTCTAAAAGACTTAATTTATTAAATTCGTGGGCACCATTTTTTTTTCCACTACTCTGATATAAACATACAATTTCCTTGACCAAATATTCACGCACAAGCTAACATTTATTTCAACATGACTTTATACTTACCTTACTATTTTCCTGCTTACCCTTAAAGAAACAGACCGTATCGATATACGCCCTAATTCAGACTTTGTTACTATGTATCTCTCCATCTCTCTTCCTCTTACCGTGTTAGATATAAGAGGTATGTTCCGTCCCTGTCTGGTCCCCTATGTAACAACAAAGCATATAATTTTGTCCATCTGTTGCTAGTTCACTGAATATTGTGGTCTAGTAGCAATTTGTGCGCAGTGACATCTTGGGGGCAGTCGGGAAGAAAATAGTTTTGTATTTTTACAATGTTATATTAATAAGTTATCAAGGAATCAGGGGCTCGTGGCTAAATAATAATAGCCAAACGGGTCGATCGAAGGTAAAGCTACGGTTGCCACGGTCGGTCCGTGAATGTCGAGGCCCCTCCGTGCCTCAGAAAGCACATTAAGCCGTTGGAACCGGCTGTCATTCGTCGATCTCTGACAGTCGTTTCGGGTAGTAAGAAGCCCGAAAGTCTGACAACTAGTCATACCAAGGGGTATCATGTTACCCGGTTAGTAGGTTATGGAGGCCGGATAGGCAGTCTTATGTAAAATACTGGTATAAAGCTGCATCCGTTTAGACTGAAAGCCGAAGGCAGATTGATTATCAATATGTTCTAAAATCTTGTTTCGTTTTGAGCATGATTATATTCAGAATTAATTTCAATACCACTACGCATGGAGACCATACATTACCCTCGTATAAAAGATGTAACACCGTCGCCTAACTATAGAGACGATGTGATTTAAGAACTTATTGACAATAATCAATCTGCCTAGCCTTCTCCCAACTATGTTGCGGTTGGCTTTCAGTCTAACCGGATGCAGCTGTATACCAGTTTTTTACATGAAGCGACTGCCTATCTGACCTCCATAATCCAGTAACTGTGTAACACGATACCCGTTGGGAAGACTGATGGTCAGACTTTTGGGCTTCTGACTACCCGAAACGACTGTCAAAGATCTACGTATGACAGCCGGGACCAACGGCTCATCGTGTTTTCCGAGACACGGAGGTATCTCGATAATTTTAGTTTACGTAAATCGAGATTAATTCATACTAATGAATTCATTTCGACTTAGGTAAACTGCGACTGGAACCAGTGCAATTATGTGGCCAATTTTTTTTAGCAGAATCTCTGGGGTTTTGTGAATTAGAATTTTGCCTTATCGATCTATAGGCCACGTATTATGTATTATACCAACCAACATACCTACCTCTACAATTTTGGCACTTATTCAAGTCTTTAGCGAAGATTTGTGGGTGTTCAATATGAATGCAAGTGAATGAACGACGGAGTTAAGACCGTCAATTTAGTCTGAGATTTCCAAATTTTTTAAAACAAAATGCTAATCTTCATCAATCCAGGTCATCCTTTCATGAATATATATGCATTACAAGATCAGCACCCTAATGTCGTCACACATTTTCAATCACAATCCAAAGGGTTTTAAAGGAAGTTATTAATCCCTTGCCTGAAAAATTCCTCTGCTCAACAACGTAGTTAATAACGCAATGAATGTTGTTAAACTGTCAAAACGAAAGGCATTGCCATTGTAAGTGAGTTACGTAATTACCCCGCAGTTTATAGATCAAATCCAAATTGGTGGTGTTACCTCCGTTTGTTGGTTATGCCCTACATCAAATATCTTGCGGTCTCCAACCACGATTGTTGCCGACTGTACTCACGTATCGATGACAGCCGCGTTGCACTTCTTACAAGAGTACAATCGAGCACAATAAAATGAACGCCTTACTCGTAATATTGTATTTTTTATTCAATTCAATGCTACTTTTCATGAAATACCGACCCGAATGAAAGGTTTTTTGTTAGGAAATTACCTAGTCTTCGTATTGCTAAGGATGTATGGTAGGTAGGTTTTTAATGTTTTTTCTATTAATTATTGGTTAATTTGCAGTAAAGGCTCCGTTAAAAAGACATTTACGCATTTTATTTGAGGTTGAGAAACAAAAGCGTATATATTATTTTAATAAAAGGTCTGAAAACCTAGTTTTTTACCAGCGTCAATATAAAAATAGGCTGGCGCAATAAATTGAACTTATTATTGGTCGTAGCGCGACAGACTTCAGAAAATCTGAGTAACGATACAGGGTCAAATTAAATTAGCTAGCGAAACTCCGCAGACGTGATGGATATCTAAACATAATTTAAAAAAAAAGATGATGGTTTATATGTGCGGGCGTGGACCGCAGAGTTAGTGTAGTCACTTGAAATATAAGTTTAAAAAAACCGTTTTTTTTTTTTATAAACTTCACAGACGTGATGGGTTTCGATATCTAAACATGATAAAACAAAAGAAAACAGATTTTCTCAACTTAAACTTCAAGTTAAAAAACTAGCAGCGGTCGTTGATCCCACAAAAAACATTTTAATTTTTTTATTTTATCGTTTTTAGATATCGATATCCATCATGTCTACAGGGTTTCACTAGCTAATTTTAATTTGACCCTGTATAGGTACTTAGTTATGCATGTTGCAATACCCGCGCAGAAATCGAAAAAAAAAACAATCACAGTGTCAAAAAAAATCTACAACACCTTGACGAAGTCATCAAACTCCACATATTGCGTGCCATCGGAAAGATGATCACCAAAAACCGACAAAGAGTAAAAAATCGGAAAGTGACTCGTAAAAAAACCGGAAAGATTCACAAACAAGAGACCCGAAACGTAATTACGGCAAACAAAAAAAGACTATGTCCCGACGAATTATAGGGCCAAATTATATACTTTGGTACAACAGACATGTATAATTTTTAGTATTATTTTTTCTGTATTTTTGTATCCGACGACCTTTCGGCAAGTTTTGTGTCATTTTTGGACACAGTAACAAAAACACTGACGCCATTTTTTTTGTCCATCAAAATTGGTTAGAATACTTTAATTGTGTGGTCAGGGAATGGATGTCCCGGCCTATGTTTAAATTGATTTTTGGCAACGAAATGAATGAATGGGTTTCTTTTCTTCATTCATAGAAACTCTGAAAGGTTTTTGGAATATAATACTTAACCATCGACATAACGACGATGAATCGTTGAGCTCCTTAAGTTCCGAGTTGAGCTGTACGATTACTGACAAATGCGTGCACTGACTGTACAGGTCCACTCAATCTGTGTGGTTCATTCTTCAAAAGACCATTTCAGACACTAATCTACATGGTCTTCACATGATCTGACCAAGATTATGTTTGGACTTTAAAAGAGACTGACCTCTGAGTTTGTTTCGGCCTTTCTTCACAGAGTAGTCAGATAGGAAACGCCGACCTCATCTAGTTTAAAAAATATGATTGACGTGTAAAAGTGTTTGTACAAACCTACTTACAGAGATAAAATCATTTATCATTATCAATGTAGCAGACTTTTCAATTAAGTTTCTTATCAGGTTGTCATAACCAGCACCCTAATTACGTAACACACTATATATCACAATCTGAATCATTTTGAAGCCTATTGCTAATCCATTGCTTCATATGTTCGAAAAATTTGTCGCTCAACAACGTAAATAACGTAATGAATGTTGTTGAACTGTCAAAATGAAACCCATTCCTACTGTTAGTGGGTTACGTAATTACCCCGCAGTCATCATTACGATGTTTGCCGAAGCTCATGCTGGATCAACAACAAGCACACCAGCTTATTAATAATTATTACTCTCCCACTGCAGGGCAAAGGCCTCTTCTCATTCACAGAAGGCACGAGCATTGATCACCACGCTTGCTCAAGACGGGTTGGCGATTTCAAACTTATATTCAATATGGGGTTTATTTATAAACATTGCTTAAAGTTAAGAGGCGTTTAAACATCAAAAATGTATAGTTAAACAGTCGCTTATCACTACTTAACTATAAGCAACCTTTTAAATAAAGGGGTAAAAGTCCAGGTTTCCTCACGATGTTTTCCTTCATCGATGTTAATGATGTCCAAGATAAACTCAGAAAGTACATATGAATTGGAAAATTCACTTGGTACTTGCCCGGATTTGAACCCACAACCTCGTGCATGAGAGACGAGCACGAGGCTCTAACCCAACACCAGTCCCCAGTATCAATAACTTTATCAGCCTTTATAGGCTCTGAAAAGGCCCTGCAGATAACTGCAGGGCCTTTTTCAGAGCATAAAAGTATGCGCCACAGAAAGGCGCGTCGCGACTCTTATCGAACAATTTCCATTAAGTTTTCATATAAATTGTTCTACTAGAGTCGCGTCACGCTGTCGCGTCGCGCCTGTTTGTGGGAGCCTTAACACAGACATTGATCATAACGCTTTTCAACCCGTGTTGGCGTCTGAATTAAAAAAAATAAGTCCCGATTTCTTTACGATATTTTCCTTCACTAGTTAGTATTGCCGGGTAGTATTTGTATACTTCCGAATTGGCGACCCTGTATAAAAGTCAACCTCCTACCTTTAACAGAACAGTATCTTCTTCTTACGCACATCCCTGTATCAGCCTTAATCTTAGTGTCATCCGCTTTCAAGCCATATAATAAATAAATAAATAAAAACGTTTATTTCGACCTACGAAAGATCATAGATTACACAGAAATTCAGAATTAAAATAAAATAAAAACATAGAACTAAAATGACCACACAAACATACTTATTACAGACTTCGATTGTGTGGTTTCACACGTATTTTTTTAGTCTTCACCAAATAGTCACTTGCCAGATTTCGAACCCTCCTTTTTCCTAGACGCTATTTAACAGTTAAAAAACATTTCTTAACTTTGAAACCTACTTTACATTCAACCTATCTACACTCAAGTCCTAGATATATAACGCTGATAAGCAATTTACATACTTAAAGCCTTGGAGGGTTGATAATGATTGCTAATGTGAGCCGGTGGACGAACTGTCTGCAACATTTATATGAAAAGTGCTATGTCCATTGTTGGTACGACACGTCAGGGAATGTACGTTTGACGGACGAAATAAATGTTTTAAAATAAACGTTGTCTACTTAGATGGGGAAGGCAACTGTCAAAATGGCGCTGTCATAGCTAGTTCCCAAAAAAAGCTAATAATGCAAGACGTCAGGTGGTTTTTATTTATTTTTGCGATAATGACTCGTTGTTGTGTTCCTAAATGCTCGGAAATTGGAGTATATCGTTTTTCGAAACTTTATGACTAAAGCTCTTCGTAGAGAATTATTTTAATTAAACAGAGTTTGGGGATTTATTGGAAACATGTTGAAGAAAGTGAGTACGAGAAAATAAGCAATATTTAAGGTTTTTAATTCTGACACTTTCCATGTCGAATAAATGTTGATTTAAATAAAATATTGAAATCACCGAAAATAATGTAATAGTGGAATAAAACCAAACTGATGAGTGAACACGAAATGAAATGAATGAACGAAATGTCAAATTTATTGTAGGCCGGGCCGCGTCCCCCATACAAGAGGTCGGACATAGAATTAAAAATTGAAAAAGTATTTAATTGAAAAAAATGAAATATACAGTTGCATTACTCTATTATGGAACTACAAAAAATGTTACTACAATTTTTTTATTTGACCAGTACTTTATGAGCAATTCGATGAAAACTGTTATTTTCCTATGGAAATGGTCACAAAAATGTCTGTATCTCATGATTCCCTCCTTGTTTCGATTTGCGGTTTTCACTACTGTTATTTACCCATTTTATGCCACATTTTCTTCAAGGACACATGGTGCCCCCAGCGACCCCCTTCCGAGATATTTTGCTTTTAGTAACTATACTTTTTATTGTATAACTGATGAAATGGAGGTACATTAAGTATATTCATTACTGAGAATAAGTCATCCCTAAGTAGTTCCTTAAATAACAGGTGCATTTGCGATTACTTTAATGACTTATGAACGCTTCTGTTGCCATACAACACAAGCGTTAATGAGTCCTTAAGTAAAGATTACCAGTACTTGCTTAATCTAATTAGTTATTGTAATTACTATGTTAACAGCCCTTAATCTCTGCATTGTGATTGGATAATGTCATCATTAGCTTAGTAATGACTGAGTCGAATTTACAATAACACATCGAAAAGAAATAGAGTTTTATGATCAATAAGAAAATATGTAGGTATAAAAATATTTTTTATTTAAATAATATAACACTGTAAAAATAATTTAAAAATAAAACACCTATGTACCCTAAAACAAACTAAAAAATTATACAACTACTAAGAACTAAATTATAATAGGAAATTAATTAATTAACACGACCATTTAGTTACTAACAACAATAGAAAAGAAAGAAAAACAAAAACATTTATTGACCGATGGGTGGCATAACACAAAACAAAAAAAGAACAGAATAAAAAAAAAATACACAAAAACAAGAAATTAACAAAGAGACTGCTTATTAATAATTTTTGTTTTTTTTTTTTTTTAAATCGGTTGTTGATTATTTAAATTTAATTAGTCACAATTATATTTTGGGTTTTTGTCTGTTAGAATTTAAAAAGGTTTATAATTTTTAATGTATGTGTGTAAAACTATGGACTAGAATTATGTCTGAAATAAATAAATTATTATTATTATAATAATATTAGGTACTATAAGACTTAAACTATATTTTCTTCATCTTCATCAATAACGACATCATGATCATTATTATCGTCATCATCTTCTTCAACGTCACTACATGCAGCAAGTGTATCAGTTGAAACGTCAATGAACTCCAATTCACTCTGATCCACTATGAGTAAATCGTCTAGTTCACTAAATGAAGACTTTTTGGCTTTATTTGTCATCTTCGGTCGTAAGCTGGTGGGAAGAGGATCGGAAGATAATAGCAGATTATGAAGAATGTCTTCATTAGTGGCGATGCTACTATGCTTTCGTGTATGATATTCTCTAAATTTACGAAAATCCTTGTTTCTTGCTTCAGATGCTTCTTCAGACAAAAAACCTATAGGTACTACTGATAAGTGGTCCATTATCTGTGATCCATGAATCAGCAATTTGTGTAAACTTGCTGGCATGTTATACCATGGATATAATTCCACGAATAAATTTGCTGTTTCATCACAATATAATTTAAATTTTTGGACTTGAATTTTTTCGCCTGAGGAAATGCATTGCAAAATAACGGCGAGTCTTCTAATTAAATTAACGTCTAATTTAGTAATTTCCGCAGTCGTTTCAGGGTTTGCAAAAAACCTTCTTGTAGCATTTCCAGTGTTTGTATTGCCACTACCCTGCTTAACAACGTCTAGAAGTAAGCCTGTGCTTCTTCGGAAAGCTTCTTGAATGGCTTCTTTCTTATCTTTAACTTTTTTTTTATTTTCGTCACCTTTTGCTTGCCATGATTTTATGTCCATTCTGTAAGCAATGTGTAATAAACACTCCATAGACCGAATCCAAGCATGCAATGAACTAAATCCATGCTTGTATAAATCTGTATTCACGGGTTTAGCTCTCACTTCTTCCAAGTTATTCATTTCGCTTGGGCGAGCTTTGCACAAATCACACACTGCTGCCGATGTACCAGATATGATTGAATGTACCTTACCATCAATCATGGTTAGCCATAGATTGTGAATAACAGTAGCATTGCCGCAATCAGTCGGGTTCAGTTCACGAATCTCGGTCTCAAATATTTCCATTTCAGCCTTAACATTCGCTTCCGTTTCTTTCATAAATGTAAATGAAATCGGGCGACAATATGTGGTTGACGATGGCCGATCATTCTGCCACACTATACTTCCACTAGAAGTCACTAACTTAAGCGGTACAAGACTTGCCATAAATACACTGGATAAGTCTTGTTCACTTGTTGTTGTCGTTTGATGGTAAATGCTTTGACTTGAAGCTCCATCAAAACCCCATTTACTGTGAAGCACAAGTGGTTCACCAGCATCAAAATTTGATTCAAGTGAATCGATCAGCCTCCTAACTGTGAGATCAAGGAGGGCTTGGATCCGTATCTTTGCGGAAGTTTCAGTCACAGTTATGTCTTCTTTTGCCGGGTAGCATTTAAGCTTTTCTTTAACTAACAAGTAGTAGCTTGGGTATTTCGCATGACCTTCTTTTAAACTAAAGTCCCGAAGTGTGATGTAACGCCACTTGGATAACTGCAAGTAAACGTAAAGAGCAAGTGCTTTGTGAGTAGGAACTTCACGAAACGAAGGATTCTGCATAGTTTCCAGGACATTTAAAACTGTTGAGACGTGTTCAGGATTTTCCAGCAAATTTTTCATTATTCTGGCCATATCATTTTTTCCGGCAGACTTAAGTATACTTTCAACAGTATGCAAAAGCTCATCCGGACGACTGCAACTAGCAACATTTTCATTAACACGTCTTCTTTTGTGTCTAGTCGATAAATCTTCAAAGCGTTTGCGAGGAGATGTATATGTTGAAGTTGATGCATCTGATTTTGATGGACTGACTACCTCTTCTGCCTCATTTTCATTTGCTTCTTCAGTGTCAACAACATTTTCTTTAAAGCAATCTGGCCAAACGATATCGGAATTTAACCACTCTCCGTTCTTGTTAATGAACCTGTCGACTGTCCTTCTTGATTGCACCCATTTGGTGTAAACCCTATAGCAAAATCGTCGACACCAGTTCTTGAGATCCGTCACATCACTTTCACTTACCTGGACGTTAGTACTCGACTTCAATTTGTTAAATAAATTGTCATAGTCACGAAGATCTTTATGATTACGAAGAGCAACGTAAAGATCTAGATAAGTAGAAAACCCACGGAAAGCCATAATGACAACACTTGATAGAAGTTATAATTACAACTGAATTACATTTGCTAAACACACTCAAATATATAGGGCACCAAGTAGGCAACTAGCAATGAATTTGATAAGCTAATGATGACATTGGACAATCACAATGCAGAGATTAAGGGCTGTTAACATAGTAATTACAATAACTAATTAGATTAAGCAAGTACTGATAATCTTTACTTAAGGACTCATTAACGCTTGTGTTGTATGGCAACAGAAGCGTTCATAAGTCATTAAAGTAATCGCAAATGCACCTGTTATTTAAGGAACTACTTAGGGATGACTTATTCTCAGTAATGAATATACTTAATGTACCTCCATTTCATCAGTTATACAATAAAAAGTATAGTTACTAAAAGCAAAATATCTCGGAAGGGGGTCGCTGGGGGCACCATGTGTCCTTGAAGAAAATGTGGCATAAAATGGGTAAATAACAGTAGTGAAAACCGCAAATCGAAACAAGGAGGGAATCATGAGATACAGACATTTTTGTGACCATTTCCATAGGAAAATAACAGTTTTCATCGAATTGCTCATAAAGTACTGGTCAAATAAAAAAATTGTAGTAACATTTTTTGTAGTTCCATAATAGAGTAATGCAACTGTATATTTCATTTTTTTCAATTAAATACTTTTTCAATTTTTAATTCTATGTCCGACCTCTTGTATGGGGACGATCCACTGTGGGCCGTAGGGACCTAGCTATGGTATCGCCATATACAATTGGCTTTGACCGACCTTCCCCATTAAAGTTTAATTTTACTGTGTCAGACTGTGTAAAACTCGGGTTAAACTGAAGACAATCCTGCACAGGATGCGTGACAAAATTCGCTGGCGCCGATTGTGTCAATTAACTTGTATGAAAGTTGGAAGTGTAAATAGTCGTGACTTCCTAATCTCTAAAACAATCGACGCGCGCATTCGTGTCGCATATCCCACATCGGATTCCCCTCAGTGTGGCCAGAGCTTGAGAACGGTTATAATTTTACTGATGGTACTTTTTGTCTTTGTGTACCTAACTGCATAATAAAAAATGTAAGTACATAATTTACTGTAACAATGGAAACAGTTCCTTCTAGCAACCATTTCTTGCAATGTTTTTTTTTCGTAGAAAACGCTTGATTTTTTAATGATTTTTTAATGCGATCTAGCCTTGTCCTGTGGGGTGGACAGGGGAAATTCATTTCTTCATTTCACGTACTTTTTCAATGTTAGGCTGTACCTACACTATCGATATAGACAACTTTTTGCCGAAACAACTTTATTACTAAACAATAATTTATTTATTTTATTTATTAAAACTTTATAAATGCACAAGTAAAAAATACTGTACAAAGGCTGACTTAATTTCAGCACCTTAATTGCGTAACACACTATCACAATCTGGATAATTTTGAAGGATATCCCTAATACATTGCTTTATATGTTGGAATAAATTTGTCTGCTCAACAACGTAAATAACGCAATGAATGTTGTTGAACTGTCAAAATGAAAGCCATTCCTACTGTTAGTGTGTTACGCAACTACCACGCTGAGGCATTTTCTACCAATCAAGCTTAGTTTAGTTGTAATAATGTTAGAGTTAGATTCGAAGAGTTTCTGCCAGAACAAAGTGAAAAAAACACTACAAAGTGAAAAATAACTTTAAGTAATTTGGGAAGTCGGTGTCTTTGGTTTTGTATTTTCGTTTTTTGCCATCGACTTCCAAAATTACTTTAAGTAATTTTTCACTTTGTAGTGATTGTTTTGGAAGTCCGTTTTTTTTTGTTTAAAAGTGTATAATTTTCAATTTTTTGTTGTGGTACCTACCCCACACAATGGTGTACTTGCTATGTAAATAACAGTGACAGAAAGTTATTATAACATCATCAATATACAGTAAGTGGAAAAAATACGTATTATTGAAGCTAGCTGAAAAACTACCCAAGCAAAGTTAATCAAATTTATCCCTATCTACTAAAAAAAGAATTTTTGAAATCAATCTACAATTGCCGGAGATATCGCGTAACAAACATACAAAAAAAAATACATACAGACGAATTGAGAACCTCTCCTTTTTGAAGTCGGTTAAAAATATAATGAATCAGCACTGTAGTGTGGCACTACCTTAACGTTTTGAAGTAGCATTTTCCCAATTAGTCTAGAATATTTTATAATCTGAAGTCCTACTTTCCAGGGAAGATATAATGATGACATTGCTTCGTAATACGTAGGCTTTTTATTTTCTATTATTAGATTACACTGGTACTGGTAAAGTGACGCACGGTCTCCTGCGAGGTGGCGAGCCTTCTTGCCGGATTGCCGCCATGGGATGTGGAGGCGAAAGTCCTCGCGCACATTTGGGAGTGGCGCGAGGAGGCGAAACGCCGGGGCGTAACTCCGCTGCCGCGAGATATCGCGGCACAGCGGACTGAGCTCCGGCGGGATCTCATGGCGACATGGAGAGTGCGACTGTCACAACCCAGTGCTGGGCACGCCACAATTGCGGCGGTAAGTCCCCTCTTTGAGGAGTGGATTGAGAGGCACCACGGCGTCCTCACCTTCCGCCTGACGCAGGTCCTCACCGGATAAGGCTGTTTCGGGAGGTTCCTGTTCCGGATAAGGCGGGAGGAAACGCCCGGGTGTTACGATTGTGTGGATCGTCCGGAGTACACGGTGGAGCATACGGTGGAGGTCTACCCGGCTTAGGCGGAGCACCACCGTGTCCTCGCGGAGGCGATCGGCGGCGGCAATCTCTCGCGTCCGGCCCTGGTCCAGGCTATGGTACGGAGCGATAGGGCATGGAATGCCGTCACCTCCTGCGAAGCAGTAATACTCGCGAAGGAGGAGGTGGAGTGCGTGAGGGTGAAACAATTGTTGCGCCCTCACGCCCTAGTCGCCGCAGGAAGAGATACCCTGGGCATCGGAACACTATAGCCGATTCCCGGCCACCGTAGGCGCGGGCTTGCGGACGGCAAACAATGCGTAGCTCGCTGTCCGGTAAGGACCAGGCCCGGGTCGACGGCGCATTGTGTTCCACGCGCGCCTCAAAGAGGTGTCAGCACTAATATGTCCGATAGGGCCGATGCCTGCCGGGGTCGCGGATTGTTCGAAAGAGTTACCGTGGCCCTGGCGCACAGGCTACTGAAGAAACACGGGTGGGTTTTAGTCAGTAAGAGTCGGACACGCCCTTCCGCTCCGCCCAGAGCGGGAGAAGTTATTTGATGATTACTCACCAAAAAAAAAGAAAAATTATAAAATGAATGTTTAAGAAATTATATTTTCTCAAATGTTGGTATTGGTACGCGCTATTCGGCTATAGCGTATACAGCGTGTATCAGAAAGGTGTGGTCATATTTAAGGGTGTGGTACAGACCATCATACTGAACAACTTTCTCCATGAGACCACCATCGTAATCGAGTAAAATTATCTGAAAGAAAAGAATATAAGTTTATTTGCGAGAAACATGACGCAGAGAAAAACACACAAACACAAAAAATAACGAGTTAGGGGAAAATATGCGTCACATCCACGCAAAACGGCAATCGCTCAGCATAATGCTACGACCCTATGCGAAACAGAACCCCAGCGCTGGTTCAGCTCTCAGGATCTACTGTCAGGATAGCTGAATCGGCGTTAACACGCTGTTGGTCCCAAGGAGAAAGTTGTTTAATTTGATAGGTCTGTACCACACCCTTAAAAATTACCACACATTTCGGGTACACGCTGTATAAGTGGTGGTAAAAAGTGGCTAACTGCCAAAGATGTGCCAAAAGTTCTAAATATTTTTCAGTTGCTGTGTCGTTCATTATTTAAATTAAAATGTAGGTAGTTACCTATGTACCAAGCATACTAGAAATTGCTGTCACTTGTGAACGCTTTTTGGTAGAAAACTTACTTTTGTACCTGGCATACATAGTGCCTACCCTATGTCCAGCAGTGGACTTATTTAAATATGTATCAGGTTACAGGTGTGTAGCGGCATCTACATCGCCACATGCAAGCTACGCGTAATACTGACGTCACGCAAAATTCTGCATCGCGCAAGCAGAGTTTACCGGGCAACTAGCATATATACAACGTCCCGACATCAAACGTCGGGCAGTCAAACTTTCAAACTGTTAACAATACCTATACCTGCATTAAAAAATCACATGAAAATGCTTTCACTAAAGTATCTGCTAGCAACACCGACAAACTGCTAAATAACATCAAATTAGACGAACAAAACGGTCTAATTAACGTATTCCCATTAAATAATAGTTAAAATAGCCACTTATTATAAATAACTGTCAATTACTTTACTAATAATACATAATAAGACGGTGGCCAATTTTGAAGACCTCTGAAAAGTACTAGCAACCATATTTCTAAGAGATCATTTTGAAATGGTTGACAGAATAGGTAATATTCGAAATTACCGGCTTTTCTAAAGAAGTCCCGCCACGCGTCACCAATCAGCGCTCACGATGGTAGAATTCTAAATTTGAATAAGCCAATTAGATTTCGTAATTGTTGTGTTCGGGGGGCTAGTTGGTGAAATGTATCGGATTGGTACGATTGCATGTAATTCGTTTTAACTAGTAAATCATTTCGTTATGTAAATAAGTGATAAGTTTGGTGTAATAGTTACTATGTGCGTAATTTTGTTAAGACACGTGGAATTTTTAGGTATCTTTCATTTACAAGTACACATCACATAATCTGACCAAGATTAAGCCTGAACTTTAAAAGAAACTGTGACCTCTGAGTTTGTTTCGGCCTTTCTTCTCAGAGTAGTCAGATAGGAAACGCCGACCTCATCTAGTTTTTAAAATATGATTGACATGTAAAAGTGTTTGTACAAACCTAGTTACAGAAATAAAATCATTTATCATTTAAACCCTACTTTCAGGCATAATTTGTGGACATTAAATAGGTGGTAGGAATATAAACAGTTATATTTTTTGGGATTTTCCCTAAAAAATATAACTAAAAAATACATAATCGTTTGTTTGTTTGTTTATTAATAAAAAAACAATGTAGACAGTAGAAAATTCTGTCTAATTAACAACTATTTTCATAACTCTAGCTGTTTGACAATTAATTGATAAGGTACCTAACAAAAAAAAAATACTTTTAATACTATTTTTTTCCTATTTGAGTCCATTGTCACTTGTTGATTAAATATAAATAAATACATAAAATAAAGTCTTCTTTAACCAATAACCAATCCGAAAACTTTGTTAATCTCAGTCTTAATTCTTCACGTAATTTAATCACAGCCTATCACTATCCCACTGCTGGGCAAAAGCTTCTCATACACAGAAGGCACGAGCATTGATCACCACGCTTGCTCAAGACGGGTTGACGATTTCAGACTTATATTAACTCTAAATCCAGATTTCCTCACGATGTTTTTTCTACGCCAAAGTCAGTACCTAATGTCCCAGATAAACAGAGAGTACACAATATGAATTGAAAAAGTCACATTGGTCACTTACCTGGATTTGAACCCACAACATCAGGCATGCGATGCGACGCAACATCTCGACATCATTGTTCGCGTAGCTAAAGACAAAATAATCTTATTTTCTCGTCCAAACCCAACATCATGCACTTTTTTCCTGCACACTCAACCCCTGTGCAAACAAATTAGATGCCATTATAAGTGCACAAAGGTCTGTCCCACGCCGGGCACTGATATGTGCAAATAAGCCTATTACAATTAGCACGAACATCGATGTGAGAAGAGATGGATGCAAGGATCGGATGCGGGAACTTATTCAAACGAGAAAGAGTTCTGTTGGCATAGTGTAAACAATAAGACACTATTAATACACAATTATCAATTTATTAATGAGCAGATGTAGGTATTTTAAATGTTATACACTTTATCTATTATTGGGCAAATAAATCAAACTATTAGATTAAATTTCAGCAAACATTTATAGTCAAAGAAAACCTTTTAGAAAAGTCAATTGAGGGAACAAACTAATTAGTAAAATCAACAGTCAGATTAAACAAATAAATAGTAATAATCTGTTCCAAATAATTACTTTGGTAGGTATAAATTTTAATTCCATTATCCTTACACCAGCTTGATCAAGACGAGCTTCAGAAACTGACGGTGCAACAAATCTGCTATCAGGATTCAAAGTAGCTGTATTAATAACTGTAGTAAAATGAATAAACCAGGACCCTAATTACGTAACACACTATCTATCGCAATCTGAATCATTTTGAAGCCTATTGCTAATCCATTGCTTCATATGTTGGAAACATTTGTCTGCTCAACAACTTAAATAACGTAATGAATGTTGTTGCACTGTCAAAATGAAACCCATTCTTACTGTTAGTGTGTTACGTAATTACCCCGCAGATTAAGAATACAATCGACTCCATTACATTATTAATAACTCAAAATTAAAATTAAATTAGTAGCTCTGCTTCCCAGTACGGAGAATTTTACATCTATGACGAAAGAACTAACAAAAAGAACATAAAACTTCAAAACGATCATATTTATCAAGAGACTTGCAAGTGTTCACAGTATGCCGCATCCCACAATGCATAACTACACTCATCCATGCCCCTCGCATCGAATAGAGCGATTACCCGATTAAAGCCAGATCACACGGTGCAGTAAAATATTGTGACTGCGCCCCCGCCGCGCGTGTGCTCACCCCCTAACGCCCCGAGATTATGTACTGATCACTGAACAATATTCTAGTGATCATTATGTTGTAAAAATGTTGTTAATAGATGTTAATAGTTGAATGATGTGAGATGTAATTAATTTTACTTGCATTTTATAAGATCAACGATTTAACTTCGCGCGAAAGTGTCTTCTCTGAAAATGAAAGTAAACTGACATGGCTTGAATATTTTTTACATAAATAAAAGAACTTAATCTATGCAGTTTTTGCGAACAACTAGTAAATATGTTCGATAAGAAACCACTGCCTCAGAAGGAGATAATATCCAGTTGACTGTAAAATTCATCTCGATGAAAAAAACTATCAAAAGAAAGAAAAAAATATGTTTGTGTTTGTATGTTCTTCCCAATAAATCAGTAATTTATACGATCTTAAAAAGAACATTACCATCCAATCTGTGAACCAATCAGCATTTCATCACAAACACAATCACTCATCTCGAATTTGTAATGTCACTAAAATTAACAAATCGAATTTGTAATGTAACCAAAATCTTTACGTAATCGCTATCAAATCAATTCTCCACTAATACCAACATTACAAATTAATACCCCGATATATTTTACCCCACCACACTTACACCCCCGGGGGCCAGTTCATATCGCCCCCAATTCATAGGTTACTAGGGGACTATGGGTTTATTCCATATGGTTGGATGGGAAAGGATCAAGTTATTCAGAAGTGTGAATTGATAATGTTATTCTGTATGGGGAAGTGATTTTTGACGTGTTATAGTTTTGTATTGCGGTGTGGGAAAATAAAAATAATTAACTAGTGTTTATTTATTTTTGTATTTTGGTAAAGTATCATTTAGTTTTCTTTTAGTAAAAATTGCAAGAGATTTTGGTTTTTCGCAATAAGTTACCGAAGGCTAGAATCTATTAAATCCATATCTGTACTTGATTGTGACTCCCAGGAGCAATGTAATGATAGGTAATAATCTTGAAATAACCGGAGTGAAATTAAAATAAACAATTAAGAAATTATGTACCTACCTACAAAACTACAAAAACTAAGTTTTTTTTTGTTTTTGTTTATCCAATACTGTCCCACAGCTGGGCAAAGGCGTCCCCCAAGTTTAACGTTTTTCCAAAAACAAAAAAAACACATGTGGCACTCGGGGACTGCCGCGGTAAAGCTATTGCATAGCATTTTTTATCAACTTATGCAATTATAATTATTTATTTATGCAGTATTATTTTTTCTTTGATATTAATTCAAGTACAGTCGTACCATATACATACACGTTAAGCGAACGCTCGGCCGAGCTACATGGTAGGCGGAGTGGGGGGTGTCAGGTTTTATTTTCGTTACGGAATTTCTTGATTCGGTCGCCGCGCTCAAAGCCCGCGATAAAAGCTATGCAATAGCTTAAAACGATACCTACTTACCTATAAAGCAACTTTATAGAGTGGCAGAGACATCGACGCATAACTTGTTACCATGGATTCAGTACATGATTCTGAAACCCCAGCGTTGAAAAAAAATTGCTGTCCAATACATTTAGACCGCGTAGGTACCTATTTATTGCACTTAGACTTTTTATATCCTGCGAAAAGTTTATATGCTAGGGGTCTAGAATCGTGTGCTAAATTCATGGTTACAATTTGCGCGTCGATGTATGCCACCCTGTATAAATAACATGCACGTGTTTCTATGGAAAATATATTAACATCACTTTTTTATTTAATTTTTCCCCTGCTTATTACAGCTCTAGCAAACTTCTTAATAACTCAACAATAGAATAAAATTAGTGCCGAAACTTATCGTTATCATCGCAAAATAATCAGGTCATATCACAAAGGTAATTGTACATAATGGCCAGTCAATACGTACAATGGCCTTTAATCAATGCGAAAAGTGGGAACTCGAGCGAAGCGCCACGTGTCGTGACGTCATCATAAAGGGGAGTCAAATAACTGGAAACGTGGGTAGACAGTTGGTTTAGTGGGACCGTGGAAATTGGCATTAAGATGGAAATACTTTTGGAAGAGGAAATAAAATTTAAGTTACGAAGAGTCTTGCAGGAAAAAATATTCTGTAATATTTTTGTTCTTTTTTGTATTTATGTGTTTTTCTTTGCGTCAGGTTTACCGCAAATAAACTTATTTTCTTTCTTCTTTTTAAGCTATTACATAGCTTTTATCGCGGGCTTTGAGCGCGGCGACCGAATCAAGAAATTCCGTAACGAAAATAAAACCTAGCACCCCCCACTCCGCCTACCATGTAGCTCGGCCGAGCGTTCGCTTAACGTGTATGTATATGGTACGACTGTACTTGAATTAATATCAAAGAAAAAAAATACTGCATAAATAAAAAATAAATAAATAATTATAATTGCATAAGTTGATAAAAAATGCTATGCAATAGCTTTACCGCGGCAGTCCCCGAGTGCCACACGTGTCTTTCTTTCCATTAGCATGTCATTATTCTCTTACCCTTATCGCAACTTATTTGTGGTCGGGATGTCTTTTCCTCCATTCTTCTCTATCAGCCATTTCGGTAGTCACTCCCTTTCTAAGTGGAGTGCACTGCCTTTCTTAGTTGTGGTACCTACCCCACACAAATTCGTATACCACTACTTGATATGCAAATAACAGTGACAGGAAGTTATTAAAACATCATCAATAAATACTAAGTGGAAAAAATACGCGTTATTAAGGATAACTCAAAAACTACCGGTCAGATCTTGATCAAAAGTATATGGGACCATATGAGAAGCACCAGCTTTAAAATAAAAAAGTATCATCAAAATCGGTTCACCTAGAAAAAAGTTCTGAGGTAACATACATAAAAAAAAATACAGTCGAATTGAGAACCTCCTCCTTTTTTTGAAATCGGTTAAAATCAATTCCTGTTAGTGTTTTCGGGTGTAATCTTTAAGTGCGTCAACGAAGATACGGGCTCTTCCGAAAGTAGTTGATCAGACAAAACCTGCATGTTGCTGTTACCTGCGTTATTATCTCTCCTTCTCCCTTGAATCCATCCAAAGGTTGTCTGTAAAAGATCGCTTTTAGCGATAAGACCGCCCATTGTGTCACCATATGTAAAATGTCTATATTTATATCTGTAATTTTTATGGTGTACATAATAAAGAGTATTCTATTCTATGAATAATTCAATTTTCGAACGGGAAAATACACTTCGGAAGTAGGGACAACTGTTGTTATTAATTTTTAGTTCGAGCCCTTAACTAATCATATATCCGTAAGTAATACGGAGTCAGGAAGGCCCGTAATTTAGACCGAAACTACGGACTTTGTGCTTAGGCAGTAGACCCCTGATAAATTAGCTCTAGCACTAACTACAGAACGGATAAACTGTTAAGGCGCAGCTAGCATTTCAAGAAGCCAACAGAAACCTTAAAAGCGGTGTCCTATGAGTAAAAAGCTAAAAATTTCAATTAATTATAAACAAATCTAGGTGTTGAATGGACTAGCTGGTACCTGGTCGTTTTTGCACGCTACATCAAACGCAAGTTACGGCGAAGCGACGTGCAGCTCAGATGTTTTAATATAGATGGTGAAATAGGTATAATACCGTCGATACTGATCCAAAAAGATATTGCGGTGATTGAGACTAACCTGCCGGGGTCGCGGATTGTTCGAAAGAGTTACCGTGGCCCTAGCGCACAGGCAACTGAAGGAACGTGGGTAGGTTTTAGTCAGTAAGAGTCTGACACGCCCTTCCGCTCCGCCCAGAGCGGGGGAAGTCATTTGATGATTTGTGATTGAGACCGAAAAAGCCTACTGCTAGCCAACTGTCTACCATCGATTTGAAAAAAAAGGATACATTAGTTCTTTTCCTTTATTTTGGAAATTAACGTCGGCAAGATTCATAGCTTATGATGTGTCTCGGGTACATAGTTTTAAAAAAAAGGTACAGTCTTGCTCCACATCCCCGTTTCCAATATATTTGGCGTCGGCGCAGCATGATGTCTTTTTCTCTCGTACATTTCTATTAGCCATAATTTTAGTCGTCACCTCCCGAACTATTGTAAATTATTACACATCCATAGATCTTCAGCTTTCCTCTACTCTTATATCCACATTCACACTGAAAGCTTTCCTGAAACGTAAACGGCATAGTCAGAATATGAAAACATCAGCAACAATATTATGCATTCTGCTTTGATTTCCGAAGATTTTCTAACTTTAACTTCCTGGTCTGATCTTAAATCTTTATCGACCTATACAGTGACGAAAATATGACATCAAATTATGTTATTAAGTTAAATTTGATATGGAATAGTAAGTAAAAGCACGTAGTAATACACATAATTACTTAAGAACTAACAACAATACATTTACAAGGTACCTAATTAGCTTAATTAGTTTTAGAGTTATTTATTAATACAAATCTCTAAGTTTAATATAGATTACAATATACAAGCTAAAAATTAAATATATATACCTACTATTTACAAGAGTAAAATTAAAAAATAAAATAATTTTAAACTGAAGAGCTCATTGGGCATCAAAAAATTCGTCCGCATCGCTGTCAATGGAATAAGTGCCCAAAAGACTGGCAGCATTGCCACACGGCATGTGCAACTTTTAGAAATGCGGGTCCATCGATTTGCTCTCCTGACCTTATTCTTGTTATTTTCACTATATTGACTCATAACTTCGGCATTCGATTTCATTGGACAAACTACTCAAGTCAATCCTTGAAAATTTTTAAAATAATCAGACCTTCATTTATTTTGTTTTCTCTTCAGTAACAAAAATCATTCCCACCCCTCTACACCATACTCTTTGCCATCCACTTCCCAGATATGCGAGCGTGGTTGCGCCGTCGCAAGTTTTTCTCCTCCCTCTCGTTCTCTCATAGTGCTCTCTCTGTCCCACCAAACACACCGCGCACCGAGGTTTTTGCCCGAAGGTGCTCTTGCAGTTTTTCACGTTCACCTCACGAAGTTTTGAAATCACTGACCAACGTTCGAAAATTCGATTTGCACTGCGTTTACAAGTATGATGTTCTATATGAGTTATGTTTTGAAAATTATTGGAGTGTGGTACAACAAAGCTGGTTATCGGGTCAGGGGATTAGGCATGAGTTAATCGAGTACCAACCCACACTGAGTCTGCGTGGTTGATAACGGCCCGCTCTCTCTCACAGTGAGGAGGCCTGTGTCCCAGCAGTGGGTACATTATAGGCTGATTAAGTTAAATAAGCAAGTTTGTAACTCCTGCTATCCCGGAGGTAAAAGCCAGTAGAGTTACTGATGCTTACACAGTTTGATAATTTTGCATTAAGTCCTAAGTAAGCCGTGGAGCATTCTATTAAAGATCCCGGAGCGGTTTTAATACGAAAGTTATAAAGAAGCAAACTCAAGGGGAATTTCTAAAGTTAGCGCCAATTATTTCGCTAAGAACTTTACATGTGAGACGTTCAATGTTGCCAATGTGGATACAATACCCATGATTATAATCATTTGCAATATCCTAACAGGCTTCTTTTCAAAACGTTTTAGCCATTTCGCAACTCTAAGCGGGACCTACGTTTAAGTTGATATTTTATCAAAACTACTAGGTACTATAAACATACTAATATATTGATTCAAAAGATTGTCCAAGGTGTTTCTTGCCCGTCCTTCTACATAGGAACGTACTACGCTTTGGAATGGGCAAATAGCTTCATCTTTCTGATTGACCGACTCCTTGACGATTCAAAACTGCCTGTAAATAGTTTATTTAAATAAATGCTTAAAGTTTGAGTTTGAAAAATATAAAAGTAATGTTAACACTTTTCTTCAAACGTGCTTTCCGTCGGCGCACTTCGCAACCATAACAGAAGCGGATTTAAAAAAACCTTCACTACTACAATTTTTATCTAAACCAACTCTAATAATAAGAAAACTGACTGCGTTACTTTGTTGAATTTAATGTATTTGCCTCGGACACCAGAAATCAGCTACCCAATTGCCTAACACACTTTCTATTATAATCCAATAAATTTTGAAGGAAATTGCCAATCCATTGCTTCATAATATTTAAAAAATTAGTTTGCTTGACAACGTAAATAATGCAATGAATATTGTTGAAATGAAATTATGACATGAAATGATGTTTATTTCTGTAAGTAGATCTTCTATGCCACTTTTAATACAAGTCAAATTTTTTGTTAATATTTTAAAACTAGATGGTGCCAGCAGTGGAACTGCCAAAACAAATGGCATTGGAATTGTGAGTGTATTACGCAATTACCCCACAGGTTCAGTGGCACTTTCAAGCTAAACTAGCGCTTGAGAAAAAGCGACACACATATATTATACATGTTCTTGCATTATGCATGTAGCGCTTTAAATTTATGTATTCTCTTCATTCCATCATTTTCCTAGTCCATTTCTTGAGTCTGTTTTGAATATCTGGGTGTGCTTACTTGTTTTTAAGTGAAAGGGGCCAGTTTGTTCATTCATTTGAGAAGTAGCTATGGTGCGTTTTCTCTTCCTGTAGAATAGTATGGTGCGTTTTCTCTTCCTGTAGAATAGTATGGTGCGTTTTCTCTTCCTGTAGAATAGTATGGTGCGTTTTCACTTCCTGTAGAATAGTATGGTGCGTTTTCTCTTCCTGTTGTTGTGTATGTCTTATTGTAGCTTTCACGTGTTTTAATTTAAGTTGTCATTACACCACCACCTTACATTGTATGTAAGGAACAATCTTTATCTATCATCAATCTGCTACCCTTATCTCAATTTATTTGGGGGTCTGTGCAGCAAGTCTTCTTCTTCTATTCTTCTATATCAGTCGTCATCTCGGTAGTCTCCCCCTTTCTAGCCACATCATCTTTCACTTAGTTCATCACATCAATCGTTTCTTTGGTCTTCCCCTACTCTTATAGCCATCCACATCCAAAAACAATCTTTGGATCTTTTTATATTTAGTATATATGTATATATCTGTCTATCTATTTTAGTGTATTGTATAGGTACTTATTATTTGCACCAACGACAGTCCCATTTTATGTCCAGGCAAATCACTCTCCATTCCAAGGTTGCCTGGAAGAGATCGCAGAAAACGATAAGGCCGCACATTGCATATTTTGTAGTGTTTGATTTATTTTTTGTTATATATTTTGTGGTGTACAATAAAGAATATATAAATTAATAAATATATATGTCACGGGAGACTATTCTATCTGAATGTTATAACATTCTATACAGGGTGGCAGGGACACCGACACACAATCTGTTACCATGGATTCAGGACATGATTCTGAACCCAGCTGCGTTGAAATTTTTTGTCGGTTATTAAACATATATGTAGATAATCCATCTTTATTGTAGTCAACAAGGCAAATGCAACTGAGTATCGCACTGATATCATTTGCAATATATACCTTATTATGATATGCATAGGATATAATTATCTAAACTTGTTTTATTATAAGCTCCATACTGCAACATTTGAAACGATGTGTTTTCTTCTTAGGAGACCGTCGGCGCAAAGATCAACAACTACCAACAAAGCCAGGTGCGGATCTAGGTTTCGCTCAAGGGGGGCAAATGTTTCTTTCTGGGAGGATGGGGGACGGTGAGGGCGGGCTGAATGTCTCAAACCATGAAAGCCAAAAGGGAATCCTTATGGCCAATAATATTAATCAGATATTTAATAATAGAAATTACATGTGTGACTCACGATTATTGTTCATCTAGGACTTTTATTCATTTATTCACTATTTACTATGACTTTCATTTAATTATTGACTACTTGACATTCAAAAATAAAAGGGTTAAGGTGATTATCCAATTTAATAATTTTGAAATATTTATTGTTATTCAGCATGGCATTTGGTAGTAGATTGTTAATTTATGTGTAAAATTTTGCATGCCCAAGCAACGGCAGAGCATGGAGAACTTATGAAAACATGTATAAAATCTATACCCCTACCCATGTTGGCAAAAAATAAATGATTTGATTTGATGTGATTTGAAAGCCCTTTGAGGATAACTACGACTTTTATATCTTAGTAATACCTATACAAAGTAAAAATATAGGTTATAAAACTATGTTTATGTCCAATTTAGAGTTTCAGACTCAGTTTGGTCGTGTTGAACAGAACACCGAAGATTATTCTAAAATTATGGCAGTATGTAGCAGGAGACTTCTGTGTATAATATTTACTCAATTAGGAAATTGTGGACATTGATAAAGATAGTCTATGTTGGCGAAAACTTATCCAGTGGCAAGGAAGGTGCAGTCTAGGTAGGTGGTGTAGACAAGGTGAACCTTAAGTTTTAAGCCTTAAGTTTTGAGTTGAGCTGCACTATTACTGACAAATGCGTGCACTAACTGGACAATCTGTGTGGTTTTTTCTGAAAAGACCATTTCAGCCACAAATCAACATGGTGTTTATATGATCTGACCAAGATTATGTCTGGACTTTAAAAGAGACTGTGACCTCTGAGTTTGTTTCGGCCTTTCTTCTCAAAGTAGTCAGATAGGAAACGCCGACCTCGTCTAGTTTTAAAATATGATTGACGTGTTTGTACAAACCTACTTACAGAAATAAAATCATTTATCATTTAACCAAATCACGGAAATCTCTGGATGCGAGAAGCACAGGAGCTATCGATGTGGTGATCCATAAGGAGCTTGTGTCCAGCAGTGGCCTTTTCTTGGCTGTGATGATGACACTAATGATGGTAAATGACGAAGGTGTACAGAAAGATTATGTTTAAACACATCCTGGTGTATTGTTGATATACCTAAGATTTCGTTTTATTTACCGACGTGACGCTGTATGTAGCGACGGTAAACTTGATCAATGTTTAAAAGTATTTAAGAGCATTCGCCGTATTATTCTACATTAAAATATATTGTACTTAAATACAATACGTTAAAAATAAAGTCTAAATATGTGTAACAGGTTCGTTGCTCATTACATTGGCCCTAAATATAATTGGCGTAATTATTGTAATTGGTTGAAAACCAATACAATAACGTGTGGGTGTACTATAGGTACACCTCTGCCCAACCCGTCGGGGAATACAGGCGCTATGTTATGTCATGTGAAGAGCCGAAGACTCAAAGAATATTCTTGATCTAACTTGGTGTAATTCACGTAGATATTTTGCTTTGTAGGTTGAGAGGTTTGGTGCTAGAATACCACAGAGGATCAATGAAAAGGTCGGTTTTGTTGTCCACAGGCGGGGATACAAGGCGGGGGGGTCAACGGGTGCTATTGCCCCCCCGCCCACCCCCGGGTTTTGACCAAACTGAGTCAATAACTCTGAATTGGTCATAAACATAGTTTTATAACCTATATTTGTACTTTGTATAATAGTCATCCTCGAAAAGGGACATTGTTGTGTTTACAGCAAATAGGTGCCGATGGTCTTGAGACATTCACTCCCCCCCATCCTCCATAAACATTTGCTCCCCCTTGAGCGAAAACTTAGATCCGCGGCTGGTTGTCAATGTGCAGAAAGACATAGAACTTTGCTATATTTTAAATAAACTACATCGTAATTTGAGACTATTGAAAATCAAATAGGAAAATGTGAAACAAGATCTGAGTAAAGTTTTAAGAACCTATGAATGTGGATGATTATAATTATAAGTGTATTTAGAATAAGACCGAAGACCCCTTCTGCCTTCTTGCCCTTCTGAGGTGCAATTCCCGTATTTTTTATAACTTTCACAATATAATCTCAGTCCCAATCTGTCAAAAATACCTCTTCACTTTTTACTTTTTTGTCAATTTTCTGACATGCGTTGGCGTTGAGAAGAGATTACGATATGAATTTGAACGTTTTTAAGTACGAGAATTGGCCTTCTAGTTAAAGAATGACTGCTTAAAAATTGCAATCACCAAGTTTTGCGTATCGACCTAGCGGCGTCCTGATACCAAGATCAATCGTATCGACCTATCGGCATCCTAGTACCTTTAGTGACCTACTTAATTCAAATAGCCTAATAGCAACTCCACTTACCCCATAAATATCACCACAATTCACAAATAAACAAAGAAATTACACATTAAACACTAAATAATCAAGACGAACTAATTTACGAACAGTTCAATCTCCTACACTTAATAGGCCAATCTTTCATAATTACTCAATCCAACTGCGATTACCACGCGTTCCGGATATCATGCGACAAAAACAGACTGACAGACGTCAATGGAGTTTATTTTGCTCATTAATATGCGTTTTAAGTGCAATTAAAATGATTTAATGTCAATTTAAAATGATGGATTATGTTGAAGTGACTAGTGGCGCCATCTGTTGGGGAGTAGCAAAACTAAACCTGATTTTATTTGGGTTTTTGTTGTTTCACGCATAATGATGATGATGGTGGTAGGTATGGATGGTTACCAATTTAAATATGCTACGCAAGTTTGCTATTATTTTATTAGTTTTTTGTTTCGACGTGCTAAAACGGTGATAATATAGACATAATATCCTTACCTCTATGAATTCTTGCTTAAATTAAAATAAATGATAATTATTAATAAAAAAATTAAGTCAAATGATGATAATGATATTATTGTTTTTAATTTATTTTTTTACTTTGTAATCTTGTGAATTTTTTTTAGATTTAATAATTACTGTTATTAAATAATTTATTATTAATTTAATAAATGTTATTTGAATTTAATTATTCATCGATTGGCTTAGAATAATACTACCGACTGTCACACTGCATAATTTTTATATAGAACAACGGAGTCACGTCATGCGTGATGTCCAATATATTCGACCTGCTAAGTGTCTGGCATTCTTACCTGTAGGCTGTAGGTATGTTCCTCACTGCAAGCGTCTCCTCTTTTAACACACGTCTTCTAGTCTAAATTTCTCGAGATGATTTTCTCAATCAATGATAAAAATGGCAATACAAATTCAACGTGGCAATGCCGCCAGTCTCTTGGGTACATTACCAGTCGACAGCGATGCGGAGGAATTTTTTGACGCCATTTTTTAGTTGGTTAATAGTTTTAGTTAGGTTAGGTTAATTAATTAGGTATAAGTTGTTATTCATGCACTTAATTAAATTAAATTATAAGATATCAATGATTAGGTAGGTAGGTAGGTATAGGTACCTACCAAACTGCAATATTAATTAATTTCTCTATGGCTGCTTTTAAACATGCAAGAAAACTAGTGCAAGAGATGTCCAAGTGCATTTTCCATAGTATCTTGCACCTGTATGTTTGATGAATGCATTATTTGAGTTAGGTTGGTACTTACCACAAAAGTTTTCCTGAAGCATACGACCAAACAGGAGCAAGAATATGCATAATCAGCCTATAATGTCCCCACTGCTGGGACACAGGCCTCCTCTCTGTGAGAGGGAGTGGGCCGTAATCCACCACGCGAGCCCAGTGCGGGTTGGTGGATGTAACATGTTTTCGAATTTTTGTTCTAGGACATGCCGGTTTCCTCACGATGTTTTCCTTCACCGTTTTGAGAGCAGTGGTAATTAAATTATTTACCCAAAGTAAAGCGCCTGCCTGGATCTGAAACCACGAACTACAACTCGAAAATCGGGGCCGTAACCACTAGGCCACCACTGGGTCATTATTAAAAACGGACACTACGAAATTTCACTTTTAATACATTTAGTAGACATTTTGTTACCTACAACCTATTTTTGGATGTGCCCAGGTACCTACACGAAACCTTTTTAAAACATAACATACGAGTACCTACAATATATAACCCTTAATTTGAATTATAGTAATTAAGTATGTAAAACGGGGGGGCGAGCGACATCAAAAACATTAATTTACTAAAAGGTCACTTTAATATGGTTAATGGCTATTGTACATTAATTTTTATTAATAACTTAATATGGTTATTCGATGGAGTGCCGACATCATTGGATTTTAATTGCATTTTCTATAAATATTATAAACTAGCTTCTGGTCTCGGCTTCGCCCGCGGAAATTATCGCACGGGAACATGCTACCGAGACAAAATGTAGCCTACGTCCTTTACCTGGATGCCATCTATCTCCTTGTCAAATTTTACCGAGATCCGTTCAGTGGTTTAGGCGTGAAAAGGTAACATACAGACAGAGTTACTTACGAATTTATAATACTATTATGGATTAAAATCGGTTTTCAGCGGGGTAATTACGTAACACACTAACAGTAGGAATGGGTTTCATTTTAACAGTTCAACAACATTCATTGCGTTATTTATGTTGTTGAGCAGACAAATTTTTCGAACATATGAAGCAATGGATTAGCAATAAGGCTTCAAAATGATTCAGATTGTGATAGATAGTGTGTTACATAATTAGGGTGCGGGTCTGTCTGTGTGACCGCACTGTTCTTCCTAACTGCACAACTTTTGATGCGGTTATCTATCAAGATAATTAAATAATTAATTAATCAATTAGACAATTAATTCCAGAAGGTTTATGTATATAATACATAAATAGAATCAGGTACTGAAGTTACAGGAACAGTATGGCCGTCAATATCACTTACACCGCGTATAGAAAACGATTTTGTATTTTTACTCTTTAATGACAGATACCTACCCTCTTTTTATTCCAAAAAACATATCTACAAATGACCAATAATTTAAATTTAATATGACCGAAGGGTGGGGACGTTTTTATTACGGCCCCATATAATTTGCATGTGACAGAGGACAGTGAAACCCTGGTCGTTAATTAGAACCCCGAAACTCAAGGTGTGGCGTCCGCCATGTTGGATGGACACGGAATATTTTGTGTAGCAGAAGGGGAAGTTTTAGTGATTCTAGAATGTCGAGTAAAGAAATGAATCAATCAAGGTTATAAAGGTAGAAGTCATTCGCAAAAGTAGTCAGATAGGAAATATCGACTCCATCTAGCTTATTTTTAACCAGCTTCAAAAAGGAGGAGGTTCTTAATTCGTCTGTATTTTTTTTTGTATGTTTGTTACACGATATCTCCGGCAATTGTGAATCGATTTCGAATATTCTTTTTTTAATGCATAGGGTTTTATAAACTTTTCTCTTGGAGTTTTTCAGTTATCTTCAATAATACGTATTTTTTCCACTTAGTGTATATTGATGATGTTATAATAACTTCCTGCCACTGTTATTTACATAGCAAGTAGTGGTACACGAATTTTTGTGGGTTGGTAACACAACTATAAAGCGAAAAATAAAAATAAAATTACAAAAGAAAAAATACTACAAAGTGTAAAAAAACTTTAATTTCGGAAGTCGGTGACAAAAAGTGAAAATACAAAACCAAAATTCAAAATTAAAGTTATTCACATTGTAGTGTTTTTTTGTGGAAGTCGGTAGTTTTTTTATGTGACGTGTAAAAGTGTTTCTGATATTCTATTTACAGAATAAACAATTTCATTTCATTTCATTTCCATGTACCCGGCGAGTTTTCCCATCCGCAAAAATGACAAACATCTATGAAACTTTAATTTAAAAAAAGTCAAACCATTTATTTCAAATAGGCACATAAAAGGCACTTTTGAACATCAAAATTTACAAGAAAATAGAATTGATTCTAGTTGCGCCTTCCAAAAGGTAGTATCGTATGGAGAAGAATGGGCAAGAAACTCCACCGTTACTCTTTTAAAATGTTTTACAATATTTTGTATACATTAATTATAGAATTATATGTGACGACAATGCACCTATAATAAAATTAGTATACCACAATAGGTAAAAATAATTAATTAGAAAGCAATGACGGGTAAATTAGTTATGTAATATATACATGGTGCTCACATATTTACAAAATAAATATTGAAAAGTATATGACTTTTTAAACATTTTAACAAGTAAGTAATAATTTTGTGTGTGAGAATTCCTTATTTAACCCCTACAGGGCATGATTTTTTTTAAATCCTTTCTGAGAACTAAGGAAGGATTTAAAACATTTGTTATAATATAGAAGGACGTCTTGTGCAACATTTCATGCTACTTTTATGTAATTTAAACTAATTTACGATTGTATTGTAATTACTAGTATTTACTGATAACTTGTATGTGTGGTGCAAATTCTAAATATAAGTTGGTTATTAATTAATTAATAAATATAAATAAATATAAAAAATAAATGTTTCTAGTGGTTTAAGCTGTCTGATGTCGGTCAGTGAATGAATGCATAAATGAATTTAAGATTATTGTTATGTGAATCTGTGATAGTTTGATTATAGTTTTCAAAAAAAAATAGAGATAATAGCACAATAATCGATTAGTAAAAAAATATATATTTTATTTTATTATTATTAAAAATTAAATTAATGAAAATATATTATTATTTTTTGTTTATATTATTTATTTATTTATTACCTATTATTGAATATTAATTTATGTTTTTTGGATAGAGACAACAATGATTAGTGAACTATTGATCCTACAGACAAACTTATTTTGCTTTTCAGATATTTTCATGCTGAAATCGGTAAAGACGAAAGAAGAGTTGCTGCTCGGGCTACTCTACTTCTTGCCATCTTCAAACATTTGTTATAAAAGGACGATGAAGAAAACAACAGTCAGCTATCCAAAATGCCTGCTAATGAACTTTTTAACTTAAAAAAAAATACAGTGATATCCATAGTATAAATACTAGGAACAAACACAAATTTGCTGTACCTACAACAAGGCTCAAGAAAATAGGTGGCTCATTCAGATATCAATGTATACGCTTTTATAATAAACTTCCAAGCCACGTTCAAGATCTAAGCCTTAATAAATTCAAATCATTCATTAAACGTAAGTTGTGCCAGAAAGCCTTTTATACCGTTAAAGATTATATTGAGGATAAAAAGGCTTGGGATTGAGTTGCTCCATTTTTTTGCATACTGAATGTTTTTTGTTATTTTTATTTTTGCAATTTTTTTAATTTGTGTTTTACGTAAATTTTGACATTTGATAATTATTACATATAGAATGACATGACAATTTACTTTCTGAAGTATAACATTATTATCAAATGATTGTGAATATGAGGACTATGTGCGTCAGTTTTTTTTTTTTTTTCATTTTCTCAGGTACTATGTGTTGTCAGGTACTTTGAGTGCTTTATGCGGCCTACCCAAATGTCCTTTCTTTGGTATTGTTCGTCTAATGGTTGAGCTCCTTAAGTTCTGAGTTGAGCTTCACGATTACTGACAAATGCTTGCACTGACTGGACAGGTCCACTCAAATCTGTATGGTTCTTTCCTTAAAAGACCATTTCAGACATCAATCTTACATGGTCCTCAAATGATCTGACCAAGATTATTTCAGGAATTTTTATACCTGTTGACATTGATGAATTTGTATAAATATATTGACATGAATATTTACTTTGTCAAATAGTATATTATTTTAATTATTGTGAATGTAAAGACTATGTAGATCATTGTTTTATTTTATTCTTTCTTGATTAGTTTTAATCATAGTCTGGCAGTTTGAGTAATTTATGCGGCCTACCCAAATGTCCTTTCTTTGGTATTGTTCGTCGAATCGTTGAGCTCCTTAAGTTTTGAGTTGAGCTGCACGATTTCTGACAAATGCGTGCACTGACTGGACAGGTCCACTCATTCTGTGTGGTATTTTTTCCTCAAAAGACCATTTCAGACTCAAATCTACATGGTCTTCACATGATCTGACCAAGATTATGTCTGGACTTTAAAAGAGACTGTGACCTCTGAGTTTGTTTCGGCCTTTCTTCTCAGAGTAGTCAGATAGGAAACGCCGACCTCATCTAGTTTTAAAATATGATTGACGTGTAAAAGTGTTTGTACAAACCTACTTACAGAAATAAAATCATTTATCATTTATCATTCATAGACCGGTCTGCAGCAACGCAAGCAATGTAGCTTCTAGGACCCCAGTAAGTGCTCATTTACACGAGCGACACGTTGCCAAAGTCAGAGATAACTGCAGCTGTCGATTCGTCCGTTGGCGGCAGTCATCGACGCGTCAACAGCAGTTACCGGCGCGTCGACTACAACGTGCCATTCGTGTAACTGAGTACGTGCTACACACGAGAGGCACTTTGCCAACGGCAGAGGCAACTGCAGCCGTCGATTCTGTTGGCGAGTGTCGCGGCAACGTGTCACTCGTATATTTAAGCACGTACTCATTTACACGAACTGCACGTTACAGTCGACGCGCCGGTGGCTGCCGTCGACGCGTCGATGACTGCCGCCGACGAGTCTACGGCTGCAGCGACCTGTGACGTTGGGAACGTGTAGCTCATGTAAATGAGCACTTACTAGGGCCGTAGAAGCTCCGTAAAGTATATATAACTTTATACTTTGTTTGACCTATCGAATCTACCTATTAGGTACTGTTATATCTTTCTCAATATATGAAAGTAGGGGCGTATGAGAAAGGAAACTATATTTAATGTTTAACTAAATTATTATATTTTATCAAGGAGTTTTCCTAATTACATTGACAGGCCCTAGCTCTGCCTATCTCCTTTCTAAACAAACTACCATCACTTTTCCTTCCTTATTTCAAACTTGCTTGACTGTTCGAGAGTAACCATCGATAATATACTACCAGCCAGCCAACATAAGGTTGACACATGCAGATAACCTCTACAAAACATACATTATTCTCAATATCTTTGTTCTATGATATGTAATGTTTGCCCTTATTAAATTCTTCGAAGCGTTTTACTTTGTTCACTTATTATTTAATTCTAGTAAATAAATTAGATTAGCTTCGTGGAAACTAGAAATTTTGTTATTATGATATAATTATTGTTTCTAAGAGAAAAAAAAATTTTGGTGTATTGTTTAAAAGCGCTGTCTGGCATAGTAAAGTTTAGTGTTAATTGTTAAATTGTAACAGTTTTCGGAAATATCTTCTTTTTTTTTCAATATTACGTTTAGTATCTTGCTTTGCTTACCTACCAGTGGCGAAGGTTCCATACAACTCGATTCCTACCGGCTTCCCTTTGAAAAACGGCACAGTCAGTATTCTATAGAATAATAATAAACAAATAATATAATCATATTAAAGATATGTAATCCGACTTAGCTCTTACAAAAATTGACCCTTCGCTACTGTTACCTACGTATTTCAAATACTTTCCCTGTAATTATGCATTCTTTAAATTAAGTCGAATTTCTATAAGCAGAGGCATATGATTGTACTTATCAAAAAAATATGCAACAAAAATTATCATTTAGTGTTTTCTATTCTTTCAGATTTCAGACTGCTTGGAAAAATTGCAAGTTGATATGACACTCTGAAAACGAAGAAACCAACGCTCACCCATCCAAGTTGCCACTAAAAAAGCATTGCTAACTGAAACGACGTCACGTAAGTACAATCTGAAGGATGTTGAAGAAAATCCATCAGCTCGAAAACGTATATAACGCAATGAATAAAGACGTTTATTTCTCTACACAAGTTATGTACTTAATGCTAGTGTTAACTGTCAAAATGAAAGGCATTGCCATTGTAAATGTGTTACGCAATTAGGCTTGCGTAGAATCCACCACCATAGGTTTAACTAGGTAGCCTTAAAACATAACTTTTACTCCTATCTAGAATTTTAATCCCAACGCAAATTGAATTTTTGCAACAATTTATAGCGTAAATTAATTTACAGGCCCGTAAGCCATGAAATTAATTTATAGTTTAATTTTCAGTACTATTTCATAAAGTTGATGTTGAAAATACAGTTTAAGGTAATTTATATGTGTTAGTCATGGAAAAAATATTCAGATTGCCACTTTTTTCGTAACAATATTTATTTATTAACAATATTTATATGTTACCGTTATGGATTATTATGATCACTATGTTATCTGCACTCGTATAGAGTCCCTCTAATATGAAACATAACATCACGCGGAGATTACCTAAATGGATAAGCAGAGCTGCATATTGCTGTATAATATATCTACATTGAGAAAATTCTAATTGAAAAATCCAAAACCATCTTGATGAACTTGGGAACCAAAGACAAATCATTTACTTCAAATAGGCACATAAAAGGCACTTTTGAACGACAAAATTTACAAGAAAATAGAATTATTTCTAGTTGCCCCTTCCGAAAGGTAGTTTCGTATGGAGTAAAGGCTCGAACACACTGGCGCGACGCGACAGCGTAACACAAAAGCGCCGCTCGTCGCCCGACGCGCGGTGCCTTTGTGTCGGGCGTCGCGTCGCGCCAGTGTGTACGAGCCTTTACTCTTTTAAAATGTTTTACAATATTATGTATACATTAATTATATAATTATATGTGAAGACGATGCACCTATAATAAAACTACTATACCACAATATGTAAAAAGAATTAAATATAAAGTACTCGTAGACATAACAAGTAGTATGTGACAGATACACGGTGCTCACGTATTTACAAAATTTTTAAAAGTATATGATTTTTCAAAAATGTTAACAAGACTGTAATAATTTAGTGTGTGAGTTAAATTAGTTACAGAATGTAAAATCAATGTCGTAAAAATTATAAATTATACAATTAAATCAGCAACCAGTTTGATTTTGTCTAAACCAGGAAACCACGTTCAGCAGCCACGCTTAAGACCACTAAGCCAAAGGGAGTCATAGATATATATATATATATATATATATATATATCTAGTTATGTAGGTCTGAATTACATGACAATAGAATTTACAATTAAAATATAATAACCTAACCTAGCTAAAACTATTAACAAACCTAAAAATGGCGTCGAAAAATTCCTCCGCATCGCTGTCGACTGGTAATGTACCCAAGAGACTGGCGGCATTGCCACGTTGTATGTCAATGCTTAGCCTCTGGCCAAGATAAAAGCCAGCCCTTGGTTCACGGGAAGTGTCGAACAGGCGTTTGGAGATTTCCTTAAACAAAACATGGGTATATTATTCATATAGGTACCCTTATTAATTTTATACAAAACACTTACCTCTTTCCAATAGAAGTAAGCAGAGACAGACCACACTACCAAGATCCATGTCCGTGACATCACAGCAGCAGACCCTATCAGAATACCAGCGCTGCGACACTTATTTTTCTTCAATGTCGCAGCATCATGCTGAGATAGAGGCCTTTTGGCCTCGTACAGGACTTACTGTTGTTATTTTCATTTTACATTTTGTTTTTATTTTTATATTTTTATTTTATTTTTATGAGTGTATTTAGTTTAGTTTCTGATAATCCTGTGCGACTCTCAATAAATACTTTTTCTTTCTTTCTTTCTTTCAAGATCCTCTAAACATATGATTTACCCAAATAAAAATCACAACGAACTAACTAATAAAGCTTTACGTCGTAACGAGTCTAAAACAGCCTTATATCAGCTGTAAACTGGTCCAGCTGTAATGACGGTAAACAGAGCGATTATTATAGTATGTTTGGCGTGACCTGGGCTAGAGGCGTGGGTGTTTCCTTCCATGTAACTCCAGGAGTTTTAAGATGATGTGGGTTCCATTGAGTACGACACAGTGGTTGTGGGAGTGAGGCGGTTGTTCATAGCAATGTTGAGTTGCTATAAAAATTGCACCACGTTGACAACTAACGCAGGCAAAGAGTTTTCTAAATAATTTAAGTGTCTATCTGTATTTTTGACTATTAATTTGGAAATCTAACTGAATAACCTAATCCACTTTTTTTCGTTTTTATAGCAGATCTATAGGTATAGGCCAAAATGCCTCTCATCCTTCACGGATTTATAATTTAACTAGCCTTTGCCCGCGGCTCCGCCCGCGTGAATGGCGGATGTTATCCCACGGGAACGTACTACCGGGATAAAAAGTATCCTATGTCCTAACCCAAGTCATGGCCTATCCGTAAGTATGCCTTTCATTCAATTCTGGCATGAAAGGTAATAGATATTTCCAATCCCATAAAACACTTAAAAAGAGGTATACAAAATTTTCAATATTAAATACATGTAAATTTTAAAACGTTCCCTTACTTTACACCCTTGCGGATTATTTTGCAATGATGCTGCAACACGTAATTCTTTATTTCTTTCCTGAAGCATAAATTTGAACTTTCATATCCCTAACTTAAGAAATGCTGGGTTTCCATACAAACTTGCATCCCCTATATCACCCCCTTTAGGAGGACAAAAAGTAGCTACGTCCTTTGTCAGGATGCATCTGTCTCCTTGCCAAATTTTATCAAAATTCGTTCAGTGGTTTAAGAGTGAAAAGGTAACATACAAGCAGACTTACTTTCGAATTTATATTATAATTTTTTATACATTATACCGTATATATAGTATGGAAGTATGGATCGAACGCATTATAAAATAAAAAGTCGGTGATGTATCACTAAACATTCTATAGCGTAGGTACAAAACTGTGTCCAAACTTGATTAATTTATTGCAATCGATAAAAACTGAACAAGTATTTTTTATTTTTCAATTATTTTTACTCACACTTACTCGTTACTTAACTATAATAGAAATATTTCATCTGCTTCAAAAATCGACTGAATTTTAACAATCTTAAATCAGTCCTCTTACAGCATCAATTCGAATGTCGTGTCGGAACGCTCCAAAATCCGACAGTGGAAAACACAACCGACACTGCCGCAGGCTCGCCGTACCAATGGTATAATTACGACCAATGTTTCGGGGAACCAGCAGCTTTTATTATCTTCGGCTACTGTGATTAGATGGACCACAGATAACTTTGGGAACCCGAGGAAAATAAAACGAAATTCTCTGTGGTCACTTTTGTTTTTGGTAGAGTTTTAAAATGTGTTGTTATGTGTAATAGATATTTTTGGGGCATTTTGTGTTAGGGTTGATTGTGGAAGATTAATTTGTCTGTTATACGTGTCTTTAACATAACATCATATAGCGCCCGTATTCCTCAAAGAGGTAAGCAGAGAGGATGTAGAGGAAACCTTACATTAATTCGTAATTTATGTAGTTAGGTAAATATAAGAGAGCAGTGGTGGCCCAGTGGTAATGGCCGTGACTTACGAGTTGTAGGTCGTGGGTTCGATCCCAGACAGGCACTTTAACTTGAGTAAATTATATAATCACCACTGGTCTCAAAACGATGAAAGAAAACATCGTGAGGAAACCGGCATGTCCTAGAACCAAAAATCCGAAGACATGTGACATCCACCAACCCGCACTGGGCCTGCGTGGTGGATCACAGCCCACTCCCTCTCACAGAGAGGAGGCCTGTGTCCCAGCAGTGGGAACATTATAGGCTAATTATGTTAGGTAGGTAATTATAACCCCATTCGGTAAAATATTTTTTTCTTTTCCTAAATATTTTGAGTTCATTTGGCTGAATATCGATGTTGATTAATAGTTTATATCAAGATTCAGGCATAGTACACTGAATAATATTTATATAATTTAAAAGCTAACAGTCTTAAAATAATAACATGTACAAGTATATAAAAAAGGAAGGGAAAGAATCATAGGGCATCAAAAAATTCGTCCGCATCGTTGTCAACAGGAAAAGTGCCCCAAAGGTTGGCAGCATTGTCACGTTGTATGGCAATGCTGATTCTTTGGCTGGAAAATAGGCCAGCTCTCTGGTCACGTGAAGAGTCGACCAACCGCTTGGTAATGTCTCGAAAAACTAAGTGGGCACTCGGACCAGATAGCCCTATTTTTTTTTTTGGGTTGGATGTCATCATATGACCTCTCCCGCTCTGGGCGGAGCGGAAGGGCGTGGCAGACTCTTACTGACTAAAATCCACCCGTGTTCCTTCAGTTGCCTGTGCGCCAGGGCCACGGTAACTCTTTCGAACAATCCGCGACCCCGGCAGGCATCGGCCTTATCGGACCCCGTCAATGGTGCTGACATCTCTTTGAGGCGCGCGTGGAACACGACGCGCCGTCAACCCGGGCCTGTTCTTACCGGACGCCGAGTTACCCCATGGCCCTAGCTCGTCGTCCGGTAAGGACCAGGCCCGGGTCGACGGCGCGTCGTGTTCCACGCGCGCCTCAAAGAGATGTCAGCAAAATTGACGGGGTCCGATAGGACCGATGCCTGCCGGGGCTGCGGATTGTTCGAAAGAGTTACCGTGGCCCTGGCGCACAGGCAACTGAAGGAACACGGGTGGGTTTTAGTCAGTAAGAGTCTGACACGCCCTTCCGCTCCGCCCAGAGCGGGAGACGTCATTTGATGATTTCCCACCCAAAAAAAAAAAAAAAAAAAAAAACCCCATGGCCCTAGAGTTTCCATCCCAAACGGCTCGAACATATAAGTTCCAATAAGATTGGAATATTTGCGCCGTTTAAGGGTTTTCGCAACTGCAGCAGCCGCCATAGTCAGTCGAATAGGATCTAAAAAGTGATCCTAGGGTAATAGGTTGGATACCTACCTAAGTATAGAGTTTTCAGGTTATTTTGCGGGCTAAGTGATACATAAAATGTTAAACGAGGGCCCTGGGTGTTTTTAGCTTCTAAACTGTCAGAAAAAAAATACAATCTTTCCAATTGCCCAAACTAACAGTATCAACCTCCATATTTAATTTAATTTTTTTAAACCCCTGTGTGTCTTTTGACTGGACCCCAGCTTCCACAATTTGATAAAATGACAACATAACTTCGATGACATTGTAAAACTCACAATAAAACTAATTAATCATTCATGAATACCGATAACTGGTGAATCGATACATAATGTGCCTCAGGCAGGACTCAAACCTACGCCCCTGTGAGGTAGCACTCGACGACATAAAAAAAAATACACGTAACTAAATGTGTTTTAATACCTCTATTTTAAGTAGTTTTTTATATCGAAAATTTGACTTACGCCATTTTGATTTCAAGCTCAATGAAAATGCTTAATTAAATATTTAAATGATTTAATGTCTTATTCCGAAGCATTTAAGATCATTTTGCTTCGTTGATTTCGAAACTTTTTTTTCCTCTAATTTATGCGCGTCTTTGACCGCTGTGGCATCAACTTTTGCAACAACACATCTCACATTCTTTTGTTTTAGCGAAATTAACTTTAACGTTTAAAAAACAAAGTTGAATTTTAATTGAAGTTAAATGAACAGTTATTTTTAAGTGTTCATACGTTTTAATATGCATGCATTGTTGTATAATTAACTGGTTGCAGTATCTAGATTGAATTAAATAATAATAATATGACATTGTTGACGCGTTACATACTAAATTATCTGTAATTTTCTTAGTGGTTGAATTAATATTGGACTAAAAGCATTATTTTTAAAACCAGCTTGTAATTATTTATGTATTTGGGATCACCAACAAAGGCTACACATAGACAATATAAATCACAAGAATAAAATAGGTTATTTTACGTGTGCTTCTTCAATTACAGGAAACCACACCATGCACATGACATATTAAAACTAGGTATAAACACGATCACCATGAGCACCATGTATCTATCACATATCTAATTTACCTGTCTTTGCATTATATTTAATTATTTTTACCTATTGTGGTATAGTAATTTTATTCTAGGTACATTGTCTTCACATATAATTATATAATTAATGTGAACCTACATAATATTGTAAAACATTTTAAAAGACTAACGGTGGAGTTTCTTGCCCATTCTTCTCCATACGAAACTACCTTTTGGAAGGGGCAACTAGAATCAATTCTATTTTTTTTGTAAATTTTGACGTTCAAAAGTGGCTTTTATGTGCCTATTTGGAAAAAATGATTTGACTTTGACTTTTAACAAAATAAAAATTGAAAAAATTAATGATAAAACATGAAAGAAAAAATAAATAACAATATGTCAAGAGTGAGCATTCTTATTACAATGGTGTAAACAGAAAAAAATAAAAATAGAGAAAATAAATTATAAATTTGAGGTTAAAAAAAAAACCATGTAACGATTGAGCATTCATATTACAATTGTTTAGTATAATAATAGTTATAATTATTTCACGTTTGCTGACTATTGGAGACAGGTAACATAGTTACATACTTGGTTATTTTGCGGTGGTTAAATTCAAGACCTATTGCAGGGCAAAGGCCTATTCTCATGCAGAGAAGGGACGAGCTCTGATCTGCGGGGTAATTACGTAACACACTAACAGTAGGAATGGGTTTCATTTTGACAGTTCAACAACATTCATTGCGTTATTTACGTTGTTGAACTGACAAATATTTCGAACGTATGAAGCAATGGATTAGCACTAGCTTTCAAAATGATTCAGATTGTGATAGATAGTGTGTTACGTAATTAGGTAATTAGGTGTCATCACGCTGGACACGGTGGAGCATACGGTGGAGGTCTGCCCGGCTTGGGCGGAGCACCGCCGTGTCCTCGTGGCGGCGATCGGCGGCGGCGACCTCTCGCGTCCGGCCCTGGTTCAGGCCTTGGTACGGAGCGAGAAGGAATGGGAAGCCGTCACCTCCTTCTGCGAAGCAGTAATGCTCGCGAAGGAGGAGGCGGAGCGCGAGAGGGAGAGGCAATCAATGCGCCCTCGCGCCCCTAGTCGCCGCAGGAGGAGACACCCTGGGCGTCGGGAGTCGATTGCCGACTCCCGGCCACCGTAGGCGCGGGCTTGCGGACGGCGAGCAATGGGCAGCTCGCCGTCCGGTAAGGACCAGGCTCGGGTCGACGGCGCGTCGTGTTCCACGCGCGCCTCAAAGAGATGTCAGCAAAATTGACGGGGTCCGATAGGACCGATGCCTGCCGGGGCTGCGGATTGTTCGAAAGAGATACCGTGGCCCTGGCGCACAGGCAACTGAAGGAACACGGGTGGGTTTTAGTCAGTAAGAGTCTGACACGCCCTTCCGCTCCGCCCAGAGCGGGAGAGGTCATTTGATGATTTCCCACCCAAAAAAAAAAAAAAAGGTGTCATCACGCTACACTGCGTGAGGACGATTTCAAACATTAAGATTTCAGATTTTCTAGGTTTCCTCAAGATATTTCACTTGTCTGGAAATTAGTTGTACTATAAATTTGCTATATTCTGTTAAAATAAAAGTAAGGGGAAATGTATTTTTCTTCAGATAAACTCACTACCGTCAAACGGGGTGAATAGGGACGCAGGGGTGAATCGGAACGAAACTTTAAAAGGGATTTTAACATTGAAATAATATAGTTTGTTGCCAAGAAGGACTCTAATGTGTTTACTGTATTATAATTAACGATTAAGTGCCCTTGTTGGCAACAAATTATTTATTATTCCAATGTTAAAATCCCTTTTAAAGTTTCGTTCCGATTCACCCCATTTGATGTTATGTAACGCCGTGTTGTAAGTAGCCATTTCATATAAATGATTAAGAATGACAGTTGTGAAATGAAGATGGACAATTTAATTGATAGTTAATTTGCTAAACAATCCTTTTCCCTGACTTCACAATATAACATAGAAAAGAGGCATTGTCACATGCAACGTTTTGAAAATGCCGCCAGAATGTCACATTTAAAAAGTATGACGGAATGTATTTAATTTCTCCTTGATTCTTCATTTTAAAACCCCAAAGAAAACATGAAACTCAACAAAAAAAAACAGTTTTTACGTAAACCTCAAACCGTATCAAAAATCTTCAGGACATAAAAATTAAAATACAAAAACAAAAACTTTAAAAAGCGGCGTCGGAAGCCGAAAGAGGCTCCATTTAATACCAGCGTACGTAACCGATAGATTAATACGATAAATGTACGTTATAACCCATAATTATGATTTTTATTCACAACATAACCTTCATGGGTGTTTTTTGAAACATTAGAAACTTTAACAATTTATTGGTTAAAAAGAATGTATGCGTCAGAGGTTTTTTTAGGTTAGAATCATGTTTGATAGATATACTAAGGCCTCGAGCTAACGCTTAAAATTTGAACGTTGATGTGTCAAAAATAATCACGGTCGCAGGCGCTACTACTGAGCAAGCGGTCCTGGGTTCAATTCCCAGGTCAGGCAAAGTTTTATTGTGTTTTTCTATCTGGAATTTCTCAGTAGCAGCCCGGAGTCTGGATTTGTGCGCGGTTGATGGCAATAGGCTCGCCCCCTATTGCAAGGGACTTCAAAATTACTAGCGAAATGTGGGTGTAGTTACTATAGGTATATCTCTGCCAATCCTTCGGGGAATACAGGCGTGATATTATTTAGCAATTTGAGTAATTAATGCGGCCTACCCAAATGTCCTTTCTTTGGTATTGTTCGTCGAATCGTTGAGCTCCTTAAATTTTGAGTTGAGCTGCACGATTACTGACAAATGCGTGCACTGACTGGACAGGTCCACTCATTCTGTGTGGTATTTTTTCCTCAAAATTACCATTTCAGACTCAAATCTACATGGTCTTCACATGATCTGACCAAGATTATGTCTGGACTTTAAAAGAGACTGTGACCTCTGAGTTTATTTCGGCCTTTCTTCTCAGAGTAGTCAGATAGGAAACGCCGACCTCATCTAGTTTTAAAATATGATTGACGTGTAAAAGTGTTTGTACAAACCTACTTACAGAAATAAAATCATTTATCATTTATCATTTATGAAAGTCAAGTTTCTGAATCCCTAATCAAGTCGCTGATCTACAAGAAGGCAATCACTTTCAAAGCATATCATATTAATCAGTCTAGGGTCATCGGTTCTACGGCTATTATGGCCGGTCCATTGCCACTTCAGCTTGCTTATTCTGTGAGCTATGTCAACAACTTTGGTTCTCCGCCAGATCACCTCATTCCGGATTCTATCCCTCAGAGAGACTCCAAGCTTCGGCCGTTCCATAGCTCGCTGAGCGACCTTGAATTTATGGTCCAGCCGTACCGTGAGCGTCCACGTTTCGGCTCCGTAAGTTGCAAAAAATTTCAACGCAGGGCTTCAGAATCGTGTAGGTACTGAATCTATGGTAACAGCTTGCACGCCGTTGTCTCTGCCACCCTATAAAGCCCTACAAGGTTATTTTGGCGTGACGTCAAAATGTTAAGTAACGCCGCCATCTTGTTTAATTATCATAGTGAATGAAATAATGTAGTTCTTTGAAGTTTCTTTAAATAACCACGGGAAAATACAATATCACATATTCCCAGGCAACGACTGCGGTGTCAATAATAAATTACTTAAAACGAAATAAATCCATCAATATGTCAACGCAGTTTTAATGCCTATGATTTTTTCAACATATTATTGATTTAAAATACAATTTCCGTTTTATCACAAGCATTTATTGGACAGAGTCGCTAAAAACATTATTCATGTATACGGTAGCACAAAATGTAATTACAAATTTTGTAAATTATTATAATCTTAGTTTAAAGAAAATAACATACGTAGGTACCTACCGTACTAAGTACTGGAACAGGTAGTGGTAGAAAAAAAAATACTATCATAAGTCTTCTGTTGCAAATAAATGTTTTTTTTACAGTTATTCCATACCAACACTGTGAGACGTAAATTTCTTCCACGGATACAGCTTCGTATCCACTAGGCAACAATTGACGCGCGACGTGATGTACAACATGTTGCTCATCATGTTGTACGGCAGCGAGGATGTTTATTAACGTTGTCATGTTGCGCGCCAGCTGGCAACGTCGCGTGTTGTTGTGCAACGTTGCCGAACATGCTGAACGTCACGTGTTGCGCGTCAAATGTTACCTAAGAGGCTTAAAGAATGGATTATAGAAGCCCAGTGACTCAATTTTTTGACCCAGTCACTAGGCTTGTATAGACGCGATTTTTTTTAACGAGTCAGTTTCATATCGTTTTTTGAAAACAAAACCTTTACCTATAAAACTAAAACAAAACAGTCAGACGTGAACTCTCTACAAAAATCCGGCAGCAACTGCCCAATGCGTATAGACGAAGTCAGTCACACTGGACTGACAGCGACGGCGCGGAGGGGGGAGGAAGCTCCTAGATCGAAAAAATTGAGCAGGCGCCTGTCTGCTTTTTTTTTTTTTTTTTTTTTTTTTTTGGGTGGGAAATCATCAAATGACGTCTCCCGCTCTGGGCGGAGCGGAAGGGCGTGTCAGACTCTTACTGACTAAAACCCACCCGTGTTCCTTCAGTTGCCTGTGCGCCAGGGCCACGGTAACTCTTTCGAACAATCCGCGACCCCGGCAGGCATCGGTCCTATCGGACCCCGTCAATGGTGCTGACATCTCTTTGAGGCGCGCGTGGAACACGACGCGCCGTCGACCCGGGCCTGGTCCTTACCGGACGGCGAGCTGCCCATTGCTCGCCGTCCGCAAGCCCGCGCCTACGGTGGCCGGGAGTCGGCAATCGACTCCCGACGCCCAGGGTGTCTCCTCCTCCTGCGGCGGCTAGGGGCGCGAGGGCGTAGAGATTGCCTCTCCCTCTCGCGCTCCGCCTCCTCCTTCGCGAGCATTACTGCTTCGCAGAAGGAGGTGACGGCTTCCCATTCCCTCTCGCTCCGTACCATGGCCTGAACCAGGGCCGGACGCGAGAGGTCGCCGCCGCCGATCGCCGCCACGAGGACACGGCGGTGCTCCGCCCAAGCCGGGCAGACCTCCACCGTATGCTCCACCGTGTCCTCCGGTCGATCTACACAATGGTAACACCCGGGCGTTTCCTCCCGCCTTATTCGAAACAGGAACCTCCCGAAACAGCCATGTCCGGTGAGGACCTGCGTCAGGCGGAAGGTGAGGACGCCGTGGCGCCTCTCAAGCCACTCCTCAAAGAGGGGTCTTACCGCCGCAATTGTGGCGTGCCCTGCGCTGGGTTGCAACAGTCGCACTCTCCATGCCGCCATGAGATCCCGCCGGAGCTCTGTCCGCTGTGCCGTGATTTCTCGCGGCAGCGGAGTTACGCCCCGGCGTTTCGCCTCCTCGCGCCACTCCCAGACGTGCGCGAGGACCTTTGCCTCCAGATCCCACGGCGGCAATCCGGCAAGGAGGCTCGCCGCCTCGCAGGAGACCGTGCGGTATCCCCGTACCATCCGGATGGCCATGACCCTTTGGGACGCTTTCAACCGGCGGGCTGGCCGGAGCCTTAGCGACCGCGCCCACACCGGTGCCCCGTAAAGGGCCATGGACCGCACGACCCCCGCGTAGAGCCTCCGGCAGGAGGCGTTTGGCCCCCCCAGATTGGGCAAGAGCCGCTTCAAAGCAGCCCCGGCCCGCTGCAGTCTGGGAGCCAAACGTCGGAAGTGCTCGACGAAGTTCCACCGGCTGTCGAGGACGAGTCCCAGGTACTTCATCGTCGACTCGACGCCGATGTGAACCCCTCCTACCGTTATTTGGGAACCCGACAGTGGCGCGTTCCGAGGACCATGAAAACACATAGCCTCGGACTTGTGCAAGGCCACCTCGAGTCCCAATTGCCGGATCCTCTCGACGACTGTCGCAACCCCGCGTGTCATCAGTTCGGCCGCCGCCTGGTGCGACCTCCCCTGCGCCAGGACCAGCGTGTCGTCAGCGTAGCACACCACGCTGACGCCACTAGGGAGGTCGGGCGCCTGTCTGCTGGACTGACTTGCAAGCGCGTGGTCAACGCTGGACTGTCTTGAAACTAGTTTATATATGACCCCAGTTGCAAATCAGTACTGGACTGACTTACTGTACTGTCATATCACTGGGTTTAACAGTTTTTTAACATTATTTTATTAGCTATGTATTTTTCAGTCTTAATTCAATGTCGTGGATAATTTTCAGGAAAATATATTGTTTAATAGAACCTACAGGTACGTAAAATCGACAAACTTTTCATATTGCGACAGCCAACCGAATAAAACCTTTTTCCTAGCTACAAAAGTACCTACTTTCCAAATGTAATGTTTATTGGTAATAACATAATAAATTCACGCCTTGTTTCCCGTAGGTGTGGGCAGAGGTATACCTATAGTACACCCACATTTCGCAAGTTATGTATAAGTTAAAGCTTCTGACATATTTATTAAAGATTGGATATTGATAGTCCCTTGTAATAACCATTCAATTTTATCGTAGACACAAAAATCCAGAAAAATATATATTACGATGGACAAATCTATAAGTTAAGTAAAGGGCGGACTTACCGCTACTACATATTATAAAATAAATTTTAACTCAGCAACAGAATTTACTGTCTTTAAATAAAAAGAAAATAAAGCACACTTTTCTGCTATCCATACTTCGACTGCCGACGGCCCGCGGCCATTTTGAGAACGTTATCTTTGTAATAATAAAAAAATATCTACCTACCTTCGTCGGTCTGTTTAGAGTCCAGAATTTTTTATTTCATCTATTTTTTTACACGAAAAATCTTAAGTTAAAAGAACATTAAAAAGTCGTATACAAGTTACGGTTTTTAAGATTCAAGTTCCTGTAATTTTACGGTATTTTTCTATATCCTGTTACGAGGGTTGAATAAAATTTGCATTTGCATTTCATTGATCAAATGATCAGGTATTGATTTTGTATCTTCTGAAGCAAACCAACAAAGCTGCTCAAGAAAACGGGGTAGTAACACTAGTTACTGCAACTGAGTGTGTTGGAATTCAATTCTTACCCTCGGGCCGTGGGTTCAGTGCTCATGCGATGGTATTTTTAATGAAATCTCTAAACGGTTGGTTTACACTTCCCGTGACCCATTTACCTTGACCAGAGACTAAGCATTGCCATACACCGTATCATTGCCACTAGTATTAAGCAACTGACAACAATTGTCAAACTTTTAACGTTTTAAATACGAGGCTTTTGGCTACTTTTTATTAGTGTATGTATTGTGTCTATTTTTTTTTCTAATATGCGTCTTGTTTGGGCAAAATAAACATTTTTTCTTTCTTTTCTTTGTTTCTTTCTTTTTCTTGGGTACATCACCAGTCAACAGCGATGCGGAGAAATTTTTCGAAAGCATATTTCAGTGTTTTAGGTAAACTTTAGTTAAGTTAGAATATTATATTTTTATTTTATTTATTTATTACGTATAGGTAAGTACATTTCATTACATTTATGTACATTTCATTTTAATTCTAAATTCACAACACTAGTTTTTAAGTCTACTTTAACAGTTCACACTATATTTCCGTTATTAAATATTTTATTTATTTTATCGTTTCTTCCGCACACCAAAAAGCTCAGTTACCACCCGGATTCCTCAATGTCAATCAAATATCGACCATGTGTCACGTTTCTAAGAACATCCTCTAAAATCGCCCACAGCTCACATAATATATAATATGCAGGCAATCACGTCACGTCTCTGAGGATATCACCTCACGTATCAAATATTGACAAGATGGACGCGAGGGAGAAGTTACATGCATTCTTCAGCGGCTGGAAAGTTGAAAAGTTTGCTTAGCGAACCCGGGAAATTGGAAGAAAGAAAGAAAGAAATCATTTATTTGCCAATAATGTAGGTATACAGATATGATGGTTATTTTTATGAGAGTCCCGCCCGACACATTTTGCCTTACGGCATGCAAAAATATTTAATATAAATACATTTCACAGACAAAAAAACATTTAAAAATAATACATTCCATTCAATAAGCAACATTACTATCATTATAAAAAAATACTCATATTATTTAAAATCATTGGGAATTAGGCAATGCCAATAAATTAAACTATAAATAAATAAATAAAAATAAAATAAATTAAAGTAAAAATTAAATAAAATTAGAATTGCGATAAAACTAAAGATAGAAATGTCAATAAATTAAATAATCGGAAAAAAAAGAAATGGATGATTTTCAATTGTAGGGTTTTTTTTTCATGAGTATTTTAAAATATATAGGTGTTATTTGTTTACCAATCACATAATAACTACTTTCGGTCATAGGTTTTTCACTTAAGTGTCAAGTTTTTAGTTCATGACACTAGTTTTCATTCATCACAACATTTAACACAGTGTCTTTTCAATTTACATCTAAGTACTATAACTTGTCGTTTCTTCCACATACCAACGGACACATAATAATGGTAATATGGGCATATAATATGATGTACATAATAAAGGGTATTCTATTCTATTCTAATAATATTGCTTACTGCAAGTCCCCCCTTGCTATTTTATCTGTGTATTTTATATAAAACATTGGTCATGGAGTGGCCATAATCTTTCCATTTTCCTAGATACTCGTAACCAGTTCACTTTAGCAACCCAAACCAACCAATATCTTTTTTTCCATATCCTGCAATAGTCCTACACCAACCGAGGGTTGTCCTTGGGTACACTTGCATAGTCCGAACAGGGATAATCGTCGGTTGGTGTCTCATTTCATCAAAAACGTCTAACGGGCCTCTGCGAGTTGGCTTCGGCAACTCGTACGCCTTCCATAGTTCCGGGACCCCTCCCGAGATATGTCAAAGACATTTAAAAAAAATATTGCTTCGGTTCCAGGTTTCGGGAAATCTGGAAAAGACGAAATTAAAGGTTAGTAAACGGTTGCGAGTTTTACCTAAGCTTAGTTTTAATTCTTTCATAACTGAAAAGTTACATTATGAAAACCCAAGAAACCTTACAATTAAAAAGGTCCAGCATCATCATCATGTGCCCAGCCTTTCCCCAACTATGTTGCGGTCAGCTTCCAGTCTTACCGGATAGAGCTGAATACCAGTACTTTACATGGAACGACTGCCTATCTGACCTCCACCTCCAATTACTGATGGCTAATACGATACCCTTGGTAAGATATGGCTGTCAGAATTTCGAGCTCCTGACAACCAGTAAAGACTGCCAAAGATAATAATGCAGTCAATACAATTCATTCAAGTCATTACAAGTATTGTGCGTGTTTTCAGATAAATTTTTAGTGTAACGATTTTTTTTTTTTTAAGTCAAATTTAAAGGGCTTTGTCGCACATGCGATTATGCCGCCCTGGTTAGCTTAACAAAATCATACTAATCTCTTTTTAACATAACCTTAGCATAGCTAGTTTGTAAAGTATGCTAGCTCAAAATTAAAATCAATATATTTTATTTCACATAAACCAACATGGGCACTTTTGAAACGTCAGAAACTAGGTGCACGGTTCCAATTGGTTGTTTCCTATGTAGAAGAACCGGCAAGAAACTCCACGGTTACTCTTTTAAAAATCAGAAAGTGACTGCATCAGAAAGTGGCTCAGCTAGGACACTATTACAGTAACCTATCTCTCTAATCCTACAATCTAAGTTATTTCTGAATTCCTCGTTGCGGACACATAACGAATAATATTATTTCCAGTAAGACTTTGTCAATTGAAAAACGCGAGATACCATTATAGTAAGCGAAACTACAGAATGTCCTGTACCAAAATCATTTACTTCTTCTATATCATAATTTTTTCATCCATGTTGCAAGTTTTTTGCTTTCTGTCCTAATTATTTCTTTAAGAAAAAGAAAAAAAAACGTTGGCCCACACGAGGAATCCTCCTGTATTGTGGGTGCGTTTACAAACATTTAAACTCACATACACAAACAGTCAGACCCGGAACAACTACTTGTAGGTCATACAAATATTTGTTCCGTGCGGGAATCGAATCCGCGACACGCAGCGCAGCAGTTAAGCGCTTAACCACTGCGCCAACCGTGAAGTCATGTTTGCGTGCTACACTTATTCGTTGCGAAATAATATGAAATATTTGAATCGTGTCTCTCATAACTAAAACTTTGGCCTTCATGATCCCGCTTTGAGACCAATCTCTATGTGAACCATAGTTTTATTAAGTTTTAATATGAAATTAAATAGGAGTGCAACAACATCACATCTATCTCCATCTTCAAAGGGTAGCTTATCGACTATTTAATTCATCAAATTCGATCGTTTCTGCCGTCACCTCTACATCAAGTCGTGAACCCAAAGGATCAGACGCTTCAGGCAGTAAATCATACCCGTCGTCCCTCAATTATAATACATGCATTAATACGGAAAATAAAACTTGGGGAAACGATGCATCAATTAAAATATTAATTGGGAAAACTGTAGAGAGGACGTTGAAGCTATAACTTTTTGAAAGAACGAAACAGGATTAAAGAAGAATAAATTGTGGCAAGAGTTAAGATGTATTGTTCTGTATGATGGGTACCTCCGTTAGTTAATTAATACAAGTTTTTTAGTACAGAATATACAGTCAAGGGTTTGGGTCCCGGGACGTCTCGGGTCTCGAAGTCTCGGGACTTTTTGTAAATTTAGTTGTCACGGGTCTCGAGACTTTCGGGTCGAGACTCGAGACACTGGCCACCACGGCTTATAGACCCAAGATACGATTTTTTTACTTCGATTTTACTATATAACAGTATTGCCGAGTTTTTGTAAATATCCCTCGTATCCAAACGCCAGATTTGGAAATAATCGACACCGAACCTAGTACCTCGAAGCTCTACAGTACACAACGCAATAAATAAATAAATAGAAGAAAATGTACCCGAAATTCTTGCAAAAAAATCAAGAGCAACATTGAAAATGAAGTTCCAGTTGTTTGAAGCAACCGGAAAACGTACTGAAAGTTTGGAACTACTTTACAAAGCTTTAAATACAATAAAACGGACCTCTGTTCGAGAAAACGAGAGAGTGTTCTCCTTGTCCGACGACATTATTACAACAAAAATCACAAACACTTTTTTTTTTAATGACATGTCTGGATCAAAATTAACTCGATTCTAATTTTATTCTGAGAAGTCTCGAAGTCCCGGGACGTACCAGGACTTTGATCATGTGTTATCTCGTGTCCCGAGACTTTGAGACTGTCGAGACTTCCCAAACCCTAATACAGACTAACGACGCATTTGATGGAAAGTTTACCTCTGCCAATGGACAGTTGAAATACCAAGTAAATCGTCAGTGCATTTCTGACAAAGTAATTTTCTAAATAGATGTGTATCAGATTCGATTTCAACCAAGAAAACCAAAGATTTATCTATATATAATAAGGTTGTTTTGACTAATATCTTTAATCTTACTTATTGATTACGATAATTTGTTGTAGATATAATTTCTAAATACCGGGATAAAAAATTTACTAGATATTTTCCTTCACCCTTCTCATGAACTATGAAAATTATTATAGTTACTATAATATAATAACAAAAATATAAATAGACTGTCTTTTATGTCCTATTTTTTTAAATCAACCGTGACTCAGATTTCCTATCAAATATTTGTGATAGTCAAAGGACTGTCCAAAATGTTTATAAACCTCACACAGCTCCATGCCTCCCCTTTTCTAATCGATCACCTATCAATCAAACACGTCTAATAAATCTGCCGATTGGATACCTACTCTATTATTACACCCAATAATAATCGCAGCTCTTTGTAATTAAATGTTCCATACACTATTGATCCTAATCCTGATAGTTCGATTTTTTGTCAGTTTTTATCAGAAATGCCGTTTTTCTTTGTATCATGTATGTAGGTCATGGTGCCAAAATTAGTTTTTGTTGTAAGCTTTAAAAATTATGCAAAGTGCAGTTGAAAAAACACGAATTTAAAATTAAAATGGGTCTGATATACAAAATTACATCAACAAATATCGTTGTTTGTACTGTGCAAAAATCTCTTCTGATTTTGGTGTATTTATACACCTAAGTGTTTTCTACAAACTGTCCACAGGCTACATTGTATTGTAAAAATAACTAAACATAGCGATGAATATTATTAAATACCTACATCGATACTAATATTATAATTTTGAAAGTAACTCTGTCTGTTACCTTTTCACGCCTAAACCACTGAACGGATGTCGATAAAATTTGGCAAGGAGAAAGATGGCATCTTGGAGAAGGACATAGGCTACTTTTTGTCTCAAAAATAATCCTAAAAGGGGGTGATTTAGGGGATGAAAGTTTTTATGGGAAACTTAGCATTTCTTAAGTTAGGGCTATGATAATTTAAATTTATGCTTTTGGTAAGAAATAAAAAATATCTGTTTCAGCGTTATTGTAAAATCATTCTCCAGGTAGCTAAAATAGAGGATGATTTTAAATTTCACATGATCATTGACAAACATTGACATTATGACAAAAATAGGCTACTCTTTGTCCCGGTAGCACGTTCCCGTAGGATAATTTCCGACATCCAGGAATCTAAGATAAATCTGATTATTTCAGGTAGGTAAATTGTGTGGATATAATTCTTTTCTTTTGTGCAGTTTTTCCTCATTGACAACTCAGTTTCAGTTTTCAACTCAGTTTTTAACAACATTATAATTTCATATTGAGCTGTGTCATTTTGTTTAATGTAGGTAAGTACAGTCACCAAAAGAAACAAGTAACCAGGGTCGTCGGATATAGTTGAAGTTTAGTAAGAAACCGATGGATGTTTTCGAATGAAATTTAATTTTATAAATGACCAGCACCCTAATTACGTAACACACTATCTATCACAATCTGAATCATTTTGAAGCCTATTGCTAATCCATTGCTTCATATGTTCGAAAAATCTGTCTGCTCAGCAACGTAAATAACGCAATGAATGTTGTTGAACTGTCAAAATGAAACCCATTCCTACTGTTAGTGTGTCACGTAGTGTGTTACCCCGCTGTTTGTTTTCTATTAATTAAATTAAATTTTATTCAAAAATATTCATCGGTTTGTTACTAAACTTCAACTATATCGACGACCCTGGTTACTTATCACTTTTTATGACTACATTTAGTTCACTGGGTTCTTAAACGGGCCCTAGGAAGACATAAAATATAGTGACCTTATTGGTGATGTTCTTCAGAAAAGTCAGGTGCGTAGTACTCGCAACCGGCGTGCGTGTATGACCAGATGTATGAAAGTAAACGAGACAAAAGGAGTATGTAAGAATCGTAGCAGGTGGCGTTCTGTAGTTTCTGCCTACCCCCATGGGAAGAAGGCGTGAGTTTATGTATGTATGTATGTTAAGTTTGGTTGATCCAAAACGACAAAACCCAATCTCCCTGACGACTCAATAATATGGTACCTTACAGAAACCGAGAATTATGTAATAGGTATCTAATTTCACCAAGTAAATAAGAACTCACGACAAACACATTTCCCTTCATACATAAAAATAAATATTAACATAAAATATCTCAGACTTAAAAAGACTGTGGCAATACAAATAAAAGAAAAGCAACAGCAGACCACGGTGTACATAATTGCTTCGAAGCACGCAATGCGGACACGCAAGGCGTATCTTCAAGGTACCTATGGGGCAAGGAGGTAGGTAAGAATCGAGATGCTTATCTGTAGGTACATTGGTATGTCCTGTGCAGGTAATAATCCTACATACAATGTAGGCTTTTCAAATTCAAAATTATGTTATTTTACATAAAAGTACATCGGCACTTGAGAAACGTCAGAAGCTAGGTGCACGGTTCCATTTGGTCGTCTCCTATGGAGGAAGTGTTTTGAAATCAAAGATAATCCTTTTTGTCAAAATTGTTGCATTACAGCGGTGTCGAGGATCGAGTTGAATGGCAAGTGAATGTCCAGCAGTGGACTGCTAAAGGCAAAGAAGATTGGTATTAAAATATGTATGAAAATAGTAGTGTAATAATTATATTAATGTAGATGGAACTCGCCGACCAAACAATAGATGGGTGGAGGGTGTTAAGGATGATGTAGTTCAGAAGAAACTGAACACTGAGATTACGACTGATGAGGATAAAGACAAAGAAATTAAGAAGGCTAGAAGGTGATGAAATGTCAATGAAAGTGTACATTGTATGCATTTGTTAGATTCCAAGAGGTTAGCCGATATTATTCCTGATGTCAAACTTAGGGTCACTGGTGAAATGACATACAAAGTATCACGAGCACTCAGAACTAAGTAGGTACAGTCAAACGGGGTGAATAGGGATGCAGGGCTGAATCGAGACGAAACTTTAAAAGTGATTTTAACATTGAAATAATATAGTTTGTTGTCAACAAGTGCACTTAATTTTTAATTATAATACAGTAAACACATTAGAGTCCTTTTTGTACTTTCGTCTCGATTCACCCCTGCATTACTATTCATCCCGTTTGACGGTAGGTACTTATATCCGACGCATCCTCTCATTATCCTGGGAGTGATAATCAGCCCCGCGACCTACCACACTAACTGCCTAATCTTTTAATCAGGCCATGAGCTATTCTTGTTGGTATATATCGTACCGACACGAAAATATATTACAATAGGGCTAATTATTGGCCACAGGATGTTGGACTAGTCCACCCATACCTTTGAACTCTTACGAGATCTTAAGATGAAGACGAGACCTTTACTTTAATCATACAACTTGTGCAATTTGCTACAAGCAATTTATGCGCCAACATTATAATCTTGTTACGGTGGCGCTGCTAACGCCATCTGTTATCGAGTAGCGGAAATTTAACAGATTTTACGATGATAAATTGATGTATTTTATGAAAATTGTTTATCTATCTTTTGGTATTTTATTTTACAAACGTAATAATAATTTATTCTCGACATCCACAAAATGGATAATTATCTCAAATAAATTAATACTCTTCTTATAGAGAGAAGGAACGAACATTGAGCACCATGCTTGGTCACTGCGTGTTGACAATTTCACAGCTATTAAGCCCAGAGGACCTAGACAAAGTAACATTCGATTAGCGATAACGCTAGTAGAAAAGCCAAAAAATGTATGGGGTTGACATAAGCTGTCGAAATGTCACGTGATCATAGGTGAACGAATACAAATTAACTAGACAATGTTAACATTATTCGACTCTATGAAACGAATCGACAGCGTCGAACGATTACTTCCATAGAGATGCGTAGCCAAGTGGCACTTTTTGACAAGCGTTATCGCTAGTTTTCGATTCGTATGATGGAAGCATTAGCGAAAGCGATAGCGATTGTAGAAATAGAATCGCTCCGAAGCGAATGCCATTTGTCTAAGCCCTCTGGTTTGGCACGATATTTTCGTTCACTGTAATACAGAGCTATCTTTAATTAACTAAGAAACTATTCTTGACGTAGATACATTATAATGATACATGACGGAAGGTTTAGCGTTATCTACTGGCAAAACAGCAAGCAAAAACCACTCTTTTTTTTCAAGTAAATCAAAAATCTGTCCATTTTCAAAATCAAAATAGAAATGGGATTTTTTACAACCACGGGTTCAGTATAAAAGTTACAGAAATGGAGTTAAACACCGAATCACTAAGAGATAGTTATCAATCAGATAGCTGCACGAAATAGAACAATCGTCCATTGTGAGTACAGATGTAGATAGGTACGTAGACCATACTTTTAATTTAAAGTTTCTCACTTGGGTATGTTCTGAGGAAATTAAACTTGTATTGCTGCACGGATTTGGTTGAGGTTTCTTCAAGTTCTGGTTTAAATGGAAGTCTGTGCAAGGTATAGGTAGGTAGGACCTAAAAAGAAAGAAAATAAGTTTATTTGCGGTAAACATGACGCAGAGAAAAACACAAATACAAAAAAGAACGAATTGAGGGAAAATATGCGTCACATCCACGCAAAACGGCGATCGCTCAGCAAAATGCTACGACCGTATGCGAGACAGAGCCCCAGCGCTGGTTATCAGCGACAGCCGGCGTTGACGTGATGACGTCAACCAGTGCAGCATACGAAAATATAAAAATAAGAAATAAAATAAATACACTATACCTAGTTCTAAATGTTTATAACATAAACATAAACCCACCACCACTTAAATATGTTTTTATACCGACACCCAAACATGTTGAGTGTCTTCGGCCTCATAAAAATCTGTACATTTTTCAGGATTAAATGTCTTATCTCAAAGCATTTGTTCCACATTGTTAAATACCGAACACCGGGAATGGTACTCAGTACTTAAATTTTGACCTTATGTGTATACAAGTAGGGTTGAGGGTCTAAATAAACAACCAAACTGTATACTGATCTATAGATGGTATATTTTTACTAAAATTTACAAGACCCTAGCGGAATCGTTGTAACGAAACCATAGCGACTGCTAATTCGACGCCAACGCCATCTAGTTACGTCGTGTACAACTTTGGACAAAATACAATTCATTTTGTTGACCTGATGAGCGGCTATTGATCATGCATGATCATTAACATACCGCCCACCAAGGACATTACTGACGGAATGTCCTTTTTGAACTATACTATAGGTCTGAATTTGTAGTAAACAAATTGATCTTCTGTTAAATATTTTAACAAGATAAAAACTTACAAAATATGGTGTAAACTTAAACTTCTAACATTAAGTTAAATTTATCAAAAAATTAATGACAAAGCGTAAAAGTTCAACAATTGTAAAGGTAAAGTTAAAAGACCCTGTTGGGAAAATATACGATTTCATTGTGTAAATGCATCTAAAAATATCTTAAGCATAACAGAGTATATGTAAAATGTAAACAATGTAAAATAAAGCTTAACATGTGTAAAACATCTTTGTATAAATAAAAAGTTTGTAAAAGTTGATCTAAATTAAACTATAATAAATTCATTGATCTGTAACCGGTAAAATACAAAGTTTGGATGTTGGCCTCTTAATAGTAGAGGTCTTAGTACGCAATGTGACTACACGGGTGATATTATCATCACCGGGATGCTTATCTATTACTCGACCTAACAACCAACGACTTGGCGGCAAATCGTCTTCTTTAATTAAAACAACGTCTCCAAGTTTTGGCTCAGGAACCTTTGAAGACCATTTGTACCGGTTCATAAGGTTGGACAAATATTCATGGGACCAGCGCTTCCAAAATGACTGTAGCATCCTTTGGATGAATTGCCACCGCGACAAATAACTGACATTTGTGCTTTCATATTTAGCGTCTGGTACATTTACTATCGGCTCTCCGATCAGGAAATGTCCAGGAGTTAAAGGTAACAGTTCACCAGGATCAGTAACGTTAATGACGCTCATTGGACGCGAGTTCAAACAAGCTTCCACTTGATTGAGGAGTGTGCTCATTTCCTCGTACGTCAAGGTAGAATCGCCAATGACCCGTTTAAGGTGAAACTTTGTAGACTTCACCCCTGCTTCCCACAGTCCGCCGAAATTAGGACTATGTGGGGGAATGAAGTGCCACTCAGTACCGTTGGCCTCAACTTGCTCTGCTATTGATGCCTGAATGGATGCCAATTGTTGCAATTCTCTGGAGGCACCTACAAACGTTGTACCGTTGTCGCTCCAAATCTTGGCACAATGACCTCGCCTAGACACGAAACGTCTGAAGGCAGCTAAAAAGGCTTGTGTGCTCATGTCACTGACGACTTCTAAATGAAGAGCACGGGTGGCCATACACACAAATAAACATATGTAGCCCTTGTACGAACGGTGCCCGCGACCCTTCGTTGTCCTAATATTTATAGGGCCAGCATAGTCAACACCGCTATGCAAAAACGGTCGCGCTGGAGAACACCTTACAGATGGAAGAGAACCCATCATCTGGTTCTTGATGCTAGCGCGATTTTTTGCGCATGTTACACATTTGCGCACATGATGTTTGACCAAGTTCCTGACTCCTATGACCCAGTAAGCTGTTCTCAAATAATTTGCCATCAGCTGAGGACCCCCGTGCAGAGTTTTTAAGTGAGCATCTGCCACAATAAGGTTTGTCAGATGACAAGGGTTTGGTAGTACTGTTGGATGCTTTATCTGTTCACTTAATGGAGCCTTCTCAAGTCTACCTCGAACTCTGATAATGCCTTTGTCATCAAGATATGGACAGAGTGAGTTTAACTTACTGGATTTTAATTGTAAATAACCTTTGTCCTGTAATTGTAAATATTCTACTTTAAATATTTCTCTTTGTCTTTGTCTTATACAACATTCTAAAGCTGATTCTAATTCTAATTTCTGTAAATATTTTTGTTTAAATGGGTTGTTTTTTAAAAATCGTCTGCAATAAGCAATAATTCTAACTAATTTTTGTAATGAGGAATAACGTTCAAACATAGAACACTCTGGAACTATCGCAATGTGAGCTTTTGTTGATTCTTCCAAGTCGGTATTCAACTCATTTGGCCTTTTGTACCTTATGGAGGTTTCGGAGAGAAACGGTGGTCCAGAAAACCATAAACTATGGTTGAGGAGTGTACTTGGTAATATGCCTCTAGAGGCGCAGTCTGCTGGGTTGTCCTGTGTTCTCACATGAAACCATTGAGATGTCTTCATGTTGGTCAATATTTCAGAGGTACGATTGGCTACAAACGTCTTCCATCTGCTTGGATGGCTGTTGAGCCAAGCTAACACCACGGTGGAATCTGTCCAAGCCTTGATTTTGTCTCTCGAAATATTTAAGACATCTGCTGTTTCTGTCAGAAGATTTGACAGCAGAACTGCCCCACACAGCTCTAAACGAGGAATGCTAATTTGTTTGACGGGAGCTACTCTGGTTTTTGCAACCAACAATGAAATATGGATTTTGCCAACAACATCCACTATCCGTAAGTAAATAACGGCTGAGTATGCTGTTTTGGAAGCGTCACTGAAGCCATGTAGCTCAAGATTATCGTTTGACTTAGTGCCCAGCCAACGAGGTATCCGTACTTTACTAAGTTGTGACAACTCTTCACGGTAAGTATCCCATTCTTTCACTAATTGAGTGCTTAGTTTTTCATCCCAACTAACACCTGCAAGCCATAATTTTTGGATGAATGTTTTTGCTAAAACCACACTAGGAGCTAACCAGCCTAGTGGGTCAAACAATCGAGCTATGTCCGAAATAATTGATCTTTTAGTTACAGGTGCAGTCGTCAGCGGAGGAAGATTCACAGAGTACTGGAAGGTATCTTCGTTGCGGTTCCAGGTAAGTCCCAAAATTTTTATTGTGCTATCTAATTTGATTTCTAACCCTTTCTCTTCTTTGTACTCTGAGTTATTATTTTGTATAATATCCCTTTGTCCTATTGTTTTGTCCTTATTTTCATTTGTTCTGGTTTGATCTGTTTGTTCTATAACTTTATTTCTTTCAATTTTATCTATTCTCTTTAGTATTTCCTGACTGTTGCTGTTCCACTTTTGTAATATAAATTCACCCTTTCCTAATAATGCTATCATTTGCTTATATATTTCTATGCCTTCTTCTACACTATTGCATCCTGTCATAAGATCATCCATGTAGAAGCTATTTAAAACCTTATCTGCAGCAAGTGGATAATTTGTGCCTTTATCAACTGCAATCTGACTCAAAGTTTTCACTGCTTGATACGGCGCAGAAGCTGTTCCAAAGGTCACGGTCACAAGTTCGTAATCTTTAATCTCTTTGTCTGGACTGTCACGCCAGAGTATCCTTTGGAACATGACATCTTCTTCTGCTACTCTAACCTGGCGGTACATTTTAATAATATCCGCTACAAGTCCTATCGGATGAATCCTCCATCTTAAAACCGTGTGACGTAAATCAGCTTGCAGTGACGGACCAACCATGAGCGTATCATTAAGTGACACTCCATTGCTGTTCTTTTCAGAGGCGTTGAAAACAACACGAACTTTAGTTGTGGTCTTGTCGTTCCTAATGACTGCGTGGTGTGGCAAATACACTGCTTCTTCCTTCTTACTATCATCTTCTTTCACGTGCCTCATATGTCCTAACTGTAAATATTCATTTATTACTTCTGTGTATTTTTCCTTTAAATCTTTGTTCTTTACTAATCTTCTTTCTAATGCTTTAAACCTTAATTTAGCTATGCCACGTGAATTTCCCGACTTGCAAGGAGGATCTTCATCTCTGAAAGGTAACCTAACTATGTATCTACCATTGCTATCTCTCTTAGTGGTCTCACTATAAAACTCTTCGCATTTCTTCTCCTCTGGTGTAAATATCTTTTTATTAGTGCTAATTTCTTCTATTTCCCAGAATTTTCTTAAAATATCCTCTACCTTGCAATGCATTACATTTATAGTTTTTATTTTATTATTTGTACTAGTGCCTTCCGGACCAATAGCACCCGACAGCACCCACCCTAATGTAGTGCTCTGTGCAATCAGGGTACCAGAAGGACTCTTTACTAATCCTTCCCTAATGATGCAGCTATAAACATCAGCACCCAACAGAATATCGATTTTGTTAGGTGTGTTGAACTCCGGATCTGCTAGACATAGGTTATTAATACCTAACCAGTCGAAAGTATCTGAGTTAAGACTTCGCTCGGGTAAGTATGAGGTGATCTTATTTAAAACATAAGCACTTAATGGAAACTTAAAGCTAGGATCAACACGAGATTTAATCGTTAATTGTACCATGTATTTTGTCATGGTTGACCTATTATCTCCTAATCCTGACACAAACCCTTGAATTGGGATCTTTTTCAAGCAAAGATACTGCACTGTGGCCTCTGTTATGAAACAAGCCTGCGAACCTTGATCGAGTAAGGCTCGGACCGTCTGGTATTCACCCGTCTTCGACGAGGCCTTTATTAGCGCAGTGGCTAATAAAACCTGTCTGGGCTTTGCTACCCTCCCTGTAGACAAGCAAGATACTATCTGAGTAGAACTAGTTGATGGACTAGCACTATCAGTAGTAGGCCTTGCTTCAGGGTCTTGTCCTTTATTGTCCAAATGAAGCAAGGAATGGTGGCGCTTCTGGCAAACTCTGCAAGTTGTGTTTTTTTTGCAGTTGTAAACAGTATGGTTACTGCCTAAACAGTTGAAACAAATTTTGTTCTTACCAACGAAATCCCGTCTAACTTCGAGAGATTGTTTGGCAAACGGTTTACAGAAACAGAGCTTGTGACCCTCTGAGCAGAATTCGCATTTCATTGGTGATGAAGAGCCTGTGGCTAACAATGTTTTAGGCGTATGATTGTTATTGATCTGGTGACCTGAACCTTTTTTTGGTTCTATGCACTCAAATGCGCGGAAACGTTGCTCTAGAAATACTTTAAATTGTTCAAAGGTAGGAAAATCATTGCTGGAATCGCTACTACTGACACTTAATTCCCATTGCTTACGCGCTTCAGGATCTAATTTAAATGTCACTATATGTATGATAATAACATCCCATGTACTCACATTTATACCTAAGTTTGTTAATGCATTTAAACAGTCACTGGTGGTGTCTGAAAGCTCCTTTAATGATGTCGCTGACTCAACTTGCATACGTTTGATACCAAATAAACGTTTCAAAATACAGTTGGCGAGATATCTTTTATTACTGTACCGCTTGTCTAACAGATCCCAGCACTGACTGTAATTGGCATCAGTTATTGGAGTATTCCGTATCAATTGCTCAGCTTCACCAGTTAGGTGACTTTTTAAATAATGCAGCTTTTGCACATTATCTAATGAATTATTTTTGTGAACTAATGACACAAAAAGATCATGAAATGTCGTCCATTCTTCATATTTGCCAGAGAACATTGGAATAGCAATCTTGGGCAATTTGACCAGTGATTGGGCAGACTTAAATGCACTACTAGAAGAACCATCCCCATGTGGTACTGGTTCACTTACAACTCTAATTTTAGTCAGTGTTGTTTTTATTAAACTTTTATAAGTTATATAAGTGTCCTCGGTTGTGTCATAAATATCAACAACCTTTTGATCAATATCATCTAATTTAAAGTTTTGATAAAGTTTAGTATTGGTATTTTTAAAAGATTCCCAATCCTTTTCTAATAATTCTTGTCTAGTTTCAATATATTCGACAGTTAATCTTTCCTTTGGACTCTTTTTAAAATTTGCTAATCCTTTAATAATAACACTTTGAGAGCCCCTTAATACGTTGATTAATCCTTCCATACTTGAAAAATTTAATTAAAACCAAGTTAAAAAGTGTAAAATATCTAAAATTATTTCAAATCCTTGTGACATTCGATGAAACTATAATAAATTAATTAAAAGTTCATAAACAAAATTAATGTAAACAACTCAACAAGGGTTTAAAAATAATGTTTGTTCTAAAATAAAGCTAACTAATTCGAAATAAAATACAAGTCCAATATGACCAAATATTCTAAGTCCCAATTAGTTGCTCAAAATTTTACAAGTGTTTTGAAACAACTTATAATCTAGCGGAAATTGGGCATAGGTTCCACGTTCCGTCGTTTTTTAAGAAACTATTCTAAGTTCTAAACTAACATGCACAAAATAATACAAGTATCTAATATCTAAACGTAAAATTTTCTAAGTCTAAAATATGCTACTTAAAATAATTCTACAAGTCCAAAATTCTTCAAAAAACTTCTAAGTAAAAATCTCTGAATAAATAAAGTCCAAAATTGCTTGTCACTAACTGCCTTTGTTTATATAGTAAAATGTACTCACAATTTTCACTTCACTCACACAACACGGCGATTTGGTGTATGTGGCGCACCCTGGTGGCGACACGTTGAACTATGGGTGTGACGTCAGTCTTCTAATGTCACGTTGAACTCGGAGTGACGTCCTTTTAAAGACGACACGTTGAACTACGAGGATGACATACACAGTCACCTCTCGTTTGAACTGGATGCCAGTGGCGCCCCCTACAACGTCACTTTCCCGCCGCTGCTGCTGGCCCCGTCCACTACACTGGAGGAAGCTGTCGCTACCGATGCGGGGAACCGTGTACTCTAGCCGCAGCGATCCACTGCGAGTACCACGGGTGAACTCAAAAAATCCGAAAACTTATCCGGGTCGTAGGACCAATGTTAAATACCGAACACCGGGAATGGTACTCAGTACTTAAATTTTGACCTTATGTGTATACAAGTAGGGTTGAGGGTCTAAATAAACAACCAAACTGTATACTGATCTATAGATGGTATATTTTTACTAAAATTTACAAGACCCTAGCGGAATCGTTGTAACGAAACCATAGCGACTGCTAATTCGACGCCAACGCCATCTAGTTACGTCGTGTACAACTTTGGACAAAATACAATTCATTTTGTTGACCTGATGAGCGGCTATTGATCATGCATGATCATTAACACACATGCTTTTCTAAACTGTCGAGAAGTCGGTCAGTCAAAAAGATGAAGCTAGTTGCCCATTTCAAAGAGTAGTAGATTTCTATGGAGAAGAACAGGCAAGAAACTCCATGGACACTGCCGTAGGTACCTATTCTTTATTCCTCTCCAGCACGCGTAGCATGTCCACCACAGAAACAGGTTAAGTCCACAGAAGAATAGACAGAATAGAAAGAAAAAGAAGTAAACGTAAAAAAGAAATAGACGTTTGACAGATTTCTAAAGAAACTTTTCTACTATCTGTCATTTCGTCTATTTTTCCGTCGGCAAAACCCGTTTCTATGGTGGTCACGCTACGCGTGGTGGTATCAAGCTGTCGTTTCGCTAAACATCTTCAAAAATTCGACATTTTAGGGCTAAAAACGTTACTCTATCAGAAAGACATAAGAATTTTGCATTAGTAATTTAATAGGAAGGACCTAGGTGCCGATTCTCTAGCCACAAAATTCGCTAAGCTAGACTAAAAATCACTAAAATTTCGTTTATTCCTGTCAAACGACGATTTCTCATTCTGAAGTAGACTAAAGTGACACAACTTAACCATATTTTAGTTTGACAGAACTAAGATGGCACTGAGTTATTAGTTTAATGAAAATGGCAATTTTGCTATTCTGAATTTGACGTTTTTCTCCAAAAATGTTGCTTGTCTAACTAAATCTGGCTATTTTTAATGCGATTTAAAAGGTGTGGAATAAAATTAGTTGTCATGAACTAAAATTCACTACAACACCTCGACTTCACGTGCAAAAACAGTACTGTATCTTTTACAATTTTATTTTGCTTATATCTCGAAAATGGTGTGTCCTATCGCAAAAATAATGAAAATTTCGACCCCTTTTAAAAAGTCCTTAAACCTCTAAAACTCTACATGTAGGTAATAATTTTTCATATTTTTCATACAAACAGTGAAAAATTCCATATAAAACACGTCGAGCATGCTCATGCGCGTCTCAGGCTCTAAAAAAATTGACGGTATAGGGCAAACCACCACGTGGAGTCGCGATTGTCAAATTAAATTGTAGTTGCGTCAAAATTATTTTTAAATTTAGAGATATTTTTTTTGCAGAATAGCATTAAGATTCTCATAGCCAAAAGTAAGAAATGTTAGTGATAATTTAATTAGTTTAGTTCGGCGTACAAGAGAATCGGCACCATAATCTTGTTAGCTTAGATATCTCTTTACTTTTTGGGACCACTATGGGCAAATTATTAACATACTTACCTACTTTGTACAAAATGTAGCAAACACCATGTTATTTTCTTACATGCTGTATATTGCCATTCAAAGTGGGTATTTAGACAATCTAACGGGCTCGCTAGCAGTCCCTAAAATCAATGATTACATTCCTCTCCATACAAAACTAACTTTTGGAAGGGGCAACTAGAATCAATTCTATTTTCTTGTAAATGTAGTCTTAAAGTGCATTTTATATAATTTGACTTACCTAATCTATAAAAATCAAAAGTAATTTATTCAAATTAGGCTGAGAATCAGCACTTATTGAACGTCAAAATTACATAAGACAGTCCCCCAAAACGCCCGCCCTTCACAACTTCCTAGTGCTTTAGCTGGGGAGAAGAAGTGGCGCAACAAACTCCCGCGCAGATTTAGACAAAAGGGCCTAACAAATCATCTTAATAAAAGCCGTCAACAACCATTCTTTATAACAGAAGCAACAAATTGTCATGAGAACAAACAGCTGATGCATTTCTGTAATTCCGAAATTATCGGAAATAAAAGACTTAAACCTAGTTAGTAAGTTACCTACCTATACTACAGTAACAGTTAATACTTAACTATTACGTACTTTAACTAGTTATTCACTTAAATCAAACCGCTGCTTTTAAGTTTTGAAATTAAAAATTCTGGGGGAGTTTGTGTTTTGATTCGTGGTGGCGGTTCCGTACGTTGTATTAAATTGGTTGATTTAATTTGTGTGTAGAAACTTGGTAATCCCCCAACTCTTGCACGCAAAATTAACTTGCACAAGCACTTTTCAAATGAGTTGAAGACATTATTCGGAATTGTGTCTAAAAAGTGAAGCCCTTTTTTCTGGCATCCGAAAATGGTGATTAGTCATGGTATCTCAGGAACAGTGCCGCTAGGGTAGAGCGCGGCTGGAACACCACCCAGGGTGCCAGAAGGGAAGGGGTGCTGAAGGGGCTGTGACTAGGCGCCCCTACACCTCTGGCGTCTGCAGAGTACTTTTGTTTTAGTTCGTTTGGAGTTAGAAAACCAAAAAAATATATTGAGCTCTCTTCGCTAGCTCTTACATCCGACTTTCTCTGAATTCTCAAACTTTTCTGCGTAAGTCAACAAAGTAACTCCTATTTCTTTATGAATGGACAAAAGAAAACCTAGGCGGAGTGTTGAAATTTTTCGCCCCTCTCGACTCTCCAATAAGGGAAAGGGGCGCCGCTGAAATTTCGCTCGAGCGCCTGTAATGTTAAAACCGGCACTGCTCAAGAAAGCAATCAAAGATGAACCTATGTGGTAACCTAACATCCATACGTAAACTGCAAAACGACCTGCTACGATTCGTGTTAATACAATTTAATAGTAACGCAATATAGGTACTTGTACCTAACTTTGATTACTTAATCTAGGCTTACAAATAGCGTAACCGTTCAGTTCAACATCACGGCAAAATATAACGCTACATAACAAATATAAACAGTAAAATGGTAGTAAAATTTTATTCATCTCTCAAATAAATAGCAAACTATAGTTTTGTATAATTTAGAAACATTTTTTCAATTTTGTAAATTTGAGTACAATGGATTCGTTTATTATGTCGACTTGAAAGCATGGCAGTTGAGAATGTGTCATGCTCACTTAAATGTCTCACTGGTGGTGGCGCGTGTGTTGGATCATTCGGTTCCCCACAAAATGGTTGATGGTGCTGATCCACGCGTCATGTTCGTGAACGGGCGCCATCGGTTGAGACTGGTCATCTCTTATCATCATTCGCTTATTTTTATTTATAATCTTATATTTTCTTATTTTTTAATATTGTTCTCACAGAAAGAAGCAACAAGAATAATGCACCTTGGATTTTGTAACATCTTGATTTAAAAGAGTGTCCTTGGAGTTTCTTGCCCATTCTTCTCCATAGAGATCTACGTTTTGGAATGGGCAACTAGCTTCGACTTTCTGACTAACTGACCGACTCTTTGACAATTCTAAAGTGCCTGTAAATGGTTTAATTGAAATAAATGCTTTAAGTTTGAGTTTCATAACGTTCTACGTTTGTGCTGTTCAAAATATATCTAGAGAAAGAAATTGAATAGGTGCGCCAAATAAAAATATATAATTCAACGTGTTAAGGCTCCCACAGACAGGCGCGACGCGACAGCGCTACACAAAGGCGCCGGTCATCGCGCGACACGCGGTGCCTTTGTGTCGGGCGTCGCGTCGCGCCAGTGTGAACGAGCCTTTATAAACCAAATTTCGAACATGTCATTCAGCCGAGAGAAAGGAAAGGGATGTACATACACGTGCGCGTAGGCAAGCGATTTGGCAACGTCGTCGCGCGTCCTTTTTTTTATAGCTACGGTCAACATTTGGTAAATGACCGCTAGGTCAACGCGTTTCCAAATTGCTTCATGTTGCGAACTCTACGATGAATGGATTGCTCTATGGGCATGCGCTACTTATATTATTATTATTTCTTTACTTGAACGGCGATAATTCTTGTCTAATTGAAGGTAATATCTTAGTTTGCACAATCTGAGACGACAATTACGGGATTTTTTCCAGAAGTTTGATTTGGGTAAAGACATTTTATAATGATTATTTAACTGTTACTGAATCTCCTATTTCTAATTGGTGTAAGTTTTCAATTCCATCCTACAAGTAAAGATGGAAGAGTAAGAGAGGCATCCAGTAAGAGCGCAGGCCGGATAGCACGACACGCCAGCATTAATGACATAATCCGCCGTGCTCTTGCCACCGCCGGGGTGCCAGCTATTTTAGAACCCAACGGCTTGCCACGCGACGATGGGAAGAGACCAGACGGAATGACCATAATGCCCTGGAACTTAGGCAGGCCTTTGGTGTGGGATGCAACGTGTGTCGACACCCTTGCGCCATCCCATCTTCCTAGCACGGCGGGCTGTGCTGGGGCGGCTGCTGCAAGTGCGGAAAACCTCAAACGGCGAAAATATTCGAATCTTATTGGGAGTTATATGTTCGAGCCGTTTGGGGTTGAAACACTAGGGCCGTGGGGTCCGAGTGCCCACTTGGTTTTTGGAGACATCGCTAAGCGGTTGGTCGACTCTTCACGTGACCAGAGGGCTGGCCTATTTTTTGGCCAAAGAATCAGTATCGCTATACAACGTGGCAATGCTGCCAGCCTTTTGGGCACTTTTCCTGTCGACAGCGATGCGGATGAATTTTTTGATGCCCTATGATTCTTTTCCTTCTTTCTTTTTTATTTTTATTTATTGTTATTTAGTTGTACATACTATTAATATTATTTGTAGATTATGTAAGATATATTATAAACATTATAACAAGTAAGGTAACTCAGAAAAAATATTTCTCCACCATTTATCGATACTCGCCCCTGACCTGAGAACCGTTCTCTCGATTCCTACGGACCCCTAAAAGGTAGGAATTATGACATAATTTATTCAACAACCTACCCTCCGTCGTCGGTAATACTTGCCTTCTTACCATACGTTGTAATTTATCAGATTTTTCCTTTACTGGTTACATATAAGCCGCATCATTGGGGGGAAGTTGTAGGTATTACTTCTTCTATGTGCCTGTCTGTTTAAAGTTTATGTAGGTACTTTGTAAACTTGTTGAAGAGGGCGTAGGTATGTTGCCAATGTCCTGAATAATTAAAGACGGCTGAAATGTAACATATTCCTTCACCAAAGTTTTATTTTTTCAGTTTCTTTCTCTAGTTTGGCCGTATCACAAATTGAATAAAAGATATAGTATTTCGTGTAATTATATTGCGATAGTTTTTGAGGAAAATAGGTACGAGTTCTACTTTTACGACTAGATTGATTAGCAAAAGTCTGATAATGAAATTAGGAAAATTAAGACTATCATCCACTAGTAACCTAAATATTAAGTTTTTCTTTGGAAAAATTCACGATGTCACTTTTTCTCATAATTTTAGCCCTTATTTTTTTAAATAAACTCGTAAGTGTATTCTTTTGCCTTTTACTTGTAAATGCATTTATCATCACCTGGAGTGGCTGACACAGTTACCGACTGGATAATACGATAACCCGTAGTAACTGGTTGTCAGACTTTCGGCCTTCTGAATACCCATAACGACTGTCAAAGATTCATGAATAACACAGCTGGGACCAACAGCTTAACGTGCTTTCCGAGGCCTCGGTATGTAAAGATTGTCACCCATCCACGGATCAACCGCGGCAAGCATACCTTAAGAGCGGTTAGTAACCAAAATTGCCTATCTTCAATTTGATTTTTCATGAAATTGATAAGACTTAAGTCAAAAATAAAAATAATATGAGTATGACATGATATTTCCAAACTTTTTGTGGAACAGAAACACAAAATATTAAAATTTTCTCGATAAAAAAACATCACGAAATTACCTCTAATTTTCACGTATTTTCGATTTGTACTTAATATGCTAATAACTAATAGGATTTTAATGATTATTTCTATTAAGATAAGGCGAAAAAAGTTGTAAAAGCATTTTTTGTAATTCCTTTTATTTTTGGTTTTACTACGACCACAAGCTGATCGATCGGCCCGTGCAGCTGTTACAAGTTAGCCACGAGCCCTTTAAATATATATAATAGTTATATTTTAAGAACTGCTATATTTCTATCTAAAACTACAATAAAAAGCTAGCCTAGCCTTTTTACAATTATGTTGGGGCCGGCTTCCAGTCCACCCTGAATATCAGTATTTTACATGAAACGACTACCTATCTACCTACCTCCACAACCCAGTTACTGATTACCACGATACCCCTTGGTAAGATTGGTTGTCAGACTTTCGGGCTTCTGACTATCCGTAACGACTCAAAGATTTAAGAATGACAGTCGGGACCATCGGCTTAACGAGCTTTCAATATGTAATGGACGGTCACTTATCCACGAATCGACCGCAGCAAGCGTAGCTTAACCTTCAATCGAGCCGTGCTGCTGTTATAACTTAGCCACGAGCCCCGTAAATAAATATAATAGTTTTAATTTAAGAATTGCTATATTTAGGTACAGTCGCTAAAAGATACGTAACCAGGGTCGTCGATATAGCTGAAGTTTAGTAAGAAACCGATGAATGTTTTCGAATAAAATGTAATTTAATTAATAGAAAACATCTATCAGTTTCTTACTAAACTTCAACTATATCTAACGAACCTGGTTACGAGTACTTATTACATTTGGTGGCCATACATATTCTATCTAAATTATATAAAAAGCATAAAGAAGCATCTATCGAAAAAAAAACACCCAAGAAGGTACAAAAAATAGCCCTGCAATTAGAAAACATAGAAACAACGAAATTAAACTAAAAACCAAAAACATCGGGATGCGAAATAAAAACTGTGTTTGATGTACTTAATTGGGGCTAATTCCAGGCCTCGGGCCGCGATTACACGAGTCGGGAATCGAACCTTGGACGTTGCTATCATAACTCATGTTACAGTCAAGTAAGCTTTGATTTATTTTGAAGGCAAGTTCCTTCGTGATGTGCATGATGTTATAAGTTATATATTCAACAGTCTTTGTACATTGTTGAAACGCTTGGTTAAGTTTTTAAGTTGGGATAGGAGAAAGCTTATAATTATGTGTAAGTTGTGTATCTTGTACCTATTTGTTTAGTTTTTTTTTTCTGAGTATGATAATGTCGGCTTGCACTCAGTACATAAGGCTGAATACCAAGATTTTGAATAAAGAGATATTGGTTATATTCTTCTTTGACATAATCTTCTCATTATTTGACAATAAATACCTCCAATTCTTATTTCAACTCTTCACTAATGGCTTTTGTAGACTGGATTTTAATTCAGATTTGTTACAGTTGTAATGGCAATCATGTCATTTGGTTTAAAGAGGTTTTCATTTTTATTATTTTATTTATCTTTTATATAGATTCTTCTATATTTTGTGAATGTGAGAACATTGCAGGCCTAACTTGTAGACTGTAGATTTGTACACCATTTTCTGTTTTTTTAAGTAACTGGTACTTGTTGACAGGCCTACACTGTCCTCCCATACCTATTAACACTGTAATTTGACAACATTGTTAAAGCCAATTATTTTTAAAAGAGCAACCGTGGAGTTTCTTGCCGGCTCTTCTCCATAGGAAACGACCAAATTGGAACCGTGCACCTAGCTCCTGACGTTTCATAAGTGCGCATGTAGGTTTATGTGAAATAAAATATGTAAATTTTGTTTTTTTTATAGACTAATTGTTTGATTACATTAGTGCAGATAAAAAAACGATGTTGAACCGAACACTTGTACCTACCTAACAAGTGTTCGGTTCTAAATGTATATTTTACCAAGTGGTAGCGAAGTAGATCGGACGGTTAAAGAGGGAGGGCCAGGTTGCACGCAGAATTGCGTGTTTTTGTTTTTGTCAGGTTGTATATTGAACAAAATATGATTTTCGACCGTAACAAGTATGTATTTACAGAATTATAATCATTAAAATCATCAATACAACCCTCTAAGTTCATAATTATAATCCTATTGATTGATATTTTATGAAATTGTCATTCAATAGGATGTTGGGCCGCAAAAGGGATGAATGAAAAACATTTGCATACAGCTGAGATGAGACAGCTAAAAGGGATGTGTGGTGTTACATGAATGGATAGAATAAGAAATAAGTACATAAGAGTAAGTCTGAAAGTGGTACCGGTGACTGAAAAGTTGTGTGGAATTCGGTTGTCATGGTATGGGCATGTGATGCGGAGGAGTGAGGAAAACGTCGCGAAGGAAGTTTTGAGTATGAATGCGGATGGCTATAAGAGTAGGGGAAGACCAAAGAATCGATGGATGGACTGTGTGGAAGATGATGTGGTTAGAAAAGGGGAGACTACCGAGATGACAACTAGGTACCTAATAGAGAAACGTGGAAGAAAAATACATGTTGTGTCGAATACAAATAAACTGGGATCAGGACAGGAGAATGATGATTCTATATACCCTAAGAAAAAAGAAAGAACTTAGCTGCCACGGCTTATAATTTTTATTTATTTTTTGCTGTACTCTGGACGCTTTTAACGTGCACGTCTTTTTTATAACGTTCTCACGTATAATTATAAGTTCAACATTAATGATGTAACTTATATGTTTGTAACAATATAATTTAAAAGAGTGTTCTTGGAGTTTTTTGCCCGTTCTTCTCCATAGGTACCTACTACGCTTTGGAATGGGCAACTAGCCTCATATTTCTGACTGACTGACCCCTTGTCAATTCAAAAGTGCCTGTAAATGGTTTAAGGTGGTTTTCTTAATGTTTTTTATAAAAGAAAAAAAAATAAGATTATATCAATGCTTTGAGTTTGAGTTTGATATAACAATAACCCACAGGCTTATGTGCATAGAATATACCGTCTGTGTGCTTTTTTTATCCTTCGATTACATTTAAGAGGAGTGCCACCGCTAATTTATGTTTTCGTAAATTCCCCACACTATTGTTTAGCGGTGCATCGAACACACCGTCCTTCCATATTTCATCTATATGGTGCCAATAGTGTCCAAGTAAAATGACTGAAACATTCGGACGGACGGACAGAGGGACAGGGCGAAATCCTAAGGGTTCCGTTTTTGTCATTTAGCTACGGAACCCTGAAAACGGCAAACGTAAATCAAATTACATTAATATATTTGTATTTTAGAGAGAGAGAGGCCATACCCAGCAGTGAAGCGATGAAGTCGGACTTTGGATAATAATGATTTGTATTTCATGCCAAATTAAAGATCCTTATAATACAATCGAATAGAATACTCTTTATTATGTACACCATAAAAATTACAGATATAAATGTAGAAATTTTACACAGGGTGACACGATGGGCGGTCTTATCGCTAAAAGCGATCTTTTACAGACAACCTTTGGATGGATTAAAGGGAGAAGGAGAGACAATACTGGAGGTAGTCAGTGGTGTACCATTTACATATACAATAAATACATGCATACAAAAACCATATACTTATCTATATATAATATATACAATAATAAACATAAAACAAGGGCAAGGAAACTAAATGTAATGATGATGTTTAAGGAGAGAGGAAGTGTTTTTAAGCAGAATTTTAAAAGTGGACAAAGATTGAGCACGCCTTATCGACTCGGGCAAGGCATTTCATAACCATACTGCATGAACTGTAAAAGATTTATCATCAAAACTGGTGGAATGAATCGGCATCTCTAGTCTTAAGTTTTCCGATGACCTCAGATTTCCATTATGCGTGTCGTGAAGGAACTTGAAACTTTCTTTAAAACAAGAGGGGGTTGTAGGGTTGAACAGAATACTGTAGAGCTGAAATAAGATATATATATGTACATATATATTCCGGCGAAGACGTATGGGAAGCCACTTGAGATTTGTACGAAATCCAGAACTGTGATCATATTTGCGCAGGCCAAATATAAAGTTTTGTAATCGCTCAGTTTAGCAAATTGTGCCTCAGTGAGATCGAGATAACTGACATCAGCGTAGTCAATGATGGATCATTTCCATCTTTCTTTCCCCTGCCTACAGTCGACAGCAGTAAATTCTACTACCAACAGTCCAACTACATAGGTAGTTGTAAACAGGGCCGGATTTAGAGGTCCGGAGGCTTTGGTGCAACAAAGGAGTGGAGCCCCACCCCCCCTCCCAAATTATTTACCAAATAAAATGAAAAATTGCCTCGTTGGTCTAGTAGTCGCAAGCGCTACTGGTGAGCATGAGGTACTGGGTTTAATTCCCAGGTCGGGCAAAGTGTTATTGGGTTTTTCCATCTGGAATTTCTCAGTAGCAGCCCGGAGTCGGGATTTGTGCCCGGTTTATGGCAATAGGCTCGCCCCCTATTACAAGGGATTTAAACATAACTGGCGAAATGTGGGTGTACTATAAGAACACCTCTGCCTAACCCTTCGGGGAATACAGGCGTGATTTAATGTGTTGTTAAAATGAAAAATATTTTCACTCAAGTTTTTCAATAAATAATTAATTGTGAAAACAAGTAGATTATTTTAGCATTTAACAAACATATATAAATATAATCGAAAACGAGAATTATCTGAAATCAAAAAACATTTCAAATAGTTTTTTTTTTCGTGTTTAAGAACAATATAATCATGTTTGTACAAAGTATTATAGGTAAAGGTACCGAAAAAAAAATATCAAAGGAAAAGTTGTTTACTAGTGTTTATTCGACGGAATATGAAAGAATTTTTTTTCGAAGTCTCTATTGCGGGGGCCCTCTTTTGTGGAGGCCCCGGGGCTGTAACCCCGGATACCCTCCGCTAAATCCGACCCTGTTTGCTAACTCAATGATCCGACAAACTGATACAATCTATTCCTACTTCGTATGCATCATTTGTTAACACTTTTTACTGATAACATACGTAACACCAGCCTTATGAGGCGTAACGGGGTAAGCAGTGTTACTATCGTAATCAGACGGTTAGTTAAGCATAGAAATGTTATGCATAGGACTTTTAAGTATGAATGAAATTATAATTTGCGGAATCCAGAGAAACTTGGCTTTACAATATATGCTCATTTATGTAAACGAGTCAAAAGGAGTATGTAAGCATCGTAGCAGGTGGCGTTCTGTAGTTTCTGCCTACCCCATGAGAAGACGGCGTGAGTTTATGTATGTATATACTCATATTAATGAACTAGCCTAACTACAGTCTGTTCCAAAAGTATGTGTTGAAAATGTAAACAAATGGCACCCTAATTGCGTAATACACTATTAATGACTATCTGAATCCTTTTGAAGGATATTGCTAATCCATTGCTTCGTATGTTCGAAAAATTTGTCTGCTCAACAACGTAAATAACGCAATGAATGTTGTGGAACTGTCAAAATCAAAGCCATTCCTGCTGTTAGTGTGTTACGCAATTACTCCGCGGATCAGAAAACATAGGTACCTGTGCCTGCCAATTTGGAGTACTCGTAACACTTACGGTTGATTATTTGAATACCAAAACACGGAATTCTAATTTTAAAATCACCAAATGTTTTTCATTTGACAATTTAGGTCTTATATTGATAACCTAAATTTTCGTTGTTGATTTTTCAATTACCTACTAACAATATTATTTAATATAATATGTATTATATTAAATAATTTTGCATGCCGTAAGGCAAGATGTATCGGGTCTCTCATTAAAATAACCATCATTTATCTGTATACCTACATTATTAGCAAATAAATGATTTCAATTTCTAATAATTATTGGAAAAGTGGTGAGAATTGAGATATAAAGTTGAAATCTTCTAAATAGAATGAATATGTTACCAATTCCCTTTAATGAGCAAGAATTTAACACACCTGCGTGACAATCTCTTTCTAACTCTCTCTGTGATATTACCGACCGGATACTGTAACAAAATTATGACATCAAAAAAGTCTGGAACATACGTGGCAGGTTTTGAACCTGTCTGGCATATATGTATAACAAGTATATGTATATACATAAGTGAAGTATACGTCTGTCGGTCTGATCTAATTGCGGTGTACCGATTGGTTGATTATAGGGGGTTCGATTCCCAGCCCGTTCTCACGGGTGGATGTGTGTAGTAGGGTGACTGTGGGAGGGAAGTGGGATATTTTAGCAAACAGGATATTTTTAGTTTGATGTAAGTTCATTAGAAAAAGAAATACCCTGAACAACTAAGGGAGTTGTGGATTTAAGGTTAATAAGGGCGTAAGTACACTTATTCAGCTCAATTCAGTTTTTGTCCATAGAAAACATCAGCTTTCAATTCAATTTATTTATTTCGGGGAAAAAAAAACATTCATATTGTATTAGTATTCAAACTTAGAAAAATATGTTAGTAGCATTAAAATCAAAAAACAAGTTATTATTCCAATCAAAACCAAAAATTAAATTACAATCAATACCAAATGAAAATTAAATTTCCAAACAAAATTTAAATTACAAAGAAAAAAAAAGAAATAATAAAAAGAAATGATATATTTTTTTTTTATTAATATCTCTCACTACGGGATTGTAGCACTTAACAGGTTTGAACTTTAGAAATTCACATTATGAGAGCTAATGCCTGAAGTAGGTTTTGGAAAAAAACCTGTATTACAGGTCACAAGGCCCCATTTAGTGGCATCATAAATAAGCAGACAGCACCCTAATTACGTAACACACTATCTATCACAATCTGAATCATTTTGAAGCCTATTGCTAATCCATTGCTTCATATGTTCGAAAAATTTGTCTGCTTAACAACGTAAATAACGCAATGAATGTTGTTGAACTGTCAAAATGAAACCCATTCCTACTGTTAGTGTGTTACGTAATTACCCCGTAGGTATCATGCATTTTTCAACTAAACAATTTAAAAGAAAACTAAATACTTAAATGAAAATAAAGTAAAGGGAGGAGATGCGTACGCATCCGTTCAGCTTTCCGAATGCGTACACGTCTCCATAAAATACTGGTGTTATCTATGGACAAAAACTGAATTGAGCTGAATGAGTGCAGTTAGTCCCTCAAGTCAGTGCCGGATTAACCACGTAGCAAGAGTAGCAATTGCTACGGGCCTCGCGCAAAATGGGGCCCCGCGTATCCAAACCCGCCGATCTCCGCCTGACCGTAATTTTTTTAGCGAAACTTATTAAAACGTGGTATATTGAATTTACTGGATGTCACAACAACGTGAAACATAACACCTTTTCTGACTAACACAATCCACCATAATCCACGTCACACAATTGGCAACCGATTATATCTTTGGCAAAATCAAAACAGAGAATTTCATACGGTAGGTACGCACAAGTTCTACAAAAAGTCGCTCTTATAAATGTACGAGTATAAGTAGAATTTGAATCGGCCCGATAATCGGCTCTACAAAAAGTCAGTTTTAAATTGTTAGTTTCTTATCAAGATAATTCTATACTAGCTGTTGCCCGCGACTTCGTCTGCGATCCAGGATGAAAAGTTGCCTATGTCCTTACCCAAAATCATGGTCTATCTCTGTGTCAAATTTCATCGAAATCCGTTCAGCCGTTTTGACATGAGAGCGTAACAAACATACAAACTTACTTTTGCATTTATAATATTAGTTAGGATTGCCTAGGCAATCTCATCTCATCTCTGTTCTTTTTGTATTATGTCAGAGCCCAATAGGGCCTATAGTAATCTACTGGACTATTAAACACCGACAAAATTGTAACCTATAGATGGCAAATGAACCTATTGAGTATTGTTTTTTTACCACTTTATATTTAAGAACTCGTAGCAGATCAAGGACCCCTCAATAGAATTTGCTACGGGCCCCGCGCTTGCTTAATCCGGCACTGCCTCAAGTGAGAACCAGCCACTATCTTCTCTATTGTCGTGAAAACTTAGGTTTAGGGATTTTTGTGATCATTTATTTGTACTGGATCATACCTGAGAACCTTCTGGTTACGGAGATATTGAAGGTTAAAATTCCAACTTTAACTGTGGTTTTTTACGAAAACAAGGTTTTAATGTTATCATTATAACACAACTTTAAATACCCCCACGACCCCTGTACAGTTGTATGCACCCATAAGCACAATGTTTTGCGTGCGTTACGTTGCGCACTACCATAAACAGCGATTTTTCACACCAAAAATAAAATTCGTTTCCCAGTAATTATTTTTTTCTATGTTACTTAGTTTGATGTACAGAATGCGTAGTTTATTCGTAGTAGACTTTCTGTTGTTATTTTCATTTTACTATTGTTTTTTTTTTTTTATGAACTCAAACTCAAAGCATTTATTTCAAATAAACGAATTACAGGCAATAATATTGAATTGTCCAGGGGTCGGTCAGTCAGAAAGATGAAGCTAGTTGCCCATTCCAAAGCGTAGTAGGTACCTATGCAGAAGAACGGGCAAGAAACTCCACGGACACTCTTTTAAATCAAAATATGGTTACAAAATATTGGTTACATCATTCATGTTGAAATTATGCATGTGAGAACGATGCAGAACGTTAAAAGCGTCCGTAATAAAGAGACAAAAACAATTCAAATATTAAATTAAATTAAATGAGTGTGTGGCGTAGCTTTTTCTTTCTTTCTTTCTTTGATGGGTCTTTTTACACCCTGTATTTCTCGTTCTGGTATAAGAGAAAATATAATAATAGTCTTCTTTGTAACCTAAATAAACAAAATGGATATCTTTTCAACCACCAACCCAAAAAGAAGGGTCTTTTAGTTTGTCTGTTTGTGGTTTTCAAACTCCTAAACAGATGAATCGATTTTTATGTGATTTCTTTTCATTACCTACTGACTGCATCGTTGGTCCTGGGTTCAATTCCCAGATCGGGAAAAGTGTAATTGGATTTTTCTGGAATTTCTCAGTAGCAGCCCGGAGTCTGGATTTGTGCCCGGTTTATGGCAAGAGGCTCGTCCCCTATTACATGGGACTTAAACATAACTGGCGAAATGTGGGTGTACTACAGGTACACCTCTGCCCAACCTTTCGGGGAAACAAGGCGTTATGTTATGTTATTTTCATTACCTACTTAATATTTTGAAGGATTATCCTGAAAGATGTCTATCAATGGTCACCCTACACTATCAACTCGCGAAACCAATGAAAACTGAATTGCAGGTTTGGGGTTATTTTAGACATATCTACATTGAAAAAGTGAGGCAAAAATTTCGGTCTGTCGCAATTATTTCCTAACTTGTAAAACATGATGTATCGACCTAGATTCTTAGGCCATTTTTCAATCTCAAACACTGGTTTCAACGATTAAATAACAACATGTTTTTAAAAAAAAATATCAGCAAAGTAATAATCATATGGTTTTTTAATTGTTGTTTAAAGAGAAAAGAGTTTTTCCCACGGTGCAGGTGATTATTAAAAGTAAAAGTGTAATCTTTACTGCTTTCGAGGTTCAGTACATATTTGGGGATAGCTAGTGTAATTTCGAAGTTGGTCCCGGGGTTGCAAGCGCGACTGCTCGCCGTCCGGCAAGGACCAGTGCAGCGGGGGAATTGCGTAACACACTAAAAGTAGGAATCGAATTCATTTCGACAGTTCAGCAACATTCATTGATATATTTACGTTTTTGAGCAGACAAAGTTTTCGAACATATGAATCAATGGATTAGCAATAGGCTTCAAAATGATTCAAATTGTGATTGAAAGTGTGTTACGAAAATAGGGTGCAGGCCTGGGTCGACGGCGCGTCGTGTTCCACGCGCGCCTCAAAGAGATGTCAGCACCAATTGAAGGGGTCCGCTAGGGCCGATGCCTGCCGGGGACGCGGATTGTTAGAAAGAGTTACCGTGGCCCTGGCGCACAGGCAAGTGAAGGAACACGGGTGGGCTTTTCACCCAAAAAAAATAGGATTACTCAGTAACAGCCCGCAGTTTGAAAGTTGGCGGTGTGATACCCCGTGCCTCGCAAAGAATGTTAAACCGTTGGTCCTACGCCTGATCTGTCTCCGATCGTGTCGGATTACCGTCCCATCGGACTATGAGAGTGAGGGAAGAGTGAGTGCAGCTGTGGCTGCGCATAGATACACTTGGGTACTATAATATCTCCCGTGTCAATGGCTGGTCTCCGCTGGGATTTGCCGACATGGCCGAAATTTGGCCTAGTGGATTATATTACAAGCATTTAATAACGACTTGTTATGTTATCAAATATAGGAAATTAGGAACACGTGAACGCTGTGGGCGAACGAGGGGACTGAAGTGAAGCAAGGTACACTCTGAACCAGCGCTGACTTCACGGCAGTATGGCGGCCCAGCGCCCGCGCGCGATAAACGACAAGACGAAAACACACCGCGCCGTCAACACGTAGTTAACTTCTGTATTTTTTTTGTTTTTTTAATATAAACGTTGCCCGCACTAGGAATTTCTCCTGTACTGTGGGTGGGTTTACAAACATTTAATCTCACATACACAAACAGCCAGACCCGGAACAACTACTTGTAGGTCATACAAATATTTGTTCCGTGCGGGAATCGAACCCGCGACACGCAGCGCAGCAGTCAATCGCTTAACCACTGTGCCAACCGTGCCGTCAAATTCAATTTAACTTGATCATTATACAAGTTTTATTCTGCTTCATCGCATCCCACATCCTGCACATAACACACGTATTAAGTAGTTGATTGCCACAGCGTCGAAGCTCTTGTAACCTAACCTCATTGATTGTTCGCAGTCGACTACAATGTAGCAGCTCCAATTAATTTAGGCTAATTGGACAATAAGCCTTGTGGACCTACCTGTGAGTTACTAATAGGTAGGTGTCCAGGTAACGTCATCTGCCAAGGCTTTGTGTAACTATGTTGGGGTTGATTTTCAGTCGAAACAACAACCTAATTGCGTAACACACTATCAATCACAATCGGATCATTTTGAGACCTATTGCTAATCTCTTCATAATTATGTTCAAAAAATTTGTCTGCTCAACAACGTAAATAACGCAATAAATGTTCTTAAACTGTCTAAATGAAACCCGTTCCTACTGTTAGTGTGTTACGCAATTACCCCGCAGGTGTAGGAGAATAATAAATAGTATAGTAGGTACATATTTTATGTGGCATAGGTGGTGAAATTAATGTAAATTTTCAGGCTTGCTGAGCGTGCAGTAAATTAGTTCAACATGTGCCATGTTTGTGAGTGGTGAGAGACTGAGAGAGCAGTGGTGGACCGGTGGTAACGGCCGCGACTTACGAGTTATAGGTCGTGGGTTCGAACCCAAGCAGGCATTTTATTTTGTGTAAATTATTTTATCACCAATGCTCTCAAAACGGTGAAGGAAAACATCGTGAGGAAACCGGCATGTCCTAGAACCAAAAATTCGAAGACAGGTGATATCTACCCACCCGCACTGGGCCGGCGTGGTGGATTATGGCCCACTCCCTCTCACATAGAGGAGACCTGTGTCCCGGCAGTAGGAACATAATAGGCTGATTGTGCATACCATGTCACGAGTGGCTATGTTGCATATCTACAAAGTTAGTCTGTGCATCCTGGGCACTTGGGCAGTTAGCCTCTACCTTCTGACTACCCTACTTTACAAAACATTTTTACAACGGCATTAGATATGCTCATAGAATTAGTGTAGTTAAGATACAACAGAAGAATATAGGCACGCGATATTAAAATTTGGGACTTATGCTCATAACATCACTGGCGAAATGTAGGTAATCTTTAAGGCCTGTAATTAGTTTAATTGAAAAAAAATGCTTTAGAGTGTTTGAGTATAAATTTAAATCTCCCGCAAACAAGCGCGACGCAACAGCGCGACGTGACTCTTGTAGAACAATTTACAAGAAGTTTTCATAGAAATTGTTCTACTAGAGTCGCGTCGCGCTGTCGCCCCGCGCCTGGGAGCCTTTATACTCAAACCCAAACTCTAAAGTATTTATTTCAATTAAACTAATTACAGGCACTTTTGAATTGTCAAGGAGTCGGTCAGTCAGCACCCTAATTGTGTAACACACTTTCACAATCCAAGTTAATCAATAAAACTCATATAAAAAGTACTCTTTGTAAACAAGCATATTACAAATTAGAGGATTATATCCTAGATAAGAATGCTTGAAAACATGCTGGTCCTGCTCCATAGGACAATCTAGAGTGTAGACAAAATCAAACTGGTTGCTAATTTAATTGTATAATTTATAATTTTTATGACATTGATTGTTACATTATGTACTTAACTACTTTAACTCACACACTAAATTATTACTTATAAAAATTTTGGAAACATCATCTACTTTTCAATATTTGTAAATATGTGAGCACCGTGTATCTATCACATAATTAATTTACCTGTCTTTGCATTATATTTCATTTATTTTTACCTATTGTGGTATAGTATTTTTATTCTAGGTGCATCGTCTTCACATATAATTACATAATTAATGTGAACTTACATAATATTGTAAAACATTTTAAAAGAGTAACGGTGGAGTTTCTTGCCCATTCTTTTTCATACGAAACTACCTTTTGGAAGGGGCAACTAGAATCAATTCTATTTTTTTGTAAATTTTGACGTTTAAAAGTGCCTTTTATGTGCCTATTTGAAATAAATCATTTGACTTTGACTTTGAAGGCTTTGAAGGAAATTCCTGAACCATTGCTTCATACAGGCAGGAACATGGACGCACAACCTGTTACCATGGATTCAGTACATGATTCTGAACCTCCTGCGTTGAAATTTTTTGCCGTTTTATTTTTTCAATGCAGTTCCCATACATTTTGACCGCGTAGGTTTCAGTTTTCTAAGAGACAGCCTATTTTTTTTTAAATTACCGGCGAAGACTTTCTACGCTAGGGGTCTAGAATCATGTGCTGAATTCATGGTTACAGTTTGCGCGTCGATGGGATACCATCCTGTATATTTGATAAATTCGTCTGCTTAGCAACGTAAATAACGTAACGAACGTGGCTGAACTGTCAAAATGAAAAGCATTGCCATCGATTGCCATTGTATGTGTGTAACGCCACTATCCCGCAGGAAAATGAAGCTAGTTGCCCATTCTAAAGCGTAGTAGGTTTCTATGGAGAAGAACGGGCAAGAATTTCTATGGACACTCTTTTAAATCCACATACACTTTTGCCTCACCCTTTGGGATATTCGGTCGTGATATTAGGTAATTAAATGGTAAATACCATTGTTTCTACACATGATACATGATCAGCCTATTATGTCCCCATTCCTGGAACACATGCCTCCTCTCTGTGAGAGGGAGTGGGCCGTAATCCACCACGCGGGACCAGTGCGGATTGGTGGATGTCACATGTCTTCGAATTTTTGGTTCTAGGACATGCCGGTTTCTTCACGATGTTTTCCTTCACCGTTTTGAGAGCAGTGGTGATGAAATTACATACACAAAGTAAACTGCCTGCTTTGGTTCGAACTCACGACCTATAACTCGTAAGTCGGGACTGATACCTCTGGGCCACCACCGCTCTCTATAATCTCTGCTCTCACCACTGTTTCTACCATCGATCACTAATGGTTTCTACAAATATTATTAATTATATTAAATGTTTAGCATTCCATCTACGGTAGGCCTCAAATATGTTTTTAATTGTTACTTTGAACGTTCGGTAAAATTACCCTCTAGGTTGGATTATCAACATAAGTAAATTTAGAAAATGATATCTATCACTCTGTGTTGTGATGGCCCAGTGGCCTTAAGGCCTCGCCTCTCATGCACGAGGTTGTGGGTTCAAATCCGTGCAAATACCAATGTATTATTATTTATTCTAAGCTTAGTACTACACCAGCACACTGCACTTCTTTTTGCCCCAGTACCTTCCGACAAGAGAAGGAAGGACTTGGTTTGCATAAACTCTCAAACCAGACATGCGTTTGCTAATCGTTTTATGTGTTTTTAGGACCTTTTCTGTATAATAGGCGCAACAAGTTACTAAGCTTCTATAGTGTAAGTTATATAAAATGTAGTAAAATATTATCAGAATATTAAGCGATACTCAATCACACAGACACAGAAAAACTTTTAGAAATTTTGGTATGATGATAATATATTCCCTCGTATTTACTTTTGTATATTTACATAGACTTAGTTTTAGGTATTAATGTACCATTATGCTTTTTCTCATAGTTGTTAATAGATTATTTTTATCAGTTCAACTTAAATTTTACTGTCCCAATTTAATTGAAATGTAAAGTGATGGCCTGAAACACAGGTTTGAATTAACCTAGATCGGGCGGGTCTCTACCTTATATTGTAATTCCGAATCATCATTACTTGCATCTGTAATCAAATTTTAGTTTAAGTTTATTTTTAGGCACTATAACTGTATGGAAAATATTACTACTGTTGGCTAAATGTACACTTTTTGTACATGTTTTATTCAATAAAAATATTAAAAAAATATTATAATGTGGCTTTTTAAATTCATATCTACTTGCTAAGTTCATCTTGGACATCACTGACATCAGTGAAGGAAACCATCGTGAGGAAACTTGGACTTATCTATAAATATATTATTGAATAGGGTAAGTCTGAAATCGCCAACCTGTCTTGAGCAAGCGTGGTGATCAATGCTCGGGCCTTCTGTGTATGAGAAGAGGCCTTTGTCCTGCATTTGGTATTATTAATATTTTTGCATATATCTCTGGACCAGGGGGTCCAGCGGGGTAATTACGTAACACACTAACAGTAGGAATGGGTTTCATTTTGACAGTTCAACAGCATTCATTGCGTTATTTACGTTTTTGAGCAGACAATTTTTTCGAACATATGTAGCAATGGATTAGCATTAGGCTTCAAAATTATTCAGATTGTGATAGATAGTGTGTTACGCAATTAGGGTGCTGTTCCGGAAAAGTAAACTCTACCGGCATAGACCCAGAGTCCGGAGCGCGCAAGCCCCACCACGACGTCAACGTACGGCATATTATTATTATATCTACAACTCCATGCAACTTACTCATTCCAATGGTATTCTTCAGGAATATTGACTACCGTTGGTCTAGCTGACGCAAACGCGCCTGCTGGGTTCGATCATCGGGTTGAGCTAATTGAGTATCAGACGGGGCCCGCGGAGGCGGGCCGGCACCAGTCGGGGGTTGCGTTGAAGAGTGTTTAAGCGCCCCCGTAGCCTCCGGTGCAAGTGTGCGAGGGAACACGGGGTAGTTTTAGTCAGTAGAAGTCTGACAGACCTCTTCGCCCGCCCCAGGGCGGAGGACATCCATGAGGTATTCCAGCCCGCAAAAAAAAAAAAGGTTATTGAGTATTCCCGTTAGAAAATTCGAAGTTGCAGCCCGGAATCTAGATTTTTACTCTGTTAGGTACAGGCTCACCCCCTATTACATGGGACTTAAACATTACCGGTGAAATGTGAGCGTCACTATTAAAAAGAAACACAATCAAATAGAAAATGGTGAACAAATCAAAGCATTTCTGAGACCACAATCTACCTACAGTACAACTATTTCCTTAATGTCCCTCGGAAAACTTCGTGTTTCGTCAGTCGTCGGATTTCTAGCAGTTGTCCTTTGCACTTGGTGCAGACCGGACGCTCTCAATCGACTTGGAAGTATATAGAGTTATTAATACTCTTTTAACTTAATGTAATTTATATTAAAAATGGGAGGAAAGCTGCTAAATACGAAGTTTGCCGAGGGACATTAAGAAAATAGTTGTACTGTTCACCTCTGGTCACCCGTTCGGAGAATACAGGCGTGTTAGTAGACGGAGCCGCAGGCAAAACCTAGTATAGCTTTATGATAGTAATTATTTATGTAATTTAATTACTGCCTACTGTGATTCCGGAGATTTCTTTTGTTTTTATTATTGAGTAGCTCTTCTGTAATTGATAGACAAACATTAAGTTTGGTATGTAACTGTTTTTTTATTTATGAAATTAATATTCTTAAGGTCATCTCCCTTTTACGTTACAGACGATCAAGATATTATTCTCTATCTATCAAACTCAAAGTCTAATCATTTATTTCAATTAAAACATTTCCAGGCACTTTTTAACTGTAAAAGAGTCGGTCAGTTAGTCAGAAAGCTGAAGCTAGTTGCCCATTCCTAAACGTAGATCTCTATGGAGAAGAACGGACAAGAAACTCCAAGGACACTCTTTTAAATCAAGATATTATAAAATCCTGGGTACATTATTCGTGTTGCTTCTATAAGTGAGAACAATGTAAAAAAAATATATTAAGAAACAATTCAAAATATAAGATTATAAATAAGAATTAAAATAAGCCGTGGCAGTTAAGAGATGACCAGTCTCAACCGACGGCGCCCGTTCACGAACATAAGGACAGGATCTTCGGGAGGATAGGCTGCAACGTCCCTTTGTCTGCTAATAACTAAACACTGCAATTATCAATTGTCTGCCGGGTGCGGTTAACGAAAGCTGTTGGTTCCTGCTGTCATCATTCGTGGATCTTTGGCAGTCGTAACGGCTAGCCAGAAGCCCGAAAGTCTGACAGCAAGTCTCATCAAGGGGTATCGTGTTACCCAGTAACTGAGTTCTGGAGGTCAGACAGGCAGTCGCTTCATGTAAAATACTGGTATTTAGCTGCATCCGGTTAGACTGGAAGCTGACCCCCAACATGGTTGGGAAAAGGCTGAGTAGAAGACGATGATCTTATAATAGGGTTACTATTATAGTTAAAAAAAAAAACACGTGTGGCACTCGGGGACTGCCGCGGTAAAGCTATTACATAGCATTTTTTATCAACGTATGCAATTATAATTATTTATTTATTTTTATTTATTCAGTATTATTTTTCTTTGATATCAATTCAAGTACAGTCGTACGTACCATATACATACAAGTTAAGCGAACGCTCGGCCGAGTTACATGGTAGGCGGAGTGCGGGGTGTTAGGTTTTATTTTCGTTACGGAATTTCTTGTTTCGGTCGCCGCGCTCAAAGCCCGCGATAAAAGCTATGCAATAGCTTAAAAGGTTTATTGGAATCAAAAAGTTTTCATCTTACATAATCGGTGATTGGAGCCTCCTTTTAAGCGTATAAAGCCTGTATTAGGAGACTCCGCTCTTCCATGGATTAGCAGTACTAATAAAATACTTGTTTATTTATATTTTACCATTTTAGTAGTTTCAGTTACGTACTTAACTAACTATTTAGTTATTTTGACGGGTAGTCTGCACGCTAATTGCGTAACACAGTTTCAATCACAATGCGAGAGTTTTGAAGGATATTTCTAATCCATTGCTTCATAGGTTTGATAAATTCGTCTGCTCATCAGTGTTAATAATGCAATGAACGTGGCTGAACTGTCAAAATAAAAGACATTGCGATCAGTGCCCTGTTTAACAAAACTTACAAGCCTTGTATTACAAGCATTTATCGTGTAAATTTTTTTATTATTACAAATATGTGTTTATCAAAATTACACGTGTAATTTACGGGTTACAAGTATCGTTATTTATTTCACAAGAATATTTATACACTTGTTTTCATGATTTTGTTCATCAAAAATTCCTTTGTATGTTACAACTTGTAGAAAATCATGGCAAATCCTGAGAGTGTCCGGCGACTCTCCATCCCGTCTTACAAGTTTACGAGAGTCGCGCTTAGTACATACCGCAATCAATTTTTTAATACGATTTTCTTTTTATAGATGTGCTCAAGTGATTCAAGTGATGAAGAAAATATTAGAATAACGGAACCGAGAACATATAAAAGAAGAATTGACTACGGTCATATGGAGATGACCTATGAATTAAACGAAAGGTTCCGACTCAAAGCTGAAAAATTGGAACATTTAATTATCATTTTGGGTAGCCATTTAGAAAGAAATTCAAACAGAAACAACGTCCTGTCAACCAAATTAATATTACATACAAATTGCTCTACATTGGTTGGAAACGGAGTTCAATACCATGCTGTTTCTGACATGCATGGTGTAATAAAAGCAATATTAGGCACAGACAATATACCATTCAGCCATGGGTTTTACTATATACGTATACTTTAAGAGCATCAATTAAAAAACAAACAAAAAGTTGGCGGGAAAAGAATATGGCGGCATTACTTTTTGATTTTAGAACTTACAAGTAGAATCTACAAACGTTCAATTTTACAAACCCTGTACATTTTATTTGATAAACGTAATTTACACCAACATGTAAAAACTTCCTTGTAAAGTGTAACTTGTGAACGTGTAGACTTGTAAGTTTTGATAAACAGGGCACAGGTGTCATTTTAAGTGTGTTACGCAAGTACCCCGCTGCCTGGTCTATTTTTTACAATTTCTCATATACCGTTTGTTTTCCGGCTATCCATATTTTTATAATTACAAGGAGGGTGCAGTCCATAGACGTTGGTTGCGAATTAATAAAATAATTATTTAATTGTTACTTGTTGTACCGCACCTAAACACAGACTATGCAAGTGCTGGTAACAGCTGTCTAATACAACCGTTTTTGTTTCGTTTTTTATTTAAAAATATAACTACTTTGACCTCTCAAGACCGGTCAAAGGTTTCGTGAACTTGCGTATCTAATACGAACTGGTAGATGGCCCACCTGTCTATAATCTTTATATAGATAAAAATTACGTGTCACGTTGTTTGTCCGCGATGGACTCCTAAACTACTGTACCGATTTAAATTTGATTTGCACACCGTATTCAATTTGATCAAACTTGAAAGATAGGATAGCTTACATCTCAATTTTTAGTCGTAATACTATTTTATTGCAAATTATTTGTCTATTATTTGACAGTCACAATTATCTGTTAGCTCCAAACGGTTCTAACAGATGGCGATATCTGTTGACTGGATTGAGTAAGTATTTAATAGATGGCGCTATGTTAAAAATACAAACGTTTCATACAGCTACAATTTAATAATGACAAAAGATATGATTGTTCGTTTGTATTGAATAGGCTCCGAAACTACTGAACGGATTTCAAAAATTCTTTCACTGTTGGGAAGCTACACTATCTCCGGGTGACATAGGCTATATTAGATTATGCTTTACTACGGGTCGCTAATACAATATATTCTGTAACAATCTCACCGTGAAAACTAAAGTGAAGTGAGTTTGACGTGAGCTGTCAATTCAACCAATCTGGCGGAATGACAGCTCACTTCTAGCTCACTTAACCTGACGTCAGCCCCTCGTACACCTTCCAAAGGTCTGGGACCCCAGGGTCATATAAAAAGCGATAAGAAGTTCCTTCCAACCGGGTGTCCCACGACACCTCTGTACTGTTTTTATATCATCTGCCTAGGCTTTCCCCAACCATTTCAGGTCGGCTTCCAGTCTAACCAGATGCAGCTGAATACCAGTATTTTACATGGAGCGACTGCCTATCTGACCTCCACTACCCAGTTACTTGATAACACGATACCCCTTGATAAGACCGGTTGTCAGACTTTCGGGCTTCTGACGACCCGTAACGACTGTCAAAGATCCACGAATGACAGTTGCGACCAATGGCGTAACGTGCTTTCCGAGGCACGGAGGGTTCTTGGTATGTAAAGATACAAGTCGCCCATCTACGGAACAACCGCGGCAAGCGTAGCTTAACTTGATCGATTGACCCGTGCAGCTGTTATTACCGAGCCATAAAGGCTCCCACAGACAGGCGCGACGCGACAGCGCTGCACAAAGGCGCCGCTCGTCGCCCGACACGCGGTGCCTTTGTGTCGGGCGTTGCGTCGCGCCAGTGTGTACGAGCCTTAAGCCCCAGACTGTTTTATAGATATCTATTTACTAAGTGTTCATTATTTAATTGTGCTTTTTCCTCAAAAGTTACGCTAAATAAATGTTTTATCTATCTAACATAAGTAGGTAGGCAACTATGATTTAATGGCTCCTACAAACAAGTGCGACACGCAACTTGACGGTGCGGTGCCTTTGTGTCGCGTCGCGTGACACGCCTGTTTGTTGAGGCCTTAAGTCTATATCCAGTAGAAGTAGGTAGGCATGCAATACAACAAAATCGTGACTCCAAGAAATCCAATACCCTTAGGTACTTACCTAAACATTCTATACATACTTATTATTAACCAATACCACATAACAACACATACAAACACATTTAAAAAACGAACAGAACATTAGGACATGTATTCAAATATGGAAGGCGTCGAATCGTGACGGGCCGCGGGCGCGAACCGCGCTGATTGGTCGGCGCTTTCGTGACGCACTTGCGCGCGAGTCGAACAAAGGAAACGAAAGGAATATCTTTGATTTTAGGTGCAAATGGTTTTGAGGAACGTAGAGTATTGTTATGTATGGTCTGTTCAAAAAGTAGGTGATGAAAATGTTAACAAATGGATCAGAAAACTTGTGGATGTGGGACCTTTGGATGCCAATTTGTAGTGCCACTTACAAAATGAGTGTTTTGATTAAATTTTTTGAATACTTAATCCGAAATTATATTTAAAATCACCTTTATGATTTTGATTTGGCAATTATGGTTAATTTTTAACTGACTTCAAAAAAAGGAGGAGGTTCTCAATTCGACAGATTTTTTTTTTGTATGTGTGTTAGCTCAAAACTTTTCTAGAGGAACCGATTTGGATGATTCTTTTTATAACCACAATTTTTGTCGATGATTTTTCAATTAGATACAATTTATTAATGTTATTCAAACAATAATTGTTGAAAAAAGGTCATAAGATATCAAAAACCTTCAAAATACAGATGAATATTGAATGTGTTACTAATTCCTTTTAATGAGTGATTGCGGACAGTGCCGGCGTTAGGGTAGGGCGCGTCTGGGCGACCACCCAGGGTGCCAGAGGTGAAGGGGTGCCGAAGGGGCTGTGACTAGGCGCCCCTTCACCTCTGGCGCCTGCAGAGTACTTTTGTTTTAGTTCGTTTGGACATAGAAAACCAAAAAAATTGTTGAGCTCTCTTCGCTAGCTCTTGCTTCCGACATTCTCTGAATTCTCAAACTTTTCTGCATAAGCCGACAAAGTAACTCCTATTTCTTTATGAATGGACAAAAGAAAACCTAGGTGGAGTGCTGAAATTTTTCGCCCCTTCTCTACTGTCCAAGTGGGGAGAGGGGAGCCGCCGAAATTTCGCTCAGCGCGCTTGTAATGTTAAAACCGACACTGATTGCGTAAAAATTTAACCAGAACAGGGTTTGTTTACGCTGCCGTCAGATCCTTTTGGAGCAGACTGTAGTCACTGAGATATACTTATATTTAGGTATTTCAAGTGTAGGTATCTCACGAAATTCTTTGAATATGTGGCCCTATTCATATGTATTTGGCAGAATATAACGAAAGTGCCAGCCGTCTTGGCAACTTTGTTGGTTTCTAGTCTGACCTGACAGGTAATTCTAAATATAGGTACAATGTGGAGACGACAATAGGTACGACATAAAATGAAAACACTGGCAATACTAATGTATAGGAGTGTTTTGGAACTATCAAATAACCTTTTTAAATTTCAATGTTAGTATTGAAAAAAAAAACAAAATAGTTTTTTTTTTTTCAAACAAACTTATAGTATTGATGGGCCGACAGGGTTTTGCCAATCTTTGACTAGCTATAGTGACAACCCTATTGGATATATTTGGTTGAATTTTTATATGCAAACTGGCAACGTCATTAGATATAGATACGAAATTTAATTTATTGTCGTACTGTTGTCTACACCTTGTATAAATAGTTTACACGGTCGACCTTGTCTAAAATCCTAAAATCGCTATGATCACTCATCAGTCATCACAACTAAAGAGGTTTTCACTCGCCAGCCATTGCACGAAAAATTCTTCTAAGTTTAGCTCATAAAATAATTTAAATTGTTCGATAAAAGAGTTTAATGCGTCATTTGGGTCGTCATTTTCATATATTTCAGAGAATGTTTTTTTCTCAAGTTAGGTTCTAGATTTAATCATAATTTCTGGGCGTAAGTTCCGTTGAGATTTATACCAATATTTCAAAACACAGTCAGTAAGTACGGAAACTACGGGACCCTTCAGCAATTGCGCAGTGTGATCCGATAGGGCAAATTCTATTACTTCCGTTCTGCATTTTTTCTCGAAATCGTGGGCGAAATTATCAATGCATATTTGGCTTTGCATCCTGCGGGGTAATTACGTAACACACTAACAGTAGGAATGGGTTTCATTTTGACAGTTCAACAACATTCATTGCGTTTTTTACGTTGTTGAGCAGACAAATTTTTCGAACATATGAAGCAATGGTTTAGCAATAGGCTTCAAAATGATTCAGATTGTGATAGATAGCGTGTTACGTAATTAGGATGCTGGTTGGTTTTTCTATTGCTAATGTCATGTTAAAACTTTTTAGGAGACATCTTAGTTCGAAACTTGTGTTATTTTTTTTCAATACTTTTATATTTATATCGTCTGCTATAATAATATTCCTACAATATCTTCTTGCGAGTAATGTCAATAATTTGCTCTAATTTGCTAAAAAATACATTCAAATTCCTTGTCTTTGGTGCTCTATAGATACCTACATATTGTTACAATTTTATTTCTACTACATTAGTCAATGAAAGTTCTGAAACCTATGATAACTCCGTCCATAAATATCCAGACCGGTCCAGAATACAAGATCCGCCTCTTTTTACTATTTTGTCTGCTGAAACATGCAGCTAATCTATAAATAGGTACTACAATGCGGTCTTCATTACCTGACATCATAAAATGCTCAGTTATGCATAGTAGTCACGAGCACTAATATGTCAACACTTGGCAACTTTCAATAGCGGTTTTTTTGTGAAAAATACAATATATTACATAAACCTAAGGGTTCGAAAATACCATGTTCGTAACAACATTCGTTTCATTAAAAATTTAAGGAGAAAATCGCTTTTGAATTTTGCCAAGTGTATACATATTTATGCTCGTGACTGTACATTAACGGACAGGTTTGTTTGACAGTTCAGAGAGGGGGTCTGCTTTGTTAAGCAGACCCGCAAAATTTTGGTGTAGAACACTTGAGTATTTATTCAAGACTAAGTATTTACTTCTAAAGATTTTCTTTTAGTTCCGAATCACCTTGACACTTGTCTTTGACGGATACATATTACCTGTGGCGATTAACACATCGTCCACCAAAAATGACCATGTAACATCACTACGATAGTGACACATCACTACGGACCCGTGACAGAAACGGCAAGAGATTGTTTTTCCATATTTTTGTTAATTGCCACAATAAAAGCTGTTTAATCCAGAATCTAAGTAATTTAGTTTGATTAATATATTCGAAAGAAGAAAAGAAAAATAGTTTATTCTGCAAGAACAAAACGCACCTAACAAATGAACGACGGAAGCATTCGGTAGCAGCTATCTCCCGCATACCTACTGTCAAAAATCAATCTGCCTAGCCAACCAACCCAACTATGTTGCGATCATTGGTTGGGATCGGCTTCCAGTCTAACTGGATGCAGCTGTAGTAATTTACATAGAGCGACTGCCTATCAGACCTCTACAAGCTGTTACTGGGTAACACGATACCCCTTAATAATATTGGTTGTCAGACTTGGGCTTCTGACTACCCGTAACGACTGTCAAAGATCTACAAATGGCAGCCGGGACCAACCCGACCGACCCGTGTGGCTGTTATTATTTAGCCACGAGCCACTTTGAATATGTACAATCACGAGCATAAACATGTATACACTTGGCTAAATTTAAAAGCGATTTTCACCTTAATTTTTTAATGAAATTTTATGTTGTTACGCACATAATATTTTCGAACCCACAGGTTTATGTAATATGTCGTATTTCAACGTTGCATTCGTTGTTTCACAAAAAAATAACTATTGAAAATTGCCAAGTGTTGACATATTCGAGCTCGTGACTGTAATGTATTAAGTTCATTATACAGGGTGTAGAAATACCCATCACATAGCCGTCAACTACGCATTCTGTATATCAAACTATGTAAGTAACATTGCAGAAAAATAATTACTGGGAAACGAATTTTATTTTTGGTGTGAAAAGTCGCTGTTTGCGGTAGTGCGCAACGTAATGCACGCAAAACATTGTGCTTATGGGAGCGTGCAACGGTACAGGGGTCGTGGGGGTATTTAAAGCTGTGTTATAAGTTTGTAACATAAAAAACTTCTTTTATAAAAAAAACGTCAGTTAATGTTGGAATTTTGACCTTCAATAACTCCGTAACCAGCGGGGTTATTACGTAACACACTATCAGTAGGAATAAGTTTCATTTTGACAGTTCAACAACATTCATTGCCCTATTTACGTTGGCGAGCAGACAAATTTTTCTTTCGAACTTAAGAAGCAATGGATTAGCAATACGCTTCAAAATGTTTCAGATTGTGATAGATAGTGTGTTACGTAAAGGTGCTGAATGTTTCAAGGTATAGTCCAGTACAAAAAAAATACAATGACGGGGAGTACAAGTGACTCTCGGCTTCGGAAGTGTTTTTTACATCCGTTATACCTACTATGCAAAACAATAAGTATACCCGTCGATGCTTCTGAGCTTCTAGCAACAGTTAAAAAAAAGATATAGGTAACTACTCAATTTAAGGACATACATCACCCAAAAATATTGCACCAAATTAAATCAGAAAGCAATAAAACACTTCCTTTAGAAGCTCACCCTCAGGCTACAACTAGATCCTACAAAATCGGACTTATTTCAAACGAAAAATAAAAACACAAACGATTTGTAAATCACGAATGTGAAAATAGACGAGTTTTGATTGATGCCTCGCACAGGATCGAACCCTGGGCCCTCAGGGAATGTCTGTCTTACTGTAATCACTGCGTGTGAGGTGATTGATTCATGGTTTTACGGTGGGAACATGTGGTATGCGAATTTCGACCTTATTTGTTTGGGGTTATGGTAAAGGAAGAGTACGTTTGGTAGTTGTGAATAGTAAGGTTTAAGTTGGTCAGGGTATGGTTCATGTGTAAGCAGGTAATTCAAGGTGTGAGAGAAGAAACATGAGTTTTGTTGCGAGAAAGTAAGAAAGTAGTAAGTAAGAATAAGGGTGAACCTGTAGCTGAAGTCCTATTAACAAAATTTCTTGGGCTTACTCTGGATAATAAGTTAAATTGGAAATCCCAGATTGAAACATTGTGCAAAAGATTAAATAAATCAGTATATGCCCTACATGAACTTAAAAAGGTCTCAAATATAAATACGTTGTTAGCGGCTTATCATGGTTTAGTTGCGTCAGTACTGAGGTATGGTGTAATTTTCTGGGGAAATTCGACAGATATTGGCATGATTTTTAAAGCACAAAAACGGTGCCTAAGGGCTATGTTTGGGCTTCAAATGGTCGAAACCTGTAAACCGTTTTTCCAGGAGTATAAGATTCTGACTCTCCCAAGTCTGTATATCTATGAGGTCTCATTATTTGTGAAAACCAATAAAAACCTATTTAAATTAGCATCAGAAATAAATAATAGGCAACAACGGGACGCACTACGCCTCTATGTACCCCGAACATCTACCTCTTTAATGTACAAGAGTGTGTTCCATATGGCTCCTGTAATTTTCAATAAATTACCTAAAGAAATAAGGGCAATGAATACGGCCCTATTTAAAAAAAGTCTAAAAAAAAATCTGATTAATAAATGCTACTATAACTTGAATGACTTCCTCAATGATAATTTTGCCAAATTATAGACCTTACAGTGACATCAAGTAAAATCAATTATTCAATGAATTATCCATGTATCTCTTAATAACTAATTTTGACACTGACATTGAAATAATCTAAATATTTTTATTATTTAATAGATAATTTATTCTCCACTATGACTTTAACTTATTATAACTATATCGTGCTTGTGTCATCTAATTTTATTTATTCCAATGTTTATTTTGATTAATTGATGAATAACTATGACTGTATAATTTTTTTGCATGCCTTACGGTAGAATCACTTGAAACATGTAATTCTTATAACACCATTGTAACAGTGTATTCAGCAAAAATAAAGGATTTGATTTGATTTGATTTGAAAGTATGAAAGTAAGAAAGAAAGGGTGAAAGCCAGTCTTGCCGTCACATCTGTTGAGAAGAGGCACAGTCGGCAGAAGAACACAAAGCCTATGGGATGACCCGACGGATTCAAATCTGACCAAGATTATGTCTGGACTTTAAAAGAGACTGTGACCTCTGAGTTTATTTCGGCCTTTCTTCTCAGAGTAGTCAGATAGGAAACGCCGACCTCATCTAGTTTTTAAAATATGATTGACGTGTAAAAGTGTTTGTACAAACCTACTTACAGAAATAAAATCATTTATCATTTATCAAATTCAAAATATTTTATTTCACTTAAACCTACATGGGCACTTATGAAACGTCAGAAGCTAGGTGGACGGTTCCAATTAGTCGTTTTTATCGAGAAGAGCCGGCAATAAACTCCACGGTTACTCTTTTAAAAATACTTTGCTTTTACAATGTTTTTAAATTACAGTGTTCATAGGTATGGGAGGACAGGGTACGCCTGTCAATAAGTGCCAGGTACTTAAATAAATAGAAAATGGCCAAAAATGTCTCTCTCAAATACAGATGTTAGGGCACTTTTTACGTTGATGAAACCATACGACTTGTTTTATCCAGAGTTAGGTTTTTAACAGCCGCTTGGTAACAGGGACGCAGTTGTTATTTCATAAAGGCTCCATCAAACTGGTGCGACACTCGTCGCGCGACAGGCGGTGCCTTTGTGTCGCGTCACGTGTCTCGCCTGTTTGTAGGAGCCTTAATTATGGCGCCTCGGCTCGGTGTTGTGGAGTGTCGTCGAGCTTGAAGTCGATGTGTCACATTACCGTCCGCTTATCTGCTGCAGCTGCTGTACATCTTTGGCAGCCAGACCAGCCCTACTCTTCTTACTTGATGATCTTATCGTCAAGTGACAAATAGGTACAGAACAAACGTCGAACTACCTGGCCGTTAAGCCTTAAATATTATCATGCTCCTGCTCTTAAACTATTTAATTTGGGGTTTCATAAAATCAAATCGCTTGAAATACCCGCTTAGCGCTTTAAAACCCGCTACATACCGCACCGTACCTTCACCCCGATAACTATTTAAGAGAATTTGTAAATTGCTCACAAAAATTTTGATATATTTTGATTGATCGAACCGATGTGCGTTTTCTTTCGACTCAAATTAGATGTGGGTCACATTAATTGCTATGGATTGTATTATAAATCTAGATTTTACGTTGTTTTTCTTTGATGGCTGACACGACTTTGAAGGACGATTAAAATACCTACCTACGTTTTGAAGTATTTGATAATTGTTCATATTTATTTATGGTCATAGATATTATTTCTATGTTTATGGTAGAGCCATAGACACAAAATGCCTAATCCAAGGGCTAGAGAATTCCGAGATCAATGTCATGAAATCACATTCCGATCATAACTTATAATCTATGAAAGACCAGGGGCATACCTAATTGAGTAACACAGTAGCTATGCCATTAATTTTGACAATTCAACAACTTTCATTGCGTTATTGATTAACGAAAAAGTTGTCGAGCAGAATAATTTTTCAAACATATGAAGCAATGGATTGGGAATTTCCTTTAAAATCCTTCAGATTTTGATTGAAAGTGTGTAGCGCAATTGGGGTTCCGTCCTAATTGCGATTTTGCGATACAAAGAGATCACTCTGACTCAAGGGTTTGATCCAAAATAAATGATTTATGTATGACGGAGAAGGTAAGTTTCTCTCGTTATCATCAGCCAAATTTTACTACTGTGGGCATATTATGGGAAGTGTTGGTTATTGCGCAATAGAAAACCGTTTTCAGTTCAAATCAAATTTTAATTGACGAACAAATTAATCACACTAGCGAATCACACACTAGGTACACGACACAACTATACAGAACGCGCGACAGTTTCTAAACGTGTTCACTGCTTGACCGCCACCGACAGACTCTGCTGTAACTCTGGTCGAGCGTTAATGTGTTATGTTGTAGACTCTGTCGAGCGCCGCCTGGTGGCGCTGGCGTCCCGATTAGTCAAAGTCAGACGATCGATTTAACATATTTCTTTCCGATATTTTTTTTTATGGCATACTTGTTACCTATGTAGATTAATGCTGTCTGGGCAGTCATATTGGTCAGCCTCACTCCCAAACTAGTTTGCGACTGCATGGATTATCTTTCCACCGTGACATGAGAATTATATTTTCATAATAAATAAAATCATTTTATTTCGGACAACTAATAAGATCCATAAATTTTTAGTAACAAATTTGCACATAAAACACTATTGTTAGTAACTTAAACTAAAGACAAATTAATGAGAAGACCATCCATCAACTAGACGACGAGAAATGGAAACTAGGGTATATAAGTCTTCGCACAAATTGCCTTATTATGACGGAGGAAGTGTCTGCCGCCGCAGCCTTCAGGATGCTTCAAAGCTTAGCTTTTTTTTATTCGCTTAGCTTGAGTTTTAGTAGGTATCTATAATTATTTACCTAATTCTTGCTGTAAACTTGAGAAATGTTCAATTGGTAGGATCCATTTTTTTAACACTACTAAGGTACTGGCGCCCAAGATGGTCCTGTTCCAAGATGGCCCACTGTCAAAATTTCATAATTTTATAAATTCGAATGAGTTTAAATTTCGCGTCCATGTTCGGTTAGTACCATAGACAAAACTGCAAGTTCATATGAAAGGAAGGAACCCGCCATTTTTGCAGTGGTTGACAGTTTGTCGATGAGGTTACAAATGGCTTACGATTCATAACCTCATGCTCACAAACTATTTAGTATTTCTTTAGAAAAACAAATGGGATTTCGTATTTTTTTTAAATACAAAGTTGCATAGATTTATGGGCACTCCTGAGAAGGTAAGTGTTGTTTATATTCTTTGTTAATTTTAATTTAAAAGAAGTAGCTCTTGTTACCAAGTAAACTCCCTATAAAGGCCCACCACACGGGTTCCCAAGATGGCCAGGGCCTTATTAGGACTAAAGACTATCATAGTTTATTTGGAACCTATAAGAGGAAATGAGTCATTTTGGTTATTTTTTAGTTATTAGTACTGAAGTGGATCACTGGGACTTATTTTAAACTTAGGTAGATACCTACGTTGTTTGCTCTACTAAAGTAGAATAAACAAATTCAAACCTAAAGGTTTTAAATTAAAAGTCGTCATCGGTGGTTTTTTGTGGTACCACGAAGAATGTGTTGGGTTAACTAAGAATGACGTAGGGAAATTCTTATGTCCAGAATGTATGTGTGTATAAATGGTTAAATAAATAAATAAATAAATAAACTTTGTGGTTTTTGTAAGTTCCTATTTCACCGTTTTCTTTTCTATATTCCTAATAAGGTCCACCGAAATAGAGGAAAAAAATATTTTGTGAATATCTAAAAAAAATAACTTGTTTTTATCAACGTGATTGTTACAATAACGTCACAAAAGTGTTCTTCATTGATTTATATAGAGATTTTTGTTTTGTAGGTAGATTGTTTTGCTAAGCCTAAGATGGCCCACCGTACAATTTATGACCAAAAAAGCTATTGTAACATACTGATTACCTAACAATATCATACGTTAGGTTAAGTTTTACGTTTATATTTTTTTTTTGTTTTGATTGCGTTTATTAATTACATAATTAATGTCGGGCCTTGATACATACCTATGTTCTTAAAGAGGCCCAATTTACAGGTTTTTTAAAACAAATGTTTTATTGAAGAATTTTTATGTAATATGTTGATTTTATTCACATATAAATGAGAAGTATTGTGATAAAGTTTGTTTTCAGAAATTATTTCAATAATTTTATTTATTTCAATTTTGCAAAAAATGGGCCTTACTAGGCGCATGTACCTTATAGGTACTTAGTTTGCTAGTTTTACGAAAACGGTATATTGAAAAAACACGTTAGGCGCCTTAAGATGTTTTTTCAATAGTCCGTCCGCAAACAAGCGCGACGCGACGATGCGACGCAATTCTTTCAGAACAATTTTCAGTCGCGTCGCGCCTGTTTGCGGGAGCCTTTAAGAGCGGGTAGTAACCAAAATTGCCTATCTTCAATTTAATTTTTCATGAAATTCATAAGACTTAGGTATAAAATAAAAATAATATGAGTAACTACATGATATTTTGAAACTTTTTGTGGAACAGAAACACAATACGTTAAAATTTTCTCGATAAAATAACATCACGAAGTTACCCCTAATTTTCACGTTTTTTTCAATTTGTACTTAATATGCTAATGACTAATAGGATATTTTTTTAATGATTATCTGTATCAAGACAATGCGAAAAAAATTGTGCAGGCATTTTTTGAAATTCCTTTTATTTTTGGAATAATTACGACTAGAAGCTTTAAGCACTTACGACGTTTTTAGTTCGTGGAAGAAGTCATCTTGCATCGCACGTTGCGGGAACTTCAAGCATATTTTTGTTTCAAAAATCAGTCGCCGTCGCTCTGTTGAGACGAGAGGACTGCGCTTGAATTTTCTACTGCTCTGCGATTTAATTTATTAGCATAAATAATATTTTCGTAATTTATCACATTGTTGGAATGAAACTGTGAAATACAAAACATGAAAAAATCACTAAAACCACTTCCGAAACGATTATTAAAATCTTTAAGAATTGATAAACTAAATAAATACCACGGCTAAACTATAAAATAAAAATATTATAATAATTCAATGTTGATATTTGAAAACTCAAGATGACAATTATTTGACAGATTTTTGACTGGTATAGTACAACTAGCGCCATTGTTCTCCACTTCAGTCAATTTGCTTGCGGAGAAAATTTACAACATAGAGTTCGTGCTGGAGATTTCAGATCCTATTACTATTACATAAAGAACCAAATTCGTTTACTCCCACTTTCGTTGACAAACTTCTTGTAAGGGTAACCTTAGACGACCCATTTCGAGTGACTTTTGACCAAAACCCCCGAATCAAGTTGAAACTCAAAATTTAACATATGGGTAGGTTATTGGTATAATTATATTATTGGAGTTTACAAAATAAATAAATCGGAAAACTAAAATAGGGTTTATTGCGGATACAAGTACGAAACGGTGTGCACGGGACATGACAGTTTTCATACGGATAGTGTTCTCGTGACTAGAACCCCTTCTTATGGTGGGGATGAGTAAAGATTGTGACGGATCACAATGTTTGGGTCTGTCGGCTTGCTTTTCAAAGCTAAAGTTTCAACGGTTACAAAAGAGGAACCTAATAAACTTTCGACTTTCTTTGGCACCTATATAAATAGATGCCAATTATTTTGTCGGTAAAGCCGACTAATGTACCCTAGTTATTTGTTCCGAAATTGGCCTGTTTTTCATAAATGTTTTCGGCGAGGACTTTTTTATACTTGCGCTTCGCGCAGGATAGGTTTTCATGACACATGCCATTTGACTTTGCACAATACAGTGCAAAATCCACCATACCAATATAATTTTTTACTTGGTAACACTGTTGCTAATTGAATTTGCACGATCCTGCAATGCAATATCCACGATATACCATTATATTTTTTACTTGGTTAACACTGGTTTCCACGAAGACGTCGTGACCTCCAACTTGTACAAGGCCCTAAATAAAATTTGGTTACATTAGAATTTGAACTTTGTCACGCCAGCATTGAGTTTCTAGTTCCAAAACATGACTATGATCTAAGATTATGAATTCAAGCTTAGCGTATAGTATAGGCAAAATAAACAGATGTTTTACCTACTGAAGAATTTTATTGAAAATAAAGGGAGTGGACAATACTTCGTTTAAATATGTTAATTGAAAAACCATTCCAGGTACCTATTTGTGCTATGAGACCTTGCTTCTTGCCAAAAAATCATGATTCTAGGTCAACGGGATGTATCATATGGATTTTAATTTATTTGCGAATGTTTATTTTCTTATTTTATTGACATTTTTGTTCAATTGATTTCATTTTCTCTAAGTAAAAAAGCGGAAGGTAGCGGGTGATGCGATTATAATTATACGCTTTTATATCATCAAAAAAGCAATTTTATCGAAATTGTTTTCACCATCATGTAGGTAGTATCATGAGTATGTAGTATTATAGTACTTTGATGGAAGTGCTTTGCTTTTTAGAGTTCGGTACCTCAAAAGAAAAATCGAAACCCTTATGGGATCACTTTGTTATCCATCTATCTGACCGCTTATCTCAGGAATGCGTGGGGGTATCAAGTTGAAATTGATATCAAATACTTACATAAACGGTCCTTTGGAGCTGTAAAAAAAAACGAGCTTCTAAGACGTTGACTTAGTATCTTGGCATAAATTGCCATTCATTTCGCATATCTTGACACTCGCAAATAAATTAAAACCCATAAGATACATGTCGTTGACCTAGAATCATGAAATTTGACAAGAAGCAAGGTACAGGAATAGGTACAGGAAAGAATCTGAAAATTGTTCAATTGTAGTTATGTTACATAATGTATGGAACAATATTTTTTCAACTACAACGTTAGGTTTGTCTTTCAATTCGGTATCGAAAATTTATAGGCCGTATCTTGAAGTAACATTTAGTCTTTATTTCATTTAAGTCAGTCTAATCTCCAATCTAACATCCCACCAGCATCGGTTACAGATTCACGGACATACAATAATATTTAATAATATACCTACTTGTACACATAGGTAAATTGAATAAAACAGTTTCATCTGATTATTTTGCGTATACACACTACACACAAGATTCAAATTCAAATGCCTAAATATACGCCGGGCGAAAAGTTTCTGCTGGCGGGAAGGGATTGTGTTTTGTTTTTGTCGTGTTTGATGAGAGGGGTAGGCAAAGAGGCGCGGGTGAAACTTGATTTTTTTCTGTCTTGCTGCGCCCTCTTAAAAACTATAGAAATGTAACTTTTTCTTCGCCTCCAGTAAAATAACGGTTTTGTAGTTATTAGATATTGATACTACACCGTCGATATTTATGTTCTTTTTCCAAAATAGCTTACCTACTGGCAGGTTATATGAGTTCATATAATTGTTTATTTTATTTGACTGTATAATTCAATTTATTTGAATTATTTTCTTTTATTATTTACATAATATACTCATTACAATGTTTTTTTTTTTTTATGAGTTGTATTGCAATTATGTGGTTAGCTAGCGACGTGAACAATTATTGATCATATTATTCTTGCCTGAGCAACCGCCAGCAAGTACGTCATGCTCCCTTAGATGTCACTGCTTGCGGTAGTGTCGGGTAGGGTCGGGTTGCCTCTTTCCTTCACATACGGCGAGGAGGTATGAAGCTAATCTTTGCGTTATACTCGTGAACGGGTGCTGCTTGTGGTGACTGGTCATCTTGCTGACCATGGTTTAGTTATTGCTATTAGTAATAACGTGTTTATTTATTTTACTTCGATGGTCCTAGTTTATCATTTATGACTGAGTTAAAGCTATGCGTATATAATCCAGCATTGCATATGTAAGCTGTCACGCCTTTTATGCCTGGAGTCTATTATTTAGGTATTAAGTTTTGTTTACATTGTTAATATTTACATAAAATATATCTTACATAATCTACAAATAATATGAATAGTATGTACAACTAAATAACAATAAATAAAAATAAAAAAGAAAGAAGGAAAAGAATCATAGGGCATCAAAAAATTCATCCGCATCGCTGTCGACAGGAAAAGTGCCCAAAAGGCTGGCAGCATTGCCACGTTGTATGGCGATACTGATTCTTTGGCCAAAAAATAGGCCAGCCCTCTGGTCACGTGAAGAGTCGAAATTTATGAATTCTAAATTTAACGTGTGGTATTTAGATGATGGAACGCTAGGAGGTGATGTAGATACTGTTTTGAAAGACCTTCAATTGCTCAAACAGCAATTTAAATCTATTGGCTTGGACCTAAACCCCTCAAAATGTGAAATTTACCTTTCTGACATTACCGACAGAGAACTGACCGTAGAGAAATTTAATGCAATAGCATTACAAGAAAGAAAAGAAAGCAAGAAAAGAAAGAAAGATAAGAAAGCAAGAAAAGAAAGAAAAGAAAGCAAGAAAAGAAAGCAAGAAAAGAAAGAAAGGAAAGAAAGCAAGAAAAGAAAGAAAGATAAGAAAGCAAGAAAAGAAAGCAAGAAAAGAAAGAAATAAAAGAAAGCAAGAAAAGAAAGAAAGGAAAGCAAGAAAAGAAAGAAAGATAAGAAAGCAAGAAAAGAAAGCAATAAAAAGCAAGAAAAGAAAGAAAGAAAACAAAGCAAGAAAAGAAAGAAAGAAAAGAAAGCAAGAAAAGAAAGAAATAAAAAGCAAGAAAAGAAAGAAAGAAAAGAAAGCAAGAAAAGAAAGAAAAGAAAGCAAGAAAAGAAAGCGAGAAAAGAAAGAAATAAAAAGCAAGAAAAAAAGAAAGAAAAGAAAGCAAGAAAAGAAAGAAAAGAAAGCAAGAAAAGAAAGCAAGAAAAGAAAGCAAGAAAAGAAAGAAAGAAAAGAAAGCAAGAAAAGAAAGCAAGAAAAGAAAGCAAGAAAAGAAAGAAAAGAAAGCAAGAAAAGAAAGAAAGAAAAGAAAGAAAGAAAAGAAAGCAAGAAAAGAAAGAAAGGAAAGCAAGAAAAGAAAGAAAGAAAGGGTTGGGTGGGAATTTTACATGGAGCGACTGCCTATCTGACCTCCATAACCCAGTGACGCGGTAATACGATACCCCTTGGTAAGACTGGTTGTCAGACTTTCGGGCTTCTGACGTCCAGTAAGCCCTGGTGCCACGGGTGATTTTTCCCGCTGAGATTTTATTTCGCGCACTGTTTAGCGCCGAAAGTTGAAAATCCAGCAGTGTGTTTTTTTGACGCGCTGGGATGCGCTCTGTTGGATTTTCCATGCTTAGCATTGAATTGCACCGAGAGTTGAAAATCCAGTGCGCGATAAAATCCCACCGCAATAGTTTTACGTCCGGCGAACGTGGGCTAACAACTATGGGTAACAAGTGTTCGTGCTAGGGTTACAGATCAAGATTTACCTACAGATAACAATGTTTGGGATGTAGCACAACTCGTAGGTAGGCATATAATTACACAAGTCGGGTCAAGATCGCGAGTTAGAATGTACGAACGTACAACCTCAAATCTAAATGGATACGGAGAAAACCTATAAGGCAAGGTACCAAAGAAAAACATTTATTGAGCCACTGAAAATATATCCCACTGCTGAATACAGAAATAATTGGAACTTACACTTCTTACTTGATAGTATTTAACTGCGTTAGTACTTAAATGTTAAGAGCAGTACCACCATGCCATGGGGTTTAGCAGAGTCATCTGTCGTCACACTTGGCTGACGCATTGGTGATCTCAGCTTGTCTGAACCAACTGCTTAGCTTAAGCCTATAATGTTTCCATTGCAGGGACACAGGCCTCCTCTCTGTGAGAGGGAGTGGGCCGTAATCCACCACGCGGGCCTGCGGTGCGGTTTGCTGGATGTCACATGTCTTCGAATTTATGGTTCTAGGTCATGCCAATTTCCTCACAACTTTTTCCTTTACAGTTTTGAGAGATGAGGTTATGAAAAATATACACAAAGTAAAGTGCCTGCCTGGGTTTGAACCTAGGACAACTCATTAGTCGTGGTCCCTGGGCCACCACTTGATCTAGATGCTTCGCCTTATCTGTTGTTTACTAGAAATAAATCTTGCATATTTCAAAGGATTTATCTTTGTTCTTGTTTCCTACGTCTAGTCTACGATTGCTTACCATGATTACATACATTCGTAGTTCGTACTTACCTTCACGTATTGTTCTCCGTAAAATGATTTACACACCTCTTTCCTCAAGTAGGTACCTTTGGTTTCACAAACCTACTTAAGCAATAAAGACTGCCTCTATTAAGTATTTAGGATGTATAGAGGAATGAGGAACAGGATGTAAAGTTCACTCATACCTCCATAGAAAAGGGAAGATCCTCCGACCAGACGGGTGTCGTGCCTAGTTGGTAGGCAAGCGCCCGACGAATCGACTATTGATGGCGGGACGTTGTATATATTCTAGTTGCGCTGTAAACTCTGTTTGCGCGATGCAAGATTTTGCGTGACGTCAGTGTGACGCATAGCTCGCATGTACCGTTGTAGATGCCGCTACAGATGCAAGTTACTATAGTACCTACTACCTCTTTAGTCTAGTGGTCGCAAGCACAAACCTGCAGAACGTGTGGTCCTGTGCTGCGGCTTGATTACCAGTTCGGGCATTGTTCTGGGGTTTATGCATCAGGAATTTCTTAGTAGCACCCTGGAGTCTGGCTTTATGCCTGTACCCTAATTACGTAACACACTATCTATTACAATCTGAATCATTTTGAAGCATATTGCTAATCCATTGCTTCATATGTTCGAAAAATTTGTCCGCTCAACATTGTAAATAACGCAATGAATGTTGTTAAACTGTCAAAATGAAACCCATTCCTACTGTTAGTGTGTAACGTAATTACCCCGCTGGTCAATGATAAATATGCTCGCCTCCTATTACATGGGATAAAAAAAGTATAAACTTAACACATCTTTTCGGAGAATTCTGGCGTACCTATACTTATTGTGTGTTATAATTATAACTTATAATAATAAGTGAGGTATACTTACAATAAAAGGCGAATACTGATTTCTTCACACGTGGAATACTTTTGACATTGGTACGTATAAGGAAAACTGAGTTTTTCTTAGAACGAAATTATTTTGACGAGTAGGCATGATTATCATGTAATTTCGTTCGCAATTATCTCCACGATCTACATGATTTTCTTAGAAAATATGTACCGTTCGGTACCTACTTATGTAGCTAAGTATGCGGATGTATCTTGAAGAGTTAGTCTTTGGGCATGCGACGTCACGCAGTTTTCGGGGTCAAAGACTAGAAATAATTATCACCACCCAGAGCCGTTGCCTGACTCCATTGGGACTAACGGATAGATCTAAGCTTCTATACCAGTGTGGCAGCATCTACTCATCACACTGACGTCACGCAAAAATCCTGCATCGCGCAAGAGTTATCAGCGCGATTAGTATATCTAATACAACGTCCTGACATCAATTGTCGACGGCCCACCAGACAAAACACGCGTCTGGTCAGAAGATTCTCCCTTTTCTATAGAGGATTTGGAACTTTCCTCACTATTTTTCATACCTTTAGATAAGCCTCACAAGCGGGCTTTCCATTTAGGTACTCATAAAGCAGCACCCTAATAGCGTAACGCTATTAATCAGAATCTGAATCATTTTGAAGCCTATTGCTAATCCATTGCTTCATATGTTTGAAAAATTTGTCTGCTCAACAAAGTAAATAACGCAATGAATGTTGTTGAACTGTCAAAATGAAAGCTATTCCTACTGTAAGTGTGTTACGCAATTACCCCGCAGGTTAATATTGATTTGCCATAAAGTCAAATGTCAAGCGATTTTGAACCATGTGCAGTGCAACTATTACCGTCATCTCGTCTTGCCCTGAAAATGATTAAGGCACCGCGCCACAGTACCCGATCGCTGAAGCTACGGATTCCTAGGAAAGCGGTTTCGTCATATTACAGCAGCCGTCATGAAAATCTGTCATTTTCGTCAGTATTTGACAGTGTTTTCAATAAAACCGCTCTGTATTTCGATAGCCGTTATTGTGTGACTGTTCACCGCTTTCTCCAGCACCTTAATTGCATGACACACTATCAATCACAGTCTGAATCATTTTGAAGCCTATTGCTAATCCTTTGCTTCTTAAGTTCGAAAAATTTGTCTGCTCAACAACGTGAACAATGCAAAGAATGTTGTTGAACTGTCAAAATGAAAGCCATTACTACTGATAGTGTGTTACGCAATTACCCCGCATGAAACCAAAGCTTAAGTTACGCACGTGTACTTAGTTTAGATTTGTATGAAAATGTAGGCGGAATCGTCCACTGCGACCCACAGCCACGCTACGCACGGAACAAATGCTGGTGAACAAATGAACCGCGCAACTGACGTGGCAAACCTGGTCGTGCACGTCCTGCGTCGTCCCCCTATCTTGCCTTCTTTTATTTATAAGCATAATTTCGTTACGGTAGGTTGTAGCGGCATCTACAACGCCACATGCGAGCTACGCGTCACACTGACGTCACGCAAAGTCCTACATCGCGCAAACAGAATTTACCGCGCAACTAGCATATTTAACTCATCAAGCATCGTTAATGAGACACAATTGATGATCTATTGTTTTGGCCCTCTAGCGGGCCACCTCGGGCCTGACTAGCTAAAACGTCCCGACATTGAACGTTGGGCAGTAGCCGACCAGACACAACACTCGTCTGGTCGGAGGATCCTCCCTTTTTCATAGAGTATGAGTGAACTTTACACCCTGTTCCTCATACCTCTATAAGGTAATTGGGAAAAGATTATAGACGTAAATATACTTCGGGACTCCTGAATCGAGCCATCCTGCACTAGAAGTCTATAGCTTTTAAAATGGTCGTGAATTCAAATTCGGAACAATGCCGACACCAAAATGATGGCCAGTATGTCGGATTCAAAACTGCTTAAAAACTTTTTCTTTGACTCATCATTATTTTGTTGTTTTTTTTTTGTTTTAGGCTGTAAAGGCCTAAAACATCAAATGGAATCTCACATGGAATTGCACGTTGGCTTGATTGGAGTAAATAAAAGTAATAAAGTAATAATAAGTGGAAATAAAAAATAAACATTCAATTCATTCAAAATCGTATATAATTTCAATAATTTGTATAAAATACAGACACATAATTTGTATATTCTTGTAAACAGTATAATATAATCTTAAATCTAAAACATATAAACTAGGGTGAAAAGGACAATTGTCAACCATACGCATTATTATTTAAGCTACAAAATATCAAAATCACAAAACTCTTTTCACTCAGTTATCCTTTTCACTATGTAGTACATAATAATGTAGGTACAATTTTCATTTATTCATTCATATAATTGTAAAAATACGTAATCTTCTATAGTAGTGTGCGTTTACTGAAAGCTTAGCAATTTGCCATCTAAACGATTACATTTTACAACCAATTACATAGGAAAATTCCAAAAACATGGAAAAGTCTTTAAAAATAATACTGTCAATTCATTTTGCACTAATTTAGACATTACTGAGATTCTTAACTTAATTAAAATTGCAACTTTTATAATGGTGGAGGAAACCGGCATGTCCTAGAACCAAAAATTCGAAGACATGTAACATCCGCCAACCCGCACTGGGCCCGCGTGGAGAATTACGGCCCACTCCCTCTCACAGAGAGGAGGCTTGTGTCCCAGCAGTGGGAACGTCATAGACTGATTATGCTTTCATAATTTTCATATTAGTGAATAGTGTACATCTTTTTTGTATAACATACAGCTTTTACACCGATAATGATTTATTTGTTTCTTGCAAATACATAAAAATAACTACTTAAAGCATTCAATAAAGAATTTTTACGCGATTTTTTTTTTTTAATTAAAGCCAAAGCAATTTATTATGGCACCTAAAAATAAAGAAAAGTAATAAATTAATTCAGTAAAAATAACTTGTGATGCTAAATATTATGTTAATAAGATATTTTTCACATAAATAACTTATTCAGGTAGTTAATGACACAAATTTTTGGACAATAAATATTAAAAGACAATTTATTATGCTTTTTGTGGAAGTGATACTAAGGATACCTTTCTTCAACATTAAAATCAGTCAACATTTCAGTTCTTTTAACATAACTGGGATTAAAAATACACCTCTCGAGAATGTCATTTACTTACTATACAAGGTGGCACGGCCGTCGACGCGCCAACTGTAACCATGAATTCGGCACGTTTCTAGACAATTACGCGGTCAAAATGTATGGAACAGCATTTTTTTTTAAATTAACCGACTATAAATTTCATCGCTAGGGGTCTAGAATCATGTGCTGAATTTATGGCTACATTTTGCGCGTGGATGTCCCTGCCATCCTGTATTATTTTACAAAAAATATAGGAATTTGCGTAGTGCCAAAAATTGGTGTCCTCACCCTACATGTACTTAATATAAATACTACAGCATACAATAATGAGTATTCACTAAACATTTCTTTGATTTTATTTGTGACTAATGATACGAAGACAACCTATAATAATAGGAAAATATACTTTTAATATATCATTCTTAAAATTTAACTTAATAACCTTAGAAGTTGTAATATTTCTGAATCGAATATTTTTTTCTGAATTATTTTACTTTTCGACGTAAAAAACAGATGGCGTCTTCTATTCAAAAGAACGTTAAAATATTGAAATCAAATACTTGAAATAATGTTTTTAAAGCAGAAAGTAAAATAATCCGGCAGAGTTGTTTGATGCGATTAAAAATAAAACAGACCTACGACCGAAGTCTGTAAATCTTTGGTTTCCTAATGCTACAGCTACATTGTCGCGATAACGCATTTCACGCGCTCTCTCGCACACCGCTCGACGTCTCGCTGTACAACAGAAAGCGCGCGGAGTGTAATTTGCGTTATCGTGACAATATAGGTGTAGCATAAGAAAGCTGTGAACGGTCACACAATAACAGCTGTCCCATGGTATAATAATATACTTCGCCAGGTATAGCATTTCGAGACACAGTGGTCACGTGGGTGACACAAGCCTACGTCATCACCGCTGTGTTACCAGTAACGTGTAATAATAACTCCCCAAACGCCTTTATTACCTGTGTGAATCCGATAAAACAATGAAGTTTTAACTAATAATTACGTTGGTATGTGTTTAAATTGAATTGTTTCGTTTGATTAGAAAAACGAAACGACTATTTAAATGCCTTATATATATTTTTTAACAGAATGGTGACTGAAAATGTTTCCATAATTCGTGTTTTGTTGCAATAAAGTGGCAACTGGATAGTGACGTAAGCATGTGTCACTACCGGAGTGCCAGACCTTGTTTTTTAGACCATGGGCTGTCTAAATAGTGTTTTTTGACACCTTAATGTCAAATACTGGTGAAAATGACAGATGACATTCATGACAGCTGTTATAATATGACAGAAACGCTTTCCTAGGAAACCAAAGACTAGCCAATTATTTTAATCCGTTGTCAAATCTTAAGTCAACATTGTGGTCGGTTGGTTGGTTGGTTTTATTTATGTCTGCCAATCACAACGGAGACTTGACAGCAGATATTTTACTGATGAGGGAGTTGATCCGACATTTAAATACAGGAAAGACATTAAAAATATAGCGATGAACAGCTCACTTCTTATGTAATTTACGGTTTGTTCAAGAAGCCTTATTTCAAGTCAGTAATATTATTTAGAATAAATATGTTTTACGACAGTTGCAAACATATTTCTAAAATGTTTTGTTTTTGCTTTTTAGAATGAAATTGGAATTATAAGTTTCAGTCTGTGGTTTCCATTCAAAACTTAAACTAATGTGATGATTCTAGCATATTCTATGATTTGATATTTTATGGAGTTATTGGAAAAAGGATTCAGCAGTTTTTTATTACTCCGTCGTATGATTTAATGGGTTCGCTGTTCAAATCAAGACAAGATGCCACAGTCTACGATTAAAAAAATAAGCAGCTGTGACAGACAGGCAGACAGACGAAGGTTTTGGTACAAATTTTAATGTGAAACCCTCAAAAGAAGAGCAGCATTTACATAATAACTATTATTTTGTTATAACATGTTTTTTTTTTTATCACTGGTATTTTCTATGTTGAATCCTTCTTCCAAAAACCAGGTCATGTAAAATGGCAATAGCCACGTGTGTTTATAAAAATAATGTCTTAAATATATATTCAATATTTTGATATACTTAACAGCTTGCTTAAACTAAATACTTTTGTATCCAATATCTTGTGTTAACGAACAAAATAGATTTGCATAGTTTCATGTGTTCTATAAAATCAAGCAAGATTAGGCACATCTTTCAACATTTTTGTATACCTATTGAGCACCGAATCGCCGCGCCGGTAGCGTTCATAGAAGTACTATACCCGAATCGCTTTAGCGTGGTTATAGCGGTCACTAACCCACCTATATTTTCTAGCATTCTTTATTTAAAAAACTGAAATAAAGTCCGTTAACGTCCTGAATCAATATCTATCGTGATCTTCAAAATGTTCTTATAACAAAAAACCATACATAGTTTATTGTTTGGGTTCCTACGGAGAGATAATAGGGAAAGGGCAATGACCGCTTTTGCCACGCTAAAGCGACTCGACTATAATAAAATTCGTGGCGCCTAAAATGTGTTAAGCAAACAGCTTCTTTCACTGCCTTCAAAGCTGCCAGATTTTAAGGGGGGTGCGCTTAGGTAGCCCACGAAATTAAAACGTTTTTGGCAATTTGCAGGTCACTGTCAAGTTGTATGTTGATTAAAACATGATTCGTGACCGTAACAAATATGGCCTTACAGAATTAGAATCAGCAATACAACTCTTTGACCTTCAGTTAGAATTGGCTTCAAATGTCATGATTTCATGAAATAGTCATTCAATAGGGTAATATGAACTTAGAGAGATGTATTGTTGATTTTTATGATTATAATTCTATAAATAAATATTTGATACGGCCGCGAATCAAATTTAGATCGCCGTACAACCTGATACTGACCTGCAAATTGCAAAAAAAACGTAAGAAAATTTGAATTTCGCGGGCTACCTTGGCGCATCCCCCTTAATACATGATTTGTATCGTAGTGCGAGGAATCGGTGACACGCTTGGATCGTATGCAAAGTATTGATAAAGCCATCTCTAGCAGGGGCCGAGGCGTCTCCGTGCTCTGTGGTATCTATTTACTACAGTATATCAAAATGAGAATAATAACATCGTTCCCTAGTATAAAAACGGCTTCAAATTAACTTGAATACTAGCTTATCCATACTGTATATTTTATTTTGGTTTTTATATGGACGCAATATGAGATTCAGTCAATGTAATCAGTCATATTCAAATCACTCAAAAAACAATTAAAAAGTATTGTAATGTTCACACATTTGTAAGGGCTTGCGCCCACGGGCGACACGGCAAATTGGAATTTCAATGATGATAACACGGACTAGAAAAAAAAAAGAAGGACTTCGCGCCACGCATATCGAAAGTGAAGCACTGCACCGATCTATGTGTGCGTGATTTAAAAAAGTGTCTCACTTGAGACATGTTATTCCTTGACACTTTTCTGTGATGTAGAATTATTTTTACACCATTTCACAACACAAGAAGGCATTATTTTATTTTATTACTTGACGTAAACAGTACCTACATTGACGCCGTAGTGCCGCGTAATGGCGGCCGGTCGGCACCGTATGATGTAAATGTGTGCGTGAGGCATGTTTGTACAAACGGCCGGCATATTTATAGTGCTTCACTTTCGATACGCGTGGCGCGGAGTCCTTTTTTATAGTCCGTGGATGATAATCATCGTAGGTACAAAAACAAAGCTGCGGTATGCTTAGTCATGCCGTGTCATTGAAATTTCAATTTTATTGTCATGTTATTAAGTTATATTCCTATTCGTCGCATAAAAATCTCTTTCCGTAGTGTGCCGCCAGGAGGCGGAGACGCTAAGACTAATAATTTACGCGCTAGAAAGCAGTTATAATTTAGGTTAAGTATAATATATTTTTATGTATAAAGTCTATCTAATATAAAACGTTTTTGTAAATAGCTGAATGTCACTGTATTTTGCACGAAAATATAAGTATAGAGTAATAATCAGAGATCGAATATTCGGATGCATATTTACCTAAAGTTATTTTTTAGCTCTGAAAGTATGCAAGCGGCTTCTTAAAATATTTTTTTTGTAAAAATTATCCCGGGGTGCCAGACACACCGGGAATGCATAACTAGTCGAGTGTATAGTATGGAAGCGACTTCCAAAAAATCATTTATTTAAATAAAAAACCCCGGGATTCTTGCATTCTTGCATAACTATTCAGATGCATATTTATTAAAAATTAATGTTTAACCCCCGATGCAAATATGTGTACGTAGGGCACATAAGAGGACGGATGGTGTGTTTTAGTTAAAGTTGAGATTTTTTCGATACAAAAGCGCATTCCATATTAGCCAACATCTCAACTTTAGGTGAATATGCATCCAAATATCCGATTTCTGATAATAATAGTTGAATTTTAGGGCTGTGCAAGGTTCAGCAATTAGGCTGTAAATGGTTGACCATTCTTTTGCAAGTTAAGCTTCTTTATGCTTCGAAGAGTAGGTTTAAACCGTTCCGTATTTCATACGTATTTCTATGAAAGTCGTTACGATTAGTCAGAAGCCCGAAATTCTGAAAACCTTATTATTTCTCTATTCGTACTTATTCATTTTTGACACTTTGTTACATTTCACAAGTTTTGAAAACTATATTGGGTCAGAATAAGCGAGGCTTGCCTTGCTTTGTATTTAACCCCCGTGGCAAAAAGAGGGGTATTATAAGTTTGACCGCTATGTGTGTGTGTGTGTCTGTCTGTGGCACCATATCTCTTAAACGGGTGAACCGATTTGGATGCGGTTTTGTTTATTTGAAAGCAGGTCTTCTAGCGGTGGTTCTTAGACATTTTTTTTTATCAATATCGGTTCAGTCGTTTCAAGGTCATCAGCTCTTTTTCTTGTCAGGGTTTTTTTTTTATAATTTTACCTATTATTCATATCTTATTTGCCGCGTGTACAGCCAACAAAAGAGTTAATTAGGCAGGCAAGAAATTTGTTTTCGTTTTGTATTTTTGCATAACGCAGGCAGTTTTTTATTACTTTATTGTTATTATGTATGTAATACGTTTTTAAATATGTTTAAAACACTCAGATGAGCGAATTCTACGATGTGACAACTAAACGCATGCCCAACAGTCAAGGTGGTCTAAAATTGAATAGGATTTTGGACTGGATTTTTGGAATCGAATTTGTTGAGGCCTGTTATTTTTTTAATTTGTTTTTTTATTGACGTCACAATACAGGAACGCCATAGTAACTTTGCGCCATTCAGTACAATGATCGTTTTACGTGAAATGGTTAGAAGAAAAATGTCAAAAACGCAACTTTTAAATTTTTCCACCAATTTTTTTTATTTTTTATGAATCGTCTTTTTTAGTAACACCTTTAAAATAATTATAATAATTAATTCATTTATATTTTTGATAGTAGTCAAAGACCCTATCGTAGTTAAATCAGCTGCTTGCATAATTATCTTTTTTGTCGACTGTACATAAACATAATAAAATCAATGAGTAGAAATCTAACATTTATTTTTATTTTTTATTTTAGATGGGTTTGCTCTTGACTCTAGTCTAGATCAGAGATGACAGAGACAAAGTCGACCATGGAGTGAGCTTACCCAAAAGAAGCCTGTTCATTCTCACTTTGAAGAGATTTGGGTTGTATGCGTTCAGAAACACAGACCCAGGTAGAGAGTTCAACTCTTTTGCTAACATGCCTAGACATTTAAGAATTTCTACGTAATTTCACACGGTATTAATAGATAGCTTCTTAAGCCAAACAGATCAGCTGTTTACCTTCATCCATCTGAAACTGAACCTTGTCTGAGTTAGCAGCTTTGTCAGCAGTCTTAGAGAGAGCGCTCGCGAGGAAGATTTGAGCTATTCCTGTAGCGGTCACGAAGAGAGCCCAGCCTGAAAAAGTGTAATAAGAAATATATGATAAGTTTGTTTTTCCTTAACAAATAAATAAATAAATATTTATTTTGCGTTATTTACGTCGTCGGGCAGATGAATTAATCAAACATATGAAGCAACTAGCTTTTGCCCGCGGCTTCGCCCGCGTTGATGTCGGAAATTATCCCACAGGAACGTACTACCGGGATAAAAAGTATCCTACGTGTTAGTCCAGGTTATAACCTATCTGTGTTCCAAATTTCATCCAAATCCGTTCAGCAGTTTTTAAGTGAAAGAGTAACAAACATCCATCCATGTATCCATCCATCCTCACAAACATTCACGTTTATAATATTAGTAAGAATAAGATAAGTAGGATGGAATATGAATCATAATAAAGAGGATTGTGATAGAAATTTCTACAATTGTGGTACTGGGTTCATTCCCAGGTTGAGTAAACTGTTATTGCGTCATTCAATAAAGAATTTCTCAGTAGCAGCCTTTTTTTTTTTGGGGGGGAAATCATCAAATGACCTCTCCCGCTCTGGGCGGAGCGGAAGGGCCTGTCAGACTTACTGACTAAAACCCACCCGTGTTCCTTCAGTTGCCTGTGCGCCAGGGCCACGGTAACTCTTTCGAACAATCCGCGACCCCGGCAGGCATCGCCCCTATCGGCCCTATGGAACACGACGCGCCGTCGACCCGGGCCTGGTCCTTACCGGACGGCGAGCTGCCCATTGCTCACCGTCCGCAAGCCCGCGCCTACGGTGGCCGGGAGTCGGCTATCGACTCCCGACGCCCAGGGTGTCTCCTCCTGCGGCGACTAGGGGCGTGAGGGCGCAACGATTGCCTCTCCCTCACGCGCTCCGCCTCCTCCTTCGCGAGCATTATTGCTTCGCAGAAGGAGGTGAATTTGTGAAAAATGGCAATAGGCTCGCTACATATTGCATGGGACTTCTGGATGTATTATACACTACTGCCAACCCAGACAAGACAGATAGTTTTTTTTTTCTAACATGCTAAGGTTTTTTATGTAAAGAATTTTATCATAGCTGGTTTAAATTGTTTAATAAGACTTAGCAATTTTATTTGACTATTAAGGAAAATGCACGCAAAAACATCAATGAGATTGGATGACTAAGCTTTAAGAGAATTCAATTGGATCATATTGACCTGCAAAATGTAGGTAAAACGTATTCTATTTACGTCACTACCCGGTTAGGACTAAGAAAATATTTAATAAAATTTAGGTATTTTATTAATAATCACATTTTAATAATTTTTTTGTTACTGAATAATATGGTGAATGAAACCTTATTTTGTTACAGAAGCATATTATTAATGTACGGTATGGGGGAAAGGTATTAGGTAAAAAAATATGAATTTTGGACATAATAACAGTAAGGGTATCCCTAGACAATGATACAATGAAACGGGGAAAGGAATTTACCGAAAAAAAAACTCTCGCCTTTTTCCCATGGGGTAGGCAGAAACTGCAGAACGCCACCTGCTACGATCCTTACATACTCCTTTTGCCTCGTCTACGTTCATACGTCTGGTCATACACGCACGCCGGTTGCGGGTACTACGCACCTGACCTTTCTGAAGAACATCACCAATAAGGTTACTATATGTCTTACAAGGGCCTCCTCCTCCCCCGCTTCCTCTCACCTTGAGTTAGTCTTTTGAAAATGTAAAATGTTGTCGATAAAACCAACTTACCGATAGAACAGTCACCAGGTATGTAGGGCTCGGAATTTTCACCACACAGTCGCTTGACACGGGAGGCACCCCAGCCCCAGGGATATAAGAGAAGCCCAAACACGCCAAATAGACCTGGAAAGTAATAGGTATTTTTTTTTTATAAATGTCCATTTGCGCCGATATTGCAACGGGTTTAGAAGCAGAAAGGGGAGGTCTTGTGACCAGCAATGGGACACACTGATACAAAGATATATGTTCCCGTTCTTGGCATCGATCTCGAGTTCAGCGACAAAGATATTTTTAAAGCCCTTTTGCATTATACCATATCCCATGGGTTTTGAATAGTTGACTCTACTAGACTAGTGGCTCTTTGAGCTGTAGACCTCGCCGAGTTTGTCTTTGCATAGCTTAAAACTGAATAAGTGTTCACCGCGCACCTGAAAACAAAAAACGCGCGCAAGCAGCGCGAAATGGCTGAAATATGTTTTTTTTTTTACGTTTTTAACCCCCATGTCTCCGCCATTTTGAAAAAGCTAGAAAATCTGGATCAGTAAAAAATTCCATATAATTATCGAGCCTGCTCACAAAATTTGACGAGAATCGGTCGAGAAATTGCGACCTGTAGAGGAGAACAGCCATCCGCCTGACATCCGGACATACGAAAGCATTTTTGCCCAAGCTGAAACGGAGACGCTTCGCTCATGCTTCGCGCTCGCTCGGTCAACCAACGAGGCTCTTTGACCCATGTTCGTTCATGTTTTGTTCATGAGGCAGGATTGCTTGGGACATACCTTTTTCTTCCGCTAAGCAACGCTGCTTGCTACTGTCATATTATTCAAAACATTGGCTAACATTTGACAGGCAAATTACCCTACACAATTAAGATGTTTAGTCATTATTCAATCTGACGCCCAGCGGAAACCTTGGTTTGTTAAATGCCCCAAACTGTCCAAGATAATTGTTTGTACTTGTGCAGACTGAAACTTAGCCACTGCTGCAGTCCAGTATTCCTGAACAAGATACATATTCGTGACAGTTCCTTGTGCGAATGCGGTCTTGATTATGGTACTCTGGACCATATATTTTTCTCGTGTCCTTTAAATTCCCAATCCTTTGACTTGTACCATAAGCTTTCCAAAATTGAAATCCAACTTTATACCTACTAACTTCCATCCCCTCTTGACTAACTTTTCTCCTAAACTAATCAAAGTTCAATCGAAATTTCTAAATGTAAATGATATCAAAATGTAGTCGGAGGTGTAGTAATAATAACTTTGTAAATAATTTTGTCAATTTGTAGTGTTTTTATATATATATGTCGAAAATACGTTAAATCTATCATTTGACTTTGACAAATCGGGACGTCAGCGCCACCAGGCGGCGCTCGACGGAGTCTACAACATGACGCTCGACCAGAGTTAAAGCAGAGTTGGTCGGTGGCCGCCAAGCAAAGAACACGTTTAGAAACTGTCGTGCGTTCTGTATAGTTGTGTCGTGTACCTAGTGTGTGATTCGTTAGTGTGATTAATTTGTTCGTAAATCATAATTTGATTTAAACTGCAAACGGTTTTTCTATTGCGCAATAACCAACACTTCCCATAGTCCGCCCACAGTAGTTAAAATATGGCTGATGATAACGAGAGAGACGTACCTTCTCCGTCATATAAATGCATTCTAAGGATCATACCTCCCAAAGCTTGTGTAGCTCCCGCCAGAGAGATGACACTCTTCTTGAACACAGACTGTATGCAGCACGCCATGACACCAGCTAGAACTGTTGCGAATTGTATGGCTGCACCTGAAGACAATATTGAAGGTAATGAACTATAGATTGACAGCTGAATCAGTCACATAATCACACTTGCTTCACCTGTGTAGTAAAACGTGCTTGCGGGATCATGTCATCAGAATTGGCCACAATTTGAGAAGAGATTAGATGTTTTGTGTTTGTTTGTTACGCTTTCACGCTAAAAGGGCTGAACGGAATTGGATGAAATTTGGCACATGCGTAGACCATGACCTAGATTAGGACAAAAGATACTTTTTGTCCCGATATTCTTAAAGGATCGAAACTTATGCGGGTGAAACCACGGGGCGCAGCTAGTGCTTTATAATAATATACTAGCATTTTCCCTGCGACTTCGCCCGCGTTGAGGTCAGAAATTATCCCAGGGAAATATATTATCAGGATAAACCCTATCCTACGTTCTAACCCAGGTTATAGTCTACCTGTGTGCCAAATTTCATCGAAATCCGTTCCGCCATATAGGCGTGAAAAGGTAACAGAAGGAGTTAGTTATTTTCGCATTTATAATATTAGTATTTTACTAATGGATAATTTTTAAATCAGCTTTTCAGTTTAGCAGGCAGACATCCAGACTTCAAATCAAGAGGTGTTTAAGGCTGTCTGGTGAACCAGGCAGCAGAAAGTGACCAGAGAACTGGCCTCCACCTCTGACCTAGACTAGAGTCAAGAGCAAACCCATCTCAAATAAAAAAATAATAAGCACCCGTTCATAGCGACCCTTTTTTTGGTAATGGTGTGGATGTCCTCATGGATGCCCTCCGCCCTGGGGCGGACGGAGGGTCTGTCAGACTTCCACTGACTAAAACCACCCCTTGTTCCACCACTTAAGCACTCTTCAACGCAACCCCCGACTGGTGCCGGCCCGCCTCTGCGAGCTCCGTCTGGTCAAGCAGGGGGGTGGAGGTGTTTGACTCCCCCCGCGACGTCTAATCACACCCATGGAACATTACGTGCTACCACCTCGGGTCTTACATGATAGAGGGCGGCGGACGTATTCAGAGTGCCTCTGAATCAACCCTATGTCATGTCTTCTATAGACAAAAATTCTTGTATAGGCATTGCTTGTTTAAGAGAAGTGCACATCCCTAGCAAATGGATACAGAACATTATAAAAAACTGTATAGCTTCACTTACAATTAATTAACACTGTAATTAAGTATGTCAACATCAGCCACACCCTTTAAGAATTAATGAATGGACATATCCTTAAGAATATGTAATTACAAGGACTTAATTTGCATGGATATCATGCCAAATACGACAGTGTTTAGCATAAAACAAATCTTGCATACATAGACAAATGATGAATAATACAATGCAATAATAGAAGGAAAACATTGTGAAGAAACTTGGAACTTAAAAATCTAGCTGTTGCCAGCGACTTTATCTGCATTTACTTTCCTAAGTCCCAGTCTGTACCTTTGTCAAATTTTATTTTGATTCGTTCAGTGGTTTAGTTGTTATGAAGTAACAAACAGACACACAAAGTTACTTTTGCATTTATAAAATTAGTCTGTTATTAGTTGAAAATCACCAGACATCCAGTGAACAAGCTTGGTGATCAATGATAAATGTTTTTATTTCTGTAAGTAGATTTTTACAAACACTTTTACACATCAATCATATTTTAAAAACTAGATGAGGTTGGTGTTTCCTATCTGACTATTCTGAGAAAAAGGTTGAAACAAACTCTTACTTGTCTCAATACTTGTGTCTTCTCTGTATAAGAAAGCCCTGGAGTAGAAAATTATAGCTGCGCCCTGCGGATTCACCCGCAGTGGTATGAAATATACTTTACGACCTATTCTCAGACCTACCAAATATACACAAAAAATTTCACAAAAATTGATCAAATTGTTTCGGAGGAGTTCGATAACAAACACTGTGACACGAGTCAGTGACACTGTCCACGTAAATCCAATACTTTGCTTCTGCAAAATTATTTTTAATGGAGACTTAAATGATACAGCATAAAAATTTACTACATTAAAGAAAGAAAGAAAGAAAGAAAAACATTAATATGTTTTGTACCGTGGCATTCAAAACACGATAAATGTGTTGTGGCAGAATGTACAGAACGTATCAAATTATTAACATCATCCTAAGTAAAACTATGTTCTTACAAATAAAGGACTTCTGGTTCTTAATTGTTTAAAAACAGCACCAGATTGGTTGGGTGACTGACAACTTGAAGATGGATGAATGTACTAGGTATTTCTTGCCCAAGCAGTTGATTTTGGAACAAACACTCGCTAAACTAGTCAGGCCCGAGGTGGCCCGCTAGAGAGCCATTAAAACAGGTAATCAATTGTGTCTCATTAGCGATGCTTGACTAGTTAATACTCACAAACAACTTACTTATTTACTACTTTGAAAGATCAAAAGAAAGTAAATTTATCAAAAAAATACAGAATCCAATATTGGTAATTTTCGAATGTGAAGTATATGGACAGGGTACTCCAGTAAGCTAAGCAATGAAGTACTTTATACTTCATCATTTTAGACCAAAGACGTCTACTGCTGTACAAAGGCGTGCAAGCACTGCCACTTTGACCAGTTCTGTGCTTCCCGCGTCCAGTGGATTCCTGCAATTATTACGGAAAACCCTCCCACCCAAAATTACTATACTTACATAGAGATAAAAAGAACATGGCCGCTTTCCAAGGAGTAGGGTACACCTCAGCATCAGTAGCGAGCCCGTAGAATGAAAATGATGCACAGTTGTTATTGTCATTTCTCATGCGGATACATCTGTAAATAAAACAACATTAATATGAGAATAATAATAACTTTTAAAGTACTTAAAGATAAGTACGAAAACAAGAGAAGAGAAAAGTAAGTGCTTCAGTAATATGAAGATAAAGTACTTAAGTAGGTACCTTTGATGAGCAATAGATTCGCTAATATTTACTTCTATGTGACTCTGAAGTAGGTAAACTAAAAAAAGTATAATTTTAAAGTGAAATAAATATTAATATAACAATAAATTTGGAATTATAATTATATTTTTAAGTAAGTTTCTGATCGTATTTGCACCACGCGCACCCGGTAATTAAAGTAAATGCTTCGAAATGTATACTTAAATTGAATTGGTCCAAAAAATATATATTTCTTAACTGACCTGTTGTAAATACCAACGCTTGGAACATAAAAACTGGTGATATTATTCTCGTTGAGAACCACAGGCTGTCCCATAAGCCATTTAGGAGTCATAATACCAGTCAAAATTAACATAAAAGCTACCAAACTTAGCAAAAGCCATGCTAAACTTCGGCCAGTCACTATAACGTAGCACATGATTGAAAATTTGTTCTTTGACTATGTGCAGCCTCCAATAAGCTTTACAAGTACATTAATAAAGTTACGTCGTGTCGATAAATAGTTCGAGAAAATTAAAATAAATCACTGTTTCGTATACAAACACTCTGTCATTTATTCTATTGAATGACAACGATTGACAATTACTACCACAGAGACAGACAGACCAATTACTACAATTAGAGTTTAGACAATCGAGCAGTGTTGCTGTGCTGCCATCCTCTGATTTTGACTTTCCCCCAGCTCTTTGCGTAAATCCCATGGATCTGATATTATTTCATTTTCCCCCTAGGTAAAAAATAAAACACTAAAGTAAATTTTATGGCTCCACTGTACTTTATGGACCGCGTGTGGGAAGCTAAAATTTATTTTCGTATTGTTGTCTTCAAGTAGAACGCTTTTGCGCTTTTTTAGTTAATTTAAAACAAACGGACAGCTGTAAACGCCATTTCAAAAATCTTAACATTCTGACTCTTCCTTCTTTATACATACTGGAAATCTGTAAATTCGCACACACACACACACCAAGACTTTTATACTACATAAAAGAGAAGACACAAACTAGATACACACTCCGTCACAAAACACGATTATATCTACAGACATCCGATTTAAAAATGCACTCATCTAGTCAACTGGTTATGTCGATAAAAATATATAACAAACTACCTGAGCTGCTCAGAAATGAGGGAAAAATTGCTATTTTTACCAATAAATTTAAAAAAAATTACTAAATAAATGTTATTACAGTATAAATGAATATTTAATTGAAAAATCCATAGAACTGGCACAATAATATTAATAAATAAAAAATATTTAGATTTAATTAATTTCATTAATAATTAACAAAATGTTACCTATAATTTTAAATAGAATAAGTTTTATTTTTTGCATGTATAAACAAGACCTCTTCCTTCAAATTTTTATTGTGCTGTGCTCCACAGGGTCCACGATTGGTACAACTGATGTTTACTTACCACCTAAGCACATTGTGGAATGCAATAAATGATTGAGTATTGAGTATTAATAGCTAACATTAAAAATTAATATGCAAAAAAAAGTATAAACATCCGAATTGATAACCTCCTCCTTTTTGAAGTCGGTTAAAAAATAACACACCTTGACTTAAATTAAAGTAAAAACGCAATGTGAACTTATGATGCAAGAGCGAGCTTGAGACTTGGGGCACCCCAGCTCGTACAGGTTAAAAATACAAAATACAAATGCTATTTCAACTTTTTCATATTACCCTGAATAATTTAGAACCTAAAATCCCTTAGTAAAAAGAAACCACTACATTTAGGGGAAAATGCCCTAATATGACAACACTGATTACCAAAGACTAATGAATGATTGACATTTAACGTTTTTTATTGCTCGGAATAGACCACTGAGTACATTGCATAGAAGAATAGAGTAGATCTAAATCGCTCCGCTCCGACGAAATAACTCGTAATCGTTATTAATCGACTGATAATAAAGTCTATTAGTGTTGGACGCCCTCAGCTAGATGGACCAACGACCTTATGGGGATGCGCTAAGGTAGCCCGCGAAATTCAAATTTACTTACGGTTTTTGCAATTTGCAAGTCAGTGTCAGGCTGGATGTTGATTAAAATATGATTCGCGGCCGTAACAAATATGGATTTACAAAATAATAATCATTAGACAAGCAATACAACTCCATAAGTTAGAATTGGCCTCAAATGTCAAGATTTCATGAAATAGTCGTTCTATAGGGTAATATGAACTTATAGTGATGTATTGATGATTTTCGTGAACATAGCTCTATAAATAAATGTTCGCTACGGCCGCGAACCATATTTAGATCGACATACAACGATACTGACCTGCAAATTGCAAAAAACGTAAGAAAAAGTGAATTTCGCGGGCTATCTTAGCGCATCCTCTTAAGAAGGTGGCTGAGACAGAGTGGATGCGGAAAACGCAGGACAGGGTGTTGTAGCGCAGCCTGGGAGAGGCCTATGTCCAGTAGTGGACTGCAATAGGCTGAGTTGATTATTTGATTTAACAAAGTATCAGACGGAAGAATGTTGATTTGATTTCGATGTTTCACCTACTTAATTTCAAAAAGTAATGAACCTATGCTTGGAACAGTCAGCCCGCTGCTTTCTTCTGCATCTTGCGAATAAATCCACAGCTATACAAGCAATACAATATACTTATGTGATTATGTCTTTTAAATAGTGAAAATGCCGGAAAATACTAATAAGACTACTTAGGGTTGTCATGTTTGACACCAAAATTGACAAATGTCGGTAATTTCTTAGTAAGAACTAAGTAGTCATTTTTGTTGTTAAAAAGATATGTTATTTCTAATGTTCAATGTTTTATGTTTTCATTAATAGAATGGACATATTTAGTTTTATAATTTGTATTTTTTTTTTGTTTTAACTTTTCCTATTTTATTATTAAGATTATTATAAATTTTACTGTATTGTACATATATTAAAATTTAACTATTTTATGCGTAAGCTCTTTTATTTCATGGATTCAGTCAAAATTCCGAATGAAAATCGATATCGATAAAAAAATTGATGGTATGCACTTTTCTTTCTGGGCGAGCATTTTTTTTTTTTTTTGTAGTAGCTACCCCGTCAGTAAAGTCAAAAGTGACAGAGTTTTTGTTCAGAATATTGCGCTTACGCCCTGTCCAGCGTTATATACTCAAAGTTTTTGGCCTTTACTAGAAGTAGAGCTGGTCATAATATAGCCCCGTAGGCGATGTCATCATATGGCCCCGTAGGTAATGACCTAATATGGCCCCGTAGGGGCCGTAGGCAATGATGTGAATCAGACACGAACTGACAAATCAAACGCATAGAACTATTCTAATGTTTGCCTATGGTCTGGTCCTCCATATAAATCCTTTTGGTCGCCGAAATCTAGGAACGAATAGTTATTTTACGACAGTTACAATACTATTACTGATGAACATGGAATGATGTACGAATGTATTAATTGAATGAAATGTATGAATGATGAACAACAGAAGTTACCATTTTAGCAAACCAATATTTTGTTGAAGTTAAAGAAAAATGATTCGATTAGAAATCGGAAACCTATAATTTGAACGCAGACTGAACGCATCCTTAAGACGAAGACCCAAGCGCCATCTGCAGTTTCAGGTTAAAAATAAAATACAGTTTTGTTCTCTCTTCCTCCTTGTTGTTTCTTTTCATTTGAGTGCGTGAAAGAAATGGTTAATTTAATCAGGGCCTATTATTTCCTGTATTGAATTTTGCAAATCAATTTGTGATCCTAAAAGTGTACAACGTTACGTTGCATCGTGTCGCGATAATTTCGAGTGAAATGTGGTCGATGACAGCGTGAAAACGATTGCTACGTAAGTATAATACGATCAAATACTATACATCGACAGCGTAGTATAACTGCTATTGGTTTTACGATGAAACTTATTTCGTAGGATAATAAAATACCTGTCAGTCAGCAGTCAATTGTCAGGTACAGATATGTACCTACCTGTATATTGTCAAGCAAAGAAATCAGTCGTAATTGAACAATTTATTTTATTTAAATCGTTTATTTTATGATTATTTAGTAGTAGATACAGTGCCATGAAGAGTGTCTGTGAAACTGTGAAGGTATGCGCCAAGTGTGTGTGGTAGGATAATGAAAAAAAAACATGTTTTCGTCTGCCCTTGTTTAGGTTGCAAAATCTCGATTCCTTTGTCATGTGCATAGTCACTTTTACTTTTTCTGGTGAACATTGCATGTAATCGACTGACGTTTACTAAATTCCCGCTATTTTATTAGTTTTTTTTCGTGTAGTAGAAAGTGGGTACATTGGTCATATGGGATATTTTATATGTAAATAAGGCGTTCTAGTTGAACAAGCAGCCACTGTTGAGTGAGTTTTGTTTAAAAATGCAGTTATACTTGATTGTTATCCTCTTGACATAGTTTTTTTGCTGTTATAGCAGACACTGTTGGAAAAAGAGTTCTATGTAATACATGCAAAACAGCTGGATATTCCTGGCAGAGGTGTTATTGTGTAAGGCCTAATGTGTCATTAACAGCTTTCTAACTGTTTTTATGTTAATCTTTTGCTTCCTAGAGCAATATTTTGGCCTTATATTGTTTATCCAATATTTTATTGATTATCTTCTCAGTACAGTTTGTCATGCCAACCGTGTTTGTATTACTTTTAAAATCAATGACAACAACATATTTAGTCTGTGTAAATCGTATTCCTTTTCCTTATTTATATACAAACTATTATTTACAGAAAATATTAGTCATTGATTCTCAGAATTGTTCATGGGAATTTCATACTAAACTAAAATGAGTAACTTTGAAATACTCTAAATATCTTTCATGTCGATATAACTATGTTGAGGTGGATTGATAGAATTTAAATGTTTTGATTCACTGAAAAAAAGGCATGTATTTGATTAATCCCCAAATAATTCCCATATTTACTGCATAAAAAAAGTGATCACTATTAGAAGACAATAAGAATAGAATACTCTTTGTTAAGTAAACCATACAAATTACAGTTATAAATCTAGAAATTTTAAGAATAAGTTTTAAGAGAATCAATTTGACTAATTTTTCTCAAAAAAGTATGTATGTATTTCAGTAGCAAAGGGTAATTTTTTGTAAGAGGTAAGCCTGAGTACATATCTTTTATGTGATTATATTATTTGTCTATAGAATACTGACTGTGCCATTTTTCAAAGTGAAGCTGGTAGGAATCGAATTGTATGGAACCTTAGCCACTGATATGACCATAATATGTATAGTGACATAAAAATTACCTGCTTTAAAACACCATTTTGTTAACATACTACCTAGAAACATGTTAAATGCTTTTAAGAACTATTTTTCCTTTGCACAGCTGACAAAATTCTGTATTTTACCTACATGTGTTATGGTAGTCATAACAACATTTGTATATCGTAACGCCTTGCTTCCTTGAAGGGTTAAGCAAAGGTAGACCTATAGTTCACCAACATTTTGTCAGTTCTGTTTAAGTCTCATGTAGTACGGAGAGGGGGGAGTGGTCCGTCTGCATCTTGATAACACTTTCACCATAGTTGCTGCTTAGAATTTAGTGACTGATTCATAAAAACTGCATAATAATAGGTCTTTACCTATGAAATTGCCGTTTTGTATGAAAAAATTTAAACGAATTTTTTTCATGAATTTTTTATTTGTATTAATCGAAGTAATCACCCATGCAATCAATGCATCTTTGCCATCGCAGTGGCAGTTTATTGATGCCCTTCTTAAAGAAATCAGCTGGACGGGAGGCAACAAATTCTTCAAAGGCATTTTGTACTGCCTCTCGGGTATTAAATTTTTTTCCCGCCAAGAAGTTATCCAAATTCTGGAAAAAGTAGTAGTCTGTAGGCGCAAGGTCTGGTGAGTAGGGCGGATGACGGAGAGCTTCCAACCCCAGTTCTTGCAACTTGGAGACCGTCTGCTGTGCAGTATGAGGTCGCGCGTTGTCGTGCAGGAGCAGCGGAGACGAGCGATTGACCAATGCTGGTTGGAGATGCGCCAGCTTCTCCATCATTGTGTTCAGTTCTTCACAGTACACATCTGCAGTAATGCTCACCCCGTTTGGTAAGAAGCTGTGATGAATCACACCGGCGCTAGACCACCAAACAGTGACCATCACTTTTCTAGGGGTAAGTTTTCGTTTAGGGCATTGTTTAGGTGCTGAACCAGGATCCAACCAACTTGCTGAGCGCTTACGGTTATCAAACAGAATCCATTTTTCATCGCAGGTAACAATGCGGTTCAAAATTCCTTCATTTGTGTGTCTGTTGAGCAGTGCAAGGCACGTCTCGACGCGTACTTCGCGCTGGCGATCATTGAGTTCGTGGGGCACCCATTTGTCAAGCTTTTTAACCTTGCCAATTTGACGCAAATGGACCAATATTGTTTTGACGCTAACGTCGAAAGCTGCTGCTAATTCAGCCGTAGATTGTGTATCATCAGCTTCCACAATCGCCTTTAATTCGTCATTGTCGACCAAAGTCTTCGGACGACCGCGAGGTTCATTTTTCAGGTCGAAATTTCCAGAACGGAAGCGAGCAAACCAATAACAGGTGGTGCGTTGGTTTGTAGAGTTAGCTCCGTAAACGTCGTTGATGTTGCGTGCCGCTTGTGCCGCGTTGCTGCCACGACGGTACTCATATTCCATAATTACTCGAATTTTTAACGTATCCATGATGACGAAAAAGATTGAAATGCGATGAAAATGTAACACTAATCAATAAAGAAATGACTACTTTTAGAAAAAAAAATCCATGTTTTTAAAATAAAATTAATTTGAAATTAGAATTCATAGCCAAACAAAAATTATTTTGATTTGAAATGGCCAGTACTGCAGAACGGCAATTTCATAGGTAAAGACCTAATATTTACATTCACTGTGTGTATTTAATCAACTGTCTACCACAGTCCCCACTTTAGACATAGTTCTATCTTTCTCAATATTTTTAGCCAGTTTCTAGAGAAATTCTGGTAAAATTTGGTTGATTCCCAGGTTGTGCAGTGTTATTGGATTTTCCATTTGAAATTTCTCAGTATCAGCTCGCTGTCTGAATTTGTGGCTGGTTGATGGCAATAGCCTCGCCCCCTATTACGTGGGACTTAAACATAACTGGCGAAATCTGGGCGTACTTAATAGGTACACCACTGCCTAATCCTTTAGAAAAATAAAGGCATGATGATATGTTATGTTATAGTGTCTATCCAGACTGAGATATGCTCTTAAACTGAGGATAATGATTTCTATTAGGATTAGCATATGCATCTCTTAGAAGCCCTGAAGACTTCTACTCATTTGTGCTTGTATGAAACCTACTAACTATGAAAGCCTTGATGTTTATCTGTCTTACGTTTATCGTGCAATGTTTGGTGTTTCCAAGAGAAAGAAAATAGTACTTTCCTGATTGTTATTATTTTACTAAAAACAAAAGTCAAGTTTTATAAATGACCCTCGAGGTATAATTTACAGTAATTGACCCATATAAGTCCTTTAAAAATCCTTCAGCCCTGTAGAAAAGCCAAATCAAGTACAGCCCGATTCAAATTTTGTTATAGGGTTATCCTATTACTAATGATCTAAGAAGTGTTAAAGTTTGTATGGTGTGATAATCTGCACAAAGGTTGTGGGTTCAAATCAGGGCAAGTAATAAATTGACCTTTTCAATTAATTATGTACTTTCCGAGTTTATCTTGGACATTACTGACATCGGTGAAGGCAAACATTGTGAGGAAACTTGGACTAATAATAAATAATTCTGGAATGGCCAACTCATCTTGAGCAAGTGTGGTGATCAATGCTCTTGCCTTTTCTGTGTGAGAAGAGGCCTTTACCCCGCAGTGGGTCAATAATAGGCTGGTATTATTATGAATGTGGTTTGGCTATACGAAAAGAAAGAAGAATGTATGAGCTGATATGAGGGCTCATAGTGCAATTTACTTAATAAAAATCTTAAATTCATTCACTGACAGACAACACACAACCTCAACAGCTGGCTCTAGAAGCATGAAATTTTGCACAAGAGAAAGAAAAGAAAGAAAGAAAAGGAAGAAGAGAGTATAGAACGTGAACACTTAGGAAGGATTTTTGAAAATTCATTCCATAAAGGAGTCGGGATGAAAGTTTCTATGGAAGTTCGTCATTTTAGCTGATAGGATGACGAATCCCACCATACACATGTCTTGTCCCAAAATAAATTGGTATAAGAATAGGAGGATGATGATGGTTTAGACTAGAGATAATTTATTTCAAGCTTTCCAACCCTCGTCATATGTAACACTGGCTTTTGCCCTCTGCTTCGCCTGCATGGAAGTCGGAAATCATCCCACGGGAACGTACTACCGGGATATATAATGTATCCTACTAAGCTATCTATCTGTGTTTCAAATTTCATCTAAATCCATTCAGCTGTTTTTGCGTGATTGAGTAACAAACATTCAAATCATATAAATTTTTACATTTATAATAATAGTATAATTAAGATCCTGACTGTATAATATTTTTATCTAACGTAAAGATGCGCTTTACTTGTGGGTACCAAGTGTAAAACACGCTGTGAATATGTGTGTGTAAGCGCAGGATCTCGGTACCGTCCGCGACAATGGAGAAGTCGGAAGTGTGTGTGTGTGTGTGTGTGTGTTATGTGCTGACGCTATTCGTCTTCACGCACATATTCACAGCGTGTTTGTACCATGGTTACCACAAGTAAAGCGCGCGTCGCTTCGTGATATAAAAATACTATAAGTGCAAAAACAACAGCATAATCTGAAGTATAAAAAGAGTCAAAGTTACTCTTGTGACCTTCAACTATGTGATATCAAAACATGAATACGTTATTCAAAAGTATTCATTTAAATCGGTAGTTACTTACATTATTTTTGTTTTGAACATGGTATTTTTTCAGTTTCTTTTGAGTTGTGGATACGTATTTTGAAAGGCAGAAATGATAATGGAGTCAAATGTATAGATTTTTTACATCAATTGGGACATTGATGTAAGAGTTTGAACAAAAAGTAATTTCCTAACTGTTTTGTGACGATTTAACATTAAAACACAAAATACTTATTTACCTGCAAAATTCCGTTTTAAGAGATATTCCCAAAGGGAAATAATAATAATCACCGCCGTATCTCTACGTTGACTTCGTGGTAGGGCCTGCGCGCTCCGAACTCTAGGTCTGTGCCGGTAGACTTTACTTTTCCGGAACAGGTCTAGGGTGGGGAGTCAGACCAAAAGAGATACAGAAACCCGCAAGGCAGCATGTAGCGAGCTGTTGGGCAGTAGCGACCCCACAGACCCTATCTCCCGGGAGTAGTCTTGATCCTCACCTCTGCCTTGCCTTTATTGGCCGGCTGGAGTGAACACTGACGAGGAACAGAGCTCCCACCTCTTTCTTGCCTTTATTGGCTGGCTTGAGTGGAGATTCGCAAAAGAAAATGTGTTCGGACGAAGGAAGTATTCCAGTAAGTGCTGGTAGGGATTTTGACCATCTTCCGGACTCTGGGATTGTTCTGATAGCCGTGGAATACCTCTCCACTCCTCAAGCACCTCAGGACATGTTGCTCCCCTTGGCGCTACGTCACTATGTGCTAGCGACAGTTGCCGGGGGCCCATTAAAGCAAATCACCCCCTGCCATTTTATCCGTGTATATTATAAAATAATGGTCAGGCAGGGGACATAGTCCTTCCATAGTTCAAGGTAACCAATCCACTATAGCCACCCAAACCCAAAGCCCAATGTTTGTTTCAATATTCTGCAATAGTCCTGCACCAACTGGGGATTGTCCTTGGGTGCACTTGCATAGTGCATACAGGGATAATCGTCGAAAGGTGCCCCCTTTTCATGCAAAATGTCTAATGGCTCTTTGCAAGTTGGCTTCGGCCCCTCGTACGCCGTCCAAAGGACCGGGATCCATGGACCCGAGATTTTCAAATATAAAAATTATAATAATCATCGCCAAGAATTATGCCACATAAATGTTAATAAAGAGGCGTCGAACGCGTGTTAAATCGAGGCTTACTCTTCCCGGAGACCGAAGGGTTCATGCTGGCTATACAAGACCAGGTAATTGGAACCAAAAATTACAGAAAGTTTGTCATAAAGAATTTAAATAATTACCAATGTAGGAAATGCAATAGTTCTCCAGAAACGATTCAGCATATCTCAGGCGCGTGCAAGTCCATAGCTCAAACAGACTACAAACACAGACACGAACGAGTAGCCTTATGTAGGCTAGTCGTTCGTGTCTGTGTTTGTAGTCTAATCGTCTTTTGTAGTCGTTTGTAGTCTAGTCAAATCTTCTAATCCATTGCTTCATATGTTCGAAAAATTTGTCTGCTCAACAACGTAAATAACGCAATTAATGTTGTTGAACTGTCAAAATGTAAGCTATTCCTACTGTTAGTGTGTTACGCAATTACCCCGCAGGAGTAAGTAATACCGAAACAACTTCACCAGTCCCTTAACTCCCTTAACTTACCTCCAAATACCTACCATCTGCTGCAGAAGGCAGCGATGCTAAACACATGCAGACTCATGAGAAAGTTTCTGCAATGTGAGTCAGAAAACCCACATCAAAACACAAATACGCTACCATCTTCTGTGCAATCTTCTGCACGTTATCGCACTTAACCCCACTGATAATCACTTGGCTTAGGCCCGTGGTATCAGCTCTTTCCGGCTAGCTGAGAATCCTAGTAATATTATAAATGTGAAAGTTTGTGAGGATGGATGGATGGATGTTTTACTCTTTCACGCAAAAACTACTGAACGGATTAGGATGGAATTTGTAACACCGATAGTTTATAACCTGGATTATCATGTAGGATACTTTTTATCCCGGTAGTATGTTCCCGTGGGATAATTTCCGACATCCACGCGGGCGAAGCCGCGGGCAAAAACTAGTATAAAATGAATTTCAAAGTAATAATAATCTTTATTTATAAAAAAGGGCACATTTACAATAAGTAACTTAACAGTGCATAATGTACCCACTGTGAGAAGTAAACCTGGGAATCTGTCATGTTCCTTATAACTAGGCGAATAAGGTTTAATTTGCAATAATAAAAATATGTCTTTGTTTAATAAAAATCTTTGTTTTGAGTTAAGATAACTGAAGAAGCCGTTATTCTTTTGTTTATTTAATTATTCTAATGCTTCCATTATTTACATTCTTACCCCTCACATAGATGAATAAATAAATTATTTGTAAGTTTCTATTCACTATCAACTAAACAGGGCAGATGAAATAAAGTAGAATAATTTTGTCAATTTCTAAGAAAAACTTTTTTTTCTGTACTCTAACCAAAACCAATTTTCTTTTTATTTCAGAATTGACAAGCGCAAAGGCAACAACATAGTGTACTAGCAATAGCAAAACAGAAAAAAAAACAAAAATTATGTATATAGCAGCTGAATAAAGCTGAAACACTGTGATCTCGTTACGTGAATAGTATAATTTTTTTATTACATCATATGAATCGTGTGTAGCCAGTCTGATTCTGTATTTATGCGACATTGAGGCGAGATGAGTTCGATTAGTAATACCAACGCGCGACCCCAAATGCCTTTGCGACAGAAGGATTTTGATCAGGTAAGGATTATATTTATTTATAGTATTTTAGACACAGAGGAGTAACAAATGGAATAATATAATATATTTATTTGACTAATACAAAAAGTACACAGATACAGGGTGACACTTAATTTAAAGCGTGCCTGGTACAAAATAAGTGAACAATAACCCCCTGGCTAGGAAAAACCTGTGTTACAGGGGTCATCCATCCGTCATGTTTTGTATGCAGTTTTTACTTAATAACTTAATAAGGAACTGGCAGGGGTAGGCACGCATTGAGCGTTGCACTTTCGCCCAAACATGAGTACTCCATTTTTTACTTATCAGTGTTTTCTCTAATTATATATTTTTTTTAATTTGATGTGTATTATATTACGTGTATCATTGAGCAAAAGTGGACGACGTTTTTTAAGCTGTGGCACATAAGTCATCTTACTAGATACACCTAGATCGGATTGTCAGAAAAGTTAATTACACTAATTAATTAAATATGATGAATGATTAATCAGTTACTAATTAATTTATTATTTTAATTAAAATAATCATAATTGCCCCATCTAGTCAACATTGGAACAGCGACCACAAGCAATGAATATCTTGCGAAACGAGTCATTGCAACAGAATCTACTTGGTTTACTAGTCATATAACATCCAATATTACTGTTTTAATTAATGAAAAACTTCGTCATAAAGAAAAACTAGTGGCCCGCCCTTGCTTCGCACGGGTGCAGTCTTCTTATGGTAACGACATGATAACACATCGCAATTTTAGTGCTATATCTGAATTAAATATTAATATAGTATAGACAGGGCCATTTTTGACCTATTGTAGGCCCTAGACACTTTATGATACTGTGGCCTCTACGGAGAATCTAGGATGCAAGAGCGAGCGAAATGAGCTCGAAATTTGTAGCACTCTGCCTCTGATAGCCCCTAGCTCCGACGCTGGCAGGACATGGGCCCCCATGAATCGAGGGACCCTGGGCACTTGCCCAGTGTGGCCAATAGAAAAGAAGGCCCTGAGTATAGACAAACCTGCTGGAATAAATTCTCTAAATGATGGTGAAATCGCATCAAAATCCATTGTTCAGTTTAAAATTACTAAGCGGTCACACAGACATACACTAGAATGACTTTGTTTTATATTATTTACCTATTTATTTATATAAATTCTTTATTGTACGGTCACCAAAAGTGATAAGTAACCAGGGTCGTTGGATATAGTTGAATTTTTTTAGGAAACTGATGGATTTTTTCGAATACAATTAATTTAATTAATAGAAAACAAACAGTTAATTTATTAAATTCAAAAACATCCATCGGTTTCTTACTAAAATTCGACTGTATCCGGCGACCCTGGTTACTTATCTCTTTTGGTGACTGTACACCACAAAATATATTACAAAACATAAATCAAACACTACAAAATATAGAATGGGTGGCCTTATCGCTTTCTGCGATCTCTTCCAGGCAACCTTGGAATGGACAGTGATTTAAATGGATATAAAATGGGGCTGTCGTTGGTGCAAATAAGTATACAATACGCCAAAATAGATACACAGATATACAGGATGGATTTTTGAGATGGGGCAGCAAGGGCAGCTACCTTAACCGTTGTAGCTACAGGTAAACGGTCTTAGGAGACATTTCTTAACTTTTTGAGAAATTCTGATTTGCATGCACAAATTTTGAACAAAATGCACAGTCAGCATTAGTCTCATTTCCTACTAAATGTGTGGGAAAAGATTTTGGCGATTTCTGACTTGACTAGTACTCAAACCTCAGTTGGTCCAATAGAGGTTTTTCATCCTTATATGAGACATGATCGATTGGCATTAAAAAAAGTTTTTGTGAAAATTGCCCATTTTCCTGCTGACTGTAGGTAATTTTTTTTCAAAATCTGTGAATGCAAATCAAAATTTCTCAAAAAGTTGAGTAAAGTCTCCTAAGATCGTTTTCCTGTAGCTACAACGGTTAAGGTAGCTGCCCTTGCTGCCCCATCTCAAAAATCCATCCTTTATACATATCCTAAATAATAGATACATAAATACATACATACTAAATATATAAGCAACGAAAATAAATGAAGACTATAGATAGTTACAGTTAGGAGAACAAGATCACAATAACAAGTAAATGTGCCTTCACGAGTCTTTTAAACACAAGTACCTAACGACTGCGCGCATTTTATTTCAACTGGCAATGCAATCGAGCGGCCTGGACCGTAAGGCTGGTTTCACAGCTGTTCGGGAGACCCGTACGGACCGACCGTACACGGGAGATGTAGTATGATGGTTGCGTACGGACCAATCTGCGTCGCTGTGAAACGATGTTCTAGTGCCTCACGTGTCTAGCCCGTACGGTCGGCCCGTACGGGTCTCCCGGACAGCTGTGAAATCAGCTTAAAGGATTTGCCGAGGAAAGTTCTGGAATGCATAGGCAATTTAAGCTTCAAGTTATCTGATGATCTTAAAAATGTCGCGTGGGAGTATTAGTTATGTATAGCTGATATGCACATAGTAGATAAAACCAGCACCCTTTTTGCGTGCCACACTATGAATCACAATCTGAATCATTTTGAAGGATATTGCTTATCCATTGCTTTATATGTTCGAAAAATTTGTCTGCCCAACAACGTAAAAACCGCAATGAGTGTTGTTGTGAAAATGAAAGCCATTTCCTACTGTTAGTGTGTTACGCAATTACCCTGCTGTTTCGCACAGCTCAAGCTGATGCTCGTTGTCATCACCACGCTGATTTATTTCATCCTGGGCTAGTACCTAACCAAGAAGGGGCTTGTGGCTTATGGCTAGCATCTGCGTGGTTAAGGGGGAAGTGCCAGGGTGCACACGATTTTTTTTTTTTTGCAATTTGCAGGTCTGTTTCAGGTTGTATGTTGAGTAAAATATGATTCGCAACCGTAACTAGTAAGTATTTACAGAATTGTAATCATTAATATCATCAATACAACCCTCTAAGTTCATATAATCTTATTGAATGATAAGTTCATAAAATATAAATCAATAGGATTAATAAATAATTCTTTAAATACTTACTTGTTACGGTCGCGAATCACATTTTGTTCAACATACAACCTGACACTGACCTGCAAATTGCAAAAAAACGTAAGAAAATTTGAATTTCGCGGGCAACCTGGCGCTTCCCCCTTAAGCTGCCCTTGCTGCGGTCAGTCCTTAGGTAAATTACTAATATTACAAGACTAAATGCGAGATTCTTGCAAGCTTTGGAGATTATGTTAGACCACCAGCCCTGATGGTCGAATACCTTTGACGATACGGCAGTCAGAAGCTCGAAAGTCTGACAACTGGTCTAACATAAGAAGCAGTTGTTCCACATAAACATTGATCTCCAGCTGACTACATCTGGTTAGACTGGAAGCTGACTCCGAAATGATAAAGTGCCAAAGCCAGGGCGAAAGATTTCAGAAGATTTTTAGAAATTACCTACTTACTTAATGCTTTTGTAAGTTCCACTCTAAACAAGATCATATTAAGGCGAGGTTGTAGTACTTTTTAACTTGCTTAACCCCTGTAAATCTAACCAAATGTATATGTTGCGCAAAAAATATATTTTAGGAATATGCGGTCAAGTGCTGTCTGAAGACAGAAACGTGAATTATAATAATTGTCATGCCATGCTTTTGTCGTCAAAAGACGTTGCAATTTCCAGGGTTTTTTAAATAATTAATCGGACGGATACTGTTCGTTCACTCTCATCATGCTCTCGTGCGCGCACACCGCAGCTAGCCGTCGGAGTCATGCGCGACGTGGTGCGTATTTGAATCGAATAATGTTGAAATAAAGGACAGCCCGTCCCGGCGGGACGTTTAATGTTATGCCTGAAATACGGGACGTCCCGGGTAATAAGGGACGTCTGGCAACGCTAGTGCCCGCCAAGACGCACCAGAAGATGGCCTTAAGGGTAGTTTCAAACTAAACAGTAGGACGTAGAGTCAAGGTCAAGAAGTTTCAAGCTCCACCATTTACAAAACAAACTAATTAAATTACCTACTAACCGTCTTGTAATACTTAATTAAATACCAGCGCGACAGTTACGTGCACGCCCTTATTAAACAAATGTTAGTTATGGCTTCAACTCGCACTTCTAAGACAATATGGAACCCTAGTACCCGTGATTACAAGTAACGTGGTATATGAACGAAGTTTCTAAGAACATAAATTCATGCCTGTATTCTCCAAGGGGGTTGCCAAGGTGAAATTAAATGAAATTGTTTATTTTGTAAATAGGGTATATCAGAATTACTTCTATTCTACACGTCATATTTACAATAAAGAATAGATAAGCTAGATGGAAGGCACCTTCAATCAGGCGCGACACGAGACGCGAATTTCACGCGACACAAAGGCACCGCTCCTCGCGCGACAAGCGGCGCCTTTGTCTCGTGCCTGTTAGGAGGTGCCTTTTGTGTTGCGCTGTCGCGTCGCGCCTGTCTGCGGGAGCCTGGAGTCGGCATTTCCTATCAGACTACCTCTGAGAAGAAATGGCGAAACAAACTCAGGGCTCAAAATCTCTCCTTAAATCCAGACATAATCTTGGTCAGATCATGTGAGGACTATGTAGATAAATAAGTGGCTGAAATGGTCTTTTGAGGAAAGAACCACAGATTTGAGCTGACCTGCCCAGTCAGTGCAAGCATTTGTCAGGTGTGTAATACACCCTCCTTTTGTTAGTTATATTTAAAGTCCGAAAGGAGGAGTCCATTTCTATCAGCCAGGCATAAATCCGAACTCCGTACTGCTGCTGAGTTACCTTCATAATGATAGAATTACCACAGCCCCCCACCTAGGAATCCAAGTCAAGATCCCGAGCTCGAAGTCGCGCTTGGTACCCCAAGAGTAAAAGCTAGACCTTCGCACTGGTTCCTATATACTTAAAAACTAATTCTTTTACACTATGAATACATTTATTTGGAAATGCCTTTTGATAAGACTCAATGCTCCCCTCTCACAGAGAGGAGACCTGTGTCCCCAGCAGTGGGAATTTTATAGGCTGATCATACTTTAGACTCAATGTTACCTGTAAACTCAGGTAAAAAACTAAAAGGTCTCCTAATAATTAAAGGTAAGTATGATGATTACATTTCGATATTATTCCACAATATCGCAAGTTAATCACATAGTTTTCAAGGGATTATCATCCTTATTTCTTTAAAATAAAGTCTCACTCAACGTTTTCATCTGAACATCTATGTTCGTCCTTTAAATTAATAGATACTCATTGCAATTTTAGATCAATAATATATTCAAATATGTACAAGCGATCTTCACCCTTATGCCAATACAAATATGTCCTATATTACTCTTATTAAGTAAACAACTAATTAGCAAATCAAACAGCTTATATCACAGAGGATTTTCATCTTTATAGTTCTTAAAATAAAGACTATAATACTCCTTACTTAACGCCGACCCACTTTACAGTTTTCTGTGACAATGGTATTAGGTACTGTATAGTATTTCGTCATAGTGACGTAACTAGTTTTCAACCACGGAGATTTTTTCCGGTGCTCTGAGCATGTTAAGATGGGCTATTGTATCTGAGGCTGTAATTAAAGACAATAATTTTTATTTAAGACTGACTGGTCCGCGACTTCTGCAATCCAAGGGAAAAGTAGCTTGTATCTTTTTCCAAGTCCCAGGCTACTTATCTGTAAAAAAATTCATTAAGATCGGTTCAGGGCCGTTGTTTAGGCGTGTAAAGGTAACAGACAGACAGCGTTAATTTACAATTGGACATAGTTAAACGAAAAGGATCCAACCCACAAATGGCCTACAATGAATAATGATACCAAAACACACACACATTGGTTTCACAATTCATTTTCGGCCATTTGTGGGTGGGATCCTTTTCGTTTAACTATTTTATAATATTAAGTACTGGCTTATGCCCGCGGCTTCGCCTGCGTGGAGGCCGGACATTATTCTAACAGGAACTTACTATCGGTACGAAAAGCATCCTATTATGCCCTAAAATTTTTGTAACACACTTGCAATCACAATCTGAATCATTTTGAAGGATATTGCTAATCCATTGCTTCATATGTTTGAAAAATTTGTCTGCTCAACAACGTAAATAACGCAATGAATGTTGTTGAACTGTCAAAATGAAAGTCATTGCTAATGTTAATGTGTCACGCAATTATCCCGCAGGGTGCGCTGGACGTAGGTACCTACATTATTTAAGTATCGCCACTCTTAAGTACTGCACCTTTGAATTTATTGTACAACTAGTTTTTGCCCGCGGCTTCGCTCGCGTTAATTTAGAATTTGACAGTCAATTCGGGTTGTTCGGAAAATTATACTTTGGAGGATGAAAAACCGGTCTATCGACACTATAGACTCACAAAATGTAATAGGTACTTAAATAAATTAAAAAAAAACCCTTACCACACTACTAAAGTGTCTATAATAAAATAATTTAATCATGATTCGAAAGACACGTGGCGTCAACTATTATTACAAGAACGTTATTGTTGTTTTCCTCGGGAACAGTACTCTTTTTCGGGATATAAGATACTCTATGTCCGTTTCTGTTATTGCTAATCCATTACTTCATATATTCGAAAAATTTGTCTGCTCAACAACGTAAATAGCGCAATGAATGTTGTTGAGCTGTCAAAATGAAACCCATTCCTACTGTTAGTGTGTTATTAGTAACACACTAACAGTAGGAATGGGTTTCAGTTATAGTTAGCTATAACTACTAATTACCCCCACAGTTCAGTAGTTTAAGCGTGAAAAGGTAACAAACAAACTTACTTTCGCATTTATAATATTAGTTGTATATATTGTATAGTTGTATTAGTTGTACAATACGGCCGATGAATCATGGCCGGTCTGAACATAGTCTCTGCGAAGTTTCGCGCATGTTCTCTCACTCACACTCGCCTCATGTCATCATTTGGTTCCAAAAAATGTTATTGCGCATCCTTCTGCGCAAAGTTCGGACCGACCATGATTCATCGGCCGCATTGTACTGACTGTTTTAAGGGGTGTATAAAAGAGAGAGAAATAAAAGAGTAGGTACTTTGAGTTTATGATACTTAAGTATGGCGCACCCTAGGTAGTTAGGAGGAGACACCCTGGGCGTCGGGAGTCGAATGCCGACTCCCGGCCACCGTAGGCGCGGGCTTGCGGACGGCGGGCAATGGGCAGCTCGCCGTCCGATAAGGACCAGGCCCGGGTCGACGGCGCGTCGTGTTCCACGCGCGCCTCAAAGAGATGTCAGCAAAATTGACGGGGTCCGATAGACCAGGTCAGGACCGATGCCTGCCGGGGCTGCGGATTGTTCGAAAGAGTTACCGTGGCCTTGGCGCACAGGCAACTGAAGGAACACGGGTGGGTTTTAGTCAGTAAGAGTCTGACACGCCCTTCCGCTCCGCCCAGAGCGGGAGACGTCATTTGATGATTTCCAACCCAAAAAAAAAAAAAAAAAACCCTAGGTAGTTAGCCTTGTCAGAAACCCTGCTGACTAGCTCATCTTTTAGTCACGGTATGAGCTCTTATCGTAAAGCTCGAAAGAAAGAAAGAAAGATAAATAGCCTTATCAGCGCACAACCGTGCGAGACCACCGTCTGTGTGTCACAACCGTTAGAAACGCTTCCGTGCCGAATCGAACATCAATATTAATGACAGCTCACAAATCCAGAACCGGAAAATGTTGTCACTATACATCAAATAGACGACCGCCATTCTTCTGACAGCTATTTGCTGTCAGGGGCAAGGCAAATAAATAATTCGACAACCTGCCGAATGGTTGTTGATACCTTTGCTGCTCATACTGAAAGTCGTCGGCTTGAAAGCCTGATAATATTACCTCTTGTTATTGTTTGACTAGAATAACAAGAAACAATAACTTAAAACGAAATTCGACTATGGGGGTTTTCAATAAAGGCTCCCTAAGACAGGCGCGACGCGACAGCGCTACACAAAGGCGCCGCTCGGCGCGCGACACGCGGTGCCTTTGTGTCGGGCGTCGCGTCGCGCCTTTGTGTACGAGTCTTTAGTCGGGGAATTAGAACCTAATATAGTGACAAAATTCAACCACAAATGGATAAAATCGATTAGGCTTCCAGAAAACGAAGAAACATTTATGATAGTGAACTATACATATAAACCATGCACTTAGCTTCTAAAGGCTCCTTCCTACAAACAGGCGCGACACGCCACGCGAACCGCACGCGGCAAAAAGACACCGCTCGTCGCGCGACAGGCGGTGCCTTTGTGTTGCGCTTGTTTGTAGGAGCCTTAAACCTCAAAAACAATATATACATCAAAGGTCCTTTTAAAATAGTGACGCGCATCATCCATACTATTATACTGTACTAATATTATAAATGTAAAAGAAACTGTCTGTCAATACCTTTTCACGCCAGGCTCCTTCAAGTCTCCTCCAAACAGGCGCGACACGCGAAGCGAATCGCACGCGACACAAAGCCACCGCTCGTCGCGCGACAGGCGGTGCCTTTGTGTCGCGCCTGTTTTGAAGGAGCCTTTAACGGCTGAACGAATTTTGATGAAATTTAAAATTGTCTTATTGCATAATATCTGTGTAAAAACACTGGGAGAAGACACTGATTCCAGTAACACAGGCTACAACCTATCGCAGGAGTCAGGGTTACCATATTATAAATGAAACATCCTTTTAAGTCAATAAAATATTATTATATACAGGGTGTTTGGTAGTTGGGTGCAAAGCCTTAAGGGGGTGATAGTTGACACCATTTAGAGAATTTTGAGCCATACATGTCTAAGACGAAGTTTGTTTTTTTATTTTTAACTGCTATACCTTTACCTAAAAAAACCTAGAAATAGCAGCCAAAAAATAAAAAATAAAATCGACTTCGTCTAAGAAATGTATGGCTCAAAATGCTTTAAATGGTGTCAACTTTCACCCCCTTAAGGCTTTGCACCCAGCTACCAAACACCCTATATATTACTACCTTTTTGCCTGCGGCTTCGCCCGCGTGGATGTCGAAAATTATCCCACGGGAACGTACTACCGGGATAAAAAGTATCCTACGTGTTAATCCAGGTTATAAACTATCTGTGGTCCAAATTTCATCCAAATCCATTCAGCAGTTTTTGCGTGAAAAAGTAACAAACATCCATCCATCTATCCATCCATCCTCACAAACTTTCACATTTATAATATTGGTAGGGTAGGATAGGATAGGATAGGATAGTAGGATTAGTAGGATTTGGCACACAGGTAGACCCTGACCTGGGTTAGTTCAAAGGACAATTTTGAACCCGGTATTACGTTCCCATGGGATAATTTCCAAACACCACGCAGAAGGAAAGCTAGTTTGTCATAATTATGCGTAATCGATTTTAATTTTGTAACGCAAGTATACCTTTTCTAACAATCAATTAATCATTCGGCCTATCGTGCCTCCGATACAACTGTAGCAGATCGATTATAATGTCGATTTTCGAGTACAACACTTAGAGAAAGCGTAGAATTTTGTTTCAACTCGTTTTGGTAAGATATGGCGTAATATTTTGCTGTCATAGCTATAAGTTTTAAAAACTGATCCTAAAGTAAATATTTTTGACTTTGATAACTTGAATGGTGCAGTGACCGGTCTACCTTCTGCGATCGGGGTCGTTGATTCGATTCCGCATTGAGTCAATAAACGCCCACCCATGGAAGTGCCTAAAGTTTCAATCTTTTTGTTTTAATTTAAATGTTACTTACACTATTATGTATATCCATGACCAGCGGGGTAATTGCGTACGCACAAACAGTAGCAATGGCTTTCATTTTGACAGTTCAACAACATTCATTGCGTTATTTACGTTTTTGAGCAGACTCATTTTTCGAATATAATTATGAAGCAATGGATTAGCAATATCCTTAAAAATAAACCGCATCCGAATTGGTTCACCCGTTTAACAGCTACGGTGCCACAGACAGACACACACACACACATAGCGGTCAAACTTATAACACCCCTCTTTTTGCGTCGGGGATTAATGATTCAGAGTGAGATTAGTGTTACGCAATTAGGGTGCTGGAATCTATGGACTGTATAATCTTCAAAGCTGGTGTTTTGAGCATGTAGCTATGGCAACTTAAGTGTAAGTAATCTCATAAAAATGTAAAATAAGTTTTCTGACAAAATCAATAGATTTTCAAGACCGGCGCCCTCATTGCGTAACACGCTATCTATCACAATCTGAATCATTTTGAAGCCTATTGCTAATCCATTGCTTCATATGTTCGAAACGTTTGTCTGTTCAACAACGTAAATAATGCAATGAATGTTGTTGAACTGTCAAAATGAAAGTCATTCCTACTGTTAGTGTGTTACGCAACTACCCTGCCGTTCTCCAGATTCTCTAGTCTATACGATTAAAGGAACCGCGGACCTTGCAGTGAGAACATTACAGGCATTACAAACATTCTTACTCCAGTATTTCGTAATATCTCTACACCATTGCCTACCCACCCAATCAGTGTAGTCGTGAAGCTCTACAAATACTTACTTTGTCATCAAAACATCTGCCAAACTTTTTGTCAAGTTCACTTCAACAATAACACAACGAAGTAGCTGTCTGTCGTCAGCCTCACATAACTGTGAATGCTGCTGACTCACTAAATGTGGGTTATCGACTCGATTCGTCTGTCTGTGAGTGGCAAGCGTGTTTTTATATAATGCTTAAAGTATTCCCCGTAGGAAATATCCGTTTTCAGAACCCAAAGGGTGCCAACGGTACCGTATTACTAAAGTTCCGCTGTTCGTCCGTCCGTCGGTCACTGGGCTGTATCTTTTGAATCTATATAGACACTAGAAATTTTCATAGAGTGTGTACTACAATGGCCGCTATAACAATATACGCTATGGTCGCTATGGTGTTGAGCGATTGCCATTTTGCCTGGATGTGACGCATATTTTCCCCCAAATCGTTATTTTTTGTATTTGTGTGTTTTCTCTGCGTCATGTTTACCGCAAAAAAAAGTATTTTCTTTTCTTTTATTTCTAACAAATAATAAAAATAAAATAATGTCAAAAATTTAAGGTGTCACAGAAACGTCTTTGCTACGAAAGTGTTAAAAAAACAATGTAATTTTAAATATTGTACGGTAGGTCGGAACCCTTCGTGTGCAAGTATTGACTTGCACTCGGCCGCTTTTTGAGTTCGTTGTCGCATACATGATTAGAAGATTTTGCTAGCCGACATTGTGTCACTCTGTTAAGCCATTTCCCAACTACGGGGGAAAATGCTATGCAGATAATAACTTATGAAGTCGGCTTCCACTGCCTTCCTGACCTGTACAACCCAGTTTCTGGGTAACACAATACCCCTAAGCACCTTTATCTGATACTGATACCTTATATCAATTTACGACTGTATCTCCTCATCCGATTTAATCTTCGTCATCTCAACACCCACTTGAAGAGCGCGGGTGTTCTATATATAGTCAGGGACATACTCTGTCATACTCATCGACCGATTGTGATTCAGGTTGTTATTTATGTTTATTATCACGTCTGTTTTCAGTAGTGGTGGCCTAGTGGTATCGGCTCCGACTTACGAGTGTTAGGTCGTGGGTTCGAACCCATGCAGGCGCTTTATTTTGTGTAAACATTTCATCACCACTGCTCTCAAACGGTGAAGAAAAACATCGTAAAGAAACCGGTATGTCCTAGAACCAAAAATTCGAAGACATGTGACATCTACCAACCCGCACTGGGCCCGCGTGGTAGATAACACAGTCCACTCTCCCTCGAAGAGAGGAGGCCTGTGTCCCAGCAGTGCGAACATTATAGGTTGATTATGCACGCCTGTTTTCTGTGAAGGTATAAACAGGAGTGCAGAAATTCACCGGTGATGCCGAACCGGTTTTCCTAATCTTCACCGGACTACGCGAAAACTGTACCCTAATTGCGTAACACATTATCAATCACAATCTGAATCATTTTGAAGCCTATTGCTAATCCATTGCTTCATATTTTCGAAAAATTTGTCTGTTTAACCAAGTAAATAACGCAATGAATGTTGTTGAACTGTCAAAATGAAAGCCATTCCTACTGTTAGTGTGTTACTCAATTATCCCGCTGGTTTATAATTGGGCATATGACAGCGTGATGGGTGATAAATCCCCTAAGGGAGTGATACTGAACCACTTTTCCTTTGAAACCTCAGCCAAATCTTGGAGAAAACAAAAGCAACTTGTCATTCACGCATTAATGTTGTCTGGCAGCTTTTCTAAAACATTTCTCTGAACCGGAGACAGACCAGTAAATTTTAAAACTGGAATTGTGAATCCTATCGAAAATTTGCGTAACTGGCCACATTGGCCATCTAGAGTCTAGGATAGTTCTGGTACACAAGTAGATCTACCTTGTAATGTCTTCCTGGCTTTAAAAGCATTCTCAATCAGACACAAAATCCTAACTAGATTATCTAAGCGTCAACCTACAACCTCGTCAGTCGCGATCAGTAGACCATAACGTAATCGGAAGTGGCCTTATGTTAATGTCTAATACAAGATTAACATAAAAAGATAAAAACCAAACAAACTGCATTTCGAACAACTTCAAACTAACATAACAGTACTCTTAACCGACTTAGAAAAAGTAGGTTACCATTTGAATTAGCACCATATGTTTTGATGCTACTAACACATGTTTTAGACGCCATTTTATTAGAATTTACAAGAAAAGTGTGTGTACGTATGTTTAGACTTTTGCTACTCGAGAAATGCTGCCCTAGTTTTGATTAATTGTTGATTTATCGTTGACTAAGAATAACTTGAGGAAGTCGATGTACTTCCGAGATGGGAGTTTTTAAATACATTTTGACGATGTCAAACACCTTTTTAGCAGCACGTAGTCGTATAACGCTGGACGTGAGACTCCCCCAAGTACTAATGATCGGTCAGAGGAGATATTTTTATTTATTTTTTATTTTTATTAAATAGGAACAACAAACAGCTACATTATGCAATATTACAATCAGAAAAACTTATATAACTTAAGTAATAATGTAGCCCACAGCGCTGTTCACAGATTACTATAAATAAATTAAACCTTAAAATCACTAGGAGGTGAACTGATTATGCATGTTAGTTACACTAATATTATAAAAACAATAAAAAAAAAAGAAACAGAAATGGTATTTAAAAAACAACAACAAAAAAGAAAAAAGTTTAGTCTAGTAGTGCAAGTGTCTCATACAAAAGGCTACGAAACCTTTTCAAGGAGCATGTAAATATATCAATCTGTTCGAATGCTTCATTATAGGTGGCTGCCATTCGCCGAATTGGTGAACGTAGACCAGTGTTAGATCGGCAGGTACCTACTGCAAAGAGTTTGCCTGCACGCACCTGCCGTCTATGGACAGAGATAAGAGAGATATAGATGTAATAACCACTCTTGGCAGAAGGATTGGTGGTCCAGAACATGAATGCAACATACACATACCGTAATCCACGTCGCAGTAGCGTGGGTCAGTTCCTTCTAAGCATTTAACTTTACTTCAGCCATCTCTCTCCATCGCTAGTTTTACTGCCTCGTTTTTGTAGTGGTTGCAAGCGGTACTGCTGAGCATGATGTCCTTGTTTCGATTCCCAGTTCGGGCAAAGTGTTATTGGGTTTTCTCCATTAGGAATTTCTCAACAACAACCAAGAGTCTGGGTTCGTGCCTGATGGCAATACGCTCGCCCCCTATTATATTGGACAATGACATAACTGGCGAAATATGGGTGTACCCAATACACACCCTTGCCGTGCCCCTTCAGGGAAGCAGGTCTAATGTTATGTTACGTTTTTCGCATTCTTGTAACCTGCTCCTAAGTAGTCGCGTGTTATGGCAATACGTATTTCAACAATACGTTTGTCGAGAACAATCAATCACGGAATTCAACTCGTGATTGAGTAGTTGAATAGTCAGTTTGAACCCCGCCCGTTGTACTATTGTAGTTCAAGTTAGCTACTATTCAGTAGTTATTGCTATTGTGCCGCTCCTTTTACAATAAAGCTGTTGCTGTTTGGTAGTAGGATTCTTCGGATATTTTCAAGAAAGTAACCATACGAGTCTTCTTCCTCGTGTCGCTTGGTACACGACAGTATTTCAAATCTTATTGGCCCGAAACTTCGCCACTTCCACGGCGTCATCTGTGGCAGCGCAGAGGTTACTTTGACTGCATGTTTTGGGACACAGAGGGTAGGATAGGAGGTGGAAAATAATTTGCGACAAAGCTCCACATCCTCACCCAGCTGTCATTCCGTCGAGATAGCCCCACTTTACGAGTTAACTAACCATGAGTAACTAACTAAATTAGAGTAATGTCAAATATACAAACAGAACCCTTACCGACATGTTTCAGCACCTCCGGCTCAGTACCGGTAAACTTTTCTAGCACATTTCATACAAAGCCTGTTTAATTTTGAATTTATTTTGTAAATAGTGCCAATACGTAAATAAACAGTGAAACAAGCCCCTTTTACTGTTTTAACGTTTCTCCAGTTTCGTAGAGCCTATTTATTTTTAAACTATCGTCTAATGTCACAGTTATTTCAATCAAGCATCTATTTGACAGCAGATTTCTTCTTTCTGTCCTGATCATCCTATCATCATCATCATCATTGGCAGCCTTGTTCCACCCACTGCTTAGGCTTCCTCCCTTTTGTGCCATGCTTCCTTGGTCTTTGCGAGTCTCATCAAGGCCTTCCCCCATCCGAATCCTGTGCTTGACGCAATTCACTACCATCGGGCGATTTGACATTTCTTTAAATAACACAGATTCCAACCTTTCATAAACCGACGATCAATAACTGCCTATCGATTTAGCCTCTCCCTAATTCATTTGGTTGTACAAAAGTTTATTCTGAAGACAGATTTGCGAAGCATCGACCTCACTCGAACAGCAATCCCGCAAGCTAAGCATCTCACCTTGACCTCCCTTGTACAAAGTGACCTAAGCATATTTGTCAGCAGAGTCTTGTTCTTCATGTCTTGAACCCATGTAACTTTGGGATCAGTGCAATCTATTCCCATTTCGCAGTAGATTTTCTGATCAATAATCACAGACTTGACCATTCTTTCATATACCGACGGTCAATAACTTTGCCTATGGATTTAACCTCTCCCTAATTCATTTGGCTATACAAAAGTTTCTGACAGATTTGCAAAGCAGTGGCCTCGCTCGAACAGCAACCCCGAATGCTAAGCATCTCACCTTGACCTCTCTTGAACAAATGTCAGTCAAGGTTGGTTTGCAAGGCTCGATGAAAATAACCTTTTTCATTGTTTGGAGTTAGATTCGCAGATATAATTACTTCGCTTACCTCAAACAGTTGGTTTGTATTACTTGAATTATGAAATGATATTACATCGGCACGTCCTGATGGCCTAGTGGTTAAGGCCTCGCCTCTCATGCACGAGGTTCTGGTTTCAAATCCGGGCAAGTACCAATGAGACTTTTTCAATTCATATTATTATGTACTTTCTGAGTTTTTCTTGGACATTACTGACATCCCGGTGAAGGAACACAACGTAAGGAAAACAGGACTTTAGTTAATATAAGTCTGAAATTCGTCAACCCGTCTTGAGCAAGCGTGATGATCAATGCTTGAGCCTTCTCTGTATGAGAAGAGGCCTTTACCCTGCGGTGGGACAATAAAGGGCTGGTATTAAGTATATGAAATGATATTACATCGGTGACATAGCTATAAAAATGTGACCAAAGAATTGGCTTTAAAACACTGTCATATTGTTTGCAACTGGTTTTTTCAACCCCTGATCGATTGATCGGTAAACCTATAGAGGTATGTGGAACAGGGTGTGAAGTCCACTCATACCTCCATAGAAAAGAGAGGATCTTTCGACCAGACGGGTGTCGTGTCTGGTGGGCAACTGCCCGACGATTGATCTCGGGACGTTGTATATATGCGCAGTAAACTCTGCTTGCGCGATGCAGGACTTTGCGTGACGTCTGTGTGACGCGTAGCTCGCATGTGGCGTTGTAGATGTCGCTACAAACCTGCTGATAAAATTCACGTCTGCTGTGGTGATTTCTTGATTACAGAATAGATAATCGACCTTATTAACAGCAGTCAATCGAATGACTTGATAAGGGATTAGATAAAAAACTAAATTGTCTTTCAGAATATGGTGGTCTGTTTTTGAGCTATATTATTATGGGAGGCTAAACGCTTCCCAATTTCCAGAATAGATGATAGACATGATCATCATCTATCTAGCCTTTTCCCAGCTATGTTGGGGTCGGCTTCTAGTCTAACCGGATGCAGCTGAATACCCGTATTTTACATGGAGCGACTGCCCATCTGACCTCGACATTTCAGTTACTGAGTAACGTAACGTAAGACTGATATGTAATGGATGGTCACCCGACCACGAACCGACCGCAGCAAGTGTACCTTCGATCGACTCGTGCGGCTGTTATTATTTAGCCACGAGCCCCTCAATATGAGATTAGATAGCGAAGCTACCTAAGCCCCATCGTAGCTAACAGACATGATCGTCCGATGACAACTGTCCTTGCCATGACAGCACCGTACAAAGTCGAGAACCTCTTCAGGGTTTGCCCCAGATTCGCCATGGATCGCTGAAGCAATCGCTGAGAGATTTGGTATCACGGCATATGACATCGAGATGCTAACGCGAAAAGAGGAAGTCTTGGACGCCTATATCAAATATATTAGTAAAATTCTGAGCCAACTCAAGAACTTCAACGGCACATAAAATACTTACTTATTGGAACTATAATCTATATTTATCACATAGTAAAATATATAATATCACCATCGCGAGTAACAAATGCAAAAAGACAGTATCTGTATAAAATCGCAGGTACTGTTGGAAAAAAATAAAAATTAAACACAATGCTAAAAAATATGTATATGTCACAAACCAAAAGAAACAACAAAAAGAGAACTAAACGAATAAAAAAAAAAAACTGATATGATCGTTGAATAAAATTACAAAACGGCCCCTGTTTCATCTCCTATTAAATAGTTCACTCAAAAAGAGCCGTACCTAATTTATTAATACGGTCCTTACCGTATTCCTGATACATGTACACAGCAGTTGTATAGATCAAAAGCACCTATCCTTAGTAATAATAATATACATATACTTACAGGATAAATTGTTAACCAGTGCGCAAAGCAAACTGTAACCATGAATTCAGCATATGATTCTAGACCCTCTAGCGCAGAAATTTCTTGTCGGTTATCAAAAAAAAAGTCTGCTGTTTTATAAAAAAGTGCAATACCTACGCGGTCAAAACGTATGGAACAACTAATTAAAAAAATTATAACTGACGAACAATTTCTACGCTAGGGGGTATATAATCAAAAGACCATTTCAGATACCAATCTACATGGTCTTCACATGATCTGACCAAGATTATGTCTGGACATTAAAAGAGACTGACCTCTGGGTTTTATTTCGGCCTCTTAAAAGTAGTTGGTTAGGAAACGCCGACCTCATCTATTTAAAAAATATGATTGACGTGTAAAAGTGTTTTTACAAACCTACTTACAGAACTAAAATCATTTATCTATCATATGCTGAAGTCATGGTTCAGCACAATGGTTAAAAATGTTTTCTGTATATATGTATTTAACACTAGCTTCTGCCCGCGGCTTCGGCTGAGTGTATGTCGGAAATTATCCCACGGGAACGTGCTACCGGGACAAAATGTCGCCTATGTCCTTCCCTAGAATGCCATCTATGTCCTTGCCAAATTTTGTCGAAATCCGTTCTATGGTTTAGGCGTGAAAAGGTAACATACAGACAGAGTAAATTTAGAATGTATAATATTAATAAGTATGAATTAATTATTATAAATTAAAGTCGCCTTTCATGTCTCACTGTGTGACTGCGTTGTTCTTCTAAACGACTCCAGGGATTTAAATGCAATTTTGAGCACCATCACTTCGAGAATTTATTCCGGAAGGATTACGTGTAGGTCTACAATACATTTGTATTAAACTTAAATTAAGTAACGAAGCTCAAGTGAGACTGGGCGGGACATGTTTGCTGCATGGTGGATGCATTGTGGGCTAAGACCACCACAACATGATTTCATGAGAACGTCCAACGGTATCGCGGCAGACCCATACGTAGATGGCGATGGTGGGACGAGCTGGACGCCTATAGGCGGGTTCGGTCCATGTTGGCGTAGGATCGGGTTAATTGAATGGGAGGCATTTACCCTGGTGAGGGGTAATACAGGCAGTTTTTTTTTACATATATTAGAAGAAAATCGATGTGTTGTCAAGTGGTAAAACCGTGCAAAGCAGGCGCGGGTCGCTAGTCTATAATATTCTAATGACCCTTACTGAAAACATCTAAGTATTATGTCCTAACGACCCGTACCGAAGTCTCGCAGCCCGTATCGGATCAAAGCACCGTAATAATGTAAATAGTGACACATTGTGAGGCCACCCATAGCGAACCAGTTCCCAATACTTACGGGATATAGCAGCTGATCGACTGGTTTTTGTTTTAATCCCGATAAAGGAAAAAACAGCAGTTATTTTTGTTTGTTTAGGTGTTGACTACACTACTGCACCTATGTAGACAACCAACCAAAAGACACAGTGTACTTTTGCTGTTTTGTGCAGTTTGATTCATCACCACTACTCTTAAAACGGGGAAGGAATACATCGTGAGGAAACCGGCATATCCTAGAACCAAAAAATTGCGGACTTGTGACATCCTCGAACCCTTGCTAAACCCACATGATGTACGGCCCAAATCGATCGTTATTCGAATTAAGTTAAGAATTAGTACTTTTTGAACGTCAAAAGTTACATAAGGCATCCCCCAAAACGCCTAAACTTCACCTCTTAGTGTTCAAGCTGGGAATGAATAAATGGAGACGCAATCTCCCTTGTAACACTTTCTCTGATAATTATCTGATAGAAGAACGCTGCTGTCCATTCTCTTGACTACACCTTTCAACATATTTTATGATACAATTTAGAAATGAATCTGTATCAATGAACGCAGCTGATTCCGGTCTACTGCTGAACATGGCATCTCCCAAGTTGCGCTACAACACTGACAAACACAACCCGAAAGATTTTGAAGGACATTCTTAATCCATTGCTTCATAGGTTTGAAAAATTCTTCTTCTCGACAACGTACATAACAAAATTAATATCGTTGAATTGTCAAAATGAAAGGCATTGCCATTGTTACTGTGGTACAAAATTAGGCTGCAGGTTCTCTGCTTTTTGCATCCAGTCGGCCACCTATTTAAAGTCGTCGGTCTATCTAGCTGGGGGACATACGACGCTTGCCGATAAGTGGTCTCCTCTCGGACACTGGATGAATTGGTGAATTTTCGCGCAATCTGATAAATAAAACGTAGTTGTGTTTATTATTATAGCGTATCAGTAATCTACGTCATAGAATGCTCACTTCGAATTCCCTGTCTCATCGCTGTATGAGGTATTTAAGTATTGTGACGTATCGGATGCTGGACGCATATCTATAGGTCATATAAATAAATATGATGTCAATTGAACTGTTTGATAATAATAAACTTCCCTGTTGTATGATTTGTATGTATGTATGTGGTGGTAGGGTTGTACTATCATACATTCGTGTGACGTCAGTATCAAGAGAACATCCGTGTCTATGGTGTAAAATTCCAAATTCCAGGATGCAGAACAGGGTGCTATAGAAAATGTAAAACAAATATTGTATTAGAAGTAAAACCAGAGACATCTAGGTCGTCTTCCAAGCTTGTAAATCTTGTTATCATTTCCTTTGTACGGTTTCTTTCATTTAAATTAAAACTATTGTTCAATTGAAAACAGCCTCCACGAGATGCATAAGGATATTTGACACATCCTGTGCGTTTGGAATCAGTCCCGTTACCATCATTATTGTCTGATAAATCTTTTCACCAACGCATGACCTATTTTCCTCCTCAGAAAGAAATCGTTCCCAAAATTATCGGCACAATTTTCGCCATCAACACTTCTACTTTAAAAGAATCTTAAGTCTCTAGACTCGACATCTGACGCTGTTCGCGCGTCTTTCATGCCAACTAACGTCATGTCTCTATCGAATCACACTATCACCGCACGTCATGTTGCGACGTAAGTGCATATTGCAGCGAGCTATAGAAGTTTCAACTTTTTGCGAAATTGTGGCACATTTTCTGTCTGAAAAGCTTTGGTTTTCTAATGGCCGATTCCTATAATTTGCGGACGGTTATTGGTTAAAATTAAACTGAATTTGACATTTTTGTTAACAAGCTGCTATCCACGGTTATTAAGAACCATGTCAGATTGTATCTCCGACTCCAACAGGATAAAGAGATAAATTATGCCAAAGAACACGTCTCTACACAGCTAGACCCTGACTCACTTTTTCGAAGAAAATAACAGACCAATCATCAACGTCGATGACTTAGGACTTACAAGTCTTAATTTCTTCTTTTTTAATAATTTCTTCTTACAAGTCTTTACCAATAAATAATTAATCAAAGACCTCATCATAGCTTTGCATAGTACAACCTTCCATATGGAAGTAGCTGTCGCAGGTAAAATTATCTTACGAATCTATTTATATGCCCAGTTTGACAATAAAAAATGCTGTCATTGGTAAGCAAAAGGATTCGTTTTTGTTTATAGGAACCGAGCATAAGAAAGCGGGGAACGGTCACACAACGGAGTCCAATTGCAGAGCGTTTTTTTTTTACACCTTTCAAATACTGGTGAAATTGTCACATTGTCATGACGGCCGTTATAATATGACGGCCTCCGCTCTGCTAGGAAACCTTAGATTTGGAGTCGCAAAAAAACTTTTTTACAAAAAAACAACCGACTTCCAAAACAAACACTAAAAAACGTGAAAAATAACTTTAATTTCGGATGTCGGTATCTTTGGTTGTGTGTTTTCGTTTTTGGTCACCGACTTCCGAAATTAAAGTTATTTTTCACGTTTTTTAGTGTTTGTTTTGGAAGTCGGTTGTTTTTTTTTGTAAAAATGTTTTTATTTTTCACTTTTTAGTTGTGGTACCTACCCCACATACATCCGTACACCACTACTTGATATGTAAATAACCGTGACAGGATATTATTATAACATCATCAATATAAACCAAGTGGAAAAAATACGCATTATTAAGGATTACTCAAAAACTACTGGTCAGTACTTGATCAAATTTATATGGGACCACATGTGAAGCACCAGCTTTCAAATTAAAAATAATCATCCAAATCGGATCACCCAGAAAAAAGTTCTGAGCTAACAAATATAAAAAAAATATATAAAAAATTCAGTCGATTTGAGAACGTCCTCCTTTTTGAGAAGTCGGTTAAAAAGCGACTGAACTGCAGTGGCTTGACAAAACGAGCTGTCTTCTAGATCCACGATCATTGTTGATTTTCTACAGTTTCTTATTTCGTGGCTTTTGCCTGTCTCACAGTTGTGTATGACGAAATAAAAATTTATTTCCGCCATTCTGATCGATCAGCTTTCTCTCGATAGTCAGCGCTAAAAAGAACTCTATTTTTAAGTCAATAAGGACTTCACGGGATTTGTTTAAAATACACCTGGCGCATTGCCAATGTATGGCGATTAGATTATTATAAAGTCTTCATAATCTTAGATCTGGTTTTGATATTTTTGAAAATCTTTATTTTCCATAATAAAGCAGAAGAGTTTGTTTGTTTTTTTGTTTGAACGCGCTTAACTCCGGAACTGGCAGACAGATATGATTTTTTTTTGCATTTGATAGCTCAATTTTTGAAGGTAACATCTCGCTACGACCCTTAGGAGACGAGCAAAAATAAAAAAGTCAGAACGAAAGCTAAGCGAAAAGTAAGTCACAGCACGGGCGGGCGATGCGATGCGACGCGGGGTGTCGGGGGCTGATTTGAAATTAAACGGCGGATGATGTTGAAGGACACAGCTTTGGCGTCAGGACTTTTTCGTATTCTGGCCGACAAAGATTGTTAAGAGGGCGTACAACGGTACACGAGCTCTCTTTTCTAACTCTTTTTTATAGGTACAACAACAGGTCAACGTAAAAACTAGATAAAAGCTAAATATCAGGCATGACATTCTCCTCTTGTCAATATCCCTATTTATTAAGTGTCGGCGCAACATGTCTTTTCTTCTATACTACTACTAATAATAGAGAACTATTAGTCGTCATCTCGATAGTCACCCCATTCTAGTATTAATTTCATTAATATACTATAAAATCAGGTGCGTAGTACTCGCAACCGGCGTGCGTGTATGACCAGATGTATGAACGTAAACGAGGCAAAAGGAGTATGTAAGAATCGTAGTAGGTGGCTTTCTGTAGTTTCTGCCTACCCCATGGGAAGAAGGCGTGAGTTTATGTATGTGTATACTATAAAAATATTTTACACTAGCTGCGCCTCGCGGTTTCACCCGCATAAGTCTGGATCCCGGGGGAATATCGGGATAAAAAGTGTCATATGTCCTAACTCAGGTCATGGTCTATCCATGTGCCAAATTTCATCCAAATCCGTTCAGCCGTTTTAGCGTGAAAGCGTAACAAACAAACATACAAAAAATCTGATCATTTCTCATTATAATATTAGTTTAGTTTAGATGAAATAACGAAATTTAAACAGCTCTAATAAGCAAAGAATACAATAAAACTATAGGTACAATAAATGTAATAATTATTTCAGTTTCAAACAATAATACAATTTGCCTATTATCCTCTAGTAGGTACGTTTTACGAAATTCGAACAATACATTGATTGTATTTGTGTACTAGCTTCTGCTCGCGACTTCGTTTGCCTGAAATTTCTGATTTTAACATAAAATATATCCTATAACTGTGCCCCGTTACTTCGTCGGTTAGCGTTCTTTCTGACTTTTTTCTTTTTGCTTAGCTCCTAAGGGTCGTAGCGTGATGTTAGCTGGTTAAAAGCCGTAATTACATAAACAATTAAAAAGCCATTGCTATTCACCGGCCATACGAAGGGTTAAAACCTTCCCCTACAACCTTCCTCAAGAATTGGGCTATCAAATGCAACAATATTTTTTCCAATCCGTCTGGTAGTGTCAGAGATAAGCGTGTTTAAAACAAAAAAACAAACTCTTCAGCTTTATTATATACTAGCTGTTGCCCTCGACTTCGTCTGCGATCCAGGATGAAAAGAAGCCTATGTCCTTCTTCAGGTCATGGTCTACCCATGTGCCAAATTTCACCCAAATCTGTTCAGCCGTTTTAGCGTGAAAGCGTAACAAACAAACAAACATACTTTCGCATTTATAATTTTAGTATAGAATTATAGATGATGCAATTTCAGTCTTTTTCCTTCAAACGATTAGTGTGAATTAAAATTAATAGTAATTTAATAACGGACAGTGACTCTCGTGTGCGTTTTAGGCATAATAATATTTTAATTTAATTCGTGTTACCCAGTAACTGGGTTGTAGAGGTCACATACGCAATCGCTCCATGTAAAATACTGTTCTTCAGCTGCATCACGTTAGACTGGAAGTTGACCCCAACATAGTTGCAAAAAGTTAGGCAGATTGTTTTTGTGAAGTGTTACGATTTATTTTCTTGTTGAAGTCTGTCGTGGGCAGATGGTGGCTTATACATCTCGCCTATAACTGAATAAAATTAACGAGTTTCTAAAACAAAATGATTGCATATCAATTTCGGGGATACATTGAGTGTATGATCGAGGTAAGTAAGTAAACCTAATCAAATTTAGGTGCGATGGCTCTAAATTAGCCTGTGTGTACAGCTTTTGCTCAAGGGTACATAATGGATATAAAGGTGCAGACAGATTTTCTCGATTTTGACGATCGTTAGTCAGTCGATAATTCGATATGCTGTGTTTTGACGACCATCAAGATCTATCAGCTTCTTACAGATTCGCTTACATAAAATCGATTTCGATCGTCTGTTGCTTACACTTTACTCGATTTTGTTTGAGCACACGTGTCAATCGTCAAAATTGAGTAAATCTGTTGGCACAAAAACGTTTAATATTCGCCTTCTTCCCATGGGAGTAGGCAGAAACTACCTATACGATCGTATAGCTAGCTGCTACGATCCTATACGGCCGAATCATGGCCGGTCTGAACTTTGCGCAGACGGCTGCGCAATAATATTTTTCGGAACCAAATAGTGACACGAGGCGAGTGTGAGTGAGTGAACATGCGCGAAATTTCGGAAAGCCTATATTCAGACCGGCCATGATTCATCGGCCTCCTCGTTAGTATTATGTTGGTTAAAAATAAAATAAATTTTTCCGACGCACTACACGCAGGATGATATATGTCAACAACTGTAACAGAACAAGGCCTCCTGAACGCGGCCTTAGTTTAATTTTGTTATAATGACATACCAATAACTTTATAATTATGGGATCCATATGTATATTGTTGCAGATATGGGGCGACCTACAGGAGGGTATCGAGCAGGTTTACAAGAGGCAGCACATGGAAAAGAAGAGATATATGGACTTGTATACGTATCCTTTTCAAAACTACAGCTTACGGCTGTCTCTTAAATACAGATTACTAAGTGATCTAGCTAGGAGAGCAGCGCTTCACCCAACAATTGGTGTGTACCATATGATTCATAATGCATACTTCGTAAGTCAGCTTTGCACTTTGCAGTCGTTGGTCCTGCGCTTGATCTCTCTCTGGTCGTGTCGGATTGCCGTCCCATCGGACTATGAGAATGACGAAAGAGGGAGTACACTTGAGTCTGCGCACACTCTTCAGCACTATAATATCTCTCGCGCCGAAAGCTAGTCTCCGCTAAATTTGGTGGCCATGGCCGAAACTCGGTCTCGAGGATGATTAAGTTTGTCATGTACTACAAAACCTTTATGGGCCTAAACTAATTATGTCATTATTAAATTCTGGAGCAGGAGTAAAGCAAGACTCAGCTCTAAAACGTCCCACAGCTAAGCGAAGCACGTGTACTTAGCTTCGCTTAGCGATGCGTATGAGATGTAGGCAGAATTGTCCACTGCGACCCACGGTCACGCTACGCATCAATGCGTGGCTAGCAAACAAATGAATCGCGTAGCTAACGTGGTAAATCTCTCCGTGCACCTCCTTTGTAGCAGTGGACGATCCACTTCATTCATCATCATCATCATAATTTCAGCCGAAAGACGTCCACTGTTGGACATAGGTCTCCCCCAAGCACCGTCACTTCGATCGGTTCTGTGTTTCTCGCTTCCAGATGATTCTTGCGCCCTTCACAAGGTCGGTCATCGGCCCACTTTGTGCGAGGCCTTCCAAAGCTATGTATTCCGGTACGCGGTCGCCACTCCGGAACCTTTCGGCCCCATCGGCTATCTGTTCTGCGAGCAATGTGCCCTGCCCACTGCCACTTAAGTTTGACAATTCTTCGGGCTATGTCGGTTACCTTGGTTCCCCTGCGAATTCTCTTCATTTCCGATTCGATCACGTAGGGAAATTTTAAGCATAGCCCACTCCATTGCCCTTTGGGTGACTTTAAGCCTTCTAATGAAGCCCATTGTGAGAGACCACTTCATTGGCTGGCGGAATTTCGGGTGTCCTTGCCTTTCTATCACTCCTTTTTCAAGCAAGATATATCCAGTGGCAAATCCATTGCGCAAGTTTTCGTCTGAGGTCAATTTGCGTTACGAAAACGTTTACAAAAAGTTGAGTTGCTCCACGTTTTTCCACCTGAAACTGTACAAATCAGCAGCTTGCGCTATCAAATATGGTAGTGGGTATCGTTCATCCTTCTGTTTAGCGTATCGATGAGAAAAAGTTCAAACATTTTTGGCCCAAAGTTCAGCTGCGCAGACTCCGCTCACTGACGCAGATTAAGATGAATAATATAACTTATTATACTGTGCATATCATACAGAGGAATAAGACTGGAAAGACATGCCGTGAGGAAAGTTTTGAACATGAATGTGGACAGCTATACAGCTCTGCTACTACTAAAATGTGAACAGGATGGATTTTTGAGATAGGGAAGCAAGAGCGACTTTAACTTTTGTAGTTACGGGAAAACGGTCTAAGGAGACCGTCCTTAACTTTTTGAGAAATTTTGGTCTGCATTTACAGATTTAAAAAAATACAATCGGCAAGAAAATGGTAATGTATGGGAAAAGTTTTTTGCGATTTCGGACTTTTCCAGTACTCAAACCTCAGTTGGTCAGATAAAGCTTTTTGATCCTTATAAAAAACAGGATCGATTGGCATCAAAAAAATGTTTCTGTGAAAATTACCCATTTTCTTGTTGACTGTATTTTTTTTTTCAAAATCTGTGAATGCAGATGAAAATGTCTCAAAAAGTTAAGGACGTCTCCTAAGACCGCTTTTATTTAGCTACAACGATAAAGGTACCTGCCTTTACTACCCCCGTCTCAAAAATCCACCCCGTATAATTATTTCCACGTACAATATGTATAACCACGATACAGATTTCGCGGTCTGTATAGAATTATCAATCAATCAACTCAGCCTATCGTAGTCCACTGCTGGACATAGGCCTCCCCCACGCTGCGCCACAACACCCTGTCCTCCGCCTTCCGCATCCAGGCTGTCCTAGCCACCTTTTTATGGTCGTTCTGTCTGGGCGTCCCACACTACGCTTGCCGTAACGTTGTTTATAGAACTATAAACTATGCAAACTGCAATAAAACACATATGTACAAAGTTAGTAACATAAGGAAACTATACACTACTTCCGTATGTGATCCAACAGTAGTTAAGATGTTAGACTTGGAGGTTATTGAACGCCAAATTGAGCAGTTTCTTCCGATATCAACAATTAGTCTTATTTTATTGTTTCTTTTGCATGATAATCATGTATCTTTATATCTTCTACTTGTGTCTTATTAGTTCATGAACGTCTCAATCAACTCAGTCTATCGCAGTCAACTGCTGGACATATGCCCCTCCCATGCTGCGCCACTTCAACCTGCCCTCCGTCTTCCGCAGCCACTCTGTCGCAGCTACCTCCTTATTGTCGCCAGTACACCTGGTTGGGCGGGTCCCACACTAAGCATGTCGATACTCGGTCTCCACTCCAAGACATGTCTGCTCCACCGGCTATTGGTCCTTCGACAAACAAGGCCGGCCCATTGCCACTTCAGTTTGCTTATTCTGCAAGCTATGTCGATAACTCCGAGTCTTTTCCAGATAATTTACGTCTGATTTTATCTTTCCAAAAAAATCCGAGCATAGCCCGCTCCATAGCGCCTATTAACATTCATCATCATTATCATCATTAGCCTGCAACAGTCTATTGCTGGACATAGGCCTCTCCAAATACACGCCATTTAGCTCGATTCTCGGCAACACGCATCCAGCTGCTTCTGCTGCGTCTTTTAGCAATTTGAAGATCAGGTTCATCAGGATCAGGTATCAGGTTGTATGTTGATCTAACTTTTATTCGCGGTCGTAACAAATATTTATTTATAGAATTATAATCATAAAAATCATCAATACATCTCTCTAAGTTTATATTACCCTATTGAATGACTGTTTCATGATCATGACATTTGTGGTCAATTCTAACTTAAGGAGTGGTATTGCTGATTCTAATGATTATAATTATGTAAAGCCATATTTGTTGCGGTAACAAATTATATTATAATCAACATACAACCTGACACTGACCTACAAATTGGAAGAAACGTAAATAAATTTGAATTTCGTGGGGTACCTTAGCCCATCCCTCTTAAATATAACCGGCGAAATGTGGGTGTACTAAGGTACACCTCTGCCTAACCTTCAGGATTACAAGCGTGATGTTATGTTAACCCGTGGTAAAAACATTGACCAGTCAGCAAGGTAGCGGAGCTGACTGCAAACGGTTTCCCGGAAGTTCATTTAAATATCGCACACTCATGAAGGCCATATAATTAACCAAAATGAATACTAATGAGGTCAAAGGAGAAATAATCCACACCACGGTTGCCTTTTGACCTTCACAACCCAATTCAAGTTCAATATTGATGTTATACGGTTGGTACGGTATTTGGAACTGGGAACGGCGTTTTAACGTGCTTTCCGAAGCACGGACAGGTCTCTAATGTCAAAAGAATGGTCACCCAATCATTAAAGGCGAAACAGCGACAGTGACGCGACTCTTGTAGAACTATTTCCTTGAAGTTTTCATAGAAATTATTATACTAGTGTTTTATTATTTAAATTATTCTGTCGCAAACTATGCTCCACCTTTTATCTTGCCCTCTGTGTCCCAAAACTTGCAGTCAAAGTGACCTCTGCGCTGCCACCGATGACGCCGTGGAAGTGGCGAAGTTTTGGGCCAACAAAATATGAGAAAAGTCGTGCCAGCGACACAAAGAAGCAGAATTATACTAGTGTCGCGTCACACTGTCGTACTGCGCCTGTCTGCAGGAGCGTTAACTCCGTGTTTGAAAAAATCAGGGCAGTTCTATTTAAAGCCGTTATAGTGGTTCGACGCGTTTGTTTACAAAACAACGACGTACGTGGGCTATTATCGATCGACTCTTATCGGCCGTTTATATTTTGTTACCATCATCTTTAATGTACTTAATAGAAATCGAAGATGGATTTTTGTTATACTTTTTGTGGTATTTATAACTTGAGGAGTACTTTCATGATTTTGTCTTCAACACATACTTCATGTAACACCAAAAGGTCTAGAGGTCGTTGACCTCTAAAAAAACATCAAATCATTTTTATTTTACGTGTTTTGATATCGATACCCATCACGTCTGCGGAGTTTCGCTAGCTAATTTAATTTAACCCTATAGATAATATCAATAACTTTTAAAAAATCGTACAATAACGTAAAAATAAATATTTACTCAGAAATAGAAGTAATTCCTTTACTGGATAACAATTTCTTTTGTGTTGGATTTGAAATCTTAGCATATGCGTTTTTTTTTTAATGATGTTTGAATGTTATGGTGTATTAAATACGGGTATTTTGATACGTGATACTTCTTGAGTATCGTGTTACAAAGTTATTAACTGGTTGTCAGACGACTGGGTAGGTCAGATGACTGGGTAGGTTGGTCAGATATCTGAAAGTCTGACAAACCACTCGACAGTTGACAGTCGTTACGGGTGTACCGACTGTCAAAGATCTACGAATTAAGTATGATGGTGATGTTCAAGATGATCATTTAATTTATAGTCCGGTCGACAAGAGAATGCGTTCCTGAAACCTGTTAGTGCGACATTCTAGTAGCTAATAAAGATCAAATTCGCAAAACACGTATTCGTTTGTATGAAACTGACAGGTGTCAATAACGCATTCTCTCGGCAGCCGGCCTGTAGTACCTACCTTTTTTTTTCTCCCATGGGGAGAGACGAGGGAGAGACGCCTTCTTCCCATGGGGGGTAGGCAGAAACTACAGAACGCCACCTGCTACGATCCTTACATACTCCTTTTGCCTCGTTTACGTTCATAAATCTGGTCACACACGCGCGCCGGTTGCGAGTACTACGCACCTGACCTTACTAAAGAACATCACCAATAAGGTCACTATATGTCCTCCTAGGGCGTCCCCTCCCGGCGGGCGTTTCCAATCACATCTGCCTTGTAAATACCTGCCTGCCTACCTGCCTTGTATTTAATAAGTATGAAGATAAATAAACGAGATGATAAAATAAAATCAGTTTAGATGATGTTGTTGTTGTTGTTGATGATGATAATTTTCCTATTTTTCTCTTATACAATAAAATATACATAACTGGCGAAATGTGGGTGTACTATAAAGTACATGTCTGCCTAACCCATCGGAGAAATCCGTGATGTTATTTACGTAATATCTTACGTGTTCAATGCAATAAAACCCTGAACAGAATACAGTCATGTGTACAATTACTGCACATCTGTGCATCATCAGAGCGCCAGCAGTAGTTCCAGTGGACGAGCGGCCAACAACAATGGCGGCAGGGCTAACTATAGCGGCAAGAAACAGGTAAGTCATTTAACATACAAGCTGACAGGGCCATCGACGGGCAAATTGTAACCATGAATTCAGCACATGGTTCTAGGCACCTAGCGGAGAAATTTTACGTCGGTTATCAACAAAAAAAGTCTGCTGTTTCATAAAAGAAAAAAAAAGAAAAAAGAAAAAGAAAGAGAAAGAGAAAGGAAGAGAAAGAAGAAAAGTGTAATACCTACGCGGTCAAAATGTCTAACGGCGCGTCGTGTTCCACGCGCGCCTCAAAGAGATGTCAGCACTAAATGACGGAGTCCGATAGGGCCGACGCCTGCCAGCGTCGCGGATTGTTCGAAAGAGTTACCGTGGCCCTGGCGCACAGGCAAGTGAAGGAACACGGGTGGGTTTTAGTCAGTATAAGTCTGACACGCCTTCCCACTCCGCCCAGAGCGGGAGAAGTTATTTGATGATTTCTAACCCAAAAAAAAAGTGGTCTAGAATCATGTGCTGAAGTTCATGGTTATAGTTTTCGCGTCGATGTCCCTGCCAGCCTGTATAGTATTTTTATCTCAAGAAGCGACGCGCGCTTGAGGTTTCCAAGTTTAAAAACACGCTGTGAATGTGTGTGTAAGCGCAGGAGCTTGCGGTACCGTCCGAGACAGTGGCGAACTTCGCCACACACACATTTCCGACTTCGCCAGGCGAAGTCGGAAATGTGTGTGTTATGTGCTGACGCTTCTCGTCTTCACGCACACATTCACAGCGAGTTTGTATACTTGATTACCACAAGTAAAGCGCGCGTCGCTTCGTGAGATAAAAATACTATACGAGTGTCTGTGTTACAGACTTTTTCTACACCTCGATCTGACCATATTAATGCCTGGATCCTACTACATCTTTTTTATTTACTATTAGTGTTTATCTATGGTAAACAAAATTTAGGGGTTGCCATAATTGCCAGGCGGGTAGACGATCGCAGTATGGCGTTAGAATGCATAGCATCCCATTGTCTAATAAGCCTCCCACAAGGTGGACCGATGCTCTGATGAAGGCCGCAGGAATTCGCTGGATGCGAAAAGCTTGTGGCGGTGCTTGGACAGGCCTATGTCCAGCAGTGGATGTCTTCCGTCTGCAATGATGACGATGATAAGTTTCCAACAGTAGTTCTTATAAGATTTGTTTGTGTTCCAGACTGGTCACGTGCAGGGCGGCGCGCAGTTGGTCGGCCTCGAATTATACAAGAGACTGAAGGAGTTCCTCAGGAATTATCTCATCACTTTGCTTCAGGTTTGTTCTACATTAATTAATCTAATTAATCATTTATTTCAATTAGGCTCATAAAAGGCACTTTACTATGTTAAAATTTACAAGTAAATTGAATTGATTCTAGTAGCCCCTTGCAAAAGGTATTTTCGTATGGAGAAGAACGGGCAAGAAACTCCACCGTTACACTTTTAAAACATTTTACAAAAAAAAAAAAAAACATACTGATGTTATAAAGATGTAAAATTTGTTTGCTTGTTTGTAAGTTTGTATGTAGGGGGTAATCTCTAGAACTACCAGACGTATTACAAAAATTCTTCTTGCATTTGATAACCCAATTCTTGAGGAAGGCTATAGGTTATTTCACATCACGCTATGACTCTAAGGAGCCGAGCAACAAGAAAAAATGTCTGAAAGAACGAAAACGAAGTGATAGCGCGTGCAGGTGATGTGATGCGACGGGGTGGGTCGGGGAACAATAAATATCACGCGGACGAAGTCGCGAGCAGAAGCTGGTTGATTATATAATTGTATGTGAAGACAATATATCTGCAATACAATTATTACAATAGGTATAAAGAATTAAAAACCAAGCAATGACGTAAAAAAATGTATCTAATATAAGCTGTCACTCAAGAAACAAAATAATTATGGTTATTTGTAAGGTTCTGAATACATTTAGTTTCCTTGTATGAGGCATATTTTAAACATAGCATAAGCGAAAACGTGTATTTTGGTTTTTCTGAAAATCTACAGCTTTGGGGTGTCATAAAAACAAAAGAGGAATAGTGTTAATAAGGGAAGAATTAACTGTGTGGTTTGATCAAATAGAAAGTTGGTATTTAAATTATGTCTGAATAAATTCGCTTGTCACAAAATGCTCTATACTAGATTTTATTCCACTTTTTATTTTTGAAAAATTGGATCGGGTCAGAAAAAAATATTCCACAGTCAAGATATTTACAAAATATGACATGTATTTAATCAAAACCCAAATAATTCCCATTTTGATATCCTAAAAAATTTAATGGACACTAATAAAACAAATGTGCCTCTTTTTGTAGTCTTTAAATAGTTCCCATTTTGTTGGCCTGCAATACAAAACAATCACGAAAACCCAATCCAAATCGGATCAGTAGTTTTTGAGAGAATCGCTGTCATATTTCCTTCTTAATTAGTTTTAATCATAGTCTGGCAGTTTGAGTAATTTATACGGCCTACCCAAATGTCCTTTCTTTGGTATTGTTCGTCGAATCGTTGAGCTCCTTAAGTTTTGAGTTGAGCTGCACGATTACTGACAAATGCGTGCACTGACTGGACAGGTCCACTCATTCTGTGTGTTTTTTTTTTCTCAAAAGACCATTTCAGACTCAAATCTACATGGTCTTCACATGATCTGACCAAGATTATGTCTGGACTTTAAAAGAGACTGTGACCTCTGAGTTTGTTTCGGCCTTTCTTCTCAGAGTAGTCAGATAGGAAACGCCGAACTCATTTAGGTTTAAAATATGATTGACGTGTAAAAGTGTTTGTACAAACCTACTTACAGAAATAAAATCATTTATCATTTATCATACAAACATACATACATACGGGTCGAATACAGAACCTTCCTTTTTTTGAAGTTGGTTAAAAAAGCCAATTAACTGCGACCAACTTGGAGAGCACAAAACTCTTTAGAGGCGCATCTATTAAACAAACCGTACACCATTACAAGTTTAGAGGATTAATTGAATGTTTCCCATAAAATATGTCATTATTTTTCAGAACGGCGCAGAACTAATGGGTGAGGACGTGCTAGCGTTCTACACGAAACAATGGGAAGAGTACCAGTTCTCGTCCCGGGTGTTGAACGGCGTTTGCGCCTACCTTAATAGGCACTGGGTCAAGCGCGAGTGCGAGGAGGGACGGAAGGTGACCTTAATTACCATAATTACATACATACATACATACATAAACTCACACTTTCCCATGGTGGTAGGCAGAAACTACAGAACGCCAGCAGCTACGAACGTTAAAAACTCCTTTTACTTCGTTTATGTTCATCTGGTCATTCACGCTCGCCGGTTGCGAGTACTATGCGCCTGAGCTTTCTGAAGAACGTCACCAGTAAGGTCCAGCATATTTTTACATTTTAATTTTACTTTAGGCAGACAACATTGTTGTCATGGGTGGTGCCCCACCGCTTGGATGAGGCTGGCACGGGATTGTGGGGATTGGCACAAGCAAAGAGAGGCCTATACCCAGAAATGAGTAAAGTGGGGCTGTGGGTGATGATAATGCTGAAATTTATTATTAAGGGTTCCGTACCCAAAGGGTGCTTGTGGTCCGTCTGTCTGTCACAGGGCTGTATCTTTTGAACTGTAATAGATATACACTTGACATTTTCACAGAGTGTGTACTACTATGGCCGCTACAACAACAAATCATAAAAATGCTTGCAAGGGGGGACCCCCTTTAACTATTACCTTTATTTAGAAACACAAGAAACGTGTTTCTTTTTTGGCGTCTTTTCCTCGTTCTTTATAATGGCAATATATACAAACATCAAACTAATATATAACTATATTGACGGCACGGTTGGCGCAGTGGTTAAGCGGTTGATTGCTGCGCTGCGTGTCGCGGGTTCGATTCCCGCACGGAACAAATATTTGTATGACCTACAAGTAGTTGTTCCGGGTCTGGCTGTTTGTGTATGTGAGTTTAAATGTTTGTAAACGCACCCACAATACAGGAGAAATTCCTAGTGTGGGGCAACGTTTAAAAAAAATAATAACTATAATGCTTACTCGTAAGTAAAAACATATAATAATTGCTTTTTTATGTTAAATATTATACGGTGGTACGGAACCCTTCGTGTGCGAGTCCGACTTGCACTTGCCAGCTTTTTTAAGCATTTACAATGGACTATAAATTAGGAGACTTAGTCATGGGTGAATTTATTATACAGCATGTATCAGAAAGGTGTGGTACAGACCATCAAATTGTACCACTTTCTCTATGGGACCAACACCATAATCGCGAAAAAATAATCCACTGTCCCATACAAAACTTGAATACCTACTCGACCCAAATGTATGGAACGGCTGATTACTTTTTCGCGATTACGATGCTGGTCTCATCTAGAAAGTTTTTTAGTTGGATGGTCTGTACCACACCCTTAAAATATGAACACACCTTTTTGACACATTTTAAGCTAGTACAAGAACGAAACTTTAATGTACACGAATTATCAATTTCTTGCCTATGTCTATCACGGCATATGCGGAAAAATGTGAGTATCTCTCAATTTGAATTCGGTATGGTCAGTAACTATTAATGGCTCTGTCCCAGAACATAAGAGATATAGATTTAAAGGTCACAGCATTATGATGTAGTGACACTTAGTTAAATACTAAACCGGATTGGTCCATGTTGGCGCAGGAAAAAAAAAGGAAAGGGTGGCGTTTGCCCTGCAGTGGGATATCATGCTAATTTATGCCTTCGCCCTGTAGTAGGACAAGACAGGCTGATTTGTCTTTGCCCTGCAGTGGGACAACACAGGCTGATTTATGTCTTGGCCCTGCAGTGGAACAACACGGGCTGATTTACGCCTTCGCCCTGTAGTGGGACAACACAGGCTGATTTATGTCTTTGCCCTGCAGTGGGACAATACAGGTTGATTTATGCCTTTGCCCAGCAGTGGGATAATACAGCTGATTTATGCCTTCGTCCTGCAGTGGGACAATACAGGTTGATTTATGTCTTGGCCCTGCAGTAGGACAACACAGGCTGATTTATGTCTTGGCCCTGCAGTGGGACAACATAGGCTGATTTGTGCCTTCGCCCTGCAGTGGGACAGCACAGGCTGAATTATTTATTTACAGACCGATTTCGATCACGGTGGCCAATCTGAAAGGAGATTAGTCAGGTGCGCAGGTATAGTGCACAAGTGTGTGCGCAAACACAGTTGCACTCTATGTTCCTTTCATCATCATCATTTCAGCCCAAAGACGTCCACTACTGGACATAGGCCTCCCCCAAGCACCGCCACTTCGACCGGTTCTGTGTTCTGTCCTTTTACTTTCATCTACTTTTACTACGTAGACAGCCAGCGAAACAGAAATTTATGATGATGATGTTAAATATTATTGTTATTTTTCATTATTTGTGTGTCAGTATGTGTAATTGGCGTTATGTCGTTTCGGTTGAATAAATAAAAAAGCAAGTGTGTGCTTATTTATGACCACACGATAGAAGTGAAAACTTACGACTGGAACCGAGTATACGCGATTCATCGTCGTCGACCGGAGCTCGACGGTTCAGGGGGTCTACTCCCGAAGCTCAAAGTACGTAGGTTTCGTCCAAAGTTACGGGTGCCTCGTACTCCGATGCCCGATGTGTTTCTACCCGTCTGAAAATTTAATTAGTCACTTGTTTTGACGTATCCATTACTTTTGGATGGACCCGTATCTTCGTTGACGGACTAAGAGAGTGGATCCCCAGTTCCGTTTATTATTCAGAAAGAGCGCTAAGTGCACCTAAAGAAATTTTCACTTCAAAAATTCATTGACGTCACATTTCCTACATGGCGTAAAAAACAGTTTGACGATGCCGGGCAGTGGTGCGCCCGACTATACCAACCTTCTGGCTAGAGGATCCTCCCTTTTAACTGAAGTAACTTCACATTTTGTTGATGACTTTGAGAAGGCAGCAGGAATTCGCTAGATGCGAGTGGCATAGAACCGGTTGATGTGACAACGCTTGGGGAGGACTATGTCCAACAATGGACATCTTTCGACTGAAATGATGACAAAGATGAGCTGCTAAATGTATTTTCGTATTACGTAACATCAGGCCTGAATTCCCCGAAAGGTTAGGAAGAGGTGTACTTATAGTACACCCACATTTCGCCAGTTATTTTTATATTTAATTTTTAATTTTCAGGGAATCTACGAGATCTACCAACTGGCGCTGGTGACGTGGCGAGACAACCTGTTCCAGCGATTGAACAAGCAAGTCACCAACGCGGTGCTCAAACTGATCGAAAGAGAACGTAATGGAGAGACTATTAATACGAGACTTGTTTCTGGAGTAAGTAACAAATAACTGATATCAATAATGTATAGTCAAAAATGTATGTTTGTATCGTATTTGTTGGTATATTGGCGTAGCTAGCTGACTAGGGCAAATAATTTAATTTAATGTTCTGTGTCTCGTAATGTTAATTACTTTGCATACCTACTATTGTATAGAATCAAGTTTTTTTTTCTAATTGAACATTCAACTGTGCTGCTGTTAATTTGTTGCTCCAATTCTTTTCCCCAGCTAAAGCACTAGGAAGTGGTGAAGGGCGGGCGTTTTGGGGGACTGTCTTATGTAATTTTGACGTTCGAATGTGCTGATTCTCAGCCTAATTTGAATAAATGACTTTTATTTTGATTTTGAATACATACTGGATTTATGTTCCGGATTGGTGCAAAAACAGCTGAACGGATTCAGATGAAATTTGGCACACAGATAGTTTATAACCTGGATTACTACTACCGGGTACTTTTAATCCCGGTAGTATGTTTCAGTGGGATATTTTCCGACGTCCATACGGGCGAAGCCGCGGGCAAAAGCTAGTACCAAATATAATAGAGAAATAAACGAGTTTAGGTAAAAAATAACCGCGTAAATTGGGCGAGAAATCTTTCAGAAATCGGTGTAAATACATGAAAAAAACCCTGCAGATTTCTTCGTTTGGTGACTTATTGGTTCATCGACTGGGCAAGCAAGTCACCAACGCGGTGTTCAAAGTGATCGATAGAGATCGGAACGGAGACAATATTAATACGAGGGTTGTCTCTGGAGTAAGTGACAACAGAAGCTGATAATTTATTAGATTGTTTGACAGATATGTCAAATTGTATTAGGCCGTCTTTAGTCGATGAGAATCGATGACTGTCAAAAAGCAGCTTACAAACGTGTGTCGTCTGCATTACTGCATATTATTTTTTATATATATTTTATTGTACACCAGAAAATAAATAACAAAAAAAGAAAACCACAACAAAACATACAATGGGCGACCTTATCGATTTCTGCGATCTCTTCCAGGCAACCTTGGAATGGACAGTAATTACAATGACATAAAAACTGGGGTTGTCATTGGTGAAAAATAATAAATATATACATAGAATAGATAAATTATAATATAATGTAGCCTTATTGCTTGTCGGTAGGACAAAAATCGTAACCGTTGCCGAGATCACAGCATACTTATGTGTTCATTTCTGCCACAAGGACAGAAAATTCTCCTCAAACACTAAAATATGAAGCTCCTCCACCTTTTTATTGAATTTATTAATCCGTGCAGATTTTGTGTTTTTTTTAATGTTTTTCAAATAAGATTTAATTAATGCATACATACATAAACTCACGCCTTCTTCCCATGGGGGAAGGCAGAAACTACAAAACGCCGCCTGCTTCGATCCTTACATACTCCTATTGCCTCGTTTACGTTCATACATCTGGTCATACACGCACGCCGGTTGCGAGTACTACGCACCTGACCCTTCTGAAGAACATCACCAATAAGGTCACTATATGTATATAAGAATATAAGGTATAATTAATGCACTTAACTAGTAAAATGTTGGTGATTGTTGTATGTAGGTTGACAAATGACACGCAAAAGTTCCATACACGATACAAAAGATGACGACGTATTGTTTCCAAAAACCCCCCCTAAAATATAAAACCAGCCTCATTTCTAACCCTCTACTTCTTCCAGGTAATCAATTGCTACGTAGCCCTAGGCCTGAATGAAGACGACACGTCAGCCCGTGGACAGAACCTGGTCGTGTACAAGGACACGTTCGAGGCCGTGTTCCTGGAGGACACCGAGCGCTTCTACACCAGAGAGAGCACTGATTTCCTTAGGAACAACCCCGTCACCGAGTACATGATCAAGGTAGGGCGTATAACTGACTGAAAGAAAACACTCCCCAAGCCCCTGTCCTGGTTATTTTTTTTGTTTAACCCATACTGGCCCACTGCTGTGCAAAGACCTTCCCCCCAAGTGCTTCGAGGAATCTTTTCCCGCACCACCTCGAACCAGTCCTTGCGGTCCGCGTCTAGATCATCTCACCACATCTTTCTTGGTTAAAAATATGAAGACAAATGATTGAAGACATAGTATAAACGGAATGTTAAGAACGCAGAAGATATCAAAGGGGCAATTCTCGTACTTTTTAGGACGCTCGCATTTTAATTTCAATCTCGATCTGTCAAAAAAACTTTTAATATGTCTATATTTTTGACTAGTTTTTGGCACTGATGGTAAAGATGGCGATGATGGGATAATTAGGTTGCTTTTGACGCATTATCTGATATAGTGTTTTTATCTCACGAAGCGACGCGCGCTTTAGTTGTGGTAAACAAGTTTACAAACACGCTGTGAATATGTGTGTAAGCGCAGGAGCTCTCGGTACCGTCCGAAACATGGGCGAAGTCGGAAGTGTTTGTGTGTGTATTATGTGCTGACGATACTCTTCTTCACGCACACATTTAGTGTGTTTGAACACTTGGTTATCACAAGTATAGCGCGCGTCGATTCGTGCGATAAAAATATGATACTTAAATGAACATTCTTCTCTCGAATCGGCACGAACTATATGAGAAAAAACTCATGCCAACACAGCGGCGATGTGCAGGGGGAAAACCCAAAAAACCCACCCAAACACCACCTACCCAAAAAAAAAAAGGGGGGTGCCTGTGCGGCTATTTTAATGCACTTTTCATAGATACTAAACAACTAAATATTTATTTTCTACCAACAGGCTGAACAACGTCTTCAAGAGGAACAACGACGCGTGCAAGTTTACTTACACGAGACTACAATGGAGCGACTAGCTAAGACCTGCGACAGAGTGCTCATAGAGAAACATCTCGAGATCTTCCACGCCGAGTTCCAGGTACGTACTATCCTTAACAGTTAAGTACAGCGGAGTAATTGCGAAACACACTAACAGTAGGAATAGCTTTCATTTTGACAGTTCAACAACATTCATTGCGTTATTTACTTTGTTGAGCGGACAAATTTTTCGAACATATGAAGCAATGGATTAGCAATAGGCTTCAAAATGATTCAGGTTGTGATAGATAATGTTTTACGCAATTAGGGTGCTGGTCAGTCTTACCTTCAGATCCTTCTGATCATATTAGGCGGTAACCGCTACAAACTGTACGGCCGTTCGTAACTGGGGGTCTACTCTCTAAGTTCGCGAACGAAAATACTACGCTACGCTGTCAAATCGTGTTGACATTTATTCTCAGTTCGGGCTCCAAAGTAATTTTATGTTCGTAGGTAATAAACGAGGATGTAAACGCCAGTAACTTCGGCCGTAACTACGGATTTCGTTTTTAGGGAGTAGACCCCCTGTTATGGTCTCATGATCGATGACCTCTGACCATCGACGGCCTAAGCGACGACTCCTTGAAGCGAATCGTTACAGGCTCTCTACGTGGCCATGAGCACAGTCAGATGCCGCACAGACTATCTGTTTCAATCTGTCAAAAATACCTCTAATTTCCATACCACAAATTTTTTGACATTAATTGTTGCTGAAGATAAGATTGCGACTAGATTTTAAACGTTTTTGAATGCGGGGATTGGACTTCAGATTCAACTTTTAAAACGGAATGAGCATCGCGCAGTTGGCCGTAACAACCACCTGGACGGAGGGCGTGACGTCAGACTAGTTGCGGTGAAACTTTGTGTACTTTACTATGCTGCCGTGGTTATGATAATTACAGTAAATCACATTTTTGTCGATATTCAGTTGAGTACATATTTGGAACGTAGAGATTGAGATCTACTGTTCTGTACTTTTAAAATGTGAAAATATGTCATAAAAAATCAAATAAGCTTAAGAAATGAAATGCAGATATGTAGATCTCAATCTCTACATTCCAAATATGTACTTAATTCAATATCGACAAAAATGTGACTTACTGTAAGTATCATAACCACGGCAGTATGAACGTCCGCATCTTGGTCGGAGCTGCTTGCGACCAATGCGACCACGACCAGTCGTGGTCGTCGCCGTGTAGTATTCAGGGGCCCATATCTGCTTAAATTTTTCATAAGTAAAAGTTCATTTCTTTTCTTCTAGAAACTTCTGGACGGCGAAAAGAACAGTGACCTAGGCCGTATGTACGCTTTAGTGGCGCGCATCCCAGACGGGCTGTGCGAGCTGCGTCGCCTGCTGGAGCATCACATCCACGCGCAGGGCCTGCAGGCCATCGACAAGTGTGGCGAGTGCGCGCACACGGTACTGTACTTAAAATAATTTACCATTTTTAAACTATACGACTCTTTAAGAATCTAAACGCTATACTCGACCGAAAAGGCGTTAAAATGGGACCAAACCGACGCGACATGGTCGGTTTTAAGCCCGCGGGGTAATTACGAACATACTAGCAATGCCAATGCAATTAATGTTGTCAATTCAACATTATTCATCAAATAACTGATGCTTAATTTCCTTCAAATTCCTTCATATTGTGATTGAAAGTGTGTTACGCAATTTGGGCGCCAATCAGCGAGTCTTACATAACCAGCCTACAATGTTCCCACTGCTGGGACACAGTCCTCCTCTCGGTGAGAGGGAGTGAGCCGTAATCCACCACGCGGGCATTAGCAGCATTCAGCGAGTCTTACTTAGCTCTTTTTAAAGCTTTTACACATCAAACCAAAGTAATTACTGTAAACTAATTCAATTTTTGGCCTTCTTTTTTACAACGTAGATCTTTAACGCAGTTTGCGGTAGGCGTAAACTTGTAGAAAAGTTGTAGAAATCGACACGTAACGAAAGAGCGCTATACCCCTTCCATGCGACTTTTTATTAGAGAGAGAGAGAAATAGTTTTCAAGGTTGCTGAAGCCAACACTGAGGTCAAAATGAAAATCCAAGATGGTGGCTGCGAAATTGTTCTAATTTTTCATCGTTGGTGTCGTTTTCATGGTTTTCGAGGGTGCTAAAGCCGACGGTGAGGTCAAATCGAAAATTCAAGATGACGGCTGCGAAAATTTTCATATTTTTTGGGACTTCGTTCCTGACGTTGGTCCCCTGACCCCACCTGTTTTTTTTTATCTAGATTTGTCAATGTATTCTATCCGACGGCCCCTGAAAAAAAATCCATAATTATCATAAATATCAATAAAAAGAACTGGCATGACTCACATTTGAAGTCCCTTATGGATTACCCTTCGATGCTAAAGTACTTACAATTAACCAATCCAATTATTTTCTCCCACAGGATCCCAAAGTCTACGTATCAACAATACTAGAAGTTCACAAGAAATATAACGCACTCGTCCTGGTGGCGTTCAACAATGACTCTGGCTTTGTGGCCGCACTCGACAAGGCTTGCGGGCGGTTTATTAACAGTATGTATTGATAATATTAATTCAGATCTAGTTTTAGTGAAATGAAATACCCGCTGTACAATTTTAAGGCTAAAATCATTGCCTTCAGTCACTACTAGACAGCTTCTTCGCCCTAATAACGCAAAATCTACGTGGTAGAGACATGATAGGGTGGAATGGTCATGAAATTGATCAAATGAAAATGATGAATGTAATGAAATGAGTGGAAACGCCGTGAGGGGACGCCGTAGGAGGACATATAGTGACCTTATTGGTGATGAAATGCCCCGTTGGTCCCGTGGTTGCAAGCGCGACTGCTGAGCGTGGGGTCGTGGGTTCGGGCAGTGTTATTAGGTTTTTCCATTATGAATTTGTCAGTAATAGCCCGGAGTTCGGTAGTTAGCGGTGTGATAATCCCGTACCTCGGTGCGTACGTTAAGCCGTTGGTCCTGCGCCTGATCTGTCTCAGGACGTGTCGGATTGCCGTCCCATAGGTTTATGAGAGTGAGAGAAGAGAGAGTGCACCTGTGTCTGCGCACACGCTTGTGCACTATAATATCTCCCGCGCCGATAGCTAGTCTCCGCTAAGATTGGCCGTCATGGCCGAAATTCGGTTTGGAGGTCTATTATTGGTGATGTTCTTCAGAAAGGTCAGGTGCGTAGTACTCACAACCGGCGTGCGTGTATGACCAGAAGTATGAACGTAAACGAGGCAAAAGCAGTATGGAAGGACCGTAGCAGCTGGCATTCTGTAGTTTCTGCCTACCCCCATGGGAAGAAGGCGTGAGTTTATGTATGTATGTAATGTAGATCAAATGTTGACCACTGTTGCTGGCAGGACCAGCGGGGTAATTACGTAACACTCTAACAGTAAGAATGGCTTTCATTTTGACAGTTCAACAACATTCATTGCGTTGTTTACGTTGTTGAGCAGACAAATTTTTCGAACATATGAAGCAATGGATTAGCAATAGGCTTCAAAATGATTCGGATTGTTATAGATAATTTGTTACGCAATTAAGAGATGTCAGCACCATTGACGGGGTCCGCTAGGGCCGATGCCTGCCGGGGTCGCGGGTTGTTCGAAAGAGTTACCGTGGCCCTGGCGCACAGGCAACTGAAGGAACACGGGTGGGTTTTAGTCAGTAAGAGTCTGACACGCCCTTCCGCTCAGCATAGAGCGGGAGAGGTCATTTGATGTTTTCCTACCCAAAAAAAAAAAAGGGTGCAGGTAATTTTATTTGAGAATTATATGGTTGGAGAATTGCATGGTGAAGGTTGTCATTGTGTTAGTCAATTTTGGTCTGTGACGTGGTTTAGTCCCGGGTTACCTAGTAAAAGCTTCATTGTTGAATTAACTATTAAATAATACGATATCTGTTAGAAAGTAATATTTAACTATTTTATTTCGGCATGTTTACCGATGGAATTAATAAAATTCACGGCAAATTGACTTGTTGTAAGTGTGTGCTTTACACTCACAACATTTCAATTTGTCGTGACTTGGTGAGATGTGTTGGAGTTTAACTCTTTGTATTATAATGTAGTGGATGCTGTTTCCAGGTCGAGAGATTCGTAGTAGAATTTAAAACCTCACGACCTTCACAATAATTACATTTTTATTGCAAATAGCACACAGAACAACGTCGTTACAATATCAGTTTTTATAGGCAAGAAGGACAGCGTTGCCATGAACAAATTAAATTAGAAATCAGTGTTGTCAATAAACAAAATTAATATTCTGAATGTTACTACTCTTAACAAGGTGAGGTGGTCTAAAACGACACAGGCGATATTTTGAAGCGCATTTACGTACACAACATTCACATAATCCAAACAAATCTGTCTCTCCAGGTAACGCAGTGACAAAAGCAGCGAACTCCTCGTCAAAGAGCCCGGAGCTCCTGGCGAAGTACTGCGACCTTCTACTGAAGAAGTCCAGTAAGAACCCCGAGGAGGCCGAACTAGAAGACACGCTCAATCAAGTGGTACGTCACAACATTGAACTTGTCAAATATAAATAATGTTATAGAGGTATGAGGAACAGGGTGTAAAGTTCACTCATACTCTATGGCAAACGGAGGATCCTCCGACCAGACGGGTGTCGTGCCTGGTGGGCAACTGCCCGACGTTTGATGTCGGGATGTTGTATATATGCTAGTTGCGCGGTAAACTCTGCTTGCGCGATGCAGGATCTTGTGTGACGTCATTGTGACGTGTAGCTCGCATTTGGCGATGTAGATACCGCTACAATGTCATCAGTGGGGCAGTTTTAAAATAAAATAAAAAGGGGGTCTTTTAAGCATCGAGGCATAAACTGTTATCATGAATACATGATTCCAGACCCAACCCAACGTTGAAATTTTTCGTCAATTTTAAAAAAAAAGCTGTTTCATACAAAAGTGTAACCTACACGGTCTAAACATCAGAATATGCAGTTTAACTCTTCCCGAGGTCACGATATCGAGCGAGACAATAGATAATAATTTTGTCTCATTGCGCGGGATTCAAGTGGTTTGTAGCGGTATCTACATCGCCACAAGCGAGTTATACGTCACACTGACGTCACGCAAAATCCTGCATCGCGAAATCAGAGTTTACCGCGCAACTAGCATATATACAACGTCCCGACATCAAACGACGGGCAGTTGCCCACCACACACGACACCCGTCTGGTCGGAGTACCCTCCCTTTTCTATAGAGTATTAGTGAACTTTATACCCTGTTCCTCATACCTCTATAGGTTAAGACACGCTGAAGTTGACCCATTAATTATTAAAGGGTTTATTCATAAACGTTGCTTAAAGTTAAGTAACGATTAGCGACTGTTTAACCATACATTGTTGACGTTTAAACGTCACTTAACATTAATTAACGTTTATAAATAAACCCCTAATTTCTTAACATAAATATTTGAAATGTTTGTTAAAGGTAGCAAAATATTCATAGCATAAAATATAATAAAGGATTCAATGCCAAATTAATAATTGCATCACACAATTTGTACTTAGGTGGTAACTTAAAATATAATGTAATCAAAAAATACTTACAATTGTCACTAATATTCTTAAAATCACTCCTTTTTCTATGAGTTTTTGCCTAAATATGCATCAGGAGAACGATTATTTCCAAATAAATAATAAAAATGTCGCTTTATTATTATTATTGTAGAAGAGAAAACGAACTATTTTCACAGTTCGCGCAAAACTTTATGAGCTCTCTGAAGTTGCACGCGAGTGGCTGCGCAGTATGCATAATATAGTTGTCTGAGGGAACTCTCTCACTGTCACTCAACTGTATCATGCGCGGATTCGTTCTCGGGCCTACGTTCAGAGGGCTCATAAAATTTTGCACGAACTTTACCAAGTAATTGTTATTTATACCAACCAACGATTAGTATTCAATTTCAAAGAGAAAATCATGCATCTGCACGCATTTTTGTAATAATCTTTTTAACGAAATTCCCTACATACTTCTAATGCACAATATTTCCTCTCTACAATACTTATTATGATTTTTTCTTGATTCCAGATGGTTGTGTTCAAATACATTGAAGACAAGGACGTGTTCCAGAAGTTCTACAGCAAGATGCTGGCAAAGCGACTAGTGCAACACATGTCTGCCAGCGATGACGCGGAGGTAACTTATTATTTCAATTGTGTATTATATAACGTGTATCTATTCATACACGGAATATCTGAAGGGGTCATTGTACTCATTATTATGAACAACTATTACTATAGGACAAAACGTGAAATCGCAAAACAAAAATCTGCTGTTCCATACATTTTGACGAGTTCTGCGAACATAAATGTAGGGAGCAGCTGATTTTTTTTTTCGAGATTTCAGGTTTGGTCCCATAGTAAAAGTTGTTTGTAATGTTGAATACCATTACCCCTTAAGAGATTTCGTGTATGAATAGATAGACCTTATACAACGTGTAACGGAAAGGGTATATACATACCAAGGGCACGGCTTCTTTGGATGATATCAAACGATATTGGAAGGGTTTTTTAATCCTATCTCCACATGTTCGAAAGTTATAAGAATTTTTAAAACATTGATACCAGAAACCGAACTTTTAAAATTGAAATAAAGACATCACTAGCACCAAGTCAGCTGATCGGTGTCAGCGAACTATTTGTAAGTAAAAATAAACCTCTTACTCCTGGTATTTCCGAATAAAAGGTTCCGTATGTTTATTTTTTGTCTACAAAATATTACTACTAACTTTTCCTAAACTTTGATTATGTTTGTGAACTAGCTAAAATACAATTAATTGGTCTAGGTATCAAAATTTAACGAAATAATATTTAGATACCTGCCTGCACTGTCACGTATCATTTACACACTTGTTGGTTTTTTACGTAGTTGTCCTTTTGTAGAAGATTACTTTGTAGATAATTACCTAAACTAAATTTTTTCCTAAAGTTATTCCTAACCTTTTATTTTAGTGGCCATAAGGATGAACGATGTTTTGCTTTAAGTCGATTTTCTATTCGATTCACAGATCGAATCCCGTGCTTTTGAACCGATCTTCTAAAAATTCATTCAAAAATCGTAATAAAAAAAAACAACATTTAACACACCTTTATTTTGTGACATATTTAAAGTTGCCAGTCAGGTACGGGTGTACGTCTAAACTTTTAATAAATAATAATTGATAACCTTTCCAGCGTAATTCAATGGATTTCATTCAGATGGTACAGATGCAGTCGGTTAAAATCACAATGACTAATACAGAATACGACACCGAGCGATTAATTTATAAAATACAGCTATGTCATTCGAAATGAGAACTTCTATCAAACCGTCAAATGTTTCAATCTTCGCTTAGTGCTAACATAAACAATGCGGACAAGTTAAAAAGTGTCGACATATGTATGTAATTGATCTTGTTTGAAATAGATAAACTTATCTATTCGCTGTTTATGATTGTCAGCACAATACTTTGGGCAAATATGAACTATTATCGTATTATTTTTTACACATACGATCCAGGAGATTTGATTCACCTTACTATTGAATCGATTTGCTAGAAGATCGCATTAAAACGAATTGTTTGAAAAATCGTCAGCTCGTATCATTGAAATGATCATAAAAATCTAATCCTTACGTGCATCCTACCAGGAATTAATTGCTTAAATGAATATTATTATTTGCCATTAGAACTTAAAATAGAAAAAGGATTTAGTAACAATTTATGTCCAACTGAACCCAAAACATGATTTCAATTCATTTCTTCGCAACTTATGTTTCTCCTAGTACAAATAAAATTACAGTGGGTTCCGTTCATAATTTTTAAAATAAAGTAATTTTTAAAATTATTATGAAGAAAACTATTAACAAGAAGTTAATAGTTTTTTTTTATTACAAAATAATAGCACGTACCTACGCATACATTTTACATGTAGGACTAACCGATATAATTATGGGAAGTTCACGGTCTGTCGGTGCGGTACGTGGGGTTTATTGGTTTGAGCACGTTTAGTCTTTAAAGTCAATAAAAAATTTCTTAAAACTGCATCTAACTGTGGAAAGAAATTAATAAAGTACTAGGACCGCATGAGTAACAGGAGTTGTTATTGCCGAATTGAAAATCGTTGCTCACAGAACCCTGATTACGTCGTTACACACACAATGTAAGCATCATAATGTGTGTAAACCTAATGGGTTAGGGCCTAAGGGTACGTGAACCAATTGCAGTCCGTGTAGTTTTAATTACTCCTGGTAATTACAACTTCTAATTCAGATTTCTAATGAGATATCGCGGCCTCGGAATGCAAAGGCAACTGAAAGAACAGAGTGATTTTTAGTCAGTAAGAGTCTAACACTTCCCTCTGAGTCATTAATGATTTTCCCACCCCAAAAAATGAATGATTTTTCAATTTTGAATTTGAATTACGTAATTAGTTTGCTCTGGTGTGTTAGATTTACTTAAAAGTTTAACGGGGTTTAGTTGAAATTATTATTGGGATGTAAAATAATCTTGAATTCTTGAACAATATTTTTGAATAGTAGTGGACACTAATAGGACAGCTACCCTATAGGTATCAAAATTTAACGAAATAATATTTAGGTACCAGACCAGCAGGGAATAGGAGCTTTATTTAGCATTATTGTTATTGCTTTGCTAGTTTGCTCGTCAGTCGACGTCTGTTCCGCGTCTAGTAGTGCACTCGTTTCTATCCCTGTGTTACGCGCATCATTTCAGTACGGCTACACCTAATTGACTTTTTTTGTTGTGTTTGCAAAATGTCGTTAAGTAATAGCGAATATTACGAAATGATGATATGTGTCGGAGCAGAAAATGGTAATTTGCGAGCTGCCCGAGAACTGTACCGTCGTCGTTTTATTGAGGGTAGACCAGATGCTGAGCGTCGACAGCGTGCCTTCGTCGGCATGTTAGACCTAACCCCGTTAGACTTTTTTTGTGGGGGTACATTAAAAATGTAGTATAAGCAGTGCAGTGTGATAGGTACTATGGAACTAATGAAAGTGCGGATTGAGGCCGCTTTCAGGACAATAACACCAGACATGCTACGCAATGTGCAGGTGTCTATGAACAAGCGAGCGGCCTTGTGCATACAATACCAAGGTCACCATATCGAACCCCATCTTTAAAACTGTAAGTCAATTTACTAAATTAAGCAAAGCTTTAAGATTTTACTGTTTACTCGGTAATAAGTAATAATAAGAGATGAAACCAGTTAACCTACCTAAACTTTGTTTAGATTTTTTACGTAAGTTTTGTTATCTCAGGTTTTACGTGCAATTTCTGTCTTGATATTAACGAATAAACTGTAAATTAATAATTATGTATTAATTTTTACATCACGGTAATGTAGGTATGCTTTATTGCGCGGGCGCTCAATCGCTATGGCGGGCGGCGCGGCGGCATGTTTTATTTCGTCTATTCGCGCCGACAAAGAACACCGCCTGCGGTAGGCTACTAGGGTACTAGGCGCGCAGAATTACGGAAGAGATTTATCGTGATATTGGCAAGTAACGTGGAAAGTTATTGACCTACGTAGTGCGGTGACACGTTTGTTATGATTTGAATTAAAGAAACCTAGGAAACCGAAAATTTGGTATCAATTCTTAAGGGTATTTTATTTTGAGTTGAAACTATGTATAGTGATTCTATACGAGCTATTATCTTTAGTGCTTAAGGATAGCAATAGGGTTTCTGTTACACCCTGTATAGACAGTTTCTTGTACCTTCTTCTCCATAGGAACCTACTACGCTTTTGAATGGGCAACTAGCTTCATCTTTCTGACTGACCGAGTCTTTGACAATTTAAAAGTACCTGTAATTGGGTTAATTGAAAAACAAAATATTTTAAGCTATTGCATAGCTTTTATCGCGGGCTTTGAGCGCGGCGACCGAATCAAGAAATTCCGTAACGAAAATAAAACCTAACACCCCCCACTCCGCCTACCATGTAGCTCGGCCGAGCGTTCGCTTAACGTGTATGTATATGGTACGACTGTACTTGAATTAATTTCAAAGAAAAAAAAAATTCCATAAATAAAAAATAAATAAATAATCATAATTGCATAAGTTGATAAAAAATGCTATGCAATACCTTTACCGCGGCAGTCCCCGAGTGCCACACGTGTTTTTTTTATTTCACATAAACCAACATGGGCACTTATGAAACGTCAGAAGCTAGGTGCATGGTTTATATTGGTCGTTTCCTATGGAGAAGAGCCGGCAAGAAACTCCACGGTTACTCTTTTAAAAATAAGGGGCTTTTACAATGTTTCAAATTACAGTGTTGATAGGTATGGGAGGACAGCGTAGGCCTGTCAACAAGTAACAGGCACTCAACAAAATAAAAAAAGGTTTACAAATCGCGTCAACCTCTTTGTCGTTCTGCAACTGAACAACAACAACAACTGTTCAACAACTGTTCTGTCTCACTGCACAGGAAAGGTTACTTTTCATACAGAGAGTCAACCATAGACGACAGTTAAAATTAACAAATAGATAAGATTTATTTAGTGCACATGTGTACGTGAATATTAAAAAAATAAAAGGTGCTAATACACAAAAAGAAATATACTGGCCAAGTGCGTGTCGGACCACGCATAGTGAAGGGCTCCGTAACTACGGAGTTCATCACAACTGGGCTGAATTTATAAGTTCCGTTTTTATATTTTGAAGTGTGGAACCCGGAGGTAGACTATGACATATTTTGATTCAAATAAGGAAATTATTCGCTTTTGGCGATTACAGACTTAAGTTCAGCGGGGCAATTACGTAACACAGTAACAGTAGGACTGGGTTTCATTTTGACAGTTCAACAGCATTCATTGCGTTATTTACGTTGTTGAGCATACAAATATTTCGAACATATGAAGCAATGTATTAGCAATACTTATCCTTCAAAATGATTCAGATTGTGACTGTTAGTGTGTTACGCAATTAGGGTGCTTTTTTATATCACGATGTTTATGGCTACATTGGGTTACTGGACTCTAAAAATAGCTTAGAAATATTTAGGGCTGCTTGAACCGCAGATTGCTAAATGCGTTTAGCGATATAAAAAACACACAAAAATAAACTCACGCCTCCTTCCCATGGGGGTAGGCAGAAGCTACAGAACGCCACCTGCTACGATCCTTACATACTCCTTTTGCCTCGTTTACGTTCATACATCTGGTCATACACGCACGCCGGTTGCGAGTACTACGCACCTGTCCTTTCTGAAGAACATCACCAATAAGGTTACTATAATGTCCTCCTAGGACGTCCCCTCCCAGCGTTTTCACTCAAATCTGCCTTGTAAATACCTTTGTTAGTCGCCGTTCATTCATCCTCTCACCATGACAAAACCATCTAAGAATACTCTATTAAAAAAATCATAATTCTGTCTCTGTCATCTTCAAACGATTTCAGAAACAGAGCGATCTATATGTTTAGCAATTTATGATGTCCACGGGCCTTAGAACATCAAATTAAATTTAAAAAAATTAATAATTTGGTACTGGATTTCTTTTGAACTCCCTATAGTTAAGGGCTTACGAGGCGAATCCTTAGTGCTTATAAAATCGGGCAACCAAGCATTTTTATTATAGTATGGAAGTATTCAAGGTACAGACTTTTGCCTATTTTGTATGTGTCTATTAAATTTATGTCATTCATTTGTAAGGTGCGTTTTGTTTATGCAGAATAAACTATTTTTCTTTTTTTTTCATTTGTATGTCAACACTTGGCAACTTTAAATAACCATTTTTTTTTTGAAACATCAAATGCAACGACATATTACATAAACCTGTAGGTTCGAAAATACTATGTTCGTACCAACATAAAATTTCATAAAAAAATTAAGCAGAACATCGCTTTTGAATTTAGCCAAGTGTATACATATTTATGCTCCTGACCGTACATATGAGCTAAAATTATTATTTGAATGTGTTATTTGTTTGCAGGCATCAATGATCTCAAAACTGAAGCAGGCGTGCGGATTCGAGTACACGAGCAAATTACAAAGAATGTTCCAGGTTTGTCCTAAAATAATAACTGTTTTGTTCATAAAAGTAACTATATTGGTTTCACTTCAGTTTTACAATATAGAGAGCAGTGGTGGCCCAGGGGTAACGGCCGCGTCTTACGAGTTGTAGGTCGTAGGTTCGAACCCAGACAGACGCTTTACTTTGTGTAATTTATTTCATCACCACTGCTCTCAAAACGGTGAAGGAAAACATCGTGAGGAAACCGGCGTGTCTTAGAACCAAAAATTCGAAGACATGTAACATCCACCAACCCGCACTGGGCCCGCGTGGTGGATTACTGCCCACTCCTTTTCACAGAGAGGAGGCCTGTGACCCAGCAGTGGGAATGTTATAAGCTGATTATGTGTTACAATATAAAGTTGCACATATTAAATGCAAAGGCCAACGTGCGATGTTGCCAGACTTATCAAGTCAGTTACAGGTACAAGTTACCATAAAAGTATATAAAAAAAAAAAAAAAAAAAATTTTTTCGAGACTACTTATTTGTCCATAATTGTTAATTGGTAGTTTTAAAACTATGTTAGTCAATACTAAAATCAAATCATCATTCATTAAATTCAAAATTCTATTAATAAAATCAAACCAATTAAAAAACACGTAGCTTAATTTGATTTTTTTTATTCGTCCTCTAAATATAGAGGACGGATTTCTTTCTTGCCCAGAGATCTTTAACATATTCTGCAAATAAGACTTAAGTTTTTAAATGCCATGTCAAATTAAATATACCCTAGAACATACAGATATTTCACCTGAAGTACTTATTTCACATATCACTTAAAAAATTCAAATCAACCCAAAAATAACCGCTAATTTCTTACGTTTCCCAGGACATAGGTGTATCAAAGGACCTAAACGAGAACTTCCGTAAGCACATGTCGAACAGTTCAGAACAGCCGCTGCACATCGATTTCAGCATCCAGGTGCTGTCCTCTGGCTCCTGGCCCTTCCAGCAGTCCTCGTGCTTCCAGCTGCCCACAGAAGTAAGTAGTAGAGGTCATAACTTGGGTGGATCATCACATCGCTCATTTGGAGAAACTTCGACGTAACTGCTGCTTTTAAAATTTTACAGGAGAGTGATTTAAAGTCGTTTTTTTTTTGTAATCTGTTACCGTCTCGTTCTGAAATGTTGATAAACCCCAAAACCATATTAAATATTTCACGCCTCTGCTCCTCTGAAAATTTTTTCGAGCACAATATATATCGACAACTAATTTTTGGGAAAAATTACATTTACGTCGATGTTTCTCCAAATGAGCGATATAGCATTAGAGAAAGCGACCGAATTAAAGAACTTTTGGGACGAAAAGAAGCAGATGGCCCACGGTATGGTAGCTGGTTACCGCCGCTTATGAATTTGATCGCTTGTTATCAACTGAAGCTTAGCAGGTGCGTTGCTATCCCAGCGAATTAACTGAAATTTTTAGATCTGCCTGTAATAAATGATAAATGTTTTTATTTCTGTAAGTAGGTTTGAACAAACACTTTTACACGTCAATCATATTTTAAAACTAGATGAGGTCGGCGTTTCCTATCTGACTACTCTGAGAAGAAAGGCCGAAACAAACTCAGAGGTCACAGTCTGTTTTAAAGTCCAGACATAATCTTGGTCTGATCATGTGAAGACCATGTAGATTTGTGTCTGAAATGGTCTTTTCAGGAAAAGCCACACAGATTGAGTGGACCTGTCCAGTCAGTGCACGCATTTGTCAGTAACCATGCAGCTCAACTCAGAACTTCAGGAGCTCAACGATTCGACGAAACAATAGCAAAGAAAGGACATTTGGGTAGGCCACAAAAATAACTCAAACTGCCAGACCATGATTAAAATAAATTGAGGATAAAAAAAGTACCCACATAGTCTTCACATTCAATAATGACACCAGAATCCATACTTTTCAAATCCAGAATTCCGTAACACTTCTTGACGGCAGAAATAGGTATGGTAGTAAACAGTGGCTGTACTACACATACTACATAAACTCACGCCTTCTTCCCATGGGGGTAGGCAGAAACTACAGAACGCCACCTGCTACGATCCTTACATACTCCTTTTACCTCGTTTACGTTCATACATCTGGTCATACACGCGCGCCGGTTGCGAGTACTACGTGGCTTTACAATTTTTTTTTTATATCTGGTCAATTCTACTAAGGCCTGATTTTACCAAAGTCATATCGACGATGAACTACCAATACCTCCTAACTACCTTTTTTCGATTTTATAGTTTTTAATACCAATCGACTTAAAATGCTATTTCGCGTGTACTAGCAGAACCTGCTAACACGATATTTGACTATTTATCCCATTAAACACTAATATAAATAACTTCTAAATTATGAGACGCTAATTTGACTGCGAATACCTCCTAACTTTAAGTTGAAATAACTACAATGTTATTGTGTTGAAATTTTCTAAAAATACATAGAAGATATTTATTTATTTATAATTTATATTGGTAGTTCGTCGTCGATATATTATCCGTGGAATAAAATTGACGCCTGACAATAGCATGAAAAAACTGTCAAAAATTTAAAATTTATTCTCAAGATAAGACTTATTCTAGGTATAAAAGTTTGGTGAAACTCGCCCTTAATTTTAAAAAGTCAGCACTCAATTTTACACTAAGTTAAAAATAAGTTTTAATGAGTTGAGTTTAGAGATTAAATTGATGTATCGGAACTTCGGAAGTATTTGTAAGTTTAAAGTAAGTGCGTGATATTAATGTATTAGATATTTTGTGATCCTTTCTGTAGGTATTATGAATTCATGAACGTAGTTCATCGAACGAGTGCAATAATGGAACAGCCACCACTGGTGATTCAAACTCCTACATAAAAAGCTCTATTACTGATTAAATACGTCACTCGTGGAAGTATTTTTAGGCACACGAAAAGCCCCATTTATAAGCTGGACTGTATAGAGGGTCAAATTAAATTAGGTAGCGAAACTCTGCAGACGTGATAGGCATCTATATCTAAACATGATAAAATAAAAAATTCAAATATTTGATTTAATTTTTTGGGGGTCAACAACTGCTGGCATTGTTGTTACTTGAAGTATGAGTTGAGAAAATCTGTTTTTTTATTTTATTGTGTTGAAACATCGATACCCATCACGTCGGTGAAGCTTAAACACAACTAAAACCATTTTTTAAACTGATATTTCTAGTAGATAGTTTCACTAACTGAGGTCAATGACCCAAAACAAAATCATTTGTTTTTTGTTTTATCATGTTTAGATATCAATACTCATCACGTTTGCTTAGTTTCGCTGGTTAATTTAATTTTCCCTGTATTTGCTGATTACAATTACAAATTCGCTCACACAACTTGTCAAAAATCTTTAAGTATAAAAAAAATATAAATAAAATAATAAAGCCAGTAAAACAGGTCACAACAGGCTGAATCTACTTTTAATAACAACCTCTAAAGTTATATTTTAGAATACTAATAATGCATCTTACTCTCTCTATTCCAGTTGGAGCGTTCAGTGCATAGGTTCACGACGTTCTACTCGTCGCAGCACTCCGGCCGGAAGCTCAACTGGCTCTACAACATGTCCAAGGGAGAGCTCGTCACCAATTGCTTTAAGAACAGGTGAGTCAAATCATTTATTTCAAATAGGCACATAAAAGGCTGTTATGTTATCTTTTTATTATTAGTAACGCCTGTTAACCAGAGCACCTGCCATCTTATCTCTACACCACCTTTGGTTGACTGGTAGAGAATGTCTAAGGCATTAAGTCCGCCTTTGTATGTTATTGTACGCGAGAAGTTTAAATAAATAAATAAAAGGCACTTTTGAACGTCAAAATTTACATAAAAATAGAATTGAATCTAGTTGTGTCTTCCAAAAGGTAGTTTCGTATGGAGAAGAATGGGCAAGAAACTCCGCCGTCACTATTTTAAAATGGGTATTGTAAATAGGTTTTAGTCGGACTGACCAATACCTATATGACACTTAAAAATAGTCCAAATCAAGCAGTCAATTCAGTTGACAAAGTATCAACCTCTGCTGCCCGTTAAATCGATGGAAATCTTGTGGACGTATTTTTTTAAAGTCATTTACAATCCTTCGAGTGTCAATACTTTTCAAGTACCGCGAATAGAATACTGTTGTAGTTATTATATTAACGTTTCATATTGGCGCTGTGTTCATTGTCAATATGACAAAAAACAACCGACTTCCAAAAAAACACTAAATAACTCGAAAAATAACTTTTAATTTCGGAATCGGTGGCCAAAAACGAAAATACACAACTAAAGACACCGACTTCCGAAATAAAAGTTATTTTTCACGTTTTTTAGTTTTTTTTATGTGGAAGTCGGTTGTTTTTTTGTGAAAACGTTTTTATTTTTCACTTTTTAGTTGTGCTACCTACCCCACACACATTCGTATATCACTACTTGATATGTAAATAAAAGTGACAGGAAATTATTAAAACATCATCAATATAAACTAAGTGGAAAAAATACGCAGTATTAAGGATAACTCAAAAACTGCTGTTCAGAATTTGATCAAATTTAAATGGACCCACATGTGAAGCACTAGCTTTCAAATAAAAAAGAATCATCCAAATCGGTTCACCTAGAAAAAAGTTCTGAGCTAACAGACATTAAAAAATGTTTGTAAACGCACCTACAATACAGGAGAAAGTCCTAGTGTGGGGCAACGTTTAAAAAAAAAAAAAAAAAATACAGTCGAATTGAGAACCTCTTCCTTTTTTGAAGTCGGTTAAAAATACAAAACTACACTATATTTTGACGCAGTGCACGTTAATAAAGGAATGTGATCGTTGCAACTTACATTTTAATTAAAATGATTTTGTCCTCTGTTCCGGCTTACATTTAAATATATTATACAAATAAATCTCATAGGCACTCGCTCCATGTAAAATAAAGAAAGAAAAAGTATTTATTGAGACTCGCACAGGATTATCAGAAACTAAACTAAACACATTCATAAAAATAATAAAATAAAAACAAAAGTAAAATGAAAATAACAACAGTAAGTCCTGTATGAGGCCAAAAGGCCCCTAAGTGTAATAATAGTATTCAGTTGTATCCTGTTAGACTGGAAGCTGACCCCAACATATTTGATAAAACGTTAGGCAGATGATACAAAGAAATCTCATTTAGGGCCCGTTGTTTGATACATAGTTAAACATGACCAATAGTCAATTTAACAATTAGTTACTTGACAATAGTCAATAGCCGTCAAAGTTTAACTACTCTGTCTGCGCAAGGTTAACTTTTATAGAAAATGTACAATTTTTTTAACTGTAGGTAGCTTAACCATTTGTCAAACAACATACTTCTGTAATATTTTAACAAATTGTTAGTTCTACTAACGCATTTTAACTATTAGTATGTTTGACTACTGATCAAACAACGGGCCCTTAGTACGTGTCTAACAAACACCTTTATCTCACAGATACACGCTGCAAGCCAGTACGTTCCAAATGGCGGTGCTTCTACAGTACAACGACAACACGTCCTGGACCGTCAGCCAGCTTGAGCAGCACACCGGGATCAAAGGAGACTTCCTTGTACAGGTATAGTAAAGAACATCAATCGTCTTAGTGTCGCTGGCACGACTTCTCTAAAATTTCTTGGCTCAAAACTTCGCCAATTCCACGGCGTCATTGGTTCGGCTCAGAGGTCACTTTGACTGCAAGTTTTGGGACACAGAGGGCAAGATAGAAGGTGGAGCATAGTTTGCGACATAGCTCCACATCCACATCCAGCTGCCGTTTCATCGAGGTAGCCCCACTTTAGCAGGTTGGAGTTATATCTTCCCATTTGTGTCCGGAGACGGTTCAGGGACTTCCAAGTGGACCACGAAAGGTTACACCCTGCAGGAAGATGCTCCTTTGGTGGTAGATAGTAAGTGGGAGGGGGAATAGTGTCTTGCCACAGTTTGCAGCGTCGTCGGCCGGGTTTCCTGGTAAAGAAGCTGTGCCTGCTTTTTAGCCGTTGCGTTAGTAGTTGAACAACAATGTGTCTTTTAGTGAGATATCAAAAATTTTGATTGAAATTATGCAATTTTTGCATATACATAAATACTCACGCCTTCTTTCCATGGGGGACGCAGAAACTACAGAACGCCACCTGCTACGATCCTTACATACTCCTTTTGCCTCGGACATATACTTTTGTGAATTGTATTTGTATCACATTTCAATTTCAATACTTGAAGGCGTACAAAAGGAGCGTTTCTCGGCTGTCGAGTGTAATATGTAAAACTAAAGAGCAAGCAACTATAATGAGAGTATTAAAAAAATAATATATATATATATACTGGTGTTTCTTGCAATTTCCGATTTTAATTCACCGCTGTCAATAGTGACAAGCTTCGTGAAGCTAACACAGCGTAAAGTCGTGAAAGCGTAGTCGCGTCGCTAGTTTCACGTATTTGAGGCATCGTATACGTTGGCGAACGCCTACGTTAAATCAGCAATCAGAGCCATTGCTCAGGAGCCGGATGTCGACATATTTGTGTATAACAGTAAATCAATGTTTAATGTTTGTATGAAGTTTTTTAGTTAAATGTTTTGTTGTTGACTCGCTGCGCGCTTTGGTATTTACTGTAAGTGCAGCAAGCAATTATTGTTATATAAATAAATAAATAATATGAAGGCATTCATAGCTCATTGGGTGTTGATTGACATTGGGGTGGGCCGATTTTTTTACACGCCAGTGTATTTGTACTATTAACATCTAAAATTGTTCTACAATAATTATGTTTACTTATTCAAATGTTCTCTTTATCAGGTGCTACAAATCCTGCTGAAAGCAAAGCTGCTGGTCTGTACGGACGACGAGTCTGAACTGTCCGAGTCTTCCGTCGTCGATCTGTATGTAGGTTATAAGAAGTAAGTATTCGCCTCACAGACATATACATTAATATTGTTGAATTTTGACATCCATCATAAAAGAAAGAAAAAGAAAAAGTATTTATTGGGACTCGCACAGGATTATCACAAACTAAACTAAACACACAATTAAAAACAAAAAAAAGTTGAAATATAAATAACAACAGAAAGTCCTGTACGAGGCCAAAAGACCTCTATCTCAGCATGATGGCGACATTTAAAAAAAAGTGTCGCAGCGCTGGTATTCTGTTAGAACCCAGTGCTGTGATGTCACGGACAGATACAGAAATAAATAATCATCATCTGCCAAACATTTCCCAACTATGTTGGGGTCGGATTCCAGTCTAACCGAATGCAGCTGAATACCAGTATTTTACATGAAGCGACTGCCTATCTGACCTCCACAACCCAGTTACTTGGTAATACGGTACCCCCTTGGTAAGACTGGTTCAGACTTTCTGACGACCCGTAACGACTGGTAGAGATCCACGAATGACAGCCGGGACCAACGCTTCCAAAGCTTTCTGAGGTTCAGAGGGGTCTTGGTATGCATTTCGTAGCCTTGAGGGAGCGTGCTGTGTACTATATTCTAGTTTTTTAAGCGCTTAGAAAAGCGTACCTCCCTCGTCTCTTAATTGGGGGTGAATAGAATACGGAATCCTACTTAATATTGTAAATAAGAAAATGTGTATGGTTGTTACTCGAATCACGCAAAACCGGCTCAACGGATTTGGATGAAATTTGGCACACAGATAGTTTATAACCTGGATTAGCACGTAAGATACTTTTTGTCCCGATAGTGCGTCCCTGTGGGATAATTTCCGAAGTCCACGCGGGCGAGGCCGTGGGCAAAAGCTAGTGCGATGCAAACGCCCCGCTCGATCGACCCGTGGGCTTACTAGCTTGGGATTACCCAAGAATCAACTACAACTAAACCAAACCAAGAACAACTAGAATCAATTCTATTTTTTTGTAAATTTTGACGTTCAAAAGTGCCTTTTATGTGCCTATTTGAAATCAATGATTTGACTTTGACTTTGACTTTGACCAAGCTCGTGAATAATATTAAAAACAAAGGTAACTAAATATTAATTTCTTACAGCAAAAAACTCCGCGTAAACATAAACATCCCGCTGAAGACGGAGCTGAAGGTGGAGCAGGAAGCCACGCACAAACACATCGAGGAGGACCGGAAGATGCTCATTCAGGTAACCATAACATATTATCACGCTTGTATTCCCCTTGAGGATAGGCATAGATGTATAGCACACGCCTTTCATCATCTGCCTAACTTTGTCTCAACAATTTTGGGGTCGACTTCCAGTCTAACCAAATCCAGCTGATTACCTTGATAATTAAAAAATGCTTGGGTTTAAGTTTATCAGTATTTTACAAAGAGCTACTGCCTGTGTGAAGGCTAATTCTCATACTTAAAAAACGTACAATTCAAGTCGCATTTTTACTTTACTGGATAACACGATACAGGATTTTTAGTTCACGACGCGACGCGTGCTTTGCTTGAGGTTTCTAAGTGTACCAACAAGCTGTGAATGTGTGTGTGAGCGCAGGAGCTCTCGGTACCGTCCGACACAATGGCGAAGTCGGAAGTTTGTGTGTGTGTGTGCGCGTGTGTTATGTGCTGACGCTATCCGTCTTCACGCACACATTCACAGCGTGTTCGTACAGTTTGTTACCACAAGTAAAGCGCGCGTCGCTTCGTGAGATTAAAGTACTATACCCCTTGGTAAGACTGGTGGTCAGACTTTCGGTCTTGTGACTATCTGTAACGACTGTCAAAGATCGAGGAATCAAATCAAAATATTTTATTTCACATAAACCTACATGGGCACTTATGAAACGTCAGAAGCTAGGTGCACGGTTCCAATTGGTTGTTTCATATGGAGAAGAGCCGGCAAGAAACTCCACGGTTACTCTTTTAAAAATAAGGGGCTTTTACAATGTTTCAAATTACAGTGTTTATAATGGGAGGACAGTGTAGGCCTGACAACAAGTAACAGGCACTCAACAAAATATAAAAATAAAAAAAATATATAAAAAGGTCTACTAATCTAGTCTATAAGTTAGGCGTACAACGTTCTCACATTCACAAAATATAGAAGAATCTATATAAAATAAAAGCCTATTTAAAACAAATGACATGATTACAACTGTAACAAATCTGAATTAAAATCCTGTTTACAAAAGCCAGAAGTAAAGTAAAAAATGGCAGTCAGGGTATCGGCATGAAATGGATGCTCACCCATCCACGGACCGACCTCGGCAAACCGATATAGCTACCTGTGCGGCTGTTACGTACCCACGAGACCTTTTTTCTCACCATGCTCACAGCTCATGGACTGTTCTTAGACATGCAAATTAAGGTGCAGCGCAGACGGCACACTTCTTGTGCGATCGAGTCTGCGGCGCACAAAAAATCTGCATGGCGCGCAAAAAGTCGGTCGCGGATTTTTCACAGACTCAACGCACACGACGCACATCTTCGATCATTCTGTCGGCAGAACTGTAGGGACGTAGACGCTATGGAAAACGTGCAGAGATCGCGAAGTATTATTTTGTACATGAAGTACAGAAAAAGAAGAAGAAATAGAGAATTTTGGGTACATCCTATACTTTCGGAAAGATTACTGAAGGGACAGTTCCATACTAAACATTCAATTCTGAAACAACATCCGGATTTTTTTTTCAAATTTTATAAAATGTCTGTTACTACATTTGATGAGTTGCTATTTATTTTAAGACCTGCTTTGACTCATTCAGAGGCGCCATGATAATAGATCGCGTGCGTTACGTCCACCCCTAGCAAATGCAGATTGCCGACTAAAGTGTGCGCCGTCTTCTGCGTTAGCGCGCGTTGAAGCAAACGTTCAATTTTTTTCTCACACTTTTTGTGTCTGCCCGAATTACACGGATTTTTTGTGCGCCGGACTTTTTGCGCGTCGTGTGCGTTACTGCATATAATTGCATAGGTTCTATTTTCACAGACTAAAAAGTGCGTCACGGATAGTCTGTCGTCTGCGCTGCACCTAAATAAACGTATTTTTAACCCCCGACGCAGAAAGAGGTGTGTTATAAGTTTGACCGCTATGCGTGTGTGTCTGTCTGTCTGTGGCACCGTAGCTCTTCAACGGGTGAACCGATTTGGATGCGGTTTTTTTTATTTAAAAGCAAGTCTTCTAGCGGTGGTTCTTAGACATGTTTTATCAAAATCGGTTCAACAGTTTCAAGGTCATCAGCTCTTTTTTGCGTCGGGGATTGTTTATGTTTCTTCTATTTTTTTTGTAAATCATGCTCGGGGAAGTGGACAAGACTATCGAAAAACGTTTGAATATTTTTTACATGTTTATTTTTGTTTCCAGGCCGCAATAGTGAGGATAATGAAGACCCGCAAAACACTGAAACACCAACATTTAGTGGTCGAAGTACTCAACCAGCTGTCTTCACGCTTCAAGCCGCGAGTGCCAGTCATCAAGGTAAGAACTTTATTACATTTATAATATATTTGTCTTTAGATATATAATTCTTCAATACGTGTGTATGAGACTGAACTCCTCCTAAACGGCTGGACCGATTTCGATGAAATTTTTAATGTGTGTTTGTGTGGGTCCCTGGTTGGTTTAGATTCACAATTGGACCCGATAGGTGGCGCTGCGAACGAGTTCTAGCAAACAGGACAACGTCTGTCCGGTCAGCTAGTTTACATATATAATTCTTCTGTACGTGTGTATGACACTGAACTCCTACTAAACGGCTGGACCGATTTTGATGAAATTTTATGGGTGTTTGAGTGGGTCCCTAGATGGTTTAGATTTGCAATTGGACCCGGTAGGTGGCGCTATTCGGGCAGGACAACAACTATCAGGTCCGCTGGTAATATTATATAATTTATTTAGGCACTTAAGGTTGAACTAGTCGCGGGCTCGAACTCAAAGGTGGGCGTGGCCAAAAAGCACGCTGTCATCTGACATCGTGTCCGACAGAGACAGTATGAGTGATGATCAGTTAGACGCTAGTGTACACGCACAACGTCTAGTTCGCACGCACACAGACACCGTTATTTTGCTTCATAGTAAAACGAGTGCGTAAAAAAATACGAAAAGTCCTTTGGAAAATTGAGTTTTATGAAAAAACCACTGCATAAATTCATTGCAATAAAGTTAATTGAACTCTCGATAATTGAGCTATGTCGGTGCCGACTTTGTTTTGGAGATTTGAGACTTCTTTAATTAGTTATTTACTCCCAAAGTTGCGATAAAATTAGCAAGAAAAACGAATTTTTGTTGGCTTGTAACTTTTGAACTGCTTTTTATTTTACTATTCTGTTTCCACACAGACAAAATTAATAATGAGACAAAACGATATCATTTTTAACTTTAGATGTACAATGTCAAACAGTAGAGAATATCGACTATTGCAACCTTAAAGGTTTTGTAGTAAATGAGGGATTTACAAAGTATGAATTATTTATTGCATGGTGTACACACGAATTGTTGGGTGAAGCACTGCTCTCCTAGCTAGATCTGTGAGGGTTACATTAGGTGGGTGACAAGCAGGCGCGTCCATCTTATAATAAGTTACCAACCCGCGCTGGGCCCGCGTGGTGGGTGACGGCCCACTCCTCACAGAGAGGAGGCCTGTGTCCCAGCAGTGGGAACATTATAGGCTGACTAAGCTATAGTTGTCACTACCACATATGGAAATTCTCAATAACAGAGGTTTTGTAGGTGCGTTGCAGTTCTATAGCCAAAGCTGAAGTGTCTCATGTACTATAATTAACTACACCAGCAAAAATACGCTTCAAAATGCACCAAAATAACTTTTAAAGTAATACGAACGAGCTCCTTCACAGATCTTTAATGGTAGAATTTTCACTATCGGTGCTCGGTACTGTTTTAACGCCATGCAAAATAGATTATGTATTGTAATAAATTTTTGCGTGTTCCAATGTTATTGGTAAGTGCTCATACACACGAGCGGCTCATTGTTGATGGCTGTTGCCTCTGCTGTTGACGCGTGCCGCTCGTGTGTATGAGCACTTAGTTCGAAGAGTTTGTAAGATGAAGCAACAGGTCCTCAGATTCCTAAGGAATTATTTCTGATTTGTTATTACAACGCTGTCAGCAGCTAGATACTCTAGGCAAGGGAAATTGTCACTGTATGCTCAACCGCAACTCAGTGGTAACACTTAAACCACGAAAAGCGCTTTTACTGCTGCGACATAAAGGTCCTGTCAAACTGGAAAATTTTACCACAGATTTCCGGTTGACTTTACTACGCACTCAAGGGGAGTACAATCCGTGAGGTCTAAGCTGAGCTTTGCATTGGTGTGAATGCACATAGATAGTGTAGCTGTGACGTCGGCCTAGAGCGCAACGCGTCCTTTGCTTGGTTTAAACCGGTTTATACTGCTTTTTTGCCATTAACACATACAAATGCAAAGCTCAGCTTAGACCTCGCGGACTGTAATCGATAAGGTATTGCATATTAGCTGACATGACGTGAACATAACCAATCCGCAACAATTTTGAGGTTTCATGTCTTTAAACCAGTTATTTATTATTGCTTTCATTCCAGAAATGCATCGACATCCTGATCGAAAAGGAGTACTTAGAGCGCACGGAGGGCGAGAAGGACACATACAGCTATCTCGCGTGATTGCGCCGCACTATGTAATAAATGATATATAAACAATATTATGTAATCTACACGACTTTTATTTTTTCCTACCTGGCTTACTAGAAACCCTTTATTAAAGGGACTAGTGACCCCCCCCCCCCTACTCTGCACGGGTGCAATGGCGACGTGTCAAACATCGATTTTTCTATGCTATGTCTAAGTAAAATATTAATACACTACACTCATAATTAAACTTTCCGGAATAACTAATGTTCTATTCTAATTAATGTTCCAAAGTGGTCGATGTCGGTTTCCCAGGGGTCGACATAAACGAAAACTGAATTTGGGAGTCAACGAGGTCTAAAAATCGACCCGTATTAAGCTTTTCACCGCCACGGACTTCAATAGAAGTTCCAGATTTTCATGCCACCAGCGCCACGACTTCATTAGAAGGTCTTCATTTTAACTATTTTATAGAAATAATTATACTTTATTTAAAGGCTTTGTTTGCCTTTTTAAATTACCACTGTCTAACGCCCTGTTTTTTAATTTTCCACACAAAAGTTGACCTTATTTGTTTTAAAATCGGCAAAAACAAAAACTCACATTTTGAATGTCCCCAGAACGCCAAGGACTTTAAGTCGGCCAGTGATGTGACGTGAAAGCTATCACTGTTTGATTTCGCCCTTGGAAATATTTATAAATAATACTATCGAAAACAATTTGAGGTCAGTAAAATATGAACTTAGTTAATTACTTTATAACAAAGGGAAAATTTTGCAATTTCGATCTACAGATGGGTGCCGATCCTGAAGTAAATAGTTGTTATTGTTTACCAATCCTTGTCGATAATTATATTCCCATCTCTACAAAACCGTTAGTTGTCACTGCCCCGAGCGCCACGGACTACTATAGAAGTCGTTCTGTGACGTCATAAGCGTACGGGTGTGAAGGTCACTTTGACATAGAGCATTACTATACCAGTAAATGTTTTCTAAAGTATATCTTCATCATTATGACTGAGTTTTGTTCAAAATGATATTAGTGTTTCCATTTGAGTTTTGTCGTCGTTCTGTGTTTCAGAATGTACTCGTCATTGCGTTTTCGCTTCAGTTATGTAACTATAAAAATATACATGAATTTCATACAAATCACTACTTACATTATTTAAAGGACAGGTTAGTTTAATAATCTACACAGTTTAGACAACGAATGCACTTGTAAAGAGCAACGGCCCGCGCGGGACAAGCTCTACTTAGAATGCCCTGCCTGACGACTGGTAAACGCTACCGTTACATGAGTAAAGAAAGGAACAGAGACAAAGCTTTATAAAACAGTGCTGTGATAGGTACGCTGCTACAATTGTGTTATAATTTAAATACTACTTTCCATTCGAGAAAATACGTAGAAAAATACTTAACACAATGAACCATTGAAAAATTCTGCCGCTTAGATACGGTAATAATCGTCGACTGAAGTAAAACATATGAGGTAAAAAAAAAAACACGGAATAACTAATATTAAAAAAGAAAGACCACAGACATCCTTATTCAGAATTGAATTTAAGGTGCTCTGAGCGCCAAGGACTTGAAATGAAGTCAACGGATGACGTCGTGAAACAAATAATGTACCACATTTCAAATTATGCATTTGTTTCTTTAATACTTATAATTTGTACTGGTTTCTCTTACTAGCGATACTGTGAATTAGAACAAATAGGAAAATATTGAACCGGTGGAAAATGGTTGGATCGGTACTTCCGTTGTATTTTAGCATTAAATACCTAAGTACCTATAGGCAGGATTGAAAGTTAGTCTTTTTGACAAAGCAATTAACAAAAAGGATGCATAGATTCTCGTTGTCATGCATGACTATTGATTGAAATGATTAAAGCTATCATCCATTGTAAGCATGTCACGGAATGGGTGCTGCAGACTGCGCTGTTATTATGTTAACTGTGATTCAATTTAGATAACTCACTTCATCAGTTATTCAATCATTTTTACAATGACATAGGTACAGTGAGTTTGATAGTGAGTTTCATAGTGAGTTTGATAGTGAGTTTCATAGTGAGTTTCATAATGAATTTGATAACGAGTTTGATAGTGAGTTTTTACAGAATAAAGGGCTAATTCCACTTGACAGCATTTAGCCGTCTTTTTAGAAAGAGCGGGAATATTTAGAAAGCTTCTGATTATACTACACTTAATAAGATAATAAATCGAACTGCAGATAAAAATGCGACATTCACTGACGTATCACGACCTCTATTCTTTCTAGTTAAACCTTAACTGTGGATTCTTTCTCCAAAGGAAAAAACTAAAGGTAAAGAAGGCAGCAACCTTTATCACGGTATTAGCAGAGACACGCCCTACACTTCCAGTCTTGTGAATGTTCGGGTCATCGCTGGTGAACCTCAGAACGGCCAGCGTCATCTCCGTAGTTCCGTAGCACTGGTACCGGCGGTGGCGGTTTCCAGGCCTAAGTATAATGGAGTAGTTGAAGTTACTGACGTCTTAATCAGATTGACATGGAGCACCAAGGCGACTTACTGTAACCAAACAATGGACTAACATGCGAGTTCCTCAATGCGAGTGAAACTGCGGGAAACAGCTAGTTAGCGGAATTAAATTATTATGCAAATTAAAATTAAGGCTCATTTTGAATTCATGTTTTCACTGTTTTGAAACATGGAACCCTGTAATTTTGAAATATCTCCATCTCCTGTTTTATACAGAATTGCAATAGGTGTAAACAAATAATGAAAATGTAATGTAATATGTAAAATGTAATAATGAATAAGTCTGCGAACATCATTCACCTAGCTTCATTATTTCCTCAACGGATTTATTAGTGAAGATTACACGAGGCAAAGTCCATTTATGTAATCTGCTTATGTAAAGAGTAAGTACATACCTATGGTAACCGTACATATACATAGGTAGGTTATATAAATACCCGTGGAGTGGAGTGTCCGTGGAGTTTTTTGCTCGTTCTTCGCCATAGGTACCTCTAATACGCTTTGGAATGGGCAACTAGCTTCCATTTTTCTGACTGACCGACTCCTTGACAATTCAAAAGTGCCTGTAATTGGTTTATTTGAAATATATGCTTTGAGTTTGACTCAGACAGGTACCTAGTTTGCTTACCTCACTGACGATGGATCATCTTCGTTATGAGTAGCACGATGTCTGCACGAAACAAAAATATATTTTTGCATGGTATAATTATTACTAGGTACATACATAGTAGTTCACACCCTAGGTGTTTGTTATACCTAATACGGCCGATGAGTTATGGCCGGTCCGAACTTTGAGCAGAAGGCTGCGCAATAACATTTTTTGGGAACCAAATGGTGACATGAAGCGAGTGTGGGTAAGAGAAAATGTGCGAAAGTTCGGAGAACCTATGTTCATCGACCGTATTGTACATGAAGGTAGGTACAGTTCGCGCGAAACTTTATGAGCCCTCTGAACGTAGGCCCAAGAACGAAACCGCGCATTGTACAGTTGAGTGAGAGAGTTTCCTCGGACATCTATACTATGCATACTGCGCAGCCACTCGCTGCAACTTCCGAGAGCTTATAAAGTTTTGCGCGACTGTAGGCTGTAAATAAAAAAAAAAACTGGCATTATAATATTCAGCCTGAACGATTATGAACCGAAACTATCTTCAGATTGCTTCGTAATTTCAGCTGAAAGACGTCCACTACTGGACATAGGCGTCCCCCAAGCACCGCCACTTCGACCGGTTCTGTGCTTCCCGCATCCAGCGGATTCCTGCTGCCTTCACCAGGTCATCGGTCCATCTTGTGGGAGGTCTTCCAACGTTACGTCACATTGCTTTGAATTAAATGATTAATTATCTATAACATGATAATTGCTTACAACCGTTGGTGGATACCTACCTATGTGTATTTACGTACAAGTAGGTACTTATCGCAATTCGTATTTGCTGGTATCATAAACTAATATATGTAAGTATATATAGTGAGGCTAGTATTCCGCGTGAACTCGGCGCGCGCACACGTTCATTGCAATTTATTTAGTAAAACCATTAACCTCTTTTTAATCTAAGCGCAGACGGGTAAAAAGCAAAATGTTACGGAACCCTAATTATGTGTACGGGCCCCAGAGTGTTTTAGTGCCAGCTAATATTAACTTTGGAGACTTTATTCTGGCTCGGATGTGGGAACATAGAAATAATGTGGCTATGGTATGTAGGATTCATATTTTTTGCACCTAGACGTTATTTCGCATTTAACGATTTCCCGGCATTATGCACCTCCTTAAGGCTCGTTCACACTGGCGCGACGCGACGCCCTACACAAAGGCACTGCGGGTCGCGCGACGAGCGGCGCTTTTTTGTATCGCTGTCGTGTCGCGCCTGTCTGTGGTAGCCATTATTTGCTTATTCACTTGCTTACCTACTATAAGAGTCTTACCTACATACCTATTTAAAACCTACCTATTTTGTGTGTAGGTTATAATAATGAAAGGTACCTACATAGGTACCTACGGATTGCATTGTAACATGAGATCATCTCTCTGCATTTTTTACCACCTTTAGCAAAATTCTCCCTCGTTGTTGATGTAGCACTTTTTTTTCAACAAGTACATTTTTTTTTAAATCTTTAAAAGGCGCTTGGGCTTTGGGGTTCAGACCGGGGAATGTAGGATTTTTACCACACTAAAACCACCACGGTGGTCACCAATCTGCACCTATAAGGGGCACCGTTACCTCTCAAAAGACCGATCTGAATCCCCTCTGTGCAACGCTTGTTAGGGCACATCCCTGGCGAGACTGTTAAGGAGTCAACTAAGTACCTAGATATATCATTCATCTTTATGTGTAAACCAACAACAAAATCATTTTTCCATTTGGGAGCTGCGATACCTGACAGACCGACGAACAGCGGGTTGTATCAAACTTAAAAAAAAACCGACAATGTGGTGTGCGCTCCCTGAAACGCAAAGGTTTGCGTTCATCATCGCCCATCCATGGCTTGACCATGGTAAACTGTGCTTAATTCCGCAGATTGACTGTCCTCCGTGAGTTCCGTGACCTACACCGAGCCCCTTTTTATATAATTTTAAGATACCGTATAAGTTACCTACACCATTTTAAAATTTAATCACGTAATAATAGATAACAGACATTTATTTTTGAGTGTAATATACCGAACCATAACTGATAACGTTTTGTAAACAAAATATTATCAGATAAAATTAAAATTACTTGTTGATTAGGTAGATTCATTGTACTTTGTGTGTTACGGTCCACTGTCACATAGGTCCCGGGGCCGCGGGCCCGCTAATCTGCCCCCTATTGTCATTATTACCTTTGGAAGTCTAAAGTCTAAGTCTAGTCTTTTGGTTTGTCTAGTCTGGTTGACGTCATCACGTCAACGCCGGCTATCGCTGAAAACCAGCGCTGGGGCTCTGTCTCGCATAGGGTCATAGCATTATGTTGAGCGATTGCCGTTTTGCGTGGATGTGATGCATATTTCCCCCAACTCGTTCTTTTTGTATTTGTGTGTTTTTCTTAGCGTCATGTTTACCGCAAATAAACGTATTTTCTTTCTTTTTCTTTTAATCGAATTAATGGTCGCAGTACCTATATATATGTACAAGGTGTAAGTAATTCAAATAAATGAAAATCTCTTTACAATTTGTGGAACACTAAACGCCCCTCGACGTATTAAGGCGGTACCCTGAGCAAAATAACCTTGAGCATTCGTTCCCTCTTTGCCGCACCCCACCTCTACAATACTTCGCAAAACATTAGTAGCGCCTTCTGGCGAACAACTTACGAATACAAGTACAATCCACAGTCCTTAGAATTCACAGACACGGCATTAAATAAAATAAAAATCTTTCTATGAATTAAAAAACGTTGCGCATAAATAATGTTGATCATGAATGCAGTGACTATATGTATAGGTACTAACGTCCATGAATACTTTCAACTTTTGGAAGGAATAACGAAACGGCGATGCACTTCATGCGACTTTCTAACAAAAATTTCTTATAACAAAATAGGGGTCAAAATCTAAATTCAAGATAGCGCCTCCAAAATTTTTCAATTTTTTTATCATGGGTGTCGTTTCCATGGTTTTCGAGGGCATTGATAACGATTATGGGGTCAAATCGACATTCAAGATGGCGCCACCAAAAATTTGTAAATTTTTCGTCATGGGTGTCGTTTCCATGGTTTTCGAGGGAGCTGACAACGATCATGGGATTAAAATCAAAATTCAAGATGGCCCTATCTAGAAAAAGGCGATAGTTTTTTAGTTAACTGGTAGAAGTCGACACGTAAGAAAAAAGCAGTACGCCTCCTCCATGCGACTTTCTCTCTCTCTCGCTGCTTCTTTCTATTATATACAAGTGTATGTGCGCGAGTATCGAGATTCGAGCAGATGAGCATTTTGTGCGGCCGGTTGTTTATCCTAAATACTAAACTAAACTTCGTTCCTGATGGGGGCACACGTTTTTATACACATAACATACAACTATTCATGGTGGTCTATAATAAACATTATGCGGTGTTTATTTTTTAGATTTAAGGTGTTATTCAGACAGTGATAAAAGTATAAAAACTATAAATAAACAAAAAATAATTTTTATTATCATTTATTATTTTAAAGTAGGTACCTTTATACAAATTATTATTAATTTAACTATTTCTAGTTTACAAATCCCTAAATAGGTTTTCTCTTTCTGCAGCCTGATTCATGGATTCTTCTCTACATTTATGTAAAAAAACTTTTACCTCTTTATAATATTAGTATAGTTCGCTATAATGTGTCTTATTTGTACAGAAGTGAGGATAAAAACCAGTGCGGCAATGCCAGCCCGCGCCGCCGCCGCGGCTTGTAGAGATGAAAACACTTGCATAGGAAATCGATCTGTTTTGCTATATAAATAAGGAGCATAATCGTTTTTACGAAAAAAAAAGTACTTGGAAGTTCAATTTTTTTTTTGCACATACGATTGTGCTCCTTATTTATATGATGACATGGATCGATTTCCTATGCAAGTATTTTTGGTGTGTTCGGTTATGTTTTATTATGTTTAAGTACATAAATAGTAAAATAAGACGCATTCGCAAGGGTAATGAACATTCACTTTCACACAGAGGGTGTGTAATAGGAATGTGCTACATTTTAGGTTCTGTATAAGTCGCCAATTAAAATTTTTATGACATGTAATAAAATTGCACTTTAGCATGCTAAAAAGAAAAGGATTATATAAGTAGAATACTCACTCATTATTGCTTATTTCCATCGGTTGTATATTAGAAGTATCCATTAGAGGTGCATCACTATGGTTATTTTTAAGCTATTGCATAGCTTTTATCGCGGGCTTTGAGCGCGGCGACCGAATCAAGAAATTCCGTAACGAAAATAAAACCTAACACCCCGCACTCCGCCTACCATATAGCTCGGCCGAGCGTTCGCTTATCGTGTATGTATATGGTACGACTGTACTTGAATTAATATCAAAGAAAAAAAAAATACTGCATAAATAAAAAATAAATAAATAATTATAATTGCATAAGTTGATAAAAAATGCTATGCAATAGCTTTACCGCGGCAGTCCCCGAGTGCCACAAGTGTTTTTTTTTTATCTAAAAAGATTATTTATTTTAAAATACACTGAAATCAATACAATATGACAAGCATTGAACCACGTAAGTACTGAATCAATGTGAATGTTCATGTCTGTAGTTTCATAACTCTATGGCATAACACAAAAATAAAAAAATAAAACAAACATTAAACAAATATTACTATCTACGGATAATGTGACGTGTCACGTGATCGAGCGCTGACAAACGATACGTGTTTCACCCTCGAGACCTTTCGGCACACTGAATCCAGGTACGGGGCGCATGTGAATACGCCCAGATTTTAGTATAAAATCTTTATAAAATTAAATATTAGTCTTTTTAAAAAAAAATTGCTATAAAATGTTCTTTATTAAATTGTCTATCCATTAGTGTCAGTAGCAAAATTAAATAATGTTTACTTTACAAGGATAAGCATGAAATCGATATTCTTTTCTCATTTTTATGGTTTCGTTGAAAGGAGATTAATGAAGCATAGACTCCTTTAAAACAAAAAAGCAATGGACAGTTTTGGAGTCAAGATTATGTAGAAATTTAATGTATTTTTATTATTTGATATTCCTTATTAAATAACACGTTGATAGATCCTAAAAACTGCACAAAAAGCGGCTAGCGCGGCGTTTTGCTCGGGGGGACGCCTTAACAATAAAACTCTAGTGTCTCGTTCTGTGTTCTTTAATAGGTTAAGTAAGTCATCGGACTTTGGCCATTGTACTATCATTAAACTAGCTTATCTAACAAAAAAATATATAGGTATAACTTATAAAAGATCTACTTACTCAAGCAGATATATTTATAACTTAGGAGATAAAACCAAAATATTTATTTAAACACATAAACATAACATCATGCCTATATTCCTCCAAGGGCTCGGCAGAGGTTACCTACATTTCGCCAGTTATGTTTAAGTCCCATGTAATAGGGGGCGAGCCTATTGCCATCAACCGGACACAAACCCAGACTCCGTTCTATTTAAAGTATTATCAAAATACTTCAATAAATTAAATATTAGAAGAAAAAGTAGTAATAAAATAAAAATACAACTACCAAAATGCATAAATAATAGAAACACACATAGGTAAGCGCTCTTCATCTTCTCTCCTACTATTCAGTGACCGACAGGGTCCATACTTGTTTAATTAATTTTAAGCCTACCAACTGTTTTACTAACATTATGGATTGCAATAAAGAATTGAGAATTATGAATAACTTTATATGGGTCTGTAGCGGCATCTACAACGCCACATGCGAGCTATGCGTCACACCAACGTCACGCAAACAAAATCCTGCATCGCGCAAGCAGAGTTTACCGCGCAACTAGCATATATACAACGTCCCGACATAAATCGTCGGGCAGTTGCCCACCAGATACGAAACCGGTCTAGTTGGAGGATCCTCCCTTTTCTAAAGAAGATGAGTGTATTTTACACCCTGTTCCTCATACCTCTATAATTTGGTAAAAAATGAGAAGAAAACTAAATGCATAAGATTCGCGTTACCGAATGTTAGAAGTAGTAAATGTCACGTTGTATTGAATAAGGAGATACTAGAATTCGTCGAAAAAGCGGTTTTCCTGGGGATTACGCTTGATTCAAAGCTACAGTGGGGTCCTCACTTAACATCACTTGCAGGGCGGCTAAGTTCAGCCGCTTACGCTGTTTGGAAAATCCGTCAATTAACAGACGTGGATACCGCGAGACTAGTATATTTTAGTTACTTTCATAGCATCATGTCTTACGGTATTCTGCTGTGGAGACGGGCTACGGATATTGATTCTATCTTTATTCTGCAAAAGAGGGCTGTCAGAGCCATCTACAACCTCCGCAAACGCGAATCTCTAAGGGAACTGTTTAAAAAAATTAACATCATGACGGTACCTTGTCAATATATATATGAAAACATTATGTATGTTCGAAAAAATCTGCATCTTTTTAGTAAGATAAGTGACAGGCATAATTTCAACACTAGAAATAGGAACAAATTAGATCAACCACGTTTCAGGTTATCTAAACTACATACTTCTTTTATGGGGTACTGTGTAAAATGTTATAATAAAATACCACTCGATATTCTTCAACTAAATGAGAAGAAATTTAAAACATGCATTAAACGCACACTATCTAGACAAGCATATAACAAGTTCAATGACTATATAGTAGATAAAAATGCTTGGCTTAATGCTGGTCCTGCTCCACAGCCACTCGGGCGCACTAGTTAAAATTTGAATGTTTGGAAGAGATACTCCTTTCTTATTCCCCCTTTTATTTTTCTGACATTGCGAACTTAATGTTTGTTTATTTTTTATAAAATATGTTTTATTATTGAATAACTCAATAGATACTCGTATTATAATGACTCTTTTCTTTTATGTAGTAAAATAGCAAATACATAGCAAACTATAGTTTTGTATAATTTAGAAGCATTTTTCAATTTTGTAAATGTGAGTACTAATATGGATTCATTTATTATATAATTATGTTGATTTGACAGCATGGCAGTTAAAACTATGTCATGCTCACTTAAATGTCTCACTGTTGGTGGAGCGTGTGTTGGATCATTCGGTTCCCTACAAAATGGTTGAGCTGGATGGTGCTGATCCACGCGTCATGTTCGTGAACGGGCGCCGTCCAGTTGAGACTGGTCATCTCTTAGCTGCCACGGCTTATTTTTATTATTAATCTTATATTTTGAATTGTTTCTCTATATATTTTTTTCATTGTTCTCGCATATAGAAGCAACAAGAATAATGTACCGAAGATTTTGTAATATCTTGGTTTAAAAAGAGTGTCCTTGGAGTTTCTTGGCCGTTCTTCTCCATAGAGATCTACGTTTTGGAATGGGCAACTAGCTTCAACTTTCTGACTAACTGACCGACTCTTTGACAGTTCAAAAGTGCCTGTAAATGGTTTAATTGAAATAAATACTTTGAGTTTGAGTTATAGGTTCAACCCTGCAATCGCGAAAATAAATAGCTGTTTCCTACATTTTGTCGAGTTATGCGACTATGCGAACATACCTGCTCGCATGGTATAATAATATACTTCGCCAGGTATAGCATTCCGAGACACAGTGGCCACGTGGGTGTCACAAGCCTACGTCATCACCGCTGTGTTACCAGTAGTGTGTAATATTAACTCCCCAACCGCCTTTATCGCCTGTGCGAATCCGATAAAACAATGAGGTTTTAACTAACAATTACGTTGGTATATGTTTAAACCGAATCGTTATGTTTGATTAGAAAAACGAAACGACAATTTAAATGTTTTATATATATTTTTTAACAGAATGGTGACTGAAAATGTTTCCATTCTTCTTGTTTTGTTGCAATAAAGTGGCAACTGGATAGTGACGCAAGCATGTGTCACTCTCGGAATTCCAGACCTTGTTTTTTTAGACCATGCCTGCATGTATGGAGCAGCTGTGTTTTTTCTTTGAAGTGTTGTAATGATGAGTACAATGACGCCTTAAGTGCTTTTCAGTTATTTCAATTACATTTTGTAATGCTCAGACAGGAGGGCACGGCAATTCTCCTCTGGATTATTAAGGCTCCCAAAGACAGGCGCGACGCGACAGCGCTACACAAAGGCGCCGCTCGTCGCGCGACACCCGGTGCCTTTGTGTCGGCCGTCGCGTCGCGCCTGTGTGTACGAGCCTTTATCCTCTCGACACACTTATGTACAGCAACACGGGTAGCCTGCTTCTTGCCAGAAACATCACCGTCATCATTCAACTGCACGACGTCCACTGCTGGGGATGCCTCTACCAAGCATTGCCACCACAACCACGGGGCAATTGCGTAACACACTAACAGTAGGAATGGCTTTCATTTTGACAGTTCAACAACATTCATTGCGTTATTTACGTTGTTGAGCAGACAAATTTTTCGAACATATGAAGCAATGGATTAGCAATATCCTTCAAAATTATTCAGATTCTGATTAATAGTGTGTTACGCAATTATGGTGCAGTCCTGCACCGTCCACATCTAGCCGATTCTCCTAACCTTCAACAGGTCATCGATCCACCTCGTGGGTGGTTTACCCATAAGTAAGAAACTACGAAAACAGCTCGCACCGATTGTGTCAACCAACGTATGCAGGTGTACAAACTGGCGCCAATAGTTGCGTGACTTGCTAATCATTAAAACAAAAAACGTGCGCAAGCGCATTCTGCGCGGGATTCTCCTTGGTTTTAACAGTCCTTTAAAACAATTTCAGATAAACGGAGCGACAGACGAACGCGTAACCTATTTCGACATAATCCAGCAAGCGATGAACTTCGCTGTCTCGCTCAGTCGTATCGGCGTTAGAAAGGGAGACACGATCGGGCTGATGTCTGAGAACAGACAGGAGTTCTGGGGTGCTGTTGTAGGGGTTGCGTGCGCGGGCGCTGTGTTGACTACTCTTAGTACGGGGTATGTTAAAGGTATGTATGAAATCTATATAACATTGACTTGCTTAGACTGGAAGTCGATCTTCATATGAGTGGTCAGATAGTAATAATCTGACTAAACCTGCCTAGGGATGGTTTGTGACAAAGATGAGCCCGCCTTGGTTTCTTTGACTGCTTTATTGGTCTAGTGGTCTCAATTGCGACTGCTGAGCAAGAACCCAGACAGGGGATGGAACCCAGCACGGGTTCGATCCATAGGTCGGAACGGGTTCGATCCCCAGGTCGGAACTATTATTGGGTTTTACGTCAGGAAATTCTCAGAGTTAGTCAGTTTGGGCTTGTGTCTGGTTATTGCATGTTAATAGACTCGCCCCTTACATAAAAAAAACTGTGTAGTCTTTTGGAGAATAACCACAGAAAATCCGAATAAGTATAGGGTTATTTTTAGTTTTTAATTTTTGATCTTTGATCCGCGGGGTAATTGCGTAACATACTAACACTAGGAATGGCTTTCATTTTGACAGTTCAACAATATTAATTGCGTTATTTACGTTGTCGTGCAGACAAATTTTCGAACGTATGAAGCAATAGGTTAACAGTATCCTTCAAAATGATTCAGATTGTGATTGATAGTGTGTTACGCAGACTGCAAAGTTAACGAGGCGCAGGCCCTGCAGTCTCGACAAATATAACGATAAAAATCGGTCGTTAAGTCTAATTGATGTCAAATTTCTTTAATATATTTTCAACCCTATGCTTTGGAATTAAAGTTGAAAACCTATTAAAGAAATTTGACATCGATACGACTTAGCGACCGATTTTTGTCACTGTCTAATGTCGACACTACCGGCCCAGGAAGAGTTGAATTTGCATTCAAAGCAGCTGTGACCCCTTGGAAATATCGATTCGTATAGTGTGTAGGTAACCAAATACTAATCTAATACTTGTATGCTCTATTTCAGGAGAAATAATCCACGTAACAAACATATCGAAACCAAAATACATAATCTGCTCTCCAATAATGTACAAGGCACACGCAAAAACTCTAAAATCCTTGAATTTCGTGAAGAAATTCATCTTATTCGGCGAAGAAAAACAACATGGCGTCCTAATGTACAACGATATGGTTTTTGAAAATAACGGTCAGATTAAAAACGTGAAGTATGAAGACTTTCATTCTGTGGAAGTGCAGGGACAGTCAGATACATTATTTATTATGTATTCTTCTGGGACTACTGGACTGCCTAAAGGTGTTATGTCAACGCATTTAAATGTCATTACCGCGTGTTCTTTGTAAGTTTTTTTTTTCAATTACTTGAAAAACATATATGAAAAACACAGCTGAATATAAATAAATATAAAACTAATAATAACTATAATATATAGCTAAATATAATATATCCTTGGAGACTTGGCAAAACATGCCTTAGACGATATACAGAACGGTGTAAGAGACATCGACGCGTAAACTGATACAGTGAATTCAGCACATGGTTCCAACGTAGAATAAATAACCGACGATAAATTAAAAATTTACACACGGCTATAAATCAAGCTATACATTTCCAGTATAAGTTGATCTCGCATTGTATAGGATTTCCGTACAATGAGAGGTCAGCTTATACTGGAAATGTATAGCTTGATATGTAGCCGTGTGTACCTATTGAACTCATCGTAATAGCTTACGCGTCGATATCCTTGCACCCTGTATATAGGATTAACAACAACAACAACAACAAGACAACACACACAAGATATAATCAATTAAAAGCTCCTACTAACAGGCGCGACACGCGATGCGACACAAAGGCACCGCCTAGGCCTGTCGCGTGCGATTCGCGTCGCGTGACGCGCCTGTTTGAAGGAGCTTTTAATTGATTATATCTTGTGTGTGTTGTCTTGTTGTTGCTGTTGTTCCCTTTATTAATATCAGTAGTTTAACATAATTGAAACTTCTTAATTTATATTAATAAGATCGTCAAACTCAGAAATATTGGTGAAAATACGTGAAAGCCCTCTTAAGTGTTTTCACTTTTAATTTTATTTGATCGTATGGTGCTCTGTAAAATCAGTCAGCTGTTAAAAGTGTTCTACGAATATAAAAATAGAAGATTACAGCGCTCTATGGTTGCAAACGCAACTGCTGATCCTGGGTTCGATTCCCGCTGCGTTAGTGGTATTTTCCAACTAGAACTTATCTGTTGCAGATTTTGAATTCGTGCCCAAATGACAATATTCACTGATCATTTGTTTACTATCGGTTCATAGAAATCTTTTGTTTACATGAAGTGCCGGGGCGCCCCGTGGCGCGCCGACAAAAATATGTCCCGGGACAAGCGACGTACGGGTCACGTCGATACCAGGACAATTCAGTGGATATATTCCTTTTTTCCATGATCTTTATTATATACCTATGGCGAAAAACTCTTTCAAACAAACAACCGCAATGTTTTATGTTGCTTTGACTTTACAGACCAGGAAATACCGACCCCAAGATCATTGGGATCACGATAACCCCCTGGTACCACGTCATGGGTCTGGTGGGGACACTGACTGCCTTCGTCACTGGCAGAACAGCGGTCTACCTCGCGAAGTTCGATGTGGACACGTATTTGAAGACCGTTGAGAAGTATCGGGTGAGTAACAAGAATAGACTTTTAAAAAGTTACTTCAGTTTTTTCGGAGACCCAGTTTTTGAAAGATTGATCAGCACAAAAGTTTGGTATAAGTACTTACGTTGTAAAACTCATGATATCATCTGTCTAGCCCACGGAGTATAGAAAGAATACTCCGTGGTCTGTCTAGCCTTTTACCAACTGAGTTGGGGTCGGCTCCCAGTCAAACCGGATGCAGCTAAATACCAGTATTTTACATGTAGCGACTGCCTATCTGACCTCCACAACTCCCTGGTAAGACTGGTTGTCAGACTTTCGGGCTTCTGAAGACCTGTATCAACTTTCAAAGATCCATGACAGCCGGGACCAACGGCTTAACGTGCTTTCCGAGGCACGGAGGGGTCTTGGTCTATAAAGATGGTCACCCATCTATTGACCAACCGCGGCAAGCGTAGCTTAACCTCATCGATCGTTCTATGCGGCTGTTATTACTTAGCTCATGATAATTGCTGTGATTAGTTTGTAGCGGTATCTACATCGCCACATGCGAGCTACACGTCACAATGACGTCACGCAAGATCCTGCATCGCGCAAGCAGAGTTTACCGCGCAACTAGCATATATACAACATCCCGACATCAATCGTCGGGCAGTTGCCCACCAGACACAACACCCGTCTGGTCGGAGGATCCTCCCTTTTCCATAGAGTATGAGTGAACTTTACACCCTGTTCCTCATACCTCTATACTGTTGACCAGGAACAAGTTACAACCAACAGTTTGACCTGGTACAAGTTTACCGAACTAACAACAGCTAATCAAATAATTTGATTTAAGATTTTACAACGGATTAATCGGTTCAAGGATACTGAAAAACTCACAGTACAAGTTTGATTGTATTACGTCTGGGGGCGCTTCCTGTCATGCAGTGTTAACGGGGATGCGTTAAGGAAGCCCGCGAAATTTAAATTTACTTACATTTTTTGCAATTTGCAGGTCAGTGTCAGGTTATATGTTGATTAAAATATTATTCGCGGCCGCAACAAATATGGCTTTACAGAATTATAATCATTAGTATCAGCAATACAACTCCTTCAGTTAGAATTGGCCTCAAATGTCAAGATTTCATGAAATAGTCGTTCAATAGGGTAATATGAACTTATAGAGATGTATTGATGATTTTTGTGATTATCCTAGTAATCCTACTAATATTATAAATGTGAAAGTGTGGATGTTTGGATGTTTGTTACTCAATCACGCTAAAACGGCTGAACGGATTTGGATAAAATTTGGCATATGGGTAGACTATGACCCTGATTAGGACATAGCATACTTTTTATCCCGATATTCCCACGGGATCGAGATTTCTGCGAGTGAAACCGCGGGGGGCAGCTATAATATTATAAATGTGAAAGTGTGGATGTTTGGATGTTTGTTACTCAATCACGCAAAAACGGCTGCACGGATTTGGATGAAATTTGGCACATAGGTAGACCATGACTTGGATTAAAACATAGGATACTTATTATCCCGATAATTCATCGGGATCGAGACTTATGCGGGTGAAACCGCGGGTCGCAGATAGTAATTCTATAAATAAAGATTTGCTACGGCCGCGAATCATATTTAGATCGACATACAGCCTGATACTGACCTGTAAATTGCAAATTGGTATTATAACAATATGTTGTATGTTGTTGGTGTTATGTGTTGTTAACATAACGCCTGTAGTACCCGAAAGGGTTAGGCAGAGGTGCACCTACAGTGCACCCACATTTCGCCAGTTATACTTAAGTCCCATGTAATAGGGGGCGAGCCTATTGCCAGTAACCTTCCACAAATCCAGACTCTGGCTGCTACTAAGAAACTCCAGATGGAAAAACCCAATAACACTGTCCAACCCGGGTATTGAACCCAGGACCTCATGCTCATGTATAATAATAATTATTATTATTTATTTATTCCCCAGACAACTAACTGGATCCAATTTATTAATTATTATTTACAATTTCAGATGTTAGTTAATAATTTAACTTATTTGCTATGTCAGTACTTAAATTCTACTACCGACAGGGTGATTTTTATAAGATGCCTCATTATGGGGCTTTCGTCCGGCCCATCAGCAATAGGTTTCAGGAGGTTTTTGGCACTGTCATAATAATTACTATTAATAATATGTAGGACGGTGTGTCCATGATTAAGTGCTCCGTTCGAGTTTCTAACTAATCGGGCAAGAACAATATTCTAATCATATCTCGTTACTCGGAAGTCCGGACTTGATTGATTAGCAAATATCTTTTACTATCCGCTCGGATGCATGAAGTAATAAGTAACCAGGGTCGTCGCCTATAGTTGAAGTTTAGTAAAAAACCGATGGATATTTTCGAATAAAATTTTATTTAAATTATAGCAAACAAACAGTTCATTTATCAAATTAAATTTCATTCGAAAACATCCATCGGTTTCTTACTAAACTTCAACTATATCCGACGACCCTGGTTACTTATCTCTTTTGTTGACTGTACCTACTGCGTATGAGAACCAAATTAATTATCTAGCGAGAGCTAATAAATCCATGATCTGTAATTCCAGGCAGTCCAACTGACAGTGGTACCACCGGTGCTGGTGGCAGTGTGTAAGGACCAGTCTACGTACGACCTGAGTTCAGTGAGAATAGTCCAGTCAGGTGCTGCTCCTCTTCACAAGGATACTATCAACTCTGTTAAAAAGAAGTAAGTTCCTGATAGAAAACTTTAGTTTTAGTGGTAGGCAACTTGGGTTCGTGGCCAAATGATAACAGCCGCAAAGGTCGATCGAAGGTTAAGTGACGCTTGTTGCGGTCAGTTCGTGGATGGGTGACATATCGAGAACCCTCCGTGCCTCGGAAAGCAGGTTAAGCCGTTGGTCCCGGTCTGTCTGTCTGTGAAGATCTTAAAATTAAATCAACAGAGGATCTCTGGGGAATGTCTGTAAAAGTCTGTAGATCTCTCATCGAAACCATTGCTCCCTATTTAGCTTTCATATTTAACACCAATGTAGACCAAGAAGTTTTTCCGGATCTTTTGAAACACAGTAAAGTAGTTCCGTTGTTCAAATCCGGTGATAGTAAAGAACCCAACAATTATAGGCCTGTGTCAATTCTGCCAGTTCTCAGTAAGGTGTTTGAAAAGTTCATGCTTAATCAAATGTTACGTCACTTTAATAAAAATTCCATCTTTCATGAACAACAGTACGGTTTCACCAAAGGGCGCTGTACCACTGACGCTGATGTCACCCTACTAAAGAACATTTTTAACGCCTGGGAAGGAGCACAGAATGCCATTGGAATCTTTTGCGACCTCTCTAAGGCTTTCGATTGCGTAAACCATGAGACACTTCTGCTGAAACTAGAGCACTATGGGATTAGGAATTCAGCTCTTGATCTACTAAGGTCATACCTGAAAGATAGAAAGGTTAAAGTTCAAGTAAACGGCATGAACTCATTAGGGTCTGAAATGACAATGGCGTTCCTCAAGGTTCGATATTGGGTCCATTCCTCTTTTTAGTTTACATTAATGATTTACCGCAATTACTGCAGAATCAACCGAAGATGGTGTTATTTGCAGATGACACATCATTGATCTTTAAAGTAGACCGACGGTCACAAAATCTTGACGATGTAAATAACTCTATTCTTCAGGTCCAAGATTGGTTTATGGTAAATAATTTGGTACTAAATGAAAAAAAAACCAAATGCATTAGATTTAAATTACCTAATGTTAGAAGTTGCGAATGTGAAATCATATTGAATGGAGAAAAACTAGAATTTATTAATCAGACGGTTTTCCTGGGAATCACGCTAGACGAGAAATTACAATGGGGACCCCATATAACATCTCTTGCGGGGCGGTTAAGCTCGGCCGCTTATGCTGTTAGGAAGATAAGACAGTTAACAGATGTAGAAACCGCGCGTTTGGTCTATTTTAGCTACTTCCACAGCATTATGTCATGTGGCATTTTACTGTGGGGTCGGGCTGCTGACATTGAATCCATTTTCATTTTGTAAAAGAGAGCTGTCAGGGCCATTTACAATCTATGTCGTCGCGAATCTCTTAGGGTACTATTTAAAAAGATTAATATTATGACGGTACCTTGTCAATTCATTTATGAAAATATTATGTATGTAAGAAAAAATCTACATCTTTTTAATAAAATAAGTGATAGACATAATTTTAATACTAGAAATAAAGATAAAATAGATCAACCATTTTTTAGATTATCTAAAGTACATACATCTTTTATGGGGTACTGTGTTAAATGTTACAACAAAATACCTTGTGACATATTGCAATTAAATGAAAGAAAATTTAAAACTCATATAAAAAGTACACTTTGTAAACAAGCATATTACAAATTAGAGGATTATATCCTAGATAAGAATGCTTGGAAACATGCTGGTCCTGCTCCATAGGACAATCTAGAGTCTAGACAAAATCAAAATGGTTGCTAATTTAGTTATATAATTTATAATTTTTATGACATTGATTGTTACATTATGTACTTAACTACTTTAACCCACACACTAAATTATTACTTGTTAAAATTTTGGAAACATCATCCACTTTTCAATATTTGTAAATATGTGAGCACCATGTAGATACATGGTGCTCACATAATTAATTTACCTGCCTTTGCATTATTTTTAATTCTTTTTACCGATTGTGGTATGGTAATTTAATTCTAGGTGCATCGTCTTCACATATGATTACATAATTAATGAGAACTTACATAATATTTTAAAAGAGTAACGGTGGAGTTTCTTGCCCATTCTTCTCCATACGAAACTACCTTTTGGAAGGGGCAACTAGAATCAATTCAATTTTTTTGTAAATTTTGACGTTCAAAAGTGCCTTTTATGTGCCTATTTGAAATAAAGGATTTTGACTTTTGACTTTTGTCATTCGCAGATCTTTGACATTCGTTACACGTTGTCAGACGCCCAAAATTCTGACAACCAGTCCTACTCAGGGGTATCGTGTTACCCAGTAACTGGGTTGTTGAGGTCAGATAGGCAGTCATTTCATGTAAAATACTGGTATTCAGCTGCATCCGGTTAGACTGGAAGCCGACCCCAACATAGTTAGGCAAAGGCTAGGCAGATTGATTGAGGCTCTGTTTATGGCAATGCAAGAAGAAACATCAGAATCTCATAAAAAATACTACTCAAACTATTTATTTCAATTAACACAATTGGGTACGAACTTTGAATTGTCAAGCATTCAGTTGGTCAGCAAGATGAAGCTAGTTGCCTATTCCAAGGCGTAATCGGTTTCTATGGAGAATAACGGTCACCCTTATAAATAAAATAAAACACACACGCACACAAACACGTCAAACTTATAACACCCCGTCGTTTTTGCGTCGGGGGTTAAAAAATAGTTAATGGCTAAAAACTTTTGGGATCTGAATTTAAGTAGATATACGGGAATTTATAAAGCCACTGTTTTGTTCATCGCAAATGCGAGTGCTAAGACTGGGTCCCGTGGGTTCGGTACCACATCCTAAAGTCTGCTCAGGGCTGCCACCCAGAATTTCACCGTTATCGAAACCATGACCAGCAGCCGCGTGTCCGATTAATGGCAATAGGTTCTCGTCCTCTCTTACATGAGACTTTCCATAACCGAAATAAGGGTATTCTATACAATGAGATATTTGTGGTAGCCCGGTCGGGAAATACGGGCGTGCTTATGATATTTAAGTGGGTCCAGAATCTTTCCAAAGCTCGAAAACTCTGCTTAAGGCGTTGCAAAAGTTTTTGAACCTTAGGAATCGGGTAATAAAGCTGTATTTCTATCAATTCCAGGTTCCCCAACCTACAGGGGGTGTACCAGGGCTACGGATCTACGGAGATGACGCTGGCAGCTATGAGGTTCATCAGAGATGACCCGAACATTCACAAGACTGGAAGTGTAGGGCGTGTGGTTGCTAATACCGTAGTAAAGGTTGGTCTACCTTCTTTACCTTTAGTTTTCCCTTTGGAGAAAGATTCCACACTTAAGGTCTAATTAGGAGGAATACAGGTCGCGACACGTCCGTCTATTTCGCATTTTTGTATGCAAACGGATTTAGTAACTTATTCAGTGTAGTGTGATCAGAAGCTTTCTAAATATTCCCGCTCTTTATTAAAAAGATGACTTAATGCAGTCAAGTGGAATTAGCCCTTTCTTCTGTAAAAACTCACTACCAAACTCACTATCAAACTCACTACCAAACTGACTATCAAACTCACTATCAAACTGACTATCAAACTCACTATCAAACTCACTATTAAAGTCAATAGCAAACTGACTATCAAACTCACTATCAAACTCACTATCAAACTGACTATCAAACTCACTATCAAATTGACTATCAAACTCACTATCAAACTCACTATAAAACTGACTTTCAAACTCACTATCAAAGTCAATAGCAACCTGACTATCAAACTCACTATCTAACTCACTATCAAATTGACTATCAAACTCACTATCAAAGTCAATAGCAAATTGACTATCAAACTCACTATCAAACTCACTGTCAAACTGACTATCAAACTCACTATCAAACTCACTGTCAAACTGACTATCAAACTCACTATCAAACTCACTGTATTTCATTGTAAAAATGATTTAATAGCCAATAAAGTGAGTTCGAAATTGAATTACTAGTTAACATAATAACAGCGCAGTCTGCAGTACCCATTCCGTGACATGCTTGCAATGAATGATAGCTTTAATCATTTTAATCAATAGTCATGCATGACAACGAGAATCTATGCATCCTTGTTGTTAATTGCTTTGTATTAAAGACTTTACCTTTCAAACCTGTCTACAGGTATACTTAGGTGTTTGATGCTACGCGAGGTAACAAACAACGGAAGTATAGATCTAACCAGATATAAAAAAATCTTTCCTGAACTTTCCAGGTAATCGACCTGGAAACAGGCAAACCTTTAGGCCCAAACGAGCGCGGCGAAATATGCGCAAAAGGAGAGCTGTTGATGAAAGGCTACGTGGGCCAGAACAGGGGGTCAGACTTCGATGATGAGGGGTTCTACAAGACAGGAGACGTGGGGTACTATGACGAGGACCGGTACTTCTTTATCGTGGACCGGCTGAAGGAGCTTATCAAGTATAAGGGGTATCAGGTGAGATTCTTTGATGGTCATTTATGTTTTCTCAAACATGCTTGAAAATTCGAGCATTATTTTGACAACCTTCTTCGAAATAAATCGAAAATGCTGTACCGGTTAAATACATGCGAGTATTTATTTTGCAAATATGGGTACAAAACACGGAGACATAAAAAATAAAATTAGCAACAGCCATATTTAATCAGAAGGCATGCAAAACTATAAAAATACACGAGATATGCTAATTACATAATAATAAAGATATACAATGTCAATATAAAGCTCTATTTCCGTCCAATACCAAGAGCTAATACCATTTGGTATTAGTTTATTTCCGAATTTATTTTCTATTCCCGACGAGTACCACATTTTAAAACCAATACCAAAACAAGTTTGAAGAAATCAGATACAGTCAGGTTCAATAAAATTAAAATGCTTTGAGTGATTTTAAGTAATGTTTAACCTACCTGCCTACCAAATTAACTTCCAGCGATCGATCTCTGGTTGACTGTAATACTAACAGCTAAGCTGTGTTAAAATGAATTACAGAACTAAGTTTCCGAAAACATAATAAATGTTCCCGAAAATCCTAACCCTAGACGGTCGACGTCAGTGGCATCCCGAGGTTCGGTTGGTTAGGTTCCTCTAAACCCTTTAGACAGAAATATATATTTTAAATTTATATTTAGATTACCCTAGATTTCGGTAAAACGCAATTTAAATAACACTTTGTGTAGCTGAGTGTACAAAAAGTCACGCTTTGGTATTCGTTAGTAATAGATTTTTTATTTAAAAAAATGTGGTACTCGTTGGGAATAGAAAATAAATTCGGAAATAAACTAATACCAAATGGTATTAGCTCTTGGTATTGGATGGGAATAGATCAATATAAAGAGTGTCCTTGGACTTACTTGCCCGTTCTTCTCCATAGAGATCTACGTTTTGGAATGGGCAACTAGCTTCAACTTTCTGACTAACTGACCGACACTTTGACAGTTCAAAAGTGCCTGTAAATGGTTTAATTGAAATAAATGCTTTGAGTTTGAGTTTGAGTTTATTGATTAACTATAATTACAATTTAATTATAAGTGCTTCAATAGTCATTTATATTATACACAATTCGTATGCAGTCAATTTATTTCATATTGGAATTAAATTGAAATTAAATGTCATATTTTTCAATTTCTAATCATTATAAAAAGTAATCAAGAAATTTCTTTCTCCTTTAATAATTCCGTCACACTATAATACGCATTGTCTACAAAAAAAAATCGAAGTTTTCTTTTATATATATAACGTCAAGTTTGTTCTTTCCAACTACTCGGTAATCTTTATATTATATATATAAAAATTACGTGTCACGTTGTTTGTCCGCGATGGACTCCTAAACTACTGAACCGATTTTAAATTTGATTTGCACACCGTGTGCAATTTGATCCAACTTGAAAGATAGGATAGCTTACATCTCAATTTATAGTCGCAATATTATTTAATTGCAAATTATTTGACATTCACAATTACTTGTTAGCTCCAAACGATTCTAACAGATGGCGATATCTGTTGACTGGATTGAGTAAGTATTCAATAGATGGCGCTATGTTAAAAATACAAACGTTTCATATGCTACAATTTAATAAAGAGAAAAGATATGATTGTTTGTTTGCATTGAATAGGCTCCGAAACTACTGAACTGATTTCAAAAATTCTTTCACTGTTGGGAAGCTACACTATCTCTGGGTGACATAGGCTATATTATATTATGCTTTGCTTCCCGGGCGAAGCCGGGGCGGGTCGCTAGTTTATTATAAATGACTGGCGTCAGGTAGCAGACACTTTTGGACATTAAAGTCGTTCTCGCACTAGGGAGACAGCCTACTATTATCACGCCTATTTCGTGGACTACGCCAGCTATGCGGTCAAAACGATCAGGGTTCAACTTTACAAACACTGCCATTTCTAAAATATAAATATGCATGGTAAAGTTAATATTTTATTCTATTTAAAATATGGCACGCAGCTATCAGTTGTTTGCTGTTTTAAAATGGATCGTATTTAAAATCCATATCTGTCGTGTTTAGCGGCCAGCGATGTTAATATGAAAATCCATATCTGTCGTGTTTAGTGGCCGAATAAATTACTACGAAAACTCATATCTGTCGTGTAATTCTAAAATGGAACGAATTTTTTACTTCGACCCACGGCAAGCAAGGAGGTAACTTATCAAAGATTTTATTTAAATCTCGAACTGGCTTAGCAAATAGAGCTGTTTAAAGTGAAAACGAAACAAATGAACATATTGTCGCAAGAAAAATTATCGTCGTTCGTCATTGATACTGAAAATAATTAATTTACTTAGTTTGAATTTCTGCGTATTATTTGAGAAAAGTACTATACAAGCCTTGGCCGCACCCAGGCATTGACGGACTCACGTAGCTGTGCCTCGGCTTCGCCTCGATCCACATTTTCACGTTCGTCCATCAATACCTCTGTTATCGGCCGCTGCAGTAATGTACTACAATTCGTCGTTAATTTGATTTTTAACATCCTAATCTTTGATAGATAGATAGATAAATCGTTTATTTGGTGAACATAAGAGACATAACACAACATACAATGCTCGATTAAATAATAATTTAACGTGATTACAATTTAGTTATATAGGTACAAAGTGCCAATATACAACAAGAGAGGAAAAAAAACAAAGAAAGACATAAAATAGTGACGATGACACTTTGTGTCACAAATTAAAATATAAATGAAAATAACGTGCGGTGGAATACAAAAGTGCGGTCTGCGTCTCAAAGTGGCACCAAATGAGAGTCCAGCTCAGCATGTGTCAGACAAATATACCTGACGCTGGTATTCTACTGGATCCATGTAGTGACCTTTGGTCCGGAGTACTTAGTGTAGTTACCATCAGTGTGATAATAAATCTGGAAACGTGCTTATTTGGAAGTCGTATTTCCGTAATCGGTCGGTGTAAAAGGCCAAGGTTGGCAAACCGATGGTTCAAGATATTTTTACCTGGGGAACTCTGCCTATGAAGACGACCACAAATGATAAATGATTTTATTTCTGTAAGTAGGTTTGAACAAACACTTTTACACGTCAATCATATTTTAAAAACTAGATGAGGTCGGCGTTTCCTATCTGACTACTCTGAGAAGAAAGGCCGAAACAAACTCAGAGGTCACAGTCTCTTTTAAAGTCCAGACATAATCTTGACACACAGAAGTTAAAAACGTTGATGGTTAAAAATCATCGTACTAGTGAGATCATTTTTACCACATTTCGTCATAATGGTAATGTTATCTTCGTTTGAGGTGCATGAACACATCATCATCATCCATTCTTCTTCTCGTGTCACTGGCACGTCAGTATTTCAAATGTGTTTAGCCCAACTTTTGCCATTTCGGCGGCGTCGTCGATGGAAGCGCGTCCTCATCCATTGACGAAACTTAAAATACCACCACCACTGACTACCTGCATTATTGTCTCTCCTTCTCCCTTGAATCCATCCAAAGGTTGTCTGTAAAATATCGCTTTTAGCGATAAGACCGCCCATTGTGTCACCCTGTGTAAAATGTCTACATTTATATCTGTAATTTTTATGGGGTAGATAATAAAGAGTATTCTATTCTATTGATCTATTCTATTCTTAAATTCATCCAGTTACGCTCTCCCCGGAAACAACATTACTACCGTTTCATCTGAGTATGCGCCGCTATTCTCGTGCAGCTCGTGTTAACTCGAATCCTGGTGAAATATACACATTACACAAGAGAATAAGAAAATCGTATTTAACATCCTAATCCTAACTAATATTATAAATGCGAAAGTAAGTTTGTTTCTTTGTTTGTTACCTTTTCACGCCAAAACCACTGAACCGATCATCCCGAAATTTTGCATATACGTTGTCAGGTGTACAGAAACGGACATAGGGTACCTTTTATCCCGAAAAAAAGTACTGTTCCCGAGGAAAACAACAATAACTTTCTTATGATAATAGATGGCGCCACGTGTCTTCCGATCATGATTGAATTATAACCCGAATTGATAGTCAAAGTCTAAATTAACGCGAGCGAAGCCGCGGGCAAAAGCTAGTCGTATTATAAACAACACACAATAAAGTTATTTATTTACTAGCTTCAGCCCGCAACTTCGTCCGCGTGAAATTTCTTGTTCCTCCGACCCGTACTTCGTCTTCGCTCAGCTTTCTTTCTGACCTTTTTTCTTTTTGCTCGGCTCCTAATGGTCCTATCGTGATGTTAAGTGGCTTTTAGCCTTTCTGAAGAATTGGGCTATCAAATGCAATAACAATTTTTCAAATCTTACTGGAAGTTCCAGAGGTTAGCGCGTTCAAACAAACCAACAAATAAATTCTTCAGCTTTATTAGTATAGATTTGTAGTTAATTTAAACGGTAAAACACCGATTACACTAATTAATATATGAGTAGATACATAAAAAAGTTACCTACATAACGTTGAAAATTGTGTTCCGCATAAGTTAAAAACTAACATGGAAGTATAAAATAGTCTACTGGGCCTTGCATACTTTCGCTCACAGAACACCAGACATATACGCTTATCTTCATTCAGGTCCCCCCAGCCGAACTAGAAGCAGTACTCCTGCAGCACGAAGGCATCAGGGACGCAGCAGTCATCGGCATTGAGGACAAAACAGCCGGGGAGGTGCCTCTAGCGTTTGTGGTAGCTCAGCCAGGGAAGACCTTGACTGAGAAGGAAGTTAAGGAGTTTGTGGCTGAGAGGGTAAGTACGGATAGTGGTTTTTTTTGGTGGTGGACAGCCAAGTATGGAGTGACAGTTTTGGCTTACTGCATTACGCCCATTGCATTCGATTAGGACCTTAGCAGACATAGCCAGCTTTCCGAAGCTTGATACAGTGACTGACGGAAAAGCAATCGATAGAAACCGCGCCATTTTGCGTAGACGAACTTTTTGACAATACTGCTATACTTACTAATGTCCGTTTTTACTAACAAAAGGCGACACACAAATGAATGCCTAAATATAAAAGTTCGCTTTTGAATTTTCAACGTTCGGATCAGCTCCGAAAGTTGAATATCTAACAGCACGCTTCTATTTAGGCCTTCATTTAAATGTCCCCTAGTGTTAGTGAAAACTGGCATAAGTAAAACTTCAACTTTAGGTTCGAAGCCTAAAGTTGAAGTTTTATTTACGCCCGTTAATGGCCCGAGGTACTCGTACGAAATAATTAAATTGCCATTTTAGCCACTAGAACCGTCAAATCGGACAAAGTGGATATTATGATCATAATTAAAACATACATACATACAACTCACGCCTTCTCCCAGTGTGGGTAGGCAGAAACTACAGAACGCCACCTGCTGCGATCCTTACATATCCCTTTCGCCTGTTTACGTTCATACATCTGGTCATACACATAGCTGGGCACCGTTAATCAAATAGTTAACTTCGTTAATCGCTAATCCGTTACTAAAAATGTTAACTTCGTTAATCGTTAAAGCGTTACATTTCGGAAGATTTAACGGAAGTTAACGTTAATCGTTAACCCGTGATAGAAATTGCATTTTATATGTCGTAGTGTTAGTGATTTACTTATTAAAAAATGGTATGGGCTGTGGAAGTTTAGGTATGACATGAACCTGCCGGGGTCGCGGATTGTTCGAAAGAGTTACCGTGGCTCTGGCGCACAGGCAACTGAAGGAACACGGGTGGGTTTTAGTCAGTAAGAGTCTGACACGCCCTTCCGCTCCGCCCAGAGCGGGAGAGGTCATTTGATGATTTCCCAACCAAAAAAAAAAAAAAAGAAAATAAAAAAAAAAAGGTATGACATGAAAAATTAATAAAAGAAGTATCATTAGAATTTGTAATAATATTTATTTAGAGATTGTCAGAACGTGTATTTCGCGGCGCAGCGCGGTCCACGCGTTGTTCTTTTAGCAAATAATAGGTACTTAATTAATGATTAGCGGACGGATTAATTGATTAACGGACTTATGGAAAGTTAACGGAAGTTAATGAGTCCGTTAACAATTTTTAAAGTTAACTTAAAAGTTAATCCGTTACTGAAAATGTTAACTTCGTTAATTAACGATTAACGGATTAACGGTCTTGTGCCCGACTTTGGTCATACACGCACGCCGGTTGCGAGTACTACGCACCTGACCTTTCTGAAGAACATCACCAATAAGGTCACCATACAGGGTGGCAGGGACATCGACGCACAGACTGAAACCATGAATTCAGCACATGATTCTAGACCTCCTAACGTAAAAATCTTTCGTCGGTTATCAAAAAAAAATCTGCAGTTTCATAGAAAAGTGTCTACGCGGTCAAAATGTATGGAACAGCAATTTTTTTATTTAATAACCAACTAAAAATTTCAACGGGGTGTTCAGTAATGGGCAACTCGCCGTCCGGTAAGGACCAGGCCCGGGTCGACGGCGCGTCGTGTGCCACGCGCACCTCAAAGAGATGTCAGCATAATTGACGGGGTCCGATAGGGCCGATGCCTGCCGGGGTCGCGGATTGTTCGAAAGAGTTACCGTGGCTCTGGCGCACAGGCAACTGAAGGAACACGGGTGGGTTTTAGTCAGTAAGAGTCTGACACGCCCTTCCGCTCCGCCCAGAGCGGGAGAGGTCATTTGATGATTTCCCACACAAAAAAAAGGGGTGTTCAGAATCATGTACTGAATTCATGGTTTCATTCTGCCAGCCTGTATGTCAAATCGGACAAAGTGAATATTATGATTATAATATGATATATTATCATATGTCCACTTTGTCCGATTATCATAATATCATATATCCACTTTGTCCGATTTGAACAAGGTTATTCCGCAGGCTCTCGTCATGATATCAGCCAACACTGTTTTTAATTTTAAAATGTAAATGATTAATTATAAATCTGTAATTCGTATGGTGTACATAATTATAGAGTATTATATTATATTCTTTTCTTTTTCAGTTATCAAACCCCAAACACCTCCGCGGCGGTGTGCGCTTCGTGCAACAGATACCCAAGTCACCGAGCGGGAAACTCCTGCGCAAAGAACTCAGGAAGATGCTGAAGACTGCTAAGAGTAAACTGTGATTAAATTATGTAAAGCTGTTAATTTATAAGTGCTTAAAGCTGATAATTTGCAAGTTAATCTAAATTAAAGTTGTCTGAGGGGATAGAAGTATTCGCTTATTTTGAGAGCGACCCGAAATAAGAGAAATTTAAAGGTTTTTTTGTAACTGTCATGTTTCCTGATATTGAAATCTTGTAAAAGTATTACATTGTTGTAATTTATAGTTTGGTTATGAGTAAATTACGTTATAAATATTTTAAATCTTCTTTTTATAATATATATATACATATATATATATATTTATATGTATACCTATTTTGTTCTCGAAATCCATTTTCAGAGGCACAGGTTCTCTGAACTGCATCTTCGCCAAACTCTAAAACCGTAATTGCGTAGGTAGTTACGGTAAAGGTCGTCTGGAATAGGAAACCTTACATCATTCAAGGTGGTAGAAAAATAACTCTGGTCGTATTCGATCACTCAAGCGAATTTAGAATAATGCGATCAATAGCTGTCAGAGTTCCACAACAATTTTGACTTTGACTGTGCTTGAACACGGTTTAAGATATGCTGAACGCGTTCAGTGTCATTGGTGAAATTTGCTCTTACCTCCACAATTGATTGCGGCGATTGTTTTCATTCAAACAACCGTTATAAGTAATAAAATAAAAATATTTTATTGTCAGGCATCAAGGCCCATAGGGTGTTAGTATTACATCTTACTTAAAAACTATATTAGTAACATGCAGGAACACTAAACAGAAAGAAAAAAAAACGCAATCACAGGAAGGTTTAACAAGCTTTGTTGCCAACATGTAGCTAGGTAAACCTCCCCATTGTAGGCCTCTCCAGCCTCTCTGCAAACACCCTCAGAATGCTGTTGCTGCTTCCCCTCACTCGGGATATTACTGAGGCAACTCTTTTCCGCATTATTGCAAAATAGTCGTCAGTGTGCGCATCAGCGAACATACCTGACGCACTACAGTAAGGTGGAAGCCTCAACAGCGCCCTGAAGACATTGTTGTACTGAATGCGCAGGACATTGTCTGCTTTTAGGGTATGGTTATCCCAAAGACTGCTGATGTAAAAATTTTGGCAGTAGGCTTTAAAAACAGTTAGTTTCACGGGAACTGAACAGCCATGAAACCTTCTGCATATTATATTTCCCCTCACAGCAAGTGCCCTGCGCTCCCTTTCCATATCCAAGTCGTCTTTGAATTCTGCAGTAACAATGTGTCCCAAATATTTAAAATGGGCAACTCCCTGCAAAAGTGAACCATTTAGTTTTACAGGAGGGACAAATATTGGATTTTTATCCCTACCTCAAAACACCAACAGCTCACTTCTTGTAGGATTATATTTTAGCCCGTGCTGTTTGGCATATCCTTCACAAATGGAGAGTATCTTTCTAATTCCACTGATAGTAGGGTTCAGCAGCACCATGTCGTCTGCATAACTTAAGTTATTTAAACATACTCCATCTATATGACATCCGACATGAGTGCTGCTAAGCTCAACAAGCGGCTTATTGACATAAATATTAAAAAGCCTCGGGGAAGTTAGACCTCCTTGCCTAACGCCGCACTCGGGGTTGTACGGGTCTGATAACGCATTAGACCATTTGACGAAGTTCATCTGCTGGTTTTACGAAAAAGATAATGTAGACACTAATGCAGTAGGAACGGCCGCCTCCAGAAGATTCTCCCATAAGACATTATAAGAAACCAGGTCGAAGGCCTATAGAAAGGTCCAGGAAACAAGCATACACACGTTTTTTCCTGTTAGTATAATATTTGACAGTATGCTTCATCGCAAGTATAGCACTTTCAGTAGATAGGCCAGCACGTAATCCAAACGTTAAAGATTACTTGGATGACAAAAAGGTTTGGGGTTAACTAAGCTATTTACTTAAATGTACCCCCAAGCAATAATCCATTTTATACTGTGAATGAGTGTTTTAGAATTAAAAATGTAATTTTTTATTGATTTACATGACATAACTTATGGTATTTTTGATGACTTTTAGAGAGAAAACTGTCTGTGAATGTGAGTAGCATGCAGGCTACATTGAATATATGATTATTATTTTAATATTGTGAATGTGAAGACTATGTGGTCATAGTTGTTTTTTTTTTCTCCTCAGTTAATTTTAATCATGGTCTGGCAGTATGAGTAATTTTTGAGGCCTACCCAAATGTCTTTTCTTTGGTATTGTTCGTCGAATCGTTGAGGTCCTTAAGTTCTGAGTTGAGCTGCACGATTACTGACAAATGCGTGCAGTGACTGGACAGGTCCACTCAATCTGTGTGGTTTTTCCTCAAAAGACCATTTCAGACACAAATTTACATGGTCTTCACATGATCTGACCAAGATTATGTCTGGATTTTAAAAGAGACTGTGACCTCTGAGTTTGTTTCGGCCTTTCTTCTCAGAGTAGTCAGATAGGAAACGCCGACCTCATCTAGTTTTTAAAATATGATTGACGTGTAAAAGTGTTTGTTCAAACCTACTTCCAGAAATAAAATCATTTATCATTTATGTTCGGGAAAAAAATCTGCTCAACCACGTAAACAACGCAATGAATGTTGTTGAACTGTCAAAATGAAAGCCATTCCTACTGTTAGTGTGTTATATAACTACCCCACTGGATTAACACATGAGGGTACTTTTAATCCCGGTAGTACGTTCCCGTGGGTTATTTTCCGACATCCACGCGGGAGAAGCCGCTGGCCTCTGATGCCTCTGTTAAGAGGCATCGAAGATACGTTGCCTTAGCTATAGAGACATTACTGAAATGTTTCACGTGCCTCTACACCAGTACCCACATTTTTACCTAATGCTGATTACAACTTACCTACCTACTCAGGTACTGTCATATCTGCAATAAGCACCTCTTAGGGAGTAACTACATTTATTCAGTTCCTTTCGCGTTTTGCTGGACGATTTTCGTAATTTCTACACACTGAACACAATTAATGTAAATGTTAATAATTAATGTTAATTTTAATGTTAGTCTGAACTCTGTCGTAAGCATGCGCATAATTTTATGCCTGTTTGCCGCGAAAACTGAATAGACGCGGAAACCTGAACGGATGCGTACACATCTCCATACAAAATCGTCGTTTTCTGTGTTTCGGTGTTCTAAAGAAAGAACCACACAGATTGAGTGGACCTGTCCAGTCAGTGCACGCATTGGTCAGTAATCGTGCAGCTCAACTCGGAACTTAAGGAGCTTAACGATTCGACGAAGACATATGAAGCAATGGATTAGCAATAGGCTTCAAAATGATTCAGATTATTATATATAGTGCCATGGTGTCAGTTATAAACTATCTGTGTGCCAAATGTCATCCAAATCCGTTCAGCCGTTTTTGCGCCAATCCGGAATATACATCCAGTCAAACAGACAAATGAACAAAAATTTCTTTGTTACTATTTTATTATATGTATAGATATAGGATGTATAGATGTCCATACAGGCATACATAGTGCGATATCGGCGTCGTCGGTTTCCTCACGATGTTTTCAAAATGCCTTGAAAAAGGACACTAATAAGCTGAATAATAATAAGGTGAATATAATAAAAAAGCGACACTGCCAAAAACATAATACAGAAAAGGACATCCCAAGCAGCACATTAGCGGAAATTACATCCATAAACAAGCTATATTACAGTTAAAGGCTCTTATGTAGCTATACTAATGGATAAAACGATTCTTGAGACTGTATGAGGGGTGATCTCCACACTGTTAAACAGCACAGCTGACTAATGGCTGTATAATGGAGAAAAAAACAAAATAATGAATTTTAGTAGAATTTGAAAGAACTATTGTCCAGCCTTTGGCTACATATAATGCTGCTAGCTGATTAAGAAGACTAAAGCGTGTAAACGGCTGCTTAACGCGATAAAGTCACACCTCTTCTAAGCTGTGAGCTGTATTAGAGAATCAAATTTAGCCATTGGCTTTTTTATTGTGTACACTCATTCTATTATAATGCTACCTCAATGAGCTTAATAGTAGCTGATTAAAAGCATTTAAGACTGCACGAGCTGTAAATTAGTGTAGTCTCACTCCACTTTAATTCCACAGCTTATAGTATAAATATTAGCTATTTTACAGCCTCTAGAATTATTGAAGAGTAAACAGATTAGTAGTGCTATGATAACGTCAACTTTGTCATAACCTCGCAACGCGACTTAATTAACTATCGTGCGAGAACAAAATACAATTTAAAATGAATACGGTTAAACCATGGAAAAGAACTGGTGCAGTTAAAAATAAACTTGCAAAAGAATACAATAAGTATAATAAGTCCGGGAGAACGTAAAGTTGAACAGAGCGGAGGTGAATATTTAGCTAGGTTGGCTGATGTTTTAGATTTAAAAAATCGGAAAAACTTTTTACTTTATACTATGTATTTCTACGCAACATGACAAATTAATGGTTCGCTAGTTTGGCATAACAGGCCAGAATAAGTAGGATCACAAAATCAAGTGTAGTACCTAAGCTACTTCAGTACGAAATGCCCGAAATGGTTTTCTATCAAGATTAGAGATCCCTAAGACGCTGTTGTATACTCTCGCTTTACTCCTTTTACCAGTCATTATAATAACTGAAAACCATTGTACAGCTAGCGTACAGTTTTCAGTTGACTAATAGACTTAAATATGTCCATTGAACAGAAAAGAGAGGGTCAAGGGTAGTTCGTTAGAATTATTGCTGGATAACAAATTAACGCCATTTTGATGTAAACAAGCCGATTACATATGAAAAATCCACTGATATCTGTTACATGTTCATGATATTTCAGAGCTATTAAAGTAAAAACACATTATTTCATTGTTACAAATAGATATTAATACTCATTAACTGGAAAAAAAATAAAAAAATCCATGAATAATTCGTACACCGTATTTATTTTCAATATTTTTGTTTGTAAAACTATATTATTTCGATGGCGCGTGTAATATTTGATAATATCACCTATATATATTAACAGTAAAGTGGCACCCGCAGTACAATTTACCGATAGAGATACAAAACAAACGTGAAAAATTACCTATCTTAAATTAGAAATTATTATTGGTCCACAGAAATAGTTAGATCGCCTTGACGTAAGTAACACTTGCACTGCACAAATAGTTTTTAGTTGCTATTTCTTTGAAGATTTAACAATAGCCGTTACTAAGCCATAAAACATCTTTTGGCTGCGTAAGAGAATTAAAGAAGCTGGATAGTGGCCTATTGACCGCTGTCTAAACCATTGTTCAGCCCATGTACAGCTCTTACAATGCTCTGGACAGCTGTTAACAAGCTACTATAATGCTCGGGGCTGGTTAATTTGGGGCCAAATTTAGAATTATAGGAGCTGTGTAGTTGGGTATACAGTCCTTGTACAGAAAGCATAACAGCCACGAGTTTAAAAAAATCTGTTGTCCAGTGACTATACAGCTATGTGTGCTGCTTGGGATGGGCTACTTTTGACAAGGAAAATTAAAAACTTTAAACTCAGTCAAAGCCGGAACAGCTACTTGTTACATAAAATCCTTGTATTACGCAGATTTATGCGTCAAGGAAAAAAAAACTTTCAAGACATGTAACACATAATTTGGATGTCCCACTTCGTTCCAAAACAGAACAATAACCGTAACGAATGCCCTGACCACGTGACCACATTGACCACTGTTATTTACTTACCTATTACTAAATGGTTACGTAAACATTTCACCAAAACTTGTCTTGTCCAAAATCTTCGTCATTCGCTCCCCTCTGGCCGGAGCGAACGCAGATCAATAATACTTTCAGTTTTAATAACGAACCAATAAAAGAATATCGAACGTTCCAAATTCAAAGTGCTGTCATAAATTTTTAATTTAGAAAACAGTGTTGTCAAAATAAAAATGTTTACCCCAACCAAAGTGCTAGTTTTCATGCATTTATTTTGTAACGCAATCTGTGATATAGACTTAGATGTAGTTAATAAAAACTTGTTTGATTCTAAAAACTTTTTAAACAAAAAGACTGATGTGGTATTAACAAAACTTTTGAGTGAAAATAAATTCAATGCGGACATTATAAAAAGTGTTGGGAAAAATAATGATGTGGTCAATAACTATGAAGATATAACGATAATGGACGATAACGGTAATTTGAAGAACTTGAAATTCAAATCGGCTTTGCCGAAACCACAGTTTGACAATTTGATCAATAGGGAAGTGAGTTTGAAAAAAGTGAATGTCAAAGTGACACAAATTGACCGACCAGTGACTGAAAGTTATGACGAAGACGAAGTGAAGTTTGAAGCTGGTGGTCAAAAGCCAAAGTTCTTCGATGAATTGGGATGTAAGTATTTGATTACACATGCGTTAGTTAGTGACATAGATGTTAATAAAAAAGTTGCTGCTGCAAATGCAATGGTAGCAAGATCTATCAGCAGTTGAACATGGAAATGGGATTTCAATAACTGTAACATTTGGTGGAGATATTCCCATATTTGCAACGCTTGGTAGTAAGATTGGTGATAGTAAATATTGTTAAAGCAGAAAGGAGAACGCTGCTATATATATATCATCTTGATCTATCCTGTGATGTCTGTGTTGAGATGGTGCTCAGGCTTTTCGTTGCTATATTATACATTCGAACTCAGCGACCTTTTATTTCGTTCACGGTAGGATTTGCCAGATATACAACCGACTAGGTATAATGTTCTAACGGTATATTTACGTTCCTAAGTGTCAAGAGAGTCTAATATTCAACCAATAGCAGACGAGGTATTTTTTTTCACATTGGTGTTTTATTTCGATATACAGACAGATTATAATGATTTGCTAGAAGATGCTACTAGTAATAGTAAGTAACTTTGACAATTCAATCATAGCGTTGCATTGCTTGCCCCCTTTTTATCTTATCTAAGCTTACAGTTAATTTAATGTCATCGGTAATGGAACCTATTGGTAGTCGGATAACCAATATTAAAAGGGCTTTTATGTATAATCAAAAACTCCTCAACAAATGTCATCGGTAATGGAACCTATTGGTAGTCGGATAACCAATATTAAAAGGGCTTTTATGTATAATCAAAAACCCCTCAACATTAGAATACATTCTTGTAGTAGGTAGTAATTAATATATGCGTTTCATCGTAACCATTGGCATCATCTCACGCACAATGGTCCACTTGAAGGACTAAGTGCGGAAACCAAAACCCCTAAAGAAGAAGAACCGTTGTCATCATGATTTAGCTGAAAGATGTTCTCTACTGGACATGGCCGCCCCCAAGCCACATCGAACAGTCCGATACTTCTCGCATCCTGAGGATTCTTGCGATTTAGTTTAGCGTTTGATTTTTGTCTGTCTACTTACGCGTGGACTGTTGACTAACCGTCTCGAATAATACTGCCAAAATAATAAAAACAACAAAGTTTGGTAAATCGGGAACTTGTTTTTGAGTCCGACTTAACCAAGTTTCTCTCAAGTTAGGTCAAGTGAGCTACTACATCAAAACTCGCTTTAAGAAATAAACAAACCATACACTAAGGAGTTTTGACATCATTTGTTTCTGTGCTTGTCTTAAACTCTTGACTGCTATAGATACTCCTAAAACACCTCATTGTAACCGAAGGATTGAAGCACTCTACGAGACGCGAAGGCCTCGTCATGCATTCATCATTTCAGGCAAAAGACATCCACGGTGGACATAGGCTTTCCCCAAACGTCGCCATGAAGACTCCAGGATGTGAGAATAAATAGCCACTCGTCCACGAGCAAATAGGACAATCAGTTTTGCTACCCGACCAAATTATCTTTCTGATTAATTATCATTGCTGATTTAAAATACAGCTGACCTTCCCGAGCTTCATTATCTTGATGCTTTTCTGCAGTAGGAATAACTTTCATTTTGACAGTTCAACAACATTCATTGCGTTATTTACGGTGTTTAGCAGACTTTTTCGAACATATGAAGCAATGGATTAGCAATATCCTTCAAAATGATTCAGATTGTGATTGATAGTGTGTAACGCAATTAGGGTGCTAGTTTATGTCGACTATGGGTTCTGGAGTTTTAATCATAAAATCGAAGTGTAATCGCAGCAATTCTGAGATTGATCAAACTGCGCTAATTTCAATGGAGCCTCCATGGCCGGCCTTATAATATGGGCCTTAAAAATAAGTGGTGGAATGTGGATACAACTACACATTCTGCCAACCCCTTCAAGAAATACAAGCTTGATGGTATGTTAGGCCACGTTACAAAGTTAGCATCCGCTGACATTTCCTCGTTAACAAATAATTAAATAACTCGATTATGTTAGCGGTACCAGGCGGCCACGTTTTGGCAGGCGGTGTATTTTGTAACGTTACAGCATAGGTTAACGGTGAAAGCGACATCCGGCTTCAACCGTTTGTTACTGTAAGGACGCGCGCAGAATGAGGCGAGGATTTAGTTTAAGGTTTACTTATTAAGAAATTCAATATATTTTTGGCTTAGTTGCTATGCTAACATTTCGTGAAAGAGGTATTTACTGTAAAGTGGAGAAACTCCAGTTTCATTGCTTACTTTACCGGCTGTTAGTTTTAATTACATCCGCTAATCGTTTAAGAAAGTATGACACATGTTTTTGGCATAGAACTTTCCAAATAGTTCCAATGGGACTCACGTCTGTCTATCCTTGTCTCTACCTATTGCAAGCTTGCGTGGGTTGGGTCCCACGTTCTGCAGGGCCAGATTCCTAGGTCACCTAAGGCCTAATTTGGCGTCCCATTGGGAATTCTCAGTAGCTGCCTGGAATCTAGATTTATTATGCTCGGTTAATTGCAAGAGACATCAGTACTTGGGAATGGTTGGGTGTTCCGAAATGTGTGCGTTACTACCACACAACCTTTTAAGAGAGTACAGACCTGCAGGGTAACTGTGTAGCACACTAACAATTTCAATGATTTTCGTTTTGACAGTTCGACAAAATTCACTGCGTTAACAACATGGATGCAATGGATTAGCAATTTCGTTTAAAATCCTTTGGATTGTGATTGAATGTGTGTTACCGTCAAACGGGGTGAATTGGGATGGAGGGGTGAATCGGAACGAAACTTTAAAATGGACTTTGACATTGAAATAATAATAGTTTGTTGCCAACAAGGGCACTTAATCGTTAAAAAGTAAACACATTAGAGTCCTTTTTAGCAACAAACTAAATTATTTCAGTGTTAAAATCCTTTTTAAAGTTTCGTCTCGATTCACCCCTACGTCCCTATACACCCCGTTTGACGGTACGCAGTTGGGCTGTAGATCCTGATGTTATGGCATGTAACGTTTTAGATTTGGGCTGATTAAATTTAAAAAAAAAATACCGCTTAGTATCAGTTCCGTTAATCATTAAAAACTTACTACTTTACAAAGTCAAAGTATTTATTAGTGTGATTTTTGGTGATACAGTAGGTTTTATAGTTAGATTATGGTAACTAAAAATCTACCAATTAGGGCACACACTATTTAACAATATAAAAATTTAAAATCAATGTTACATACAAATTAACAATATCCTGCATTATTGTCTCTCCTTCTCCCTTGAATCCATCCAAAGGTTGTCTGTAAAAGATCGCTTTTAGCGATAAGACCGCCCATTGTGTCACCCTATGTAAAATGTCTACATTTATGTCTGTAATTTTTATGGTGTACATAATAAAGAGTATTCTATTCTATTCTATTCTTTATCTCAATATCTTTAGGTACTAAGTTCCACCTCAATCTCTTTTGTAGACGCAGCTTAACTTGCCAAAGACAAGACAAAGCGGGCTCTGCTTTCTCTGCAACCTTCGCGTTGCGTAACACGTTGCTGTAATACTAAGTAATGTTATTATCTGTAATCATAACTTTTCTTACATTTATATTGCTTTTATACGACCAATTTTGTGTGAAATTATAGTTTTAAGTTTAAGTGTGATTGACTTCAGAAGTCAGTAATGGTTGGATAAACTGTCCAAGATGGAGACTACTTTTCAGATTATTATTTTTATTAGGATCGTCATCATAATTCTGCTGCTCTTAAACAAATAATTTATTTGTGGTTGGTGTAACATATTTTCTCCTTCGATAATTATGTATATCTATCAGAGGTCTTCTCTCTCAGTAGGTCTATTCACTCCCGTTTTGCCAATATCATCTATTTCACAAATATACAATCAATCAATTGTTTCTTAGATCTTCCCCAACGTAGGTAGTATCTACATTCTATGATATGTTTTCTTGCCCGTTCTTCTCCATAGAGATCTACGTTTTGGAATGGGCAACTAGCTTCAACTTTCTGACTAACTGACCGACTCTTTGACAATTCAAAAGTGCCTGTAAATGGTTTAATTGAAATAAATGCTTTGAGTTTTGAGTTTTGATATTTTTGCCCTATGCAGTTTTATAGGGCTTACTATATAGGCATTACTACGCTTTGGAATGGGCAACTAGCTTCATCTTTCTGACCGACCGACTCCTTGACAATTCAAAAGTGCCTGTAATTGGTTTATTAGAAATAAATGCTTTGAGTTTGAGTTTGAGTTTAATCTTTCTACAAGACAAAACTACTATCTAATCAAATCGCGTATCCATAATTTGACCATCAAAATGGCTACCCAAGGCTATAATTTGAAGAAACGAGATAATAACCTTATATAACGTTATCCATAGCAGGTACTGTGTTAGGTAACCAATGTGAAGGTTGCGGAGAAAGCAGGCTTGTGCCTGGGTGCTGGTTTTGTTTTGGTTAACAGCTGTTTAAAAAACAAGTTTGAAATAAAAAACCGGTGAAAAAACGAGCAATTGACGATGACGCGGCTGTCGCTGAAAACCAGCGCTGTGGCTCTGACTCGCATAGGGTCACAGAATTATGCTGAGCGATGGCCGTTTTGCGTGGATGTGACGCATATTTTTCCCATCTTATTATTTTTTGTGTTTGTGTATTTTTTGCGCCATTTTCTTACCGCAAATAAAATAATTTTCTTTCTTTTTCCTTTTCTTTCGACTAAGGTACAGCCAGACAAATTTATTCTCAAGCAAATTGACATCCTACGTCAATATGCTGTAGTAGCCATTTATAAGAGTTTGAAAACGGGTCGGACGAGCGTAAATCGCATAGAAATGTACTTACGTAAGTTCGGCGGCTCATTTTGAGCGACCCAGTAGGATGCAGCCCCGGACCTAATGCCAGTTGTTATAACTTTTTTTACTTAAGAAACTAAGGAATAATAATAATAATAATTTATTCAGACAACCAGTGATCATTTGAATTTACATTTATATGTATTTTTTATTACTTTATTATTTACATTTATTTATAATTATTATTATTTATATTAAAAGGTATTTATATTAATACCTTTTCTTTATATGTTATGCTCTTCGCTCAACTTAAAGTAGAGCTAATTTAAGACCCACATTAATTTCATAAGTTCCGAGTTGAGCTGCACGATTACTGACAAATGCGTGCACTGACTGGACAGGTCCACTCAATCTGTGTGGTTCCTTTTTCAAAAGACCATTTCAGACACTAATCTACATGGTCTTCATAGACTATATAAGAGACTGTGACCCCTGAGTTTGTTTCGGCCTTTATTCTCAGAGAGGCAGATAGGAAACGCCGACCTCATCTAGTTTCAAAAACATGATTGACGTGTAAAAGTGTTTGTACAAACCTACTTACAGAAATAAAATCATTTATCATAACAATTTAAAAGTCGCATAAGCGTTACTGGTGAGCATAAGGTCCTGGGTGCAATTTCGGGGTTAGGCAAAGTGCGGGTTAGGCAAAGTGTTATTGGGTTTTTCCATCTGGAATTTTAGTACCAGCCCGGAGTCTGGATTTGTGCCCGGTTGGCGGTTGATGGCAATAGGCTCGCCCCCTTTTACATGGGACTTAAACATAACTGGCGAAATGTGAGTGTACTATAGGTACGAGGGTCATTCAATAAATACTTAGCCTACAAAAAGTAAACGAAAATTTTGGAAAAGTGGCAATTTATTTTTCAACATAGTCTCCTTTTAGTTCGATACACTTAGCCCAGCGATGCTCCAACTTTTTTAACCCGTCCGAAAAATAGTTTTTGTCAAACTCTGCAAAATAGGCCTCCGTGGCGGCGATGACCTCCTCATTCGATCCATATCTATTCCCGGCGAGTGATTTTTTCAGATTAGGAAACAGAAAGAAGTCACAAGGGGCCAAATCTGGAGAATACGGTGGATGGGGCAGCAATTCGTAGCGTAATTCGACCAATTTGGCCATGGCAACGGCAGACGTGTGAACCGGTGCGTTGTCGTGGTAAAACAGCACTTTTTTCTTCGCCAGATGGGGTCGTTTTTTCTTTAATTCGGCGTCGAATCGGCCTAATAAATCGGCATAGTAAAGCCCTGTAATTGTTTTACCCTTCTCGAGGTAATCGATGTAGATCACACCTTGTGAATCCCAGAAAACGGTGGCCATAACTTTTCCGGCCGATTTTACAGTTTTCGCCTTCTTTGGAGCACGTTCCCCGGTCTGGATCCATTGTTTTGATTGCTCCTTGGTCTCTGGTGTGTACCAGTGGATCCAGGTTTCATCGACGGTCACAAAACGACGCAAAAACTCCGCTGGATTCATCTTAAACAGCGCCAAACACGTCTCCGATGTGGTCTCACGGTTGCGCTTGTTTTCTGGTGTGAGTAAACGCGGCACCCATCGCGCCGACAGCTTTCTCATGCCGAGTTCCTCGTGAAGAATATGATGCACTGTTCCTTCTGAAATGCCTACAGTCTCAGCTAGCTCCCGAACCTTCAATCGGCGATCTGCCAATACGAGATCATGGATTTTTTTAATGTTTTCCTCCGTAGCAGCTGTTTTCGGTGCACCTGGACGTGGTTCATCAAAAACCGACGTACGGCCACGTGCAAACTCGTTGAACCAATTCTTGACGGTGGCCATCGATGGAGAAGAGTCACCGTACACAGCATCCAAGCGCTCTTTGATTTCGATGCGCGTTTTCCCTTCCAAAAATAGGAATCGAATCACCGAACGATATTGCTCTTTTTCCATTTTTGTAAAACCGATCGACACGTTCGCTTCCATAAGTTGTCAAATTAAAACAAATGAAGGGATTGGAATGAAAATTTGAAAAAAGAATTAAAAAAGAATGTGCTACACTGTGGTAAAACTCTTTTGAAACTACAGCGCCCTCTGGCGATGAGGCTAGGTACTTATTGAATGCACCTCGTATACCTCTGCCTAACCCCCCAGGGAATACAGGCGTGATGTACTCTTGTGTTTCAAATTAAAACCAAATCTACTTTTGAATAAAACATTTAAGGTGAATCCTCAGCTGTAGCCCGCCAAATTCAAATTCTCTTTGGTTTTTTGAAAATTGCTGCTCTGTTTTACGTCGTATGTTGATCAAAATGCGATTCGCGACTGTAGGAATGATAAATTTATTTAATAATAATCATCAATTTCACATCAATCGTCAAACTTTGGAAAGTTGTTCCACATAAGAATGTTCATAGGAAATATTCTGAAAAATTGTTAGGTGGAAAATTTGAATTTGGCGGGCTTCAACTAAGGATTCTTCTTAAATAAAAATATCGTAGTCCTATAGATAACACACAGGAAATTATAATAATCTTTATCTTATATGTCCTCCATCTCATCAATCAGTCCTGATCACATGCTAATATCGACCTAGTTCACAGTATCTTGTTATTCAAGACCATTTCACGCCGAGCTAAGAATAAAAATCAAAAAGTAAAACGAGTTGCCACTTTCGACTCTCGCACCACCTCTCTCTCGCGGTGATGTTGGCAACATTTTTTTATTTTTTTTATTCGGAGGGGTTATGTCATATTTTTTTATTTAAATTTTATTAGAATTCGTAATAACGTATAAACAACTTGGAGATGACAATGCCACAATAAATGAAAACACTGGCAATACTGCATAGGAGTGTTTAGGAACTATCAAATAAATCTTGAAATTTAAAAAGGTTTTTTTTCGAACAAACTAAATTGTGATGGCCGACTTTGGATTTTGCCAATATTTGACTAGCTATAGTGACAAAACTATTGGATATATTTGAGTGAATTTTTATATACAGACTAGGAACGTAATTAGTTTTATGACTTTTAAATTATTGGCGTATCGTTGTGCCCATATTTTTTAGATTGGTGGCCAAAGGAATGATTTTTGTCATTTTATTTTAATAATATTTTTGTAACAACAAAAGTTGTTATACTAATGTTATGAGGGAAAACTCATTAGTTGCCACTTTAGGTAGGTATGCACGTCAGTTTTGAAACTTTCATATTTATTATGATTCATACTCTGCTATACATATGAGAATAAGAATACGCACAGTTAAGACCTATTAGACTAGTTATTTATTTATGTATTCATAATACGGAAGTTTTGTCCAAACGTATAATATATATATATATATATATATATTATTTTTTAAGTAGATTGAATTTAATATTCATATGAAATACTCTCGATTTTTTTCCACTAAAACAAAAAATGCCTCTTGAATAACGCATTACATAACTTAAAACGTAATAATTACGCCGTAAACATGACATTAGCCTATAAATAAAGTTTAAAGAAAAATAATTTACATACAAATTGCTGTGATACGAATGAAAGTAGAATGTTTAACACCCCACGCGGGTGCGTCCATTGCCTTGTCGTGAGAACTAACAGTGTCGCGGCGTGGCTAAAAACTAAAGCACGTGCAAAAATATTTCTAAAATTAAACTTATAATCGTAATAAATACTCCATGGTTACAAAAAATAATCAAAACTTTTTGTAGAATATCGCTGTAGTAAACTTTTTAAAGAATGAAGCTACATTCGAAATTCAAATCTTTGTGATTGATGCGCGGAGAAAATAGGTTTGTTTTCTATTACGTAAATTAATTCATTCTTATTGTTGTTATACGGTAAGTCGTTCTTTTTCATTTATTTATTTTTGGTGTGCGTGACTTTAATTTGTATATTTATGTGTTAATAGCCAACGCAAATGAGAATACTATGTTAATTTGTTATCTCTACCTATAAAACTGAAATATATTTACAATGATAGGTAATTCATAAAAAAAATCTTAATAAATAAAAGTATTATTTCGTAACCTATGAAAAATCGGAGTTTAAACTTTGAATTTTAACGCAAATCACTAGGTAGGTACTGTTGTTAGGACTGTTCCATTTTTTTTTTAATTTTTCTTATGAAAATGAGAAAAGTTGTCACGAATTTGTATTCAACCATAGACTACTTGATTTTACTCACGTTTCTAAGCTCGTCATTCGCACATACTCGTTAATGAACCAGTATCTAGACTTATCGGTCAGTGGGTTCTTTAAACCTTCACTTTGATCAAGTTCAGCGACTCTAAACTAATAAATACAATTTGCACTTGATCTCCTGAATAGCTGTCAACGGTTTAACCGCTTTCCTTTTCCCATCTACGTTGCAGTCTCGTGTTCCACTCTTATTATCTCGTGCCAATTCCAGTCCACCTATAAAACACTCCCGGACTCCTAAATCAAGCCTCCATGCATTTCCATGTTAGGTAGGTATAAAGGCACAGGCCATCAAAATATTGATATGTCAAAGAAAAAGTTTTGGTGCAGGGTTGAAGCCTGACATACTGGCCATCATTTTGGTGTCCTCATTGTCCCGATTTCACAACCATTTACAAAGTTATAGACCTTATCTTTATTATATAAAAATGAATTCCTATTTCCCTTGGTCACGCCATAACTTGAGAATGACTACCCATTTCATCCATCTTTTTTTAATAGTTTTCTAATATTTTGTAGAAGATGCTTACGGATTTTTTTTTTAAGAAAGTTGCGAGATTTATGCGGGTAAAACCGCTAGGCGCAGCTAGTTAGGAATAAAAGCAGGGTGGCTCGATTTATTGGTCCGGAAGTATATAATATCTTACGTCATCATCATCCATACATTGCTGTATCCTCCATCCTTATATCCTTAGCATATACTTTCAACTCGTTACTTGCTGTAGCCTTTAAATGAAGATGAAGCTATACGAGTAGAACTACTAAAATAGTAAAAGACAAATACTAATTATACAGCGTTATTTGTAACTCGATGTATTCCTTGCAGGACGCCATAGTAAGGTGAAAATGCAATAAATTAAGCCAACAAATGTTCTACCGAAATTCAGTAGCTTTTAAGTTAGTTTTTTTTAGATGAAAAGTTCAATTTTAAAATGAATTACGGCGCGACTATACTGGTATTTAAGTTATTACCATAGCTGATGCCGTAGTAGATCTTTGTTAATAATTAAAAGTTAAGAAATGCCAAAAGAATTGGCAAAGATCACTAATTAAACATTTAATTTTACGTAATTATTATTTTTGTCAGACAAAAATCACAAAAAAGAAACTGAATTTTGGTCGAACATTTAGTGGCTTACTTTGTTGCATTTTAAGCCTAGTAAGACATCCTGCAAGGAATACGTCGAGTTACAAATAACCCTGTAGGTACAGTAGACCGCCCAAGGGTTGTAGCAGTAAGGGCGATTTTTGTAGTGCAAGTGTTACCACTGATGTGCGGTTGACTAGACATACAATGCTGCTGAACAAAAGAAATAAACGAGAATCATTATCATTCGCCCTTTTTTATCAGTAAGCGCACTCAGCATTTCTTCGCTTTCTTTATATCTCCATCAGCTGCCATCTCAGTTGTCATCCCCTTTCTGTCATCTTTCACACACTCCATCGATCGTGACTTTGGTCTTCGCTTACTCTTCCATAAACCGAACCTCACAAACCACCATTTTGTGCTTGTTTACTAAATAATAATGTAGCAAACGAAGCGCACCCGTCCGAATGACTTTGACGTTTGCAACAGTAGATTTGTCACCGCCAATTTCCAGGAGCGTCGTAGAAAAATTTCTCCTGTGTCACATCGATTATCATGCTTGTTGTAGCTCAAGTTAATAAACATTGATTTCACTGATGTACGGTGTTTTAATACACCGTCATTATTATTATCAACTAATCTCTTAATTGACCATCTGAAGGTCGGTTGTGTTATGCTATTCGTCTCGGTCCTGTGCCAGTTAGCAATATCATTGGCCTGATCTTGCAAACTCTTGCTCATTCTAGGCCATCTCTCAGTCAATACCTTACTCCAGTCAAACTCACACTCAAAGCATTTATTTCAATTAAACCATTTACAGGCACTTTTGAATTGTCAAAGAGTCGGTCAGTTAGTCAGAAAGTTGAAGCTAGTTGCCCATTTCAAAAAGTAGATCTCTATGAAGAAGAACGGGCAAGAAACTCCAAGGACACTCTTTTAAATTAAGATATTACAACCTGGGTACATTATTCTTGTTGCTTCTATATGTGAGAACAATGTAAAAAATATATATTAAGAAACAATTCAAAATATAAGATTAAAAATAAAAATAAGCCGTGGCAGTTAAGAGATGGCCAGTCTCAATCGACGGCGCCAGTTCACGAACATGACATCACGAAAATTACTGTCTTTATTACCTCACCTGACCATGTGTCCTACCCTGCCCAGTTCCATTGTGGGCTTCCATCTTGAACTTTTTCACGCTGAAGGATCATACACCTAATTGGCCTATAACGTTCCCACTGCTAGGGCCCCTCTTCTCTTAAAGATGGTGAACTTTAGGATTGTTTCACGCAGAATTTTTCTGAACTTTTCAGCTCTAACTTGTTTATTTATTAGCACTTTGTCCCTAATTTGATACTCCTTATATCCCCCCCATCTTTCTAGTTTTATCTGCATCTCCTTAAATACAATATGGTTTTCTAATTTATTTGCGTTAGTGTCTCAATCGTTATATATCCTCTTAATACAGCAAGCACGAAAAAGACTTGCTCAGTTAGAATTTCTCTTTAATCATCTTATTTGTTTATCTTCTCTTCCGATCTTCAGCACGTCAACAGCTTGTCAAGATCGTGCTATTAACTATCTCGTTGACAACTTCCATCGATCAAGATAACAACTTCCGTCTCCATTATTCTTTAAATGGTAAAATATTACATTACACTTTCCAACTTTTCACATTTAAAGACTAGCTTCTGCTCGCGATTTCGTTCGTGTGGAAGTCGTAAGACACCACAATATACTAAAATAATAGACACATTTCCCGCCCGCGCTGTTACTTCGTTTTCACTCGGCGTACTTTCTGTTTTTTTGTTGTTTTTGCTCGCCTCCCAAAGGTCGTAGTGTGATGTTAAGTAGCACTCTAACTTTTCTCAAGAATTGGGCTATCAAATGCAAAGTTTTTTTCAAATCCAACTAGTGGTTCTAGAGATTAGCGCATTTAAACAAAAAACTAACTCTTCAGCTTTATTCTATTAGTAAGAATGGATACCATCCATCACAGTCTGTCAATATTCTCATCACGCGTCCATCTTTACTCTGACGACTGTACCAACATCAAGTTACGACATTTTAACCCTGGCTATTACTTTCTGTCGTAACAAACAACAATGCTACAACACAACATCCGTCCTCATGACAATCCATTTGCAAAATCTTAAAGATTTATTTTTTTAACAAAACAAAGTTACGAAACGTTGATGTGCAGGCGCATACGTAATATAATCGTGTTACGTTCTGTTTCACACAACTTACAGACGTCGTCGTGACAATAGAAGCCTGGTTTGGATTCTGCTCTTAAATTTTAGCCTTAATTTTTAAGTCATGATTGGTCTACATTCGGATGCTTTAAATATGTATGAGTTTTTTTTTAATAAGTAATGCCTAACGAGGTATTCAAAAATAACTTTCTGTCAGCGATTGATAAGTTATTCAGTAATCAATTTTGAAAACGAAGCATACATTTCATCAGATTCATTTCAAGAAATTAATTTTAATGAGAAAAAAATATTTATTAGAGCACGATATTTCATGACTTTATTTCTAGTAAATATACTATTCATATTTTAAGATCTCAAAAAATATTTATTGTATTTCCTAAGTACATATTTCAGATGTTTTTTTTTTCTGTTTTGTATATTCGCTTAATCTTAACAACGTTAAATTATCGAATGTTATACAAAGCATTAATTAGGAAGTTTAGGAATTACTAGCTACCTATGTAATTAGTGTAGAAACATACACAACGTTAAGCCAGCTACAAAGTATTGTTAATTGTTGATGATCGAATAGTGAAGACTACAAATTAAGACGTAATACAAACTTTCCGCAGGAGTAAAAGCGTGAATATAGGCAAATTACTACTTATATGCAAAACAAGTCAGTTGAACCGCATTATGTAAAGAAAAAAAAGCGGCCGACACGAAGGTTCCGTACCACCGTACAATATTGAACACTACATATTTTTTTAAATATCTACATTAGTAAATAAAACGAACAGAAAAAGCCGAAAGAAACAATTTTTGCTGTAGGGGGGACCCCTTTTGTTTTTATTATTTGTTGTTATAGCGGCCATTGAACATACTCTGTGAAAAATTCAAGTGTCTGCCTATTACGGTTCAAAAGATACAGCCCTTTGACAGACGGACGGACAGCAGAGCCTTAGTAATGGGTCCCCTTTTGGCACTCTTTGAAAACGGAACCCTAAAAAACTCATTTACGTCTTACGCACATTTCGTATTCAGAAAGCGATCAATTAATTACATATCATCGCATTTCCTTACTCCGAACTCCATTGTACAATCGTTCGGTAATCGTGTGCCAATATGGCGCCTAATTTCACGCAGTTGGCGCCATTCAAAACGAAAGTGAAAATGGCGGGAAAGATGAGCTGTCAAACCACGTTCCGATACACTCTCGATTTCGTTCGTTGTGTTTTCCGGTTGTTTTTTATCGGTGAGAAATGGTGGGATTTTTAACATTATTTTTTGTAATTTTTTGCAGTCTTGGCTTAACCAAAACTGTGGCAGCTTATATAATAATTTTTCATACTAGTTCTCTTATAAAACGATTCAATACATTCAAACGCCCCTTTAATTTTAATCTAAGCAATTTCCAGCCGAGGCACTAGAAGGGCATAATGATTATTCATGATGCCTTACGGCTACGGGTAACTTTCTGTAATTTACCCAATTAAATCAATCGTATACAAATTCTTGGGAAACGTTTCCAAAACAATAAAATCCAATTACCCAATTTGTAATGCGAACCTTTTATTGTAATAATTGACCTACTTCCCGGGTACTTCCGTAAGAATCACAGCCCTATCAAAAACGAATTAGCCACACAGATAATGCAATACCGCGAAATTAACCTTAACAGATGTCATTAGTAAAGAAAGCAGACTTGTCTATTTGTACAAATTACGTCCTGACTTCACAACAGACAAGTTTGTACCTTGATTCATCAAATTTAAGGTCGAATTTTCCAACTCATTTATTATTCCAAATCAATCAGAGGGATTTGTCACCGATGGGCAGCGGTCAAATGAGTTTGGACACTATTGTACTGCGTATAAAATCTAAATTTATTCGGTGTAATGATACTTACGCCGTTTTTCGCCCATTTAAAGTCATGTTTTGGAAAGCTACGGCGAAAGTCGGCGTCTTATGAGTGTTCAAGTGTGACCACTCAATCTTGATACTTGAATGCGCGTTAAAACCGATTTTGTATCTCATTATCCAGTACTAAATATGGAAATACTGTAAAGGCAGTAGAATCAAGATGTCGCTATTTTAATGAGGATTTTCAGATAATCGTCTTACTAAGCACTCATTTTTAAAACTAGTATGTAAAGAAATTGACATAAATCCAAAAAGGTTTCTAGCTACTTAAAAATCTCATTACATTGCCTACTTTCTATAGGCTAGACTGTAGCAAATTAGTAATACTACTACAATTAAAATTTCCCGAAAATGTCATAACAATAACAGCACGAAAAAACACTTTAAAACTATAAATTACAGAAAACAATGCTTTTAATGCCAAGAGGGCCTCGGACTCGGACTTGACCTCTGAAAGCCAAATTATATTAAGAAAATTGCTAGAAATCTATTTTACAAAGTAAATTGTCGATAAGTCAAAAAAGCTAAACACAAACGAAGTTATTACATGACAGACAAATTATTAGGTACCTACAGAGTAATTGGACAGTCCTGTTATTTTTTATAGCAGTTTAGATTATCACGAGAACTGAACAATTACTGCGAAATAACTGTTAATAGATCTAAGAGCTTCATTTAGGAGAAAAACATTGGTCCGTTAACAAGATAGCGGCTATTTAAACATTTACAAAAAAAAAAAACAACTAAAATACGTTATTTTTTTTTCAAATTGATTGTACAGGTGTCAATTATTTAAGTAAGTGAAATGAAAAAGTATGTAAAATATCTAAATTAACAAGTCCGTATACAGGTGCAACTGTCAAATTGCCACAGTTATTATCACAAGTTTAAAAAATGGAAGTACGTACCGTACATGTTTACACTGAATTTACAAAGGGAAATAAACTATTATTACCTTAACATACCTTATATTAAAACGTCACGCACACCATAGACACGCTAAAACAACGGTCATACCGCTATTGTTTTGTATTAAAATCTAAAAAACACAACTCACTGGGTTCTGCATATAATATCAATTTATAACTTCATAATTGAAATGTATGTGACACCGTATTAATTACAGAAATCACTTTACAGATGGTAACTGTTAATGGATGACAAGAACATAATGAGAATCTTTAAATATGAGCAATAAACTATCTTTAAGAAAATGTAAAACGCTTGAGGAACTCTAACGAAAAGTGAAAAGGAACGAAGCGCGAGGCGATCGCAGTTTACTTCCGATAACCAACTTCCCGCGTCAAGACGTCTCACGCATATAAACAATACAAACAAAACAGTAATATAAAATTAAAAACACAAAAAAAAAATTGTAACAGTGAAAACAAAAAGTGTCAAAAAAATGAGGTGTATTAAAAACCAGTGAAATGTGTAAAAGTGTAATCGAAAACGGACTTCATGGATCGGCGGGAAAAATTCAAAAGAAAAATTTTAAAACGCGTAGAAGAACGTCTGATAGTGTTTACAATACAATGATTTTCAGAACTTTTCTGTTTTCTTTTGCATTTTTAAGTTGTTTTCATAGTATTTTGTGTAATGACAATGACGTTTTGACTTTACAAGTTGATGACAAAGATATTGATTTGCCATCCGATAGAAGACGACCTGCGAATGAACAAGAGAAAGATATTTTATTGTTAGGTGCCCTAGGAAGGAGGAAGGGTTCCGGTTACCACAATGGTTATGGGTCATCTCAAGAAGATGATTCCATCATGGATTTATTGGGAAAGAGTGAGTATTTTATTATTTTTATTTAATATGTCCGAATTTTCTGTGGAAGATGACATACCTAACTAATGCGGAATTTACAGTAAATAAATTAAAAATTGCTAATAAATAAGTCACATAAGATTAAAACAAATATTTCCGATTAAATTATAATATTAAAATTGTTTTCCAATAAATAAATTATTATTAATATCGATGATAAATTAAGTATTATTTTCAATCTGTTGAAGTTAATTGGTCACAACTGGTCACAACTTCAGCAACAATGGCGGTATAATTAGTGTGACACCATGTCAAAATTTATTAAAGTAATTGATTAACTGAAAATAAAAGCATTAGTTAAAGCTAAAATCTTACAGTAGTGGCTTAACAGCTTTAGCTGTGATTTTTTCGATTCTAGTAATTAATTAGGTAGCGGATAGTCATTTCTTAACTCATAGCGTACTTAATCCGCCAGTAAGTTTCCCACTGCTGGGACACAGACCTCGTCTCTGTGAGAGGCAGTGGGCTATAATTCACCACGCGGGCCGACCGAGTGCGGGTTGGTTATGTCACATATCTTCGAATTTTTGGTTCTAGGACATGTCGATTTTCTCACGATGTTTGTTTGAATTTGATCTGTCATAGTTTATGTCTAATTTGTGCCGGAGTGGAGTGACTTCACCATGCTCGCTTCAATCGGCTTCAATCGCTACTTCATTTTTTTTTTTCAAAAAATATTAATTTCCCATCCGTAATACCTTAGTTGACTTGCATTCTTACTAAAACTCAATCAACTCCGCTTATCTATGGCAGTCCATTCGGAATACCTGACTATACGCCTTCTGCATCAGTCTTTCCGGTCAGCTCATCTAGTTGGGAGGCGCGAGCGTTCTACTCTATGCTTACCTATACGCGGTCTCCACAGACCAGATGCGGTTCAATAACAATAAATTATACATGGAGGTAGTGCCATGTGACCCTTACAATTCTTCATTCATAGAGGTTGTAAAATTATCTGCCTCGTACACCAGTAACTAAGTATTCGCAATAGTGAGTACTAAGCATGGGGTCCTGGACTTGGTCTCCCTGGGTTGGCCAAAGTTTAATTAAGTTTTACCCTCAGAAAAATCCCCGTGTCCTGGAATTAAGATTTGTGCCCGATTAATGGCAATAGGCCTTATATATCAATGTGACTAACAATAAGACACGAATATTATAATCTACTTTTTATGCGAATTTGTATGCCTTTTATTTTGAAAGGAACCGTCTGTTCATAATTTTCGCTAATTTATAACGTCGAGAGATTTATTATAAACTAACGGTGTTTGGACACATTCGGTGGCATACACTAAACGCAAGCAATTCATATATTATGTTCTAAAATTACCAAAACGGAAGCCCGCTAAGCAGTTCTATAAAGCATTTCCTGTCTCACCTAGAAAGGAAAGAAAATCAGTAGTCGTAGCTTCACACGTGTTTATAAATATACAAGAAGTAAAAGCTAACGGAAATAGCTCGTTGAGGTGGTCAACATACTTGCAGACTTGCTAAGCAAACTATAGTCTAACATATAGATCTATGAAATGTAAGACTTGTTCGTTCGAGTTGGCATGATTCGGAATGATTAGACACAACTGCACCCTAATTACGTAACACACTATCTATCGCAATCTGAATCATTTTGAAGCCTATTGCTAATCCATTGCTTCATATGTCTGAAAAATTTAACTGCTCAACAACGTAAATAACGCAATGAATGTTGTTGAACTGTCAAAATGAAACCCATTCCTACTGTTAGTGTGTTACGTAATTACCCCGCTGGGCGGCAAAATATACACAGTGACAGAGACATCGACGCGCAACCTGTTCCCATGGTTACAGTACACGATTCTGAAACCTTTGCATTGAAATTTTTCATTGGTTATACATTTTGACCGCGTAGGTATTGCACTATTCTATGAAACAGTAGATTTTTTTTTGATAACCGACGAAAATTTTCTACGCTAAGAGTCTAGAATCATGTGCTAAATTCATGGTTACAGTTTGCGCGTCGATCGCCCTGCCACCTTGTATATTGGATTTTGCGACTGGCTGTGCCGAATCATGCTGACCCGAACAAGTTTGTGGCAGCCCTGATACTATGGTATCACGCTTTTATATTAACGCCAGTTATGAGCGAGAGAGTCTAAGACCCGCGAAAAAAAAAAAAGATCTCGCTAATCCTCCAAATTTGCATATAAAAATGGATATCTAGATCACTTCCAAACAAGCTTGCATGTCGCAATTATTTTTGAGCAAAAAGTGACGACAGTGACACAATATCGATGACTAGTATAGGAACATATATTTTTCTTCTTTCTCTTTGCTTTGAATTCAAAGCCGATCCGGATAATTGGATTTACGAAAATACAACGTCGAGTATTATCATAATGTTTACCTACCCTGTGTTCTTCTTGTCGTCTATGCTTATTTACTGAGAAAATCATTTTTTCTCAGTGATGACGTCAAATTAAAAATTTGAAAAGGACTTGAAAAGATATATATCAAGAGTTCTGATTAAATCTGAGCATTGTATTTCAAATGCAGTTGACATTTAAACTACAGTTCTAGACGAATGGCTGATCTTTGTCAGGCTTTCAACTCGCCATATTAGGACAATTTAGAAGGATAGTTTTCTTATTCTAAATCCTAAACATGATTTTAATGCAAACTTCATACTTTCCGTACTCTTCTACCATACAAATGAACTAGTTTAGATTGCTCGAGAAGATTATGCTCGTAACAGACTTCAAACATAAAGAGAAATTATCATGTGTGTGTTGTTAAGGACTTCATATTATTATTATTATAGTATATCTAAATATAACCCTTTTCAGTAAAAAGATACCATTTTAAATCCGCACTGTCAGTTGTCCCTTCTCAGGCATGCTTACTTACCCCGTATTTTTTTTTGGTTGGCAAATCATTAAATTACTTCTTCCGCTCTGGGGGGAGCGGAAGGGCGTGTCAGACTCTTACTGACTAAAACCCACCCGTTTTCCTTCAGTTGTTTGTGCGCCAGGGCCACGGTAACTCTTTCGAACAATCCGCGACCCCGGCAGGCATCGGCCCTATCGGACCCCGTCAATGGTGCTGACATCTCTCTTACTTATCACCTAAGCAGGTCTCGCTGAATTGAAGTTAGTACCTATGCGAATAAACCCATGAGGAAAAGCTTAGTAAATCGGTATGGTGCATTATGGTTCTCATAATTATTAAAATTAATTACGTTCTGACATAGATCAATGGAGCAGCGGGGTAATTGCGTAACACACTAACAGTGGGAATGGCTTTAATTTTGACAGTTTAACAACATTCATTGCGTTATTTGCGTTATTGAGCAGACAAATATTTCGAACATTTGAAGCAATAGGCTTCAAAATGATTCAGATTGTGATTGATAGTGTGTTACGCAGTTAGGGTGCAGGTCAGTGGTGGCCCAGTGGTAATGGTCCAACTTACGAATTGTAGTTCGTGGGTTCGGACCCAGATAGGTAGGCGCTTTACTTTGGGTAATTTATTTCACCACTGCTCTCAAAACAGTAAAGGAAAACATCGTGAGGAAACCGGCATGTGCCGGCCAAAATTCGAAGACATGTGACATCCCCACACCCGCATGGTGGATTACGGCCCACTCCCTGACACAGAGAGGGGGACTGTGTCCCAGCAGTGATGTTATAGGCTGATTATACTACAGATAAATTAGTAGTTATTCCGGATATTTTTATCTATGACCCAGATAATGCAATTAGCATATAAGTTGGATTCAAAAGATGCAAAATGCAAGCCAGTGATACGAATTTTGGAAATCAATGTTGAGGCTTGAGGATGCCCATTATTTTTTCTTATTCACTGCTTAATTTTTTCAAGCGGGACTATTGGACGTGAGGGTCCTGCATTTGATCCTCGGGTCGGACAAGGTGACAGATAAGGTTATTTTCATTAGGGTCCTTTTTTCATTTCAATGTCAGTTGTGACTGAGATTGTGACCTGGAACAAATCAAGATGCCCGAAGCCAGGAGTTTTGATTTTTGCCCGCTCACAATTTTTTTTTAATAATTAGTGCATCTTATAAAAATGCAGAATATTCTTTATTATATCTATTTGATCCACTAAAACTTCGCAGGTAATAAATAATTGCAATTTGCCCATAAAACTATCGATCAAAAAACATTTTTACTCTACTTACCCACTTAAAATTCTTGACAAAAGATAAAGAAATAACTACAATAAAACTAAAGAAAATGCTTGATATCAAAACTTTGATCTGAGTCACGCAAGAAGAGAGTAAAAGTGCGCGTGCGCAGAGAAAATGGACGGTCGTTCAACCACACGGTATTGATCTGAGAATGTTTAAATCATGTTGCATGATTGTTGTAGTGACGTAATAGATTGTTTGGTTTCGATCTATACATGTATGGGATTTTTTTATGTTAGTATAAACGACTAGGCTCTGCGCGCGACTTCATCTGGGCCCTAATTCATTATGACCACTTAACGATTCCTTACTTTGAAACCACGTCAATTCCTTACCTAACCACGACATCTGCTAATAATGTATTCTCTATGATACAATAAACGAAACCGTTTCTACAAGACACGATATTGACGTGGTAAGATTACGCGGGGAATAATAAAATTACCATACAGAATCGGGGCCCTGCGTGGAGGTCTGAAATTATCCCACGGGATCATGCTATCGGGATAAAAAGTAACCTGTGTACTTACTAAACCAGGTCATGGTCTACCTGTGTGCCAATTTCATCGAAATCCGTTCAGCAGTTAAGGCGTGAAAAGGTAACAGACTGAGTTACTTTTGAACCAACTTCAAAAAGGAGGAGGTTCTCAATTCGTCTGTATGTTTTTTTTTGTTACGATTTTTCCGGAAATAGTGGATCGATTTCGAAAATTCTTTTTTAATATATAGGTTATGCCTCAAGGATGGTCCCATATAAACTGAAAAACTACCCAAGCCTAACTACCCAGCTACTACTACTACTTGGGTGTAAACTACCCAATATACACTAAGTGGAAAAAATACGTATTATTTATACGTATTTTTCCACTTAATGTATATTAATGATGTTATAATAACTTCCCGTCACTGTTATTTACAAGTAGTGGTATACGAATTTGTGTGGGGTAGGTGGGTACCACAACTAAAAGTGAAAAATAAAAACTTCTATTGGATTTAAATATTACTCGTAAGTATGGATTAGTGTGGAAGTATTTATGGATGCTATTTGTTCATTACTTATCGACTGGTAACGGAAAATCAAATGTGGTTATTTATGGTTGGTTCCGGTCGGGCTGCAATTCAAATTCAAATTCAAATATTTTTATTTCAGATAAACATCCATATAATGTTAGTAGTAGTATAACTTAGCCTAATGTTAGTATTAAATTAATAATAATAAATAACCGATGAACCGTTGAACTGTTCGTCCAATGGTACACTGGATTATTTGGATAAGTGTGTCTGGACACTAACCCACCTTTGTAAGAGGGGATAGTCCCACCGGTCTGAAAACACATTCAGGATGCCGTTGGTGGAGGAGCGCAAGCGCGCCATCATGGAAGCGCATCGCTTTCGCATAATCGCGGCGAACCCGTCGACGCACGCTTCCACGAACATCCCTGACGCGCTACAACGCCACGGCAGCCCCAAAAGCACCCTGAATGCGTTATTGTACTGTACGAAATGCCAATTAACGCATTTTTCTTTTCTTTTTTCTTTCTTTCTTATTATAAATTTATAATAGCCAAGATGTTGTTATAACAGTGGGTGATGCTATTTCCCACCTTTTTGTGGCAATCATGGAATTTTTGGAATGATGAACAGACAAGTATGATGTTCGTAAATAATGCTTGTTTATTTATAAAATGAAGTAATGATTTCAATAAATTAATGGTTAATTAATAGCCTGTTAAACAAGCTAAAATTGTTACTTTAACAAACATTGTACACAAATCGTAAATGTCTTTTATTTCGCATTAACACGCAAGTAACCGGGTCAATCATTCATGTCCATTTGTCGTCAGCATTATCAATTCATCATTTTAACAATGTAAAAACGATTGAAGCAGGATTAATAAGTATATTGGCTTAACCATTGAGTCTTCAGGTTACTCCTCCCCCTGGCATTATAATTTCAGCCGAACAACGTCCACTGCACGTCCAAGCACCGCCACTTCGACCGGTTCTGTGCTTCCCGCGTCTAGCGGATTCCTGGGGCCATCACAAGGTCATCAGTCCACCTAGTGGGTGGCCTTCCAACGCTACGTCTTCCGGTACGCGGCGCCACTCCAGAACCTTTCGGCCCTATCGGCCATCAGTTCGGCGAGCAATGTGCCTTGCCCACTGCCACTTAAGTTCCCTGGCATGTTTTGACACAATTATGATTTCTGTATATTGTAACTACCGTTGTCACTCCCGTGCATAATTTTAGTAAAATTCGTCATCCGTAAATAACTTTTACAAACACGACGATCCTGTGTTCAATTCCTAGGCTGGGCAAAGATTTATCGAGGCTTTCCGCTTGGAATTTCACTTTCTTAGCCCGCAGTCTAGATTTGTGCGCGGTTGATAGCAATACATTAATACATGCATTGATAATATAATCAGCCTATACGTTCCCACTGCTGGGACACAGGCCTCTTCTCTGTGAGAGCAAAAGAGCTATAATAATCTACCACGCGGGTCCAGTGCGGGTTTGTGGATCAGTCAAATGTCTTCAAATTTTTGGTTCTCAGCAATATACTCGCCCTTACGACTTACAAGGGACTTATAAATGTTGATTTATCTGCCTATGCCTTCGGGGAATATAGGTGTGATGTTATGTTGATGTATGATAAATGTTTAACATTGTTTTTTTGTCTGTTCCAGTGATCCCCCAAACGTGCCGTTATCGGGGGGCCCGGTACCCCTGCGGGCTGAGCATATCCTGCGTTCTAGGGGGAGGCAAACCTCTGGACTTGTGTTCTGGCGGCATGATATGGGCCTGTTGTGTGGATAGAGAGACCACTGAGAGACCAACTGAGGTCGCTCCTGTGGTGCATAATGCTAGTAAGTATTCATTTTATTTTTTAGCTTTTAGCAAAATGTAACAATTATCATGAACGATTTCTTTTTATTTCTCGATATTTTGAGTCAGTACTATTTTAAACTAAAAATCAGTTTTTAAGCATAACTTAGCTATGTTTAATATCATTTTTATGACTATAACTTATGTGCAGTCGCCAGAACATGAAGTTACCATAAACTGTCAGATTTTCTCATTCGATTTTGAACTTAACCATCAAAATTGTAAGGTTTAAAATCGTTTGGAGAAATTGACAGTTACGTGTAGCTTGACTGTACCTTGAATATGTAGAGTAAAAGAAGGACTGATTGAAATGTCGGGAAATGGAAAAAAGCTAGTAGGATTAATAGTGTAATTAAATAAATGTGGACAGTCATCTGCATGTGTGCAAATTTAATAAGGTTTTTTTTTAACAGAAGCACAGTTTTTGTGAACCCTTTTGTAACAAAACAATTTCAGTAGAATTGGGTTCCCTTCAGTTTAGAAATATTAATTGTCTATTGTAAATTTTTGTCCTTTCATTATAATGTCCCGTGTGTAACTTTTTGTATAACGTGTCCTAACAATTTACTTTTAACAGTTATATTAATCAAAGCAAGTGAGTGACTTAACCTGCAATATCAATTTAATCGCGAATAAACGACCATTAAAAAAAGTTCGAAATTGGGGTTAGGAAATGTTCACCTCAATCAGATTACTGATAGTGGGTCAATAATCATTCTCAACGTTAACTTATAGGAGGTAACTTACCATCATTAGGTAAGTAAGCATAATAAATTATTCATACTTACTAGCTGCTGCTCGCGGCTTCGCCCGCATGGATGTCGGAAATGATCCAACGGGACCGTGCTCCCGGTACAAAAAGTAGCCTATGTTACTTCTTATAACATCAGCTATATGCCAGTGAAAGTCCCGTCAAAATCGGTCCAGCCGTTTCAGAGATAACCCGGAACAAACAGACAGACAGATAAAAAAAAAATTGGTATTTTGTTAAGTCCCGTATATACTTTCATATGCATTTAGTAAAAAGCTGTTATTTTTACATTACAAACAGCCACTTCAATTTTATTTATTTGTATAGATATTAAAATGTATCAGCTCTATCCATCTCAGTTTCTCCGGCGAAATCTCAAGGTTATACACTTGACGTTAGACACGTGTCGAACGTGATACAAGTTACGAAATAACACGACTACTCTCTAATGTGGCGCGAGGCATAAGCGGTAGCGATCTAAAGAAAGGGCGCTGGATTATACAGGGTCCTACCGAATTTGGAATAGCACTAATTATGTATACTATACCCTCGGTTTGTATAAATGTATAAATGAAGTTGGTATAAAAGGGGCCAGGTACGTAAAGCTGCAGTATTTCGAGTTTTGAAGCAAAGACCAGGGCCGCCAGTCTCGACATTAGGCAGCGACAAAAATCGGTCGCTAAGTCGTATCGTCGTCAAATTGCTTTAATAGATTTTCAACTTTATTTCCAAAATATAAAGTTGAAAATCTATTAAAGAAGTTTGACATCGATTAGACTTAACGAACGATTTTTGTCGTTATATTTGTCGAGACTGCAGGGCCAGGGCCGGCAGTCTCGACATTAGATAGCGACAAAAATCGGTCGCTAAGTCGTATCGATGTCAAATTTCTTCAATAGATTTTCAACCTTATGCTTTGGAAATAAAGTTGAAAATCTATTAATGGAATTTGACATCGATACGACTTAGCGACAGATTTTTGTCGCTATCTAATGTCGAGACTGCAGGGCCAGGCAGCCAAATCCCTAAGGATGTACTCACATACGTACTTAAGCCGAATAGGGATCGAGTATAATAGTGTATTACGCTATTAACATAACTAGTGGTTTCCAGTGTCAATGTCAACTAAAGGCTCGTCCACACAGGCGCGACGCGACGCCCTACACAAAGGCACCGCGTGTCGCGCGACGAGCGGCGCCTTTGTGTAGCGCTGTCGCGTCGCGCCTATCTGTGGGAGCCTTTACTCAATAAAACGAAACTCGAAAAACACAAGTCCTATTAAATTAAAGTCTGTCGTTAAACTTTGTCTACACGCTAAAGTACTTCGGAATATTCCATCATATATTATAAAAAAAGAATCATCATAACAATACAATAAAATATCATCCATGTCACAATTTACCGTCCACAAGAAGTGACAAAACCGGTATAAATGTGACATTGTTTTCGGTTACGAAATAAACGGTCATAACTATATCTCTCCTATATGGCGCAAGTTAAAGACGGTTACACGGTGCAAGTAAGTTGAGCATGTTAATATGCGAGCCATGCGCGTGGGCATTTACATAGGTCACCCGCGGCTGCGCTCTCTTTTATACGGTAATTAAGACAATGAATGTCTTTCGAGCCTACTGTACGTCTTTTTACACGAGCAGCATAAGGTGCGGAGCAGTTTAAGGTGTATTTTTGTTGCTGCAATGCCAATAAACGCATTTTCTTTCTTTTTCTTTCTTTTCTTTTCTTTCTGTGGGCTAGATATACGCAAAGATACTCGTAGTATAACGCTCTGCGCGTTCAGTATAATAACGCGTTTAGGATGCCGGTGGGGCTGCCCCGCTTCTGTAGTGCGCTGGGGATGTTCGAGGATGCGCATGTAGATTGTTTCTACACAATCATGCGCAAAAGGTGCACTTCGCAGGGTGTGGAGCTGCTCCAATAGTATCCTAAGCATGATTTGAAGTCGCCTAGACTGTGTTTTCGTGAGTCGCTGTTGTGCCAGCTCACTTGGGTTGCCAAGCGGTGATCCGCTATCATTTGTTTCTTTTTTTTTGAAGTGTCAGTTCTTACTAAAATTGTTGTAAGTCTTACCAATAATTTTTGAGTCATACGGTTCTTGAATAAATATATTTCTATTCTATTATAAGCTTGTGCATATTACTTGCACCATGTAAAAGCATAGAAGATGCGAAAGGTTTTACTATTTCAACTTACCGAAAGTTAGAGCATTAAAGTTTGAAAAAAGTCCGTACAAAATAAGGGTACCTATAGTTGCTATATAATTTATACATCTACGTTATGATATGTGAATACCTTAAAAGGCTAAAGCGCAAGGCTGGCCCGCGAAATTCAAATTTTCTTACGTATTTTGCAATTTTTCCTTTTTTTATTATTTGCAGGTCAGTATGAGGTATGGTGATTAATATATGATTCGCGACCGTAATAGATATACAGGTTGGTAAGGACATCGAAGTGCAACCTGTTAACATAGATTCAGTATATGATTTTGAATACCACTGCGTCGAATTTTTTTGTCAGTTATTAAAAAAAAATACTGTTCATACATTTTGACTTTTCTATGAAATAGCAGATATTTTTTTTAAACCGACGAAAAATGTCTGCCCTAGGAAGTCTAAAATCATGTGCGAATTCATGGTAATACTTTGTGCGTCAATATCCCTGCCACTGTGTATATTTACAGAATCATAATCATTAAAATCATCAATACTAAACTATAGTCTCTAAAATACATGTTCACAATGACTTATTATTATTTTCACGGTCATTTTACATTAATAAGCGAGTAAATCTTCAACTACCATCACCTTTCGAGGTCAAATGATGACATTGCGACATTTTTGTATAGAGATCGCAATATTTCTTTTGAAGTGACAAAAGGCGTGACATTGTATGGGGTTACGAAATAAAACGTCACATACGATGCACTCTCTCTAGTGTGGCGCAAGTTAGAAGCGGAAGCGAGAGCGTTTTTGTAGGTATAGTGATTGCGTGATGACCAGCTACCGCAAGAACATATTGAGTCAATATTTTATTAAAATACGTCAGTGATCATAAAATGTAGCACAAATTTTTGTACTTAGCAGTGGAAGTTTCTTTTTAATTTTTCATTTGGCCACCGTTGGAAAGTTAATAAAACTATAAACTACTCACTCTCTTACTCATTGATATAATTGATACCAAAGTCAAATAATAGCCTATGAATTGCAAAAGTGGGTATTTAGGGGCGAACTTGTTTTTTTTTATCAGCTACCCTTCTTGTCTTAAAAGAAAGAAAGAAAGAAAATACGTTTATTTGCGGCAAACATAACGCAAAGAAAAAACACACAAACACAAAAAAGAATTAGTTGGGGGAAAATATGCGTCACATCCACACAAAACGGCAATCGGTCAGCATGATGCTACGACCCTATGCGAGACAGCCCCAGCGCTGGTTTTCAGCGATAGCCGGCGTTGACGTGATGACGTCAACCAGTGCAGCATACGAAATTTAAACAAAGAACAAAAAACTAAAAAAAAAGCACCATGCCTACTTCAAAATGTATATAAACATAATATTTTTGAAGTGGTAACATTCCGGGCAATGACTCATGCGCCGCCGGGCTTTAATAATCTCTGCGCGCAGCTGTCATAACACTATAGGTTCTTCTTGGGGTTTTCTTGTGTATTCCATTAAAATTATTAGTCAACGTCACCACAAGGTATATAAAAGACATTGAAATATCCAAAATATTGAAACCACGGAGTGCAAGTAACTTTAGTTCCAATCCTAATGTTGCATTTTTTCAAATACTCCCCGCTTCTACCTCAGAACACAATCTAACAAGTTTACGCACTGATTGCTCGACGGCACAAGATAATTCCACGTATTTATTTCCGCAGCTTTACCTTCCATACATATATACATCTTCATACATACACACATACATCGTACATACATATGTATGGCGTAATGAAAACTTCACACTTTCACGATTTCAGCTGATTGATAATTTATTCAAAACGCATTGAATACGAGTCAATTGTTTTACAATGCGTGTTGCAATCAAGATGTGTGATGGTCTAATTTTGATATAATTTATTCTTAACCATACATGTGGACATAGGCCATCTGTTGATCTTCTTTCTTGGTACGTTTACCATCAATGAAGATTTCGCAATTATTATCCATATAGCTGAACATGGATGGCTCAGTGATCAATTCAATGAACTTTCATATTGTTGCCAATATTGTTGTTGTATATATTGTTTTATAATATTTATTACTTAGTCAATAAGTCAAAATATCAAACCTACAGTTTTATGACAGCTGCGCGCACAGATCATTAAAGCCCGGCGGCGCATGAGTAGTTGCCCGGAATGTTACCACTTTATAAATATTATGTTTATTTACATTTTGAACCAGGTTATAGTGTATTTATTTCATTTCTTATTTTAATGTTTATTTTTAATTTTCGTATGCTGCACTGGTTGACGTTATCACGTCAGCGCCGGCTATCGCTGATAACCAGCGCTGGGGCTCTGTCTCGCATAGGGTCGTAGCATTATGCTGAGCGATTGCCGTTTTGCGTGAATGTGACGCATATTTTCCCCCAACTCGTTATTTTTTGTGTTTGTGTGTTTTTTCTCTGCGTCATGTTTACCGCAAATAAACGTATTTTCTTTCTTTCTTTTTTTCTAATATTTCTGTTCTTGGCTTGAGATTTAGTGATCCTAGGCTATGTATTTCATTCTCTTAGACAACAAAATCGGGTCTTACCAGAGTTACCAAATAGTTTTACAATATCTATGAGATCCTTCGAGCCTAATTGACTCGTCGTTTATAGTCAACTAGCGGATACCCGGCGTGTCCTACTACGATAAAACAATGGGTTAAGCACATTCGGTCCACTCATGAAGTTTAATGTTTTTTTTTTCCATTGTGTTAGTAGTCTAAAACCATTTTCGCATTATTTATTGCCTTTCTAATGAAACTGGTTTAGGGCAGATCGGTTGGATGGTTTGAAACTCTATAATGGACATAGGTAGAAATATTTTTTGTATTTTATATATATTTATTGCCTGATTGGCATTGTAGATTTTGACTAACAGAAGTTTTTTGGTTGAGGCTAGTGTAGCACGGGGCATATTCCATTAAAATATGAGGTGCCAGCCTAGCTTTGGCGAAAAAATCCCCTGTCCACCATCTTCCTGATCTTGTTCCATATTACTTGTGGTCGGCGCAACACGTTTTCTTGTTCCACTCTCCCCTGACGTCACGCCATCATTCACTCCCTTCTTTTTCATATCATTCCTCACACAATCCATCCATGTTTTCTTTGACCTTTCTCCTTCCATCCATCAACATTTATATCCACCACTTTTTTAGTAGCATGCGTTTCCTCCCTCCTCATCACATGCTCATACCAAGTCAAACCATTTCCTTTCAACTTTTCTGTCACTAGCGCCACTTTAAACCTTCCCCACCCATCCCCATTTCTTACTTTATCCATTTTCGTCACTCCACACATCCATCTCAACATTCTCAAAGAAAAACTCCTCTCCGTGGTCATATAATATACCATCCTCAGGGTAAATGACTTTTTTGGCAAGAAGTGCCAAACGCACTAGGCGTATGTTGATTTGCCATCCTTTACATGTCGATGGCAGCAATAGTAAAGAGGGGATAAGAGCACCGTACTAAAAAACCGTCGAAATGTCAATCTTTTACCTTTCAGTCCAACAGTCTCGTTTTCACCAAATGCCGGAACCGATACACCAATCTTACATCATCCCATAATTACTAACCCCTCCCTATAACTGCAAAGTCCTCAACATTATACACTATTGTGTTACCGCTCCAATGGACACCACTTTCTCTCTAATTTTCACTCGGGGCTCGATTTCTCAGGCTTTTAGCTGTAGGCTCGAAATCCGAGGTTGTTAGGCGTGACGGTTTGACGGGTACTATTAGACTGTGGTGTGACACGTGGGTATGGAAGACTTTTGAGGTATATGTGGCTTAGTAGGAGCTCGGAGCTTTGTTAGTCACAGAGATCAGAGGGCCTAGACAACTGACATTCGCTTCGGAGCAATTCTATTTCTACAATCGCTTTGCTTTCGCTAATTTTTCCATGATACGAATCGAAAACTAGCGATAATGCTTGTCAAAAAGTGCCACTTGGCTACGCATCTCTATGGACGTAACCGTTCGATGCTGTCGATTCGATTCATAGAATCGAATGATGTTAACATTGTCTAGCTAATTTCTATTCGTTGACCTATGATCACGTGACATTTCGATAGCTTATGTCAACCCCATAATTTTTTTGGCTTTTTTTACTAGCGTCATCGCTAATCGACTGTTACTTTGTCTAGGCCCTCAGTTCTTACGACGCTTCCGTGCGTTGAAATTCTGAGGTTGAACTACCTACGTGAAGTTATTATGATTAATTTAGGCTCGACATTTTAACATTATGTAAAGGAAGACATTTTTTTTTAAGGTTGTTATCCGTAAGACGTTTCAGAACCTAGGATCACGAAAATACACTTTGGTCTTCTGTTAGCCCCACAGGACGACGTTTATTTCGTAACCAAAGACAAAAATACACTCAACTTAAACTCCACGGTTTTTTTAACATTGCTTAAATGGTAAAAAGACTGGTCTACAACTAAAACTCTTCAAATGGATTATTATTACGGTCAGGGGGTCTACTCTCTAAGACAGTCAACGAAAATACGGGATCGTCCGAAAGTAGGTTGAAGGTTTGGAGTGAACCTTACACCCGATGAATTAACTTTTTCGGTCAGGTAAAAACACATCGGGAGTAGGGTCAACTGTCACATCGTGGTGTCATTCATTCTTAAATCGCGCCCCAAACTAATCTTATGTCCGTAGGTGGTTCGGAGTAGGAAACGCCCGTAACGTCGGCCGAAATTACGGATTTCGTACTTAGAAAGTAGACCCCCTGACACGTTCATATTTGCTGTGAGTTCAAATCCAGCAGAAATTAAAAACTAAACGCTAGCGATAAAAACCTTTCGTGGATTGTTCGAAAGAGTTACCGTGGCCCTAGCGCACAGGCAACTGAATGAACACGGGTGGGTTTTAGACAATATGAGTCTAACACGCCCTTCCGCTCCGCTCAGAGAGGGAGAGAAGTCATTTGATGATTTCCCACCAAAAAAAAAAAGGATTAAAAAAATGAGCCATCAAATAACTTTTTCGGAGTCACAGTGCTGCTATTTGCTATTATATATTCACAGTTTACATACCTATTAAAACAGCGAATTTACTACATTACTTTACTATTTTACAAAACGATTCTATTACCATACTCTCCAATCATAATCGCGACTCGAACTATACTCAACGCCTAACCACTAAACCACAAAACTTCCACCAGGTGATCTTATAGAACTGATCGGAACATTTCCACACGAAAACTACGATTACCAGACCAACACAAACCAATTTGAGGACCCAATAATCATATACACTGACGCAAAGCCGAATTACCACCAAAAGCCGGACGCAAACCACCCCGAACTGGATGAAACCGGTAATAACCGGCCGAGTTGGAACCAAAATCATTTTTATCACGTAAAACCGTCGTACCATGAGGGTAGTACGCAAAAACCTGATGGTTATTATAAGCCAGATTATCATGAGGGCAATAATGTTCAAGGTGATGATGATTATGTGCCAGTACACACGAACCATAAGCCGACGAGACCTAGTTTTCCCGGTGAGATTTTGTGAACTAGGCTTTTTAGTTGTATTTTTTTTTTCTAAATTTTGTTGACGATGGGATTCAAGATTTGTTTTTAAATGTATGTTTGGTATGCATTTGATTATGTCTGGCTTTTTAAATATTTTTTACTAAAAAAGATATTCTGTTTTCTGTGATACAGATAATTTTTCCAGAACATTATTACAAACAATGTAAAATAACCCTAAATTCTGAAGAAAGTTGCCTGAAAAATATTGACTATGAGATTTTTTTGAAGAAGACAACTTTATGTATTTTTGTTTGTCGTATTTTCTAAATACAATTTGTGTCCTTAAAAACAATCTTGAGTTTCGTCGCCCATCCTATTTCTTTTTCTGCTTTTTACCTGCACTGCGTTTCCATAATCATCACGCACCGTTCACGTCAATTTTTTAATAATTTGATTGATGTTTACAACAAAGTTGCTTTAAAGAGCGTTTTTCAGCAAAGTGACTTTGTTACGTTTCAACCAAGTGACTTTGAAGGGACGTATCGTTTTCGACAAAGTGACTTTGAAGGAACGTTACATTTTCAACAAAGTGACTTTGAAGGGACGTTACGTTTTCAATAAAGTGACTTTGAAGGGACGGTACGTTTTCAACAGAGAGACTTTTGAAGTGACGTTTTTCAACAAAGTTACTTTGACGTGACGTTACGTCTTCAACAAAGTGACTTCAAAGCGGCATTTCAACTACATAAGTGACTTTGAGTTTACGTTGCATGTTTACAAAATGACTGAGGCAAAGCACTGTACAGCACACGCTTTTATGAATTTAAGTTTATGTGTTAATAATTTGTTGTTGTGTTTAATATTGTTTGTTTCATGTTGTATATTATGTATTTATGTATTTATTTTATGTAAATTGTTGCTTACTTTTCTTTTGCGGGTCTACTTAGAATAGAATACTCTTTATTATGTACACCATCAAAATTACAGAATTGCTATTCTATTGCATAAGTTATATCAGAAGTTTCAGGATTTTAATTTTATTCCATGTTGTAAGCAAAAATTATAGCCTTATATTTATAAATTGGATTAATTGCTTATTTTGAAAGGGTCACCTTTCATTAAATTAAACATTAAAAACAAGGCATTAATGAGTAATTTTATTGGTCCTTTCAAAAAGTTTTATGTCAAATGAAACTTTGTAAGTTTATAATTACTTACGTAATATTTATCATTTGCTTACGTAAAAAGGATGTAGTTAAAAAAGAATCGAAATTTTATTGAAATCCGGCTTTCCTTCGATTATGTAATACCTCTTCAATTTTCTTTCTCTCAGTGTATTTATGTATTTATGTACTATATTATTATGTATATAAAGCACTATTTAATTTAATTTTAAGAGCATAGCGGAATTATGTAACCTTTTGAGATCCACTTGAGACAATTAATTAATTATCTATTGTTTGTGGCTCTCTTGAAAGTCGACGGGTTTTGAGAGGTTCATTAAAAAAAATCAATGGGTTTTGTTTCTCATCTTGTTAGCGCAGTGGTTAAGCGATTGACTGCTGCGCTGCGTGTCGCGGGGTTCGATTCCCGCACGGGACAAATATTTGTATGACCTACAAGTAGTTGTTCCGGGTCTGACTGTTTGTGTATGTGAGTTTGAATGTTTGTAAACTCACCCACAATACAGAAGAAAATCCTAATGTGGAGCAAAGTTTAAAAAAAAATTATTATGATAAGAACACAACAATATCCAGATTTATCAATTTCTATTGTACAATTATTATGTCCAACCAACTAGTCATTTATTTCAGACTGACTGACAGATCACTATCTCCATCTTCTTCTATCGACCATCCTTACCTTTCCCCCTACTAAACCATCATAATCATGTTCACAGGTTGCGGTGAACACTTCACCCGATCAAACCGAATCGTGGGAGGCCACTCCACGGGTTTCGGTTCACATCCGTGGCAAGCCGCGCTGATCAAGTCGGGCTTTCTGAGCAAGAAGTTGGCGTGTGGGGGAGCGCTGATATCAGATCGATGGGTGATTACTGCTGCCCACTGTGTTGCTACGTGAGTATTCTTTTGTTTTATAGAGGTATGAGGAACAGGGTGTAAAGTTCACTCATCTTCCATAGAAAAGCGAGGATCCTCCGACCAGACGGGTGTCGTGTCTGGTGCGCTACTACTGTTTTATATACGCTAGTTACGCGGTAAACTCTGCTTGCGCGATGCAGGATTTTGCGTGACGTCAGTGTGACGTATAGCTCGCATATGGCGTTGTAGATGCCGCTACAGTTTCCTAAAGGTTTGGTTTCCTAAGAAAGCGATGACGGGTCACACAATACAATAATATAAATACAGAGCGTTTTTGACACTTTAATGTAACATACTGGTGAAAGTGACAGATTTTCATGATGGAAACGCTCTTCTAGGTAAGAACCTTAACCGAAGAAAGCCAAATACGTATGGAGAGACCTAAGCCCTCATGTAGCTATATCTTTAACTCTATCGGTCCACTCTATTGCATTCGTTGTGTCCGAGTATTTAAAACTAAATTCGGTCTGACGAGTCATGTTAGGGCACACGCTAGGAAATAATAATTTCAAAGGGTCGTCGTTATAGAAATCGAGAAGAACTAGATTCTTTTGTTTATTTCTGATTGGTCTTAACTGCTGAAGAAGGTCAACAACCAAGACTATTTTAGGTGCAACATATGTAGAACCTCTGACGTATTTGCTGTTACAAAAATAATGTAACTAAAAACTTTAAACTGCCTTCTTTATTAAAGTTTGGCTTCCTATGAAGAAGAATGAAATCTCTCTGGTTACATTAAATGATAAATGATTTTATTTCTGTAAGTAGGTTTGTACAAACACTTTTACACGTCAATCATATTTTTTAAACTAGATGAGGGCGGCGTTTCCTATCTGACTACTCTGAGAAGAAAGGCCGCAACAAACTCAGAGGTCACAGTCTCTTTTAAAGTCCATATAATCTTGATCATGTGAAGACCATGTAGATTGGTATATAAAATGGTATTTTGAGGAAAGAACCACACAGATTGAGTGGACATGTCCAGTCACTGCACGCATTTGTCAGTAATCGTGCAGCTCAACTCAGGACTTAAACAGCTCAACGATTCGACGAACAATACAAAAGAAAGGATATTTGGGTTGGCCGAATAAACTACTTAAACTGCCAGACCAAGAATAAAACTGAAACAAAGATCCACATAGTCCTCATATTCACAATAATTAAAATAATATAATACTTTTAACAATAAATATTCATGTCTAAAATAGTTAGCAAAATAAAATCAACATTCACTGTGTTTGGAGCAGCTCAATCCCAAGCCTTTTTGTCCTCAATATAGTATTATGTCTGTCTGTCTATAAAGTCTGCTGACGATTATTTAAAGGGCTAGACTATAATTGACCACGAAAAGACAAATTTTCCGTGAAGCTTACTGGCTTACCTAATAATACTTTATTAGGTTAACTGAACTATTTTCACGTTTAAATTACAACGGAATGTAATATTAAATTCATTAGTAGTTTTAGGTTGCGTCATACAACATGCGTCAAACAAAAAAATTACTGTTCCATACATTTTGACCGCTTAGCGTAGCTTAGACCACTTTTCTATGAAACAGCCTTTTTTTTTAATAACCTACGGTAAATTTCTGCGCTACGGTCTAGCATCATGTGCTGAATTCATGGTGCGTCGGAGTCCTTGCCACCATGTATTTTATCATCTCGATATTAAAATAATTTAAAGAGTAAGCCTCGTTTCTTTGAATTTATCATCGTTTCTCTTTGTGAACCTTTATTTGTAACTAAGTTCTACAGTAACTAATGAGAAAATAATGCTTTGTAATTATGATTTAAAGTAGAGTACATAATTATGAGGACATAAATGTTGATTCATGATACAATGACATCGTGATGAGTGTGATGATAATAATTATGATTGTTGATTATCTTTAATGATTTTTAAAGCTGATCTGAGAAAAAAGTAAAATTAAATGGTCATTATATTCCCGCGCAAGACGTCAAATCGATGGAGGGAACGTGACGATTGCTTTCTATTAGAGCACCAGCACCCTAATTGCGTAACACAATATCTGACACAATCTGAATAATTTTGAAGCCTATTGCTAATCAATTGCTTCATATGTTCGAAAAAGTTGTCTGCTCAACAGCGTAAACAACGGAATGAATATTGTTGAACTGTCAAAATGAAACCTATTCCTACTATTAATGTGTTACGCAACTACCCCGCAGGATTAGTGGAAATGATTCTGACTTACCTACCGAATTCTGTAACATTGTATCCGCCACAGCCGCATGGGTCGATCGATCAGGTTAAGCTACGCTTGCCGCGGTTGGTCCGTGGATGGGTGACCATCTTTACATACCGAGACCCCTCCGTGCTTCAGAAAACACGTTAAGCCGTTGGTCCTGGCTGTAATTCGTGGATGTTTGACAGTTGTTACGGGTCGTAAGAAGTCCGTAAATCTGACAACCAGTCTTACCAAGGGGTATCGTATTACCCAGTTATTGGGTTGTGGAGGTCAGATGGGCAGTCGCTCTATGTAAAATACTGGTAGTCAGCTGCATCCGGTTAGACTGGAAGCCGACCCCAACATAGTTGGGAAAAGGCTGATGATGATGATGTTTGTGCAGATTTGAATAAAATTTTCGTATATTCTTTACCTTAAGTTTTGGCAAAGTCGCTACAAATTTCTTAATTTCACGCCACTACAAAACAATTCGTCCCAAAAAAACCCAAAGCTCATTAACGTTAATTTCTCAGAATTTTTCAACCTAACTGAAACTTCACCTACATTTCAGTCTAGTCTATTTTTTGTTCATAATTACTGACTTTCACGTTTTTTGTGGGTCGTAGACTCACAGTTCTATGGTGATTTTACACTGCTCGACCAAAAACACTTTAGTTAAAAGGTAAAGAAATAAAGGAAATGGCCCATACTGAAAAAAAAGTATGATTAATGATTACCCAATTCATTTTAATTATACAGAATGAAATTGAAAACTTTCGCCGACTCGAAATAGGAGGTTCAGTAACTGTTACATAATCATTGTAAATTGTCATTTCCTAAATCTAAATTATTAAAAAAAATCGTGTAATTATCGTCTCAGACAGTACAAACTACTCAATACTCAATCATTTATTGCATTCCACAATGTGCTTAGGTGGTAAGTAAACATTAGTTGTACTAATCGTGGACCCTGTCGGGCACAGCAAAATAAAACTTTGAAGGAAGAGGAGTTATTTATACATACAAAAAAAAAACTTATTCTAAATAAAATTATAGGTAACATTTGGTTAATTATTAATTAAATTAATTAAATCTAAATTTATATTATTAATTTATATTATTGTGCCAGCTCTATGGGTTACTTATTAATTTCAAGGAGACACGAATAATCGTCGTTCCAGTAAAAAAAAAATTAATAAGAAAATTAAAGTAAGGTCAGGTGGGGTAAGTGAAACGAAGAGGTAAGTGAAACACCCAATCCTATACAATAAACTATACAGTTCAGCTGTAATAGTGATCGGTCGATAAAACAGGTTCGGCAAAGAGGTTTCAATGTTCTAGCACAGATGTCGCTACGATCATTTTACGAGGTTTTTTATAGAAAATAAATCTGACATTTGGTAAACTTCAAAACACGAGTTGGACGTGCTTAATCTTGTCGCTGGTGTCAAGCAATTTAATAGTGTTTATGAAGATTTTAATAGGTAAGTAACGTATTTAAACTATAGATTTTATGTTGTAATAGTTATTTCTAGCTAAAACGTGAAGGCAATTGAATTATAAGGCGTCCGAAATTCTAACCTCCAAAAGTACTGATTGGGGAAAGTGAAACAGTGATGGCCGGGGTAAGAGAAACATATCGGCCACTTCCCCCGTGCCAGAGTACACAAACATTTTTTTGAAAAATAATTTCTTGTATAATGTTTAGTTTTACTAGGAAGGTACCTACTTGATTTATTGGTTAACGTCTTGGCATTTCGTTGGCGCAAAGTTCTAGTAACCGGGTGGTTATGGTAAATTTGCAGAAGGATAAAGTTTTCATTAAAATCGGATAGGCAGTTTGAATCCCGAACAAAAAGACAAATAAAAAAATCGTTCGAGGACCTCTACCTAATTAGTCGATAGCTATCATAGCTTTTCATATCATATCTATATCATAATTTTTCAATGCATATAATAAAATAAAATATTAATTATCGGACAATAATGTAATCATTGTACAAACAAAACCTTTTTACGGTTTTTAAGTAATAGTAGATAAGTTAATTTAAATAAATAGTTTTTTTTTTCCAGGTTATGTAAAGCATGCCTCGAAATTACATCCGAAAAACTGATAAAGCTGCTTACTCAAACGAAAAACTGCAAGATGCAATACAAGCAGTCAAAAATGGAACTATGTCTGCTTACACTGCTTCCAAACATTATAATATTCCAAGATCAACTATAGTTAACCGTATTTATGAACGCAGAGGATTTAAATCTAATACCTTGGGCAGGAGTACGGTTTTATCACGTGAAGTAGAGGAGTCCTTGGCTAAAAATATCCATATTATGGAAAAGTATGGGTTTGGACTAACAAGGAAAGAACTCCTGGAAGTAGTTGGTGAATATGTCAACAAAAATTGTGTTGCCAACCCATTCAATAATGGAGTGCCAGGCGAAGATTGGTTTCTGGGGTTTAAGAAAAGGCACGGACTATCGGTCAAAAAACCCCAGCCAGTAGAATACGCTAGGAAAAATGCATGTAGACCTGATATTATATATCCTTACTTCGACTTACTAGAGGAAACTATTAACGAATTAGATTTACAGAATAAACCTGCTCATATATATAACTTGGACGAAACCAGTTTCAGTAAGGATCCTAGTAAGTCAAAGGTGGTGGGTCTTAAGGGCTTCACGTCAACACGTACAATTTCGTCACCCGGGAAGGACAACACGACCGTCCTGTTAGGTTGCAATGCGCAAGGTGAAAAAGTTCCTCCCCTCATCGTATACAAAGGCAAAAACGTCTGGGATGAGTGGACGACTAAGGAAGCATACCCGGGGACCGTTTATGCGGCAACTTCTAATGGTTGGATGGAATCCCAAGTATTTGAAACTTTTTTTGATAAAGTGTTTCTACCAAGCGTTGGCCACAAACGGCCGATTTTATTAATATACGACGGTCATAGTACGCATGTGGGCATAAATATAATAGAGAAGGCTCGTGCAGCTGGAATAACCATACTTAAAATCCCACCGCATACTAGCGATGTTCTCCAACCGCTAGATTTATCTGTTAACAAATCCTTTAAGGATAAATGGGACGCTGTCTTGGTGAAATGGCAAAGACAAAATATAGGGAAAGTCTTACCAAAAAAGGATTTCTCTAAGATGATTGGTCAAATATGGGCTGCATTAGAACCCAGTGTATGCTCGGCAGGATTTAGAAAAGCAGGTATTTATCCACTTAACAAAAATGCAGTACCACAAGAGAAATTCAATCAGATTCTGTTGCGGGAATGGCACTCAAAAACAACTAGATCTAAGGACCCTGACGTTGAAGTTGCAGTTGTTGACTCGGTGCTTTCTAGGGAAATATATCGAGCATACACAGCAACTCACGAAACATGTCCTGATTTATGTCATAATGACGATGACGTAAGCCTTGTTTTCCAGCAACGAAATGAACTTTTTCAACTTACTGCTAACCAGCCCGAACTCTTACAAAAAATTGCTTTGATTAACATTAATAAAGTAATTTCTGGTACAGATGCTGGTGCATTACAGCAAAGTTACAATAATAATGAATTGTCGATTATTCATCGAACCTCATCTGAACATATCGAGTCTGTAGCTGAAACACGAAGTGTATTACAGGAAAGATTTGCAGTTGGTAGCAAGACGAATTGGAGCGAACCGTCAACTTCGACTTTTCATCGAAATTTTACCGAACATGACATCAAATCGGTGTCTCAAAGACAAGATCACCTAGAACATAATCACTTCTTGGAAAACCAACACACGACTATAGAATCATTACTGGTGAATAATGACCTTAATTTTTCGTTAGAAAATTGTGTACCAATTTCCAAGTATCGTGATATATCATTGATAAACAAACCAGAGACTGCACCAACCACAAATTTACATACAGGTTGTAGTGATTGTGTACCAATTTCCAGGTATCATGATATATCATTGATAAACAAACCAGAGACTGCACCAACCACAAATTTACATACAGCTTGTAGTGATACACGTAATTCAAGAGTCCAAATTCTTGATGACCGCATAGTGACATGTGAAGTTTCATTTGAAGATCTTCTTCTAAAATCTGTAAAAGGTGGGACTTCAACCAAAAGAAAAATGACGAAGATAGCTACAGGTGCAGAATTAATTACACACGACGAAGTATACAAAAGGTGTAAAATCATAGAGGCTGAAAAAGAGCAAAAAGTAAGGATAAAGAAACAAAAAGCAAAAGAAAAGGAAGAAAAAAGGAAAGCCATTGAACAATTAAAGAAATCCAAGGTAGACAAGAACAATGTTATTAATATTAAAAATGCAAAAAAACGTATAAAGAAAAATGTCAAAAAGGTACGGAAACTATCTACATCCAGTGAGAGCGAAATAGAAATCAATCTGGATGATGAAAGTGATGTAGATTATGCAGAATATTGTAAGGACCTTTTAGATGATAAAGAAAATACAAATTATATAGAAAATGAAGACATGACCCTAGGTAAAATTATTGAGGCTGAAAAAGAACAAAAAGAAAGAAAAAAGGAACAAAAAGCTAAGGAAAAAGTAGAAAATAGAGAAACCTATGAACAGTTAAAAATATCCAAGGAAGGCAAGAACAATGATGCTAATAATAAAAATGCAAAAAAAAATATTAAGAGAAACGTCAAAAAGGTACAGAAACTATCTATATCCAGTGAGAGCGAAATTGAAATCAATCTGGATGATGAAAGTGATGCAGATTACGGAGAATATTGTAAGGATCTTTTAGATGATAAAGAAAACGAAAATTATATAGAAAATGAAAACTTAACCCTAGATAATGGGCAATGGGTTTTAGTAAAATTTGCAACTAAAAAGTCGGTGAAGCACTTTGTTGGCGTAGTACTACATAGGAACGGTATCGGTTATCCAGTAATTAAATATATGAGAAAAACGGTGTCGAATATAGAAGGGCAAACAGTATTTACTTTCCCAACCATTGATGACATATCTGAAATTCGTCATACAGAGGATATTGTTGAAAGACTTCCTAAGCCCATTATAGGACGAAGAGGACAAATTATATTTAAAATGTTATTCAAAACATATAATATTCAATAACCTTAATTAGGGAGCTTAGAAATGGCTCAGAATACTAACAATGTTTCGACTGCATATTATTATAACATAGGGCTACAATTACCAAAGAGCAATGCTATGATTAAATTTGTAACCAAAAAGTTATGCTTGATACAAACCAAATAGTTCGACATAATTTATGATCTCAGTTTTTTTTTATGTAAGGTTTTTTACTCAGACTTAGATTGAGACTGAACTTAGAAAACAGAGTATTTTTATTAGACTTAGAATGAGACTGAACATAGAAAAAGAATATTTTTATCTTTACGTTAGTTTAATTGTTGATCTATTTTTGCCGATAGACTACAGTTTTTTTTTTAAATATTTACGATTGATTAATTTTAATGTCATTTGAGTTTAATTGTTGATTTATTTTAGACGGCAAATACTACTTACATAATTATATTTGAATTAAGTAAAAAGGCTTGAATTTGTAAACTATGTAACTAAATAAAAGCATTAATTTGTTTCATAATATTTTCGCAATTTGATTTTTATCAACCATTGAGAAATTAAAAATCTTGTTCGATTTTTGCACTTGTTTTGTACCCCTGACCACCGCGACTACGTTTCACTTACCCCAAATTCTATTTTCTTAATGTATTTCCTAAATTAAACCTAATACCGACGAAATACGACTCATATTAGATAAAAGCTTTTTGACATGTCATTTTAATCTTTTTAATAGTTCCACAGACTCAATAATATAGATATTCTGGCGACAGTTTCAGTTACCCCATATATGGGGGGAAGTGAAACTAAACCATAGTCAGCTTAAATTTGATGATTTCATCGATGAATGCACAACTATAGAGCTTGGAACTCGAATCATAGACGGCTGATTAAAGGAAGATTACGTCGCATCAATCGTTATTATAAATTCGAGTCATATTACTGTACTAGAGCTGTTTACATAAAATTAAAAGTAAAGTATGTTTCACTTACCCCACCTGACCTTATCAATTTTAGCGCGCGCCCAAAGGGCAATCTATTCATCGCAGAGTTCACAACGTGAAGTAAGTTGGCAATGCGTTGAGCTAGCGGTCATTTACCAAATTTTGACTGTTTCTATGAAAAAGAGGGCGAGCGACGGCGTTGCCAAATCGCTTGCCTACGCGCACGTGTATGCATCCCTTTCCTTTCTCTCGACCGAATGACATGCTGTAAATTTTCTTTATAGCACGTTGAATTATATATTTTCATTTGGCGCACCTATTCAATTTCATCCTGTATAAATAATAGCAGCCTACTATGTCCCACTGCTGGGCAAAGGCCTCTTTTCATACACAGAAGGCACGAGCATTGATCACCACGCTTGCTCAAGACGGGTTGGCGATGTCAGACTAATATTAACTCTAAGTCCAGTTCTTCACGATGTTTTCGTTCACCGCTGTCAGTTATGTCCAAGATAAACACAGAAAGTACAAATGAATTGAAAAAGTCACATTTATACTTGTCTGGATTTGAAGCCACAACCTCGTGCATGAGAGGTAAGGCCTTAACCAATGGAGGCCAACAGGTAACCATCATTTTGGTTGATGCAACCAAAATTGAAAGTAAAAAGTGAACCGTGTATTTTAGCCATTAGTTTAATAAAAATAAACTTAAACTTCTTTTAATTGTGATGGTAAATGCGTTAGGTAATGTTTTATGTAATAGACGTTCTAATATGAATCACTCTGTCCGTTTTTACATCCGTTCTGAAAGGTTTGTGGTTTTGGAACCAGAGTTTAGCCTAGTTCTGCCGGAATTACATAATTAGTATGTTTTTTGAATGAAAGGTTATTTCATAGTAAATTATTACTAAGTGACCTGCGGGGTAGTTACGTAACACACTAACAGTAGGAATGGGTTTCATTTTGACAGTTCAACAATAGTCATTGCGTTTTTTACGTTGTTGAGCAGATACATTTTTCGAACTTAAGAAGCAATGGATTAGCAATAGGCTTCAAAGTGAATTAGATTGTGATAGATAGTGTGTTACGTAATTAGGGTGCTGTTATTATGTAAGACAAACGCTTCTTCATTAAATAGATGTCCAAGGATGCAGGTGATTTCTGATCACTGAGCAAGTATTGGCGTTTTCCCTTATCATAGTCGGAATGTGTTCAAGATTAACTTAGAAAGCGCATACATTAATATTGGCATTTGCTACAGCAAGAATGTGAATATTAAACGTGAATAGGAACACAGGGGTGAATCGGAACTAAACTTTAAAAGGGATTTTAACATTGACATAATATAGTTTGTTGCCAAAAAGGACTCTACTGTGTTTACTGTTTTATAATTAACGATTAAGTGCTCTTGTTCGCAATAAATTATATTTTTTCAATGTTAAAATCCCTTCCGATTCACCCCTGCGTCCCTATTCACCCCGTTTGACGGTACTGCCTTATGTAGAATCCTTGTGCCACCACAACGTTCAGGAGCAAGTTTCTGCAGTAATGCATATTAATGAGTTATAAAAAATGGCCAATTCAGTAAGCGGTATCATAATGATATAAGCCGTGTGCGTGATGGAATTCCCTATCGCGTCGGCCAAAATTACCAAATTCCATACAAACTTTCATTCGCTATTTATGAGGCCTCTTACATTTCGGCGCTGCGCTAATTTAGGTATTTTTTTCGCACCAAGTGCGCGACGAGTTACGTGAGCGATACCTTCTTTTACATCTTCTCACTCGCTTGCACGATGATGTTGCGAGTGTGGCGACTAAACAATCTTGATCCACCGCAGTATAGACCCTAAAAAATGTTATATATGATTCTTCAAATCAATAATTTGTAACTATAAATAAAATCTAATAAATAATTCGTGGTTTTTAAATCCCGGGATGTAAACGTGGTTATAATTATTCCGGGATTTTAGAGGAGGTATTTTCCACTCTATATTGCTTTCTTACTCGAAGTTTAGATAAATAAACTCTGCCTATTCCGATCTCTACTCATTAGCGGTGCTTGACTAGTTAAGTGTATGTGGTAGAGAAAATTTTACTTCTCAATTTTCTGCTACCTGCACGGAAACCATATTTATGTTTACGGACAATCAGTTAGCACCCACTGTTTAAATTGGAATTTATGGCCCCAGCTGTATATCTCAGGCTTAAAACAATGTTATTATACAAGCGCATTTACTAAAGATGCATTATTATGTAGTAAAAGACGACCACATTGAACACATAGCTGTTTCAGATGTGCCAGAATAGATTTCTTTGGAAACTAAACAATATCTTTGTACCATCGAAGTCTAAAGTATTTGTCTGTGTATTATCTTTGATGAATAGATAGTAAGATAACTCATTATAATTTTATTTGGTAAAGTGAATAACCATATTTTTATATTAGAAAAATATTTCCCCCAACAGCATTGATCGAGCTTTTCTCGTGTCGATAATTTTAGGTAGAACACATTTTTCATAAAAAGCCTGCAATGGTCAAATATAGCGGTCGTAGTTTACGATGTTCACACGCACACGATAGCGTTGACACGGCTAGCGACGGCGACATACACAACGATTGATCGGCACGGCAAAGAGCGCGAAATCAGCTGACATAGGTCCATCCACAAAAAGCGTTCGTACTGTACTGTGAAATATACAGGTCGGCAGGGAAATCGACGCACAGTCTGATACCATGGATTTAGTACATGATTCTGAAATCCCTTTTTTTGGGTGGGAAATCATCAAATTACCTCTCCCGCTCTGGGCGAAGCGGGAGGGCGTGTCACACGCTTACTGACTAAAACCCACCCGTGTTCCTTCAGTTACCTGTGCGCCAGGGCCACGGTAACTCTTTCGAACAATCCGCGACCCCGGCAGGCATCGGCCTTATCGGACCCCATCAATTATGCTGACATCGCTTTGAAGCGCGCGGGGAACACAACGTGACCGGGGGTGATGGCATTAAAAGCACAAACGTGGTTACAATACCAACTATTTATTGCAGTTGCCATTTACTATGCCAGCAACGCAATAGAAGTCAAAATCGGTTGAAATGACTGTAACAAAATATATATTTCAATTTCTAGTCTTATTTCAAATGGAGTATAGTTGGCAAGAAGCCATCTTCAAGTCACAATCTAAAAAACCAAGGATGATAAATGAATACTTACTTAACAAATCTATCTTACATAACAGACAATCTAACATGACTAGCTAATGGTTATGTTCTACATCCGTTCTAACTAGAAGACTGTTTTGCAACATACAGGGTCAAATTAAATTAGCTAGCGAAACTCCGCAGACGTGACGGGTATCGATATCTAAACAGGATAAAATAAAATAATAATTAATTAGATGGTTTTTTTTGTGGGGTCTTCGACCCCATTTAGTGTAGTCACTTGAAATATCAGTTTAAAAAATCTGTTTTTTTTATGTAAGCTTCACAGACGTGATGGGTTTCGATATCTAAACACCATAAAACAAAATAAAACAGATTTTCTTAACTCAAATTTCAAGTACCTAAGTTACCAACGGTCGTTGACCCCAAAAAATCATCAAATCATTATTTATTTTTTATTTTATCGTTTTTAAATATCGATACTCATCACGTCTGCAGAGTTTCGCTAGCTAATTTGATTTGACCCTGTATTTAATTGACTGCTGAATCATCATGGTTTTTAACGTTATTTGTGATTGATGTGGTCTTGGGTAGACTAATTGATGAATTAGGGAAAGCTGTATGTATCGCTAATTGACCGAGCGAGCGCGAAGCGTCTCCGTTTCAGCTTGGGCAAAAATGCTTTCGTATGTCGCGACATACGAAAGCATTTTAGACCACATCAATCACAAACAACGTTAAAAACCATGATGATTCAGCAGTCAATCAAACACAGGGTCCGGCTGTTCTCCTCTACAGGTCGCATATCTCAACCGATTCTCGTGAAATTTTGTGAGCAGGTTCCATAATTATATGGAATTTATTAGTCAATCCAATTTTTTTATTTTTACAAAATGGCGGAGATATGGGGGTTGAAAACGTAAAAAAAACATAATTCAGACATTTCGCGCTCTTTGCGCGTGCTTTTTGTTCTATGGATTTAATTTTAAGGTGCGCGGTGAACATTTATTCAGTTTTAAGCTATGCAAGACAGACTCGCGAGGTCTACAGCCCACAGAGCCACTAGTTACTTTTTCTAGCAAACTTATAGACTAGCCTAGAAAGAATAACATTAAAAAAAACTATTATTTGACTTTACCAAGCTTGATTTTTCTATGTAAGGCAGAGGTTACCTTATCTATCGTATGACGATTTCTTCATAAGTACGGTCAACTGCACGTCAGTAGTAGGTAATACTTGAACGACGAAAAGCGCCTTTAATGTTACTTTATAAAAGCGTAGCCTTTATTAGGGGCGCTGTGAATGTCACGTTGTTGCATGTATGAGCGATTGACTGTACTAAGCTACCATACCAATTTTCTCAAACGATTTGGTTGGATGATTTCAGTAGTATCCATACGAACAATATGGTATCAATATTTATGCATTGTAATGCTTGATATAATAAGTATTTAGAGCATTATAAATGAGGTTAGGTTCAAAACCACAACATATGCACTTTTGGCAATTTCGTTTGATTTTTTCAAGATTTTTGCACAAAATGATAAAACCTACCATTAGCAGTAACTGTTTACTTCAAAACAGCTTATTCTCCTTCGTAAAATGATGTCTTATATTAACGTTTAGTTCAAAACCTCAACAAATCCATGTTAAAAAAAAAACTGTTTTAGGGACCTATTTATTACGTACTTAAATGGCATTCTTTAAAAAAAAAATACAATGCTCACAATTTTTTTTATTTTCGATGTCTGCCTTATTGAAAAATATTGATACTTATGTACCTAGTGGTTTTGATCCTAACCTCCTCAAAAGTAAAGCACGGGACAAGACGTCGAAGACTTTAACGAACAAAGATGCAGTAAGGCCCTGCTTAAAACACTTTCTGTTTGGTCATACGTTCCCGATAAGAATCGAAACTGTAAGTATTCTAAAATTCTTCTTTTCTTCTTACAGCACACCAAACAACCAACTCCGAGTCCGTCTCGGAGAATGGGACGTCCGAGACTCCGGCGAGAGGTACTCCCACGAGGAGTACGCGGTACAACGGAAGGAGGTCCATCCGTCTTACGAGCCGGCTGACTTCAGGAATGATGTGGCTTTGGTGCAGCTGGACAGGGGGGTGGTGTTCAAACAGCATATTTTACCAGTAAGTCATAATTAGCAACATCATTTTTATCATCTTAGACGAAAGAAAACAAGGACATAGCATAATTCAGCATAATTAGCCTATAATGTTCCCACTGCTGGGACACAGGCCTCCTCTCTTTTTGAGAGGGAATGGGCTATTATCCACCTCGCGGGCCCAGTGCGGGTTGGTAGATGTCACATGTCTTCGAATTTTTGGTTCTAGGACATGCCGGTTTCCTCACGATGTTTTCCTTCACCGATTTGAGAGCAGTGGTGATGAAATTATTTACACAAAGTAAAGCGCCTGCCTGGGTTCGAACCCACGACCTACGACTCGTAAGTCGGGGCCGATAGCACTGGGCCACCACGGCTCTCAAGGACATAGATTTTTCCAAACCATTGGCACATTGAGGGGTCATACGCTTTCCACATCAAGCAGATTCCCGTGACCTTCAGTAAGTTGTCGGCCGACCTTGTGTTGGGCCTGTGGTACTCATTGTCACGACTTGAGAACTTTTCCGTCATAATTTTGAAGATGTGAGTAATGTGCTCCCATCTTGTACCAATAAGTACCTTCTGATAGACTTAGGTCTACTAAGATACAAATAGCTTCTAAGTAAGAAGACTTTAAGAAAGAAATTCGTCCGTCGTATGAGTCAGCTGACTTCAGGTACGACCTACTGGATAGAGGGCTTGTGTTTAAGCAATATATTTTACCAATAAGTACCTACATTACTGTGTTTTTTTAACTGGAAGACTATTGGGAAATCTGAATTCATAAGAGACACGGGGAAACTGTCTTAGGAACTATTACCTCTTTTTCATGAAAACAATTTTTGCATAGTAATTTTTTTGTTCACGTGCGAGTTGTTCATGAGAGCAGTGGTGGCCCAGTGGTAACGGCCGCGACTTTTGAGTTGAAGGTGGTAGGTTCGTATCCAGACAGGCGCTCTACTTTGTGTTAAAATTGATGATTTTTATTATTCAGTAAATATATCATTCCTACAGTCGCGAATCCCATTTTGATCAACATACGTCGTAAGCAAGAGCTGCAATTTGCAAAAAACCTAAGAAAATTTGAATTTGGCGGGCTACAAAGAAAGAAAAGAAGGAAAGAAAAAGGCGTGTATTGGCTTTGCAGCAACAAAAATACACCTTAAAACTAAAAAAACTGGCCTAGTGCGAGTCCGACTCGCGCACGAAGGGTTCCGTACCTACAGTACCTATAAAATGGCAAAAAAATCGCGTTTGTTGTATGGGAGTCCCCCTTAAATATTTATTTTATTTTATTTTTAGTATTTGTTGTTATAGCGGCAACAGAAATACATAATTTGTGAAAATTGCAACTGTCGAGCTATCGCGGTTCTTGAGATACAGCCTGGTGACAGACAGACGGACGGACAGACGGCGAAGTCTTAGTAATAGGGTCCCGTTTTTACCTTTTAGGTACGGAACCCTAAAAAATCGGAAACAAAGATTATAATGCCAAAGGGGCCTCAGCTCAGCATAATGTCAGATGACAACATTGACACTACAACTGAGGATTCCCCTTCAACCTCGTCTTTGTTGTTTCCAGGTGTGCCTCCCTCAGAAGCAGATGAAGCTAGCAGGCAAGATGGCCACCGTCGCCGGGTGGGGGCGGACGAGGCACGGACAGAGCTCTGTGCCTTCTGTGTTACAGGTAATATAAGATTTGAAGTGCTGTTGAATTAATTTTTGGGTGTTCGGCAGGGTTCAATTCCAGGTCCGGACTCGCAGACAAACGCGACGCAACAAAATTCGATCTAAAGAAAAGCGGCCACATTCCTCTAGACTAGATCGTATTTTGTTGCTTCGTGTCTCAATATGAAAGTTTATAAAAGTTATTAGAAAATTCTAGACACACTTACCGCGGGTCCTTACAAGCCGTTATTCATAATTCCTTCTCAGTCACGAGATAATATTTTTTTAAAGGAGTGGCGCTAGTGGACCGGTGTGCGCCCTCTTAAATAAGTTTTCGTCAAGGTTCTATTGTTAAATATACCTGGTGGAAAAAACCGGTCTTTTTTTTCATTTCATCATTACATTTTCTTGTTTTTAAAGTATTTTTATTATGATTTCAGGAGGTAGACGTAGAAGTGATTCCTAATGAGCGTTGCCAGCGATGGTTCAGAGCGGCCGGACGACGGGAGACCATACACGATGTGTTTTTATGTGCGGGCTATAAAGAGGTAATATTAATGATAATCTATTTATTATACAGGGTGGCAGGGACATCGACGCACAACCTGTTACCATGGATTCAGTACATGATTTTGAACCCCATGCGTTGAAATTTTTCGTCGGATAGTAAAAAATAAAATAAATATTACAAAAAAAACAGACTTCCAAAAACAACAATACAAAGTGAAAAATTAATTCAATTTTGGAAGTCAGTGTCTTTAAATGATAAATGATTTTATTTCTGTAAGTAGGTTTGTACAAAAACTTTTACACGTCAATCATATTTTTTAAACTAGATGAGGTCGACGTTTCCTATTTGACTACTCTGAGAAGAAAGGCCGAAACAAACTCAGAGGTCAGTCTCTTTTAAAGTCAGTTAAAGTCAGTCAGCACATGTGAAGACCATGCAGATTTGTATCTGAAATGGTCTTTTGAGGAAAGAACCACACAGATTGAGTGGATTTGTCCAGTCAGTGCCCGCATTTGTCAGTCATCGTGCAGCTCAACTTAGGAAGTCAGGACTTAAGGAGCTCAACGATTCGACGAACAATACCAAAGAAAGGATATATGTGTAGGACACATAAATTACACAAACTGACAGAAAAATCTAGACTATGTTTCAAGGGGCAATAATGCTGAAAAATCTTCAATCAAGAGTTACCTAATCCACAGTGTGTGTTCTTGAGAATTTTCAATGCTAACTAATCAATTTTCTACCATCTCATTTTCAGGGCGGCCGCGACTCTTGCCAGGGCGACAGCGGAGGCCCCCTTACGATGAAGCTAGAAGGGCGAAGCACCCTGATCGGTCTGGTGTCGTGGGGCATCGGCTGCGGACGAGAACATCTACCAGGAGTTTATACTAACATACAGAAGTTTGTGCCCTGGATTGACAAACTGGTAAACCCTTAGATATTTAGAAATTAATCTTACAAAGAAAATACTCGGAGTCTACAAATATGTGTGCCTTGAAGAAAAACATTATTAAAAAAAATGTAAATAGTATCTACTTGGATAAGGAAGACTACACAAAAAATACCTTGCATTGAAGTTAATCATTCATTCATTTAATCATCCATATAATCAAAAATTCATTCAAGTTCATTATTTGTTCAATCATTCATTTAATCGAAAATTCACTCAGTGAATCATTCATTCGTATTCATTCACAATGAAGCTAGAAAGGCGAAGCACCCTTATGGGCCTGGTGTCGTGAGGCATCGGTTGCGGACGAGAACATCTGCATGGAGTATATACCAACATACAGAAGTTTGTGCCCTAGATTGACAAAGTCATCAATTGTTATATATTTAGAAATTGATCTTAAAATATAAAATACTCGAGAGTCTACAAAACCGAGTGCCTTGAAAAAAACATAATTTAAAAATTGTAAATAGAATCAACTTCGAAAATTAAGAATACCTAAAAAAAAATGTGCCTTTGTACATAGTAGTTTACATGGATAGAGAAATTAAAATATTATTTAAACCTTAAAACACAGAAGAAACCATTGATGAAAAATCGAATACGAAGATTTCTTCAATCAATCTTTGAATCAATCATTCAAAAACTTTTATTCACCCGAACATTCACTGCATCAATAATTAAATATCATTAATGAATTATTCATTCACTTAATCATTCATTCACAATAAATCATTCAAGTTCATTCATAATGTGCTAGAAGGACGAAAGGGTTCGAGGCTGTGGACATAAACATTTATCTAGATTGATAAACTGCTCAACCCTTAGATTATAGAAACAACATAACATTACGCCAGTATTCCCCGAAGGGTTAGGCAGAGGTGCACCTATAGTACACCCGCATTTTTCCAGTTATGTTTAATTCCCGTGTCACAGGGGCGAGCCTATTGCCATCGACCGTGCACAAATCAAAACTCCGGGCTGCTACTGAGAAATTCCATATATTAATTAGACAAATTAATCATATAAAGAAAATACTCGGAGACTAAAAATATGTATGCCTTGTAAAGAGAGAGAAGCTTAATATAATAACTTATTGTAAATAGTGCGAGTGGAGATTTTTTTTTTGTAAATTATACAACTTCAAAAACACTATGTTCATGGGATCATATCACCAGAAATTACATCATTAACATCACTCAAGTATTTCTACAAATCCATAATCATTTCACTCATTCATTTGACTATAATTATCATGATCATCCCAATAACTCTACGATTCATTAAAAAAATCCGTGCATTAAAATCATTAATTCAGTATCAAATTTTGATAATTCATTTAATATCACCGATTCATTCGACACTCACACGTTACTTATGATGCTTTCAAGATTCATGTCATGTGTCCAGCAGTCCACTGTTGCACATAGGCTACGCCTTCGCCTTCTGCATCCAGTCTGTCCCACCCACCTTTCATCTCATTCATTGAATCATCAAATCAACCATCTTTCATTGAATCATCTATTCATTCAGTTTCTTGTTCATTTTATCATTAACCATCCACCATCCATTTGTCATTTAGATCAGATCATGACATCTGCAAACATGCTCAATCATTTGTTAACCGTGTCTCGCTTCATTGTCATAAAGGCAGACAGCGTTGCAACACATCTTTGATTGAAATTTTTGAACTAATAGGTATCTTCTGTACTTTATCTAGGTTTCTATGCAAGCAAAAAATAAAAATTTGGAGAAACAAATTCAGTGTAAGCCTCCAAAAGCCTGCTTTTTACCACACATTTTACCTAAACTTTGGCCGTTCATAATGTACTCATCAATTGTAAAAGTAAAGAAAACATCTTGATAGAAACCTCGCACATGTAATGAAGATTCTAAATGGAAAAAAAACCAAAAACTTGTAAGGCTTTTACAAAAACACGTATTTTCTGGAACAAGTTTTCTGAAGTCTTTGCGCGCCAATTTTCGTATAATGTCATCGCGTTCTCACTTGCTTCTTTTTCAAACATTGCGTTGAATGAAACAACAAGCTTTCCAATCATGCTCGCGTTGACGATAGACGGACCGGGAAGGGTCCTCTTAATTAATAATAATCATTACGCCATTTGTCAGTATTGTTGTCACATGAAACATTTTCGAAATATTACACTTCATGTCACTCGTATCACATCAAATCACATTCTATCATAGATGAATTATGATTTCATCATAATAATTATGTTACTTTTTACCAGGTGCTCTAATAGAAAGCAATCGTCACGTTCACTTCATACATTTGACGTCTTGCGCGGGAATATAATCAATATTTAATTTTACTTGTTTCTCAGATCAGCTTCAATAATCATTAAAGATAATCTACCATCATGATTATTAACATCACACTCATCAAGATGTCATTGTATCATGAATCAACATTTATGTCATCATAATTATGTTCTCTACTTTAAATCATAATTACAAAGCATTATTTTCTCATTCGTTACATGTGTAGAACTTAGTTACAAATAAAGCTTCACAAAGAGAAATGATGATAAAATCAAGAAAAACGAGGCTTACTCTTTAAATTATTTTAATATCGAAATTACAAAATACATGGTCGCAAGGACTCCGACGCACCATGAATTCAGCACATGATTCTAGACCGTAGCGCAGAAATTTACCGTAGGTTATAAAAAAAACAGCTGTTTCATAGAAAAGTGGTCTAAGCCACGCTAAGGGGTCAAAATGTATGGAACAGTATTTTTTTTTTTTTTAATGACCCCGATAAATTCAAAAGGGGTAAAATCATGTACTGAATCCATTGTAACCGGTTGCGCGTCGATGGCTTTGCCACCCTGTATATTAATTAAAGGCTCCAACAAACAGGCGCGACACGTGACGCGACACAAAGGCACTGCCAATCGCGCGACGAGCGGTGCCTATATCGCGTGCGATTCGCGTCGCATGTCGCGCCTGTTTGTAGGAGCCTTAATTCATCGAAATGCTGATATCAATACGATCTCGTCTCCTTATACGATAAAGTAATAATATACACAATACGAAAAACAAGAAACAATGATTTTCATATCAAATCATACCGATGTTTGTTTATCGGAAGAATAATTTATAAATATCAGGGTACTATCATAATCATAGTGTGTGATATATCATAATCATAGTGTGTGATATATCATAATCATAGTGAGTGATATATCATAATTACCCCAACGTAAACATTTATGGGTGACTTTACTCTACAAGGGTAAAAGTAACAAAATACTCGTAAAGTCCTAAATTAGGATTCCAAAGGACTATGTGGTCCATAATGTTATTAATTATAAGTATTACGTGATTAGAAACTAAATCTATTTATTTTTAGACTTATTGTCTTTTATTTAATGTTTTTTTGTATGTTAATAAAATATTTTTTTGTACTTGTACCTACTTTATTTTTTGTTTTTTCCCTGTCATCATACCTTAATTTAGTTTTAGAGTAGGTAACTTGACTAAAATAAATAAATAAATAATAAAAATAAATAATAATAAAATAATAATAATTTATCCTTTACTCTCTCCTCACAAAGCTGACTTAAAGTTAATGTGTTGAACAAAAATGTCTCAGCCGTATTCCACCTTTGTGATAAATATTTCTGTATTACTTAATTATGTTTATCAACATTTTCTTCAATCCAAGAGGGACTGTGGTCAGAAATAGCGGGTGTTAGCAGAATTCAATCAAATTTAACCTCGAACCATATTTTTAAATTGAAACTTTACAGGCTACAACTTTTGAGTTGTGCAGTCAATCAGAAAGTTGAAACTAAGTGGCCCATTTTAAAGCGTAGGAGGTGGACACTCTTTTAAAGTCTTTTTTGAAACATGTGTTATTATGAAGTTATACAGGGTGTTTCAGAAATGGGTGCAAAGCCTTAGAGGGATGATATCTTGGAGAATTTAGAACTTAATAAGCTAAACTTGTCTTTGATGAAGTCTTTTTTTTATCCCTGTATAATAATACACACACATACATAAACTCACGCCTTCTCCCTTGGAGGTAGGCAGAAACTACAGAACGCCACCTGCTACGATCCTTACCTACTCCTTTTGCCTAATCTTTCTATTGAATTCAAAAAACTAGACCGTCCCACATTTAATAATTAGATTGTCATAAATGTCGCATTGATACTAATCAGATAATTAAAAAGATATCATTTACGACATCGCCACCTACAACATTACCAAAAAAGAATTTGCCTACTAAGTTACAAAAAACATGATAACCAATCTAGACTAGATCCGTCTTGTTACAAAACAAGATCTAATAGAGATGAATTTAACTTTTCTATTTATATATATATATATTTTTTTTATTGTTTGAAAATAGTGAAAAAATCCGCCGCAGGAATGAGAAGCACAGAACCGGTCGAAGTGGCGGTGCTTGATCCAGCACCCTAATTACGTAACACACTATCTATCACAATCTGAATCATTTTGAAGCCTATTGCTTATCCATTGCTTCATATGTTCGAAAAATATGTCTGCTCAACAACGTAAAAACGCAAAGAATGTTGTTGAACTGTCAAAATGAAACCCATTCCGAGTTAGCGTGTTACGTAATTACCCCGCACGCCTTTGTCCAACAGTAGACGTCTTTCGGTTGAAATGATGATGGTGATTTCTCTTGGTAGTCGCGACACCCCCATAAGGGCGTGGCGAGTGGAACCGGGGCTTCGCCCTTCGGCCGCGGATGCGATACGGTGGCCTGTAGAAACGGCCCTTCATTATTGTTGCCTTTCCTGCCAGAGGAATTTGAGCATGCGCGCCCATGTGAGTGGTTGCTATTAATGTTTCTGTAGGCGCCGCGATGGCCTTACACAGCGCCGTTTTCTTCACGACTACTTGGCGGTCGGTCCCCGCCAAGTGAGACCCCAGTTACCTGGGGAGGCCCAGCGAGAGACGATGATGATGATGATGGGAATAAACAATATAAAAAGTTTAAAAGCTTTAAAAAAATCCAAGTTATAGACGTTTTAAAATAACTGCCAGACAAAGACGGCACTATCACAGAAGTGACGTCATGACCATGTGACTTCATACTAACGCCTTACATTGCCCGTATCGCGGGACAAGGTCGGGAATAATCCCTTCCAAAAACTTTTAAAGTACAGCTTCTCCATATTTCGATCAATTTTACTGATTTTATATCTTCTCTGACTTCTATGACTTCTTTGAAATGACATAATCGATCTAATTTATTTTTGGACAAAGAATCGGCATCGCCATACAACGTGGCAATGCTGCCAGACTTTTGGGCGCTTTTCCTGTCGACACTGATGCGGACGAATTTTTTGATGACCTATGATTCTTTTCCTTTTTTACTTTTATTTACATGTACATACCATTAATATTATTTTAAGTCTGTTAGCTAATTTATTCGAACATTTCTAATATTAGTCATCACCCCTATTTTAGACCGAGCCTAAACCTACGGGGCAGTTTTTGTATTTCAAACTTTATTCCGACGAAGGTAAAGTTCTTATTACAGAAATGGCAACTTAGTACCGGACTAAGTTGTCAGTTTCGAAAAAAACAATTGTATTTCGATTACTTTTAGGTTCTTATTTCAATAACTGGCTCGATTGTTTAAACTGTATCTAAAGAAAAACCTTCTTTTGTAATAAGACCGTATGATTTTGAAAGGTAACTTATTAAGAAGAAAACTTGAACTTACGTATCTGCTGCTCAGGCGCATATTATATTCGTAACACAACGCCATCTATTAATTATATCATGTACTTCTGGCTTCATGCAGCTCATAGGTACCAAAGTGGGGAGATAGTCTTATAAAAGTCTTAAAAAATAACCGCAGTTTTAAACATTGTATAGATGGCACCATGTGCGTTATGTTCACGCCGGGATACCCTGAAATGGGTGGTTAGAAATGACGCTGGTTGTAATACAAGCGGTTATTGGATTTCCGATCAGCGTTCATGTGTTGGTAACTACGGAAAAAATTACGGAAGGTGTTAAAAGTTTTGGTAACTTTATTTTTACTACTTTTTACTCTATTTAACCTTAAAAAATGTTTAATGACCTAAACCCAAGGTTTGTCTAACGCCAGTCTATTAGTTTACGAGATTAGAGGTGACAAATGTACAAACAAACTTTGTTTTAAAACGTAATCTTTTATTAGACAAACATTAATAAAGTAAAAGATAAATATTTCTTTTACAAAAAAGCACATTTTCAATGAATGCGCGTTGATGTCTTTTATTGGCACAATCCAAAATAACTATACAATTTTTTTGGGATTTCAACATCAAGGATAAAGAAAAGAAAAAATGGAAAGAATTGGTGGTAAATCTTTCCTGAACTAACTCCTTCACAAAGAGTGTTATTGGATTCTATTGAGAATGTCTCAGGAGCAGCCCAGAGTCTAGGTTTGTGCCTGGTTGATAGCAATGGTATAGGCGAATCGTGGGTGTACACACAATGATATATCAAGCTGTACATTTCCAGTCTTAGCTGACCTCGCATTGTATAGGCTTTTCGTACAATGAGAAGTCAGTTTATACTGAAAATGTATAGCTTGATATGTCGCCGTGCATACCCCTATGGAGAATACAGATGAGATGTTTTGAATAAATTATGGTGAAAATTACATCAAAATCCGTCGCGTGGCTTAGAAGAACAAAATGGTCACGGAAAGGGGCCTTAGTCCTAACTATCCTAACTATATATATTTTTTATTTTATTATTATTATTTTATTATTATTTCCTTTATTTCATATATATATACATATAAATTATATTTTTAAATATTAGAATATAAAAATATAAAAACATTTAAAAATATAAAAAATAGTGGCCCACCGGTATCGGGAACAGGGTCCAAGCTACCGGCGGTCAGGGCTCCAGAGAGAGAAACCTCCTAACAATGCGGGCCGTGTCCAAAAGTACCGCCTTCTGAATCAAGCCCTTGATCCAGCTACCCAACGAGAGCCTCCTCAGGTGTTGGTCGAAGCTCTTGGCTATTAATCCATTGGCTGTCACGACTATCGGTACAATGATCGCTGAGTCCACATCCCACATGTCGACAACCTCGTGAGCCAAGTCAAGATATTTGATTTGTTTATCTTTCTCGGCTTTCACGAGGTTCCCGTCATGTGGGACCGTTATTATTATTATTATTAATATTATAAATGCGAAAGTAAGTTTGTTTGTTTGTTACCTTTTCACGCCTAAACTACTGAACTGATCATCATGAAATTTTGCATATACGGGGTGCATGTCAGGGGTACTGAAGCGGACATAGGGTACCTTTCATCCCGAAAAAATGTACTGTTCCCGAGGAAAACAACAATTACGCTCTTATAATAATAGATGGCACCACGTGTCTTTCGAATCATGATTAAATTATATTATTATAGACACTTTAGTAGTGTGGTAAGTGTTTTTTTTATTTATTTAAGTACCTATTACATTTTCTGAGTCTATAGTGTCGATAGACCGGTTTTTGAACCTCCTAACTATAATTCTCCGAACAACACGAATTGATTGTCAAATTCTAAATTAACGCGAGCGAAGCCGCGGGCAAAAGCTAGTTTATAATATGTATTGATTTTTATGACACTCCTTGTGTGGAATCAAATAGGGTTTGAACACGAACAAAATCACGATCAACAAAATATTTTTGATTGTAAAAGAAAAAGTCAAAATCTATCTGCCTTGTCTTTTCCCAACTATGTTCGGGTCAGCTTCCAGTCTATCCGGATGCAGCTGAATATCGGTATATTACATGGAGCGACTGCCTATCTGATCCGCACAACCCAGTTACTGGGTAACACGATACCCCTTGGTAAGACCGGTTGTCAGACTTGGGCTTGTAATTGCCACAACTGTCAAAAATCTACGTATGACAGCCGGGACCAGCGGCTTAACCTGCTTTTGGAGGCACGATAAATTAAAAAGTAGTAACAGACATTTACCTGGTTTATTGGTGATGGTTAAATAAAACATTACTGAAGGCTAACCACCTGTCTTTACATACACGAGAGGTGTTTTTGCAATCTGTAATGCATCACAGTTATTAACGGTCAGACTAAGGCTGTTTAATGTTGTGTAATGGTTGTATTGCTGGCTGTTGGGCGTAAGGTCATGGCTTAGATTCTCACAAATTTAGTCTGACAGCGTTTAAAACAACTTTGGAGTATGGCGATACCTTTTTTTTTAACGGGGTGGAAATCCTCATGGATGTCCTACACCCTGGGGCAGGCGAAGTGGTCTGTCAGACTTGTACTGACTAAAACCACCCCGTGTTCCCTCGCACACTTGCACCGGGGGCTACGGGGGCACTTAAGCACTCTTCAACGCAACCCCCGACTGGTGCCGGCCCGCCTTTGCGGGCCCCGTCTGGTCAAGCAGGGGGAGTGAGGTGTTTGATTCCCCCCGCGACGTCTAAGAGAGGCGCGCGTGGAATATATCGCGCCACCACCTCGGGTCGTATATGATAGGAAGCGGCGGACGTTCCCGAGTCCGCCGTCCCTGGACCCATTTAGGGGGGCCGGAAGAGGGCATTATCTGCCCTCTGCCGACGCCCGGTGCGCTTGCTGCAGGCCGGGAGAGCAATCGACATCTCTCTATCCCTTTCCGCTGCCTCCTTCTGCGCCATGACATTTTCGTAGAAGGAGATCACCGCATCCCACGACCCTGCGCCGCCGACCATAGAATGAATCACAGCCGGCAGCGACAGGTCGCTTCCTACTTCCGATACGAGGTCACGGCGTGGCTCCTCCCAAGCTGCACACTCTGCAAGCGTATGCCACGCTGTGTCCTCCCGGCAATGGACGCAGTGATGACACCGAGCGTCTGGCTCCCTGCCTATGCGATGCAGGTACCTCCCGAAGCAGCCGTGCCCTGAGAGCACCTGCGTCGCCCTAAATGACATGGAGCCGTGGTATGGCGATACCTAACTGAAGATAGACATAGGCCCATCTGACGCATTGTAATGGTTGTAATGTTGGTTGTTGGGCATAAAGTCATGGGTTCGATGCTCACAGATATAGTCTGATAGCGTTTAAAATAGCTTCGGAGTATGGCGATACTTAACTGAAGGTAGAAATAGGTCCTTCTGACGCATCCAGTGGGCCTAGACAAGTGGCAATCGCTTTCAAAGCGTTTCGTATCTTGACGAGACGACTTTCAACGATAGAATGTAATTTTGTCTAGGTCCTATCGACAGTCAGCCCCGTTGCCATTTGCTGACTAGCTTCAGCAATAATTCGTAGAAGCCCAAAGTAGAATTTTTCCCGGTAAATAATAAGCAAAAGGGTTTACCCCTCATTTTGATAATTTGTGGTCTCGAATTTAAGAAAGGGTACCTAATCTAGACGTTTTAAATAGTTTATTTACGATAAAGCAAATAAGGCTTTATATATAAATATAAATAAAATCGTTTTTTTTTATCTTGTTACGTATAAACGTGGGATGCCCTAGCTAGAGTAATCTTGTAGAAAATTATCAAGATATCCGGCTAGAAGAAACCGCTGTTTTGTCTACATGACCCTTAAGAAGTTATTACCCACCTACAGACTGACCGCGGCATGCGCTTGCGCAGCCTAGCCTTTCACATAATTTAATTCACGTGGTAAACCACAAGTCTCTTCTCTTTATATTTTGTTATTAAATAAATAGCATATAATAATAATAATAATAATATGGCAAACTTATAATAATATAAAACTTGGCAACACCGTGTCAACTAAACGTCTCATTTTCTAATATTCATATATTATAACAGTGAACGTAATTTTGATCCATTTTTAGTATAGTTTTTCCTTATAAACCAAAACCGACCATTACAACCATGGACAAACTAAAAAAGAGACCATATTACACAAAAACTAAATAAATCAAAAACTACCGATTCGTGACACAGATTCGATGACATGACAGTTGTCACCTTGAAACATCAGTGAAAAAATATCAGCAAAATGAAATAATGTTGACAAGATTAGCCGCACATCGCGCACGCCCACCACCTCCGGACTCTTCGCTCAGCTCCGCCTCGCCGCCGCCGGTATCCAGCCACACCGTGAGCGCTGTGATGACACCGGCCGCGGTAGTTGCGTCGAGCTCGAGCGACGAGTATTTTTCCCCGCCAACGTCGCCAACACCTGTACGTCGGCAGGGGAGAGGCCGGCCACCGAGGAGCTTGGGACTTAGGGGCCGTCCGGCCCCGAGCCGGGTCCCCGCTGCCGGTGGTTGTGTGCAACGCATGAAATGGACTCAGTCTATGAACGAGAACGTCATGCGCGCATATTACAGGTCTACAGAGGGAGGAACTAACCTCACTGCGTACCGTGGTAGGATGCTGTCTCTATTTCAGGAACTAGAGCCAACTGTCAACGTCTCGGCCCAACGACTGTCGGATCAGGTGCGGGTCATCCAACGCAGTCATAGATTGGACGATGCCGCACTTGATAGGCTGCGCTCAGAGCTGAGCAACCATATCGTCTCGAATCCGGCACAAACCGCGGTACAAACATCAACCATTTATGAAATACCGCCGCGGTCTAATCATAGTGTAGAAGTGGAAGATAGGGTTGCTTCAGTAAGTAGCCAGTGCAATGCTCGATTGAGGAGCGCACTGGAGGATGCATTTCGTGAGTACAGATCCACTCCGACCGAACTTAGACCCCGATTACCACGCCTGCCTATGCACAAAAAAAATAGGGCGCTGGTGTGTGCCCTGGACTCGCAGCTTAAGAATGTGTTCGAGAGCAGCGAGGATCTCGTTGATACACATTCGATCCTGTATTGCGCGGCTGTTGCGGCATGTCGTTTAGCTAACGTCAAATTTCCAAACTGTGACGTGGCTACGCAACCAAAACCAGCCGTACCAGCCTAGCAGTGCAGGATCCAGCGTCGTATCGATGGGGCCAGGGTACTCATCGGCAAACTATACTGCTTCAGGGAGGGCAATACACGACCACGAGTGATGCGCTTTGTAAGGCGGGCATTCTCGGGGACTGGAATCAGCCCTCGAGAATACATGTCCCGTGTCACAGAGCGCATCGACTTCCTGAAGCAGAAAGTTTGTGCATGGGCGAGTCGTATTCGGCGGTATAAGCGGCGGGTTGATCGGTACACACAGAATCGCATGTTCCAGAGCGATGAGAGATGGGTGTATAGAACTTGGGAGCGATCTGAACAAAATGTGACAGACGAGTGCCCCCCGGATGATGCCGCCACGAGTACATTCTGGCGCAGCATCTGGTCAGTGCCCGTCTGTCACTCTGAGGCTAGCTGGATACTGGATGTCGGGCGAGCGTGTGAAACTGTACCAGAAATGGAAGCAGTTTTAATTACGCCATTAGACGTCGCCAGAGCAGTCCGTCCGTTACCGAATTGGAAATCACCGGGACCGGACGGATTGCACAACTTTTGGTTGAAATGGCTAATTAGTTCACACGCCCGCCTGGCATCTCAGTTCCAGTCATCTTTAGAGTCCGGGTCGCTTCCGCAGTTTCTAACAACAGGCGTTACCCACCTGCTCCACAAGTCAGGTAGTCCCACGGATCCCAAGAATTATAGACCGATCACGTGTTTTCGACGGTCTATAAACTTCTTACATCCATTTTGAGAGCGAAAATTTATACGCACATTGAAAGTAACTCGATTATGTCAACCTCTCAAAATGGATGTCGGAACGGGTCCCGCGGTACTAAGGAGCTACTCCTCATCGATATGGCCATAACCCAACAGGTTCGTCGATCCCGCAAGGATCTGTCGACATGCTGGATAGATTATAAGAAGGCCTATGACTCGGTGCCACATACATGGCTCATGAGGGTGCTGGAGTTGTACAAGATAGATGCTACTCTACTCTACTCTACACTCTCTCTCTCTCTCTTCCTTAGGTCATGTATGGGGCAATGGAGAACGGTTCTTCGCTATCCAGGGTGTCAACAGATCCAGGGGAGCGATGAGCCTGTATGGATTAAACGGGGAATATTTCAGGGCGACAGTTTGAGTCCACTTTGGTTCTGCTTAGCCCTGAATCCTTTAAGCTCACTACTTGAGGATTCAGGACTAGGCTATGCTAGGCTAGGCTAGTCATATCTCACCACGTCTCACCACGTGGATGACTTGAAACTCTTTGCCCCCAACAAATTGCAACTGATGAAGCTACTGAAGGTAACTGAAACTTTTAGTAGCACCATCTGTATGGAATTTGGTGTGGACAAATGTGCACTCATGCATGTAAAGCGAGGTGAGATTATGGAATCCGAGGGAATTCAACTTTCGGATTCTATACACCTTAGATCTCTCTCCTTATCCGAAAGATATAAGTATTTGGGTATGTCAGAAGCGTTAGGCATCAACGTTGCTGACATGAAGTAATCGTTGAAGGAGCACTTCTTTGGTCGCCTGAGGAAGGTATTAATTAGTCTTCTTTCAGGCGGAAACAAGGTGCGCGCCTTCAACGGTTGGGTCATGCCGGTTTTGATGTACTCTTTCGGCATACTCAAATGGACTCAGACCGAACTCGACGCCCTGGATAGGAGAGTCCGTACATTGCTGACCGCAAACCGGATGCATCACCCACGATCATCAGTAATGAGACTGTACATACCGCGGAAGTGCGGGGGTCGAGGCTTTTTAAATGCGAAGACCCTCCACAACCGCGAAGTGTGCAGTCTCAGGCAATATTTTTTAAATTCCGAAGTGGGTATGCACCGTGATGTGGTTGCAGTGGACAAGGGACTCACCCCGCTCTCCATGGCTAAAGAGAACTGGCGCAAACCTGTAGTACTTACTACCGATGACCGCAAGGAGATATGGCAAAACAAGGAGCTTCACGGGCGCGTCTATCGGGCTCTTCATGAGCCCGGTGTAGATTTCTTAGCGTCCGTATCCTGGCTACGTTTTGGTGACCTTTTCGGGGAAACTGAAGGTTTCGTCTGTGCAATTATGGACGAAGTTATCTTGACGAATAACTACCGGAGACATATTATGAAGGACGGGACGGTTGACGTGTGTCGGGCATGCCATCGTCCGGGTGAGTCCATCAGACATATTATCTCTGGTTGTTCTCGTCTAGCTAACGGCGAGAATTTGCACAGGCATAACTAAGTAGCCAGGATTATTCACCAGCAACTTGCTTTGAAATATAAACTAGTGGATCTTGAGGTACCGTATTACAAGTATGTGCCCGACCCAGTTCTCGAAAATGACCATATCACGTTGTACTGGGATCGATCTATCATTACTGACAGGACTATTGTCGCCAATAAGCCTGATATAGTGGTGATAGATCGTTTAGCGTGTCGCACAGTGATTTTCGATGTTACCATTCCGCATGACGAGAACCTCGTAAAAGCGGAGAAAGAGAAACAAATTAAATATCTCGACTTAGCACACGAGGTTGTTGACATGTGGAATGTTAGCTCGGCTATCATTGTGCCGATTGTCGTATTAGCCAATGGCCTGATGGCCGAAAGCCTCGACCAGCATCTCTCGAGACTCTCGTTAGACGGTTGGATCAAGAGCCTGATCCAGAAGGCAGTACTCCTTGATACGGCTCGCACTGTGAGGAGGTTCCTATCTCTGGAGTCCTCACCACCGGTAGCTTGGACCCTGCTCCCGATACCGGCGGACCACTATTTTTTATATTTTTAAATGTTTTTTTAATGTTTTTCTAAAAATATTTAAAAATGTATTTAATAAGTATATAAATAAATAAATGACTCATGGTCTCAAATACAATGAGAAAACAATTGAGTTCATGATGATTAGAGGTAAGAATAAGTCACCGGAGCATGTACCCCCGGTCTTTTTAAACGAAGTACCTCTGAAACGTGTCTCTCAGTTTAGATACCTAGGACACATAGTGACTGAGACCCTAAATGACGATGCAGATATCGAGAGGGAGCGAAGGGCGTTGTCGGTTCGTGCGAATATGTTGGTGCATAGATTTGCAAGGTGTACAGTAGATGTAAAAGTGACACTGTTCAGGGCCTACTGCCAAAGCTTTTACACCAGTGCTCTATGGACCAGCTACACGCAACGGGCCTACAACGCTCTTCGCGTACAATACAACAACGCCTTCAGAGTTCTGGTGGGGCTCCCACGTTTCTGCAGCGCATCAGGCATGTTTGCTGACGCTAGGGTCGACGATTTTTACGCCATAATGCGTAAAAAAGCAGCATCTCTGATGTTTAGGATCCGTGGGAGCCCCAACGGAATTCTGAGGATGATATCAGATAGGCCGGAGTCTGCAGTGCTGGGGAGGCTTATTCGGCTTCACGTGACATAATTAATATATGTAATGTTATTTTTGTTGTATTTTTATGTGGTGTTTTAATGTCTATTTGAATTTTATAATGTGAATTAGTACTAGTATACTAACATAGTTTTTAAGACCTCTGTTACTAACACTATATGGACAATTTTGTAATTATGTCTGAAATAAATGAATTTATTATTATTATTATTATTATAATATAAAGAATTATTCGCAAAAGAAGACACAAAGAAAATGTCAAATGCCACGAGGATCAAGTTTGCACATCAATATTCTTTGAAACGCATAAATTAAACTGTTAAAAGAAAAAAGAGTCTGTATGTGTGTGACGCAATCTCAGAAATAACTAAACCCGTATTGATGCCGTTTTAATATTCAATATTATCTTTATTAGATAGAAGATATAACTGTGATGTCAGTGGATATAGAATTTATTATTATTCTATAAATATTTATTTGCAGATACATATATTTCTCACCTAAGTTACGTCTACACTTAAGCATATATAACCGTCAATCGAAATCATAAAGTTAAGCTGTAAATATCCAATATTAAACAGACTTATCCTAAGGGTCGCCAGTACAAAAATAGTCGAGGGGATATAGTTTTTATCACCAGTTTTGGCTAACACAAAGGTGGATGAGTTGAGTTTTCAAAGGTTCCTCCCTCCTACTATTTTGCTGTGCCCGACAGGGTCCAGAATACCTCCGTATAATTTCTCACCGACATCGCCATATCTCGACATTGACGTTGTGGTGGGGCTGGCGCGCTCCTGAACTCAGGTCTGTGTCGATAGAGTTTACTTTGCCGAAACGGGTCTAAGGTAAGGAGCCAGACCAAGAGAGACATAAACCCGCAGGGCAGCATGTGGCGAGCTGTTGGGTTGTAGCGACCCCACGGACCCTATCTCCCGGGAGAAGTCTTGTTCCTCACCTCTCTCTGGCCTGTCTTAAGTGGCCGGCTGGAGTGAACACAGACGAGGAACAGAGCTCCCACCTCTTTCTTGCCTTTATTGGCCGGCTTAAGGTGGTGGTGTGTGGAGGTAAGTGCACACATCACCCAAATACAATGATCACATAAGATTTTAAGTAACCACCTAAGTACACATTGTGGAACGCAATAAACTATTTAGTATTGAGTAGGTATTGATTAGCAGAAAGACCAGCAAAAAACATTTGTCTGCTTCTCTCGTATGGTGTCAAACTGTATGTAATAAATGTAATTATATAGGAATAGCTCACGCTGGCGTGGTAGGTAATAGGTAATAGGTAATACGGGCTGGCGTCCGCAACTCCACGTCAATGCGCGTTTTTTGCGTACGGGTGGGAAAATCGATTATTCGATCCACCCCAGCTCCTCGAAGAAGGCCAGCAACGCCTTGGTGTTGCTGACAATCTCACGTAGGGTACCTGGGTTACCGAAGTACTTTGCCCTGTACGTGGCGACCACCGGGCAGTTTAGAAGCACATGAGCTGCTGTTTCGTCGTCCTCCATGCAGGCCCTGCACAGCGGACTCTCTGTAACTCCTATGACAGAGAGGTGTTTATTAAATGACCCGTGGCCAGTTAAAGCTGCTGGCGTGGTAACAATATTAGCTGGTCAGCTAGGTGGAAGCGGGGCTGACTGTCCAGGGCGCGTCCCACGTACACGTCTCATGTATCGCCACTCGTGAAGCCTACTTCAAGGCGCTCCAAGTGATTTTACAACCTTACCATCATGTCTGCCTAGCCTTTTCCTAGCTTTGTTTGGGTCTACTTCCAGTCTAACCAGATGCAGCTAAATACCAGTATTTTACATGGAGCGACTGCCTATCTGCCTTCTACCCAGATACTGGGTAGTACGATACTCCTTGGTAAGACTGGTCATCAGGCTTTCGGGATTCTAACTACCCGTTACGAATGTCAAATGATCTACGAATGACAGCCGGGACCAAAGGCTTTACATGCCTTCCGAGGCACGGAAAGGTGCTAGTAACTTCCCTAGAGACTATAAAAATAATATCGCTTATATAAACTTTAAGAGTCTGTTGAATAAACGCAACACATTTGTTCTCGAGATGGCGATAAAAAGACGAACAAAATCCATATAAAGATACGCTTCTGCGAACTTACGAATCGCATTAATTTTATTACATATTGAATCTTTCTGAATCAGGTCGAAATGGTAAGAAGAATCCATACCGTCAGATGACTATGAACCTTATTAGAACGATTTTTGATTTTGAAACTGTCAAACTTTTTGACAGTTTCAAAATTGAAAATTAAAAACACATTTCATTAAGTTTTTAACAGGATTAGGTTGATTTTTCTTAACCAAACTCTATGGTACATGAAACCTTTTGTAACTTGAAATAAAACTCGTTCTGCGAGATGAAAAAAAAAAAGTTTATGCTTTGCAAAATCCGACTCTTGCCGATACGCGCTTGGATTTTAAGTGTCCTTTCGTTTATGCTGGTTTATATTATGTATTTATGTGTTTATATGAACGGTCTGCACTTTTGCAAGAACCTTCGAGTGAATGCTGAAAACATTTACTTTTGGAATCGATGTAGTTTGTCTTCTTATGACTCATACGGGATATTACGAAAGGGGAGAATTTTGAGGTCGATGTTTGACTTATATTCAGCATGAAATTTTGTATAAAAGTAAATGGAAAGTAGTTAGATAATGAAGTGACTGGAATCTATTAAATAAGTAGGAAGTTAGGAGAAATAATCTTTGAAAGTATTTTCAGAATGAAAGCTCTAGTAGCATAGCATAATCAGCCTATAATGTTCCCACTGCTGGGACACAGGCCTCTTCTCTTCGAGAGGGAGTGGACTGTAATCTACCACGCGGACCCAGTGCGTGTTTGTAGATGTCATATGTTTTCGACCTTTGGTTTTAGGACATGTCGATTTCCTCACGATTTTTTCCTTTACCGTTATAAGAGCAGTTGTGATGAAAAATTATTAACGCAAAGTAAAGCATCTATCTGGGTTCGAACCCACGCCCTAAAACTCGTAAGTCGGGGTTGTTATCACTGGGCCACCACTGCTCTGGAATAGACCTTACATATAATATCCAAAAAAAAAAAAAAAAAATCTACCACTTTGATTAAATACTAGCTTTAGCCCGCGGCTTCGCCCGCATGGAGGTCTGAATAATAAAACCTACATATGTATATATGTATGCATGTTGAGAATTCCGAATCCAAACCTAAATTTAGACTAAGATAAATAGTGTATTTTAATTAATTAATTTTTTGTTATTGTAATTTATAATGTTTTTATTGATGAATTTTGTAATTTGTAATTTTTATTTAATTGTAATCTATTGTTAATGTATTTAATATTTTTAATTTCACATGTATGCATATGGACTGGTTCTGCAATAAATAAATTTATTATTATTATTATAAACCTCCTCCATGAAAAAAATCGTATCAACTGTGTTGGATTTTATCAATCTCGTTCACCTATACCAACAACCATTTTTATTTTGTAACAGAGATATGTCATAATCTAGTAACAACCAGTCTAACCCACATCCTATTAAAATTGTATTTTATAAAGAATACTAGCAAAAAAGAACGAATACGATGAACAATGATACGAGGTATGAACGTAATCGAGGCAAAAGGAGTATGTAAGGATCGTAGCAGGCGGCGTTCTGTAGTTTCTGCCTACCCCTATGCGAAGAAGGCGTGAGTTTGTGTATGTATGTACAAGCTGTTCGTGCCCGACATCACTCGGGGCGAATTTCATACGAAAATAGCATCCAAATTTTCGACATTCCCGGTGGGTCTTTTCAAAAAATTCTTCCATACAAATCTTGTCCTGACAATTACAAACACAACAAAAAAAGAATTAGCATAGATGCAGCCGCTTTGAGGTGATGCGCGGACAAACAGTGGCAATGGGGGCTATGGTTTTTGTGCTCACCAGTTGGCGCCACTGTCGAGTAAACTCCTGTTGCAGTACTTTTATTTGATGTTTTGGATATGTTTAAGTACCCTTATATTCATATTATGTTTATTTTATTAAATTTAAAAACTTCAAATCAATATTTAGATTATAATAAGTATTCCTAAAATTGGCAAGCATGAAGCAGAAAAATCTTATTCTTCCTTCAAGTGCTACCAAATTAGATCCTAACTTTTTACTTAAGGTCTTAAGCCATAATTAATCAAGAATTGCACAACCATTACAGCTATTATGAATCATTCGATAAAATCCGTGATAAAAAATCCCGCAAACAGTGAACGTTCAATACATATTTTGACATCTAGAGACCTTACTCTACACTAGCGCTTCTAGCGGCGAACTCAAGCGCGGTAGCCCTCATTGATTTTTATTTATATAGATTAATAGTTACTCACCTACTAAGTATAAACAATTTGTTGCTATTTCCACTTATCCGGTAAAATCCTCTCTCTTTTCAATCTACCCACGATCACTCATGTGACTCAAAAGCTTTATTTACCTCTAGCAACTAATGTAATTACCACGGATATCGAGGGATATGGCTTGGAGGCGTGGCGCATGTCGCCTCCGTTGGGTTGAACTGACCTTAAATACGCGTGACTGCAGTGAGCACCGTTTAGTCATATGTTTGCCTCGGAACGTGTAGTGTGATTTCGTATTTTTAAGAAATGCCGAATTGTTCCGTTCTTGTGTGAAAATATAGCACAATTACAACAAACCTTAGTACAAGTGGTTTGTCTTACCACCGGTAACTAAAAAATCACTGCATTAATTATAATATTTAAGTATTTTACAAATTATCTAGTTGTGAAATATTTTTGACATGCGACAGCCTTTGCCTAATGACTGACGCATGTCAAAACGATGCATTAGTGGTGCGCAGCACTGAGATATGGATATCGATAATTGTTAGTTGCTCTAATAAGAAATTGTATTAAGAATCTTAAACGAGAATTAATACATTTTATATCAGTTTCCCGATAGATCCAGAAATTGAACATAAATAGGTAGATGCAAAATGCAGAGAAAATAATTGGTTGGTAATTTCAAGTGACTTCAAAGTCCATAAAGACGTTGCTAGTCCCAAAAGCTCTTAGACACTTTGTCGATACAAATATTTTCTCATTGACTGATTTTCACCAGTTTGAGCAAGACCCCGATGGATAATAATATTATCCAAGTGACAAAATGTGTGATGGAATAACATATTGATATTTGCTTACATTTTTTGGCTAAGAATGTAACAACAAAATTATGAAAGCGACAGATATAATGTTCAATAAGTACCTATTTTAATTGTTCTTTTATGTGCGATAGTTGAACAGTTTTAATTTTAAGTAAGGGCAGCCCCGGATCTAGGGGGGAAAGGCAAATTTAAGCGTGGCAAACAAGTGCACCACTCAGCGCACCGCAACTCTGCGATAAGTGAGATGCGCAGCACTTATTATCTTTCTCTGCGAGTGGCACACTGACAAAATCACTACGTGATTAGCGTAGGCATAGATCGTCAAACGGTGCGAGCGAGTTGCGGGCGGGGCAGTTGAATTCTACCAGAAACTCTCTGTTTTTAAAACACATGCTCCATTTTTATTTGGCGATACAAAAAGGTTAGCTTTCCATCTCTTGCAACAGATCTATGCCGCGGCGAACCTGAGGAGGATGAGCGCTTCTGTCACCTCTGTGGCCAAAAATTTAAGGAACAAATCCTTTATTTTAGAAGTTTTACATCGCCTAGCGAGGGCGCCGGGCGTCCCGCCCATTTCGCCGCCTTTATGCGGAAAGGCGACACGATTTCCTTTAAGTTTTTACCACAGAGCGCTGGCGCAGCCGTTGGATTGGAGCATTATCGATCGATAAAATTTACCTAATATGTTTCTGGCAAAATATTCGAGCTCGCTTTGCTCGTTCTTATAGCCTAGCGACTCTTAATTCTTAAAACTTTTCGGACTTACAAAATCTAACTTATTTGAGGCAGTGCTAAAATTTTCGCGCTCGCTCCGCTCGCTGGTGCATTCTAGATTGCCTTAATTGGTGTTAAGCTTTTCTGCATAAGTCGGGTGTGATCTTAGCAATCAAAAATCATGACAATCAGATTAATTATGAAAATGCCATCGATTTTTTTGCAAAACAAAAGGCTCAAACAGTAAAAATTTTATTCTAATCTTCTGCTAATAATAAAGCTAAAGAGTTTTTTTTGTTTGAACGCGCTAATCTCTGGAACAAGCAGTCGGATTTGAAAAAATCTTATTGCATTTGATAGCCCAATTCTTGAAGAAGGTAGAAACCGAGCAGTAAGAAAAAAGGTCAGAAAGAACGCTAAGCGAAAAGGAAGTAATATCATGGGCGAGTGATGCGCAACGACGCGGTGGGTCGGGGGCCGAAGTTTCACGCGGACGAAGTCGCGTACAGAAGCTAGTATGCTATAATCTCACGATTTATTTCAAATATGTCCTGTCCTATCCTAAACAATTGTTCGACATGTCCATGTATATTTAAATAAATAAGGATTCATGTAAAACGTTAAAGGATTGGCGGGGCGGGGAGCGGCAGATTGCAGTTTTTGCCCCGCCTCTAAAAAAATCTAAATCCGGGGCTGAGTAAGGGAGAAACTGAAGGAACTGAATTACTTAAATGTTATTCGCAAACGAAAATATTATATTTTTACTTGATTTGTTGTTATTGGTCTTTTAATATTCCACATGGAAAAGCAGAAAAAAAGAACGGTACCAAATACGTCCAAAAAACACCTCTTTTTGCAGTCGGTATTCATCGATATTTTTATCGATCACATATTTATACCAACCTCTCTTCCCTAGTTGATGCTAGAGTTACATGTGTGCATTCAGTGACTGTATCTATACTTTCTAGTGCCCGCCCCTTTTGAGCATATGTGCAATAAAATAGCACAAAAGTGTTACGCATATTTTTTTGTTTGTGTGCGAAGAATGCATCATGTGTGCCGTATCTATTTCTTTTGTTTATGTGAGAGTTTCAGGAGTGGGGAAAAGGTGGCGACACATAAACTTGAGCAAATATAGAGTAAAGGCATATCTCTCGGATATCTATGGTAATTACCTACATTACCAAGTCATAATGACATCACACATCTTACTTAAGCAATCACAAAGTGAATGCTTGACTATTGATTGATTCACATTACGCCAGTATAAAATACCAGCCTATTACTGTCCCAGTGCTGGACAAAGGCGTCTTTTCATTCAGAGAAAGCAGGAACATTATTCACCACGCTTGCTAAAGACGGGTTGGTGAATTCAGACTTATATTAACTATAAGTACAGATATCCTAACTGAAAGAGCATATTACAGTATAGCAGAGTTTATAAAAGAAGACAATTTTTCTTCGTTTTCGAGATGACGATGTTGTATTTTATTGACATGTTATTATTGCGATCTATTGTATTTTTGTGGACTAATTGTTATTTGGAATTGAAATTTTAATGACAGTTTTTCATATTTTTTATTGACTAATTTATTTAATGACTACATTGACATTTAATTTTATCAAAAAAAATATGCTTGCTGAATTGTAATGATACCTAAACTTTAATGAATAATGATGATTTAATAAGTACCTACATAATTTTGATGAATATTATCACGGTTTATGCACCATCTCTTCCTACCCATGGTATAATAATATACTTCGCCAGGTATAGCATTCCGAGACACAGTGGTCACGTGGGTGACACAAGCCTACGTCATCACGGCTGTGTTACCAGTAGTGTGTAATAATAACTCCCCAACCGCCTTTATTACCTGTGCGAATCCGATAAAACAATGACGTTTTAACTAACAATTACGTTGGTATATGTTTAAATTGAATTGTTTCGTTTGACTAGATAAACGAAACGACAATTTATATGCTTTTTAAGTATTTTTTAACAAAATGGTGACTGAAAATGTTTCCATACTTCTTGTTTTGTTGCAATAAAGTGGCAACTGGATAGTGACGTAAGCTTGTGTCACTCTCGGAATGCCAGACCTTGTTTTTTTAGACCATGTTCCTACCAATTTGTACGCCACGATATGCGGCTGAAAATGTTAGAACTTTTTTGTATCTTTATTATCTTGCATGCAATGTATCATGTACACCATGTCTAAACAAATAAAATTTTACTTACTTACTTCCTCACGATGTTTTCCTTCACCGATGTCAGTAATGTCCATGATAAACTCAGGAAGTACAGCAATCTACCTAGCCTTTTCTCGACTATGCTGGGGTCGGCTTTCAATCTAACCGAATGCAGCTGCATGGAGCGACTGCCTATCTGACTTCCACATTCCACTTACTGGGTAAACGATACCCCTTGGTAAGACTGGTTGTCAGACTTTTGGGCTTCTGGACTACCCGTAACGACTGTCAAAGATCTACGAATGACAGCCGGGACCAACGATTTAGCGTAATTTCCGATTCACGGAGGGGTTTCAATATGTAATGGATGGTCACCCATCCACGAACCGCCCGCGGAAAGTGTAACTTAACGTTTGATCGACTCGTGCGGCTGTTATTAGTTAACCACGAGCCCCTACCAATAGTTATAGGTTATTAGTAGGGGCTCGTATACAGGGTTATTTGTAACTCGACGTATTCCTTGCAGGACGTCTTAGTAGGTTTAAAATGCAACAAATTAAGCCACTAAATGTTCTACCGAAATTCAGTAGTTTCTGAGTTAATTAGATTTTTAGTTTTATAATGAAAAATCCAATTTAAAAATGATTTACGGCGTGACTATACTGGAGTTTAAGTTATTATCATAGCTGATGCCGTAGCAGATCTTTGTTAATAATTAAAAGTTCAAAAATGCCTATAACTTTGGCAAAGATCACTAATTAAACATTTTATTTTCCTTAATTTTTATTTTTATCAGTCAAGAATTACGAAAAAATTCTGAATTTCGGTAGAACATTTGGTGGCTTAATTTGTTGCATTTTATTCCTACTATGACGTCGTGCAAAGAATACGTCGAGTTACAAATAACCCTGTATATTATTATGTCGGAAATATGTTAAATCTATCGTTTGACTTTGACTAATCGGGACGCTAGCGCCACCAGGCGGCGCTCGACAGAGTCTACAACATAAAGAAAGAAATATATTTTATTGGGGACACGCTTAGGAAATCCATACAAAAAAATAAAATAAAATTAATAATAAAAAATATAAAAAGGAGCATTTAATACTAACAATAAAACATACAGCATAACAATAAAATTAAAAGTAAAAATAAAAGACCTGTGCGAGGCCAAAAAGGCTCCTATCTCAGCATAATAATGCGATATTTAAAAAAAAAAAATACCGCAACGTATTCTGATAGGGCCCATTTAGGGACATAACGCTATCGCTCGACCAGAGTTAAAGCAGAGTTGGTCGGTGGCGATCAAGCAGTGAACACGTCTAGAAACTGTCGCGCGTTCTTTATAGTTGTGTCGTGTACCTACAGTGTGTGATTAATTTTTTCGTAAATTATAAATTTATTTGAACTGCAAACAGTTTTTCTATTGCGCAATAACCAACACTCCCATAGCATACCCACAGTAGTTAAAGTTTGGCTGATGATAACGAGAGAGACGTACCTTCTCCGTCATATAAATTAATTGAAAAAGTCACTTAAGTAATTGCCCGGCTTTGAACATGCATGACGATGATGCTGGGCTAACATGACTAACCTTACGTCAGTGTACCTTCTGCTTATGCGACAGGTGTAGAGTAGCACCTGTTTCGACCCCGACACAGGTAAAAAAGGGATCAATGAAATGACACGTGTGTTTTTGTTGCGGTGGCGACAGAAAAGGGGAATAGAATTGAGATCTGTTTGATTCGACCGTCATAGATAAATAAATACATTGAAATAGGTGTTTTTTTTTAAGTTTCAATACAGTTAGTATAATGTACCTACCTGTTAGCAGTTGTTTACCTCAAAGGATACATCTGAATAACGCCAAATAAGATGGTGAATGGTTTTAAAAACCTTACAATTCTCTAAAAATAACTTTATGAATTTACAATATACAATAAAATAGAAAAAAAGGGGAAAAGCTCAATGAGTATCAAAATAATTCGTCCGCGTCGCTGTTTCAAAATCATTTTAAAGTATTTTAAAGAAATGCTGAATAATGTTCCTAAACTTAAGAATGGTCCTTCCATCTGTTTTTTTTTTGTAAGATTCATAAAAGGGTAACCCTTTTAATACATAAAGGGTTAACCCTTTTAATACATAAAAGGGTAACCCTTTTAATTCGATGTACCTAATTCATACATTTTTTCGTAACATTGTGTTAAGGGGAGTGCTTCTATGTGAAAGGTTTACGGACAATTCGTCCCTCTTTCCATGGGAATCATAGGATCCATTACTGGAATCGGCCAACCATGCCCGTTCAGCAAAACTTTTGGTTTACCCCTTTTGTGTTTACCAGCGTAACCATCAGACCGACGTCATTTTCATCACGTCCACCTTAAAAATTTACTTCTATGAATCATGTAGTTATTATAAACTATGTAAGGACCGGTAGTCCTAGCACGTACGATGTTCCGGTGTCTGCGATCTCATATAATCAGATTGTGGGCCGTTATAATGACTTAGAAAATCATGCCATAATCACCACCTTTACTGAAGAAATAATTTCAGTTGGATAATAATTACTAGACTTACTTGTAGTGGACGTTCCATGACATCACGCCTTATTTTCCCGAAGGATTGGGCAGAGGTGTACCTATAATGTAAGTCCACATTTCGCCAGTTATGTTTAAGTCCCATGTAATAGGGGGAGCCTATTGCCATCAACCGGGCACAAATCCAGACTCCGGGCTGCTACAGAGAAATCCCTAATGAAAAAACCCAATATTACTTTATCTCTCCTGGGAATCGGACACAGCGGGGTGATTACGTAACACACTAACAGTAGGAATGGGTTTCATTTTGACAGTTCAACAACATTCATTGCGTTTTTTACGTTGTTGAGCGGACAATTTTTTCGAACATATGAAGCAATGGATTGGCTTCAAAATGATTCAGATTGTGATAATGTGTTATGTTATTAGGGTGCAGGACTTTCTGCTCAGCGGTAGCGTTTGCGACCACTGTATGAATGAGGCTGTGTAGTGGACGTGTGAGTGTTAAAGATTATACGGCTAGAGAGACGTTGACTGCTGAGATGACGGCTTAAGAGGCTTACAACAGCTAAAGCGTGGTCACTGTCAGACTGCGTAGAAAAGAAAGAGATGCGCGATGACACAACGCTGGTAATTTATTGCAAAATATGAAGCTGAAGCGATTATCTATTGATTGGATTAAAAAATTAAAACACTATTACGTTAGTATGTTGCTTGTAGAATAATCTGCCAAAAAATCAGAATGATTTAATGCATAGTAGTATGGTTTTTAATCGTTATAAGAAATTTTTAGAGGTATCTTCGTGACTTTTTTCTATCGTATCAAATTAGTTGTATTATGTTTTCAACACACTATCTAATTAGCAAATATCCTGAAGAATATCATACATTTTTCTAATTTTGTTTACTGCAGTGGATCATATACTTTTAGGCATTATAAAACTTACATTTAGGTCCTGTAGTCCCCTTAAGAGCGGCCAACCCCATACTTTTCATACAAACGCTCGTACGTGATTATAGCGTTGTAACACATCTTTCACTGAAATTTTTGAACTATTAGGTATCTTGTGCACTTTATCTAGGTTTCTACGCAAGTAAAAAATCAAAATTTGGGGAAACAAATTCAGTATAAGCCTCAAAAAATCAGCTTTTTTGCACAAATTTTCTCTGAACTTTGGCCGTTCATAATGTACTCATAAATTGTAAAAGTAAAGAAAACATCTGAATAAAAACCTCGCACATGTAATGGAGATTCTAACTAAGAAATACTTTTTCCAAATACTTGTAAGGTTTTTTCAAAAACACGTATTTCCTGAAACAAGTTTTGTGAAATCTTTGCGTGCCAATTTTCGTTCGATGTTATCGCGTTCTCACTCTTGCTTCTTTTTCAAACATTACGTTGGATGAAACAACAAGCTTTTTTGTCATGCTCGTGTCGACGATAGACAGACCGGGAAGGGCCCTATTAACTACATTTATTCAGCTCCATTCGCGTTTCGCTGGAAGATTTTCGTCATTACACACACTGAACACAATTAATGTAAATGTTAATAATTAATGTTAATTTTAAGGTTAGTCTGAACACTGTCGTTATCATGCGCATGATAAAAACACAATTTGTCCTAATTTTATGCCTGTTTGCCGCGAAAACTGAATAGACGTGGAAAGCTGAACGGATGCGTACGTATCTCCATACAAAATCGTTGTTTTCTATGGACATAAGCTGAACAGAGCTGAATAAGTGTGGTTAGTTCTTAATAGAGATTTAAGGAAGAGGAAGACACGTTGAGACGTCTTTAAATAAATTGGGTTAAGGGAAGGAGCAAGATAATAGCTTGCAGGCCCATTTGATTGGTATTTAAACCCTCTTTTTCTCTTGAATTACACTCATGGACAAAAAGAGCGTGCCGTATCCTAAAGTCTTATTACAGTACGCAATATTCAGGGACACTTTCTCTAAATCGGGATGGTGTTATAAGAGAAAGGGAGGAAGAGTCCCTATTGAAAAAAACACCTCGCCTTAATATCGGGCCCTAAATATAGTGTAGTGTAATAGGATTTTTAGGATCACTAGAAGCGTTTAGGGCTAAACATATTTAAAAGAATATTCTGTCTCTGTCATCTTTAAAAGATTGAGAGACACAACGATGTTTTGAATTTGTTCAGCACTAAACGTATTTAGGGATCTGTGATGTAAGCGGGCTTTAATGTTTCATGTTTGTTTTCGATTTTTGTAGATTCAACAAAATACATATAAAGATTTTCGTCACATTAAAAACTAACTTCTAAGAGATCCGTTCGAGTTCGAAATTGCTCGGACAAACCCGAAATGGATACTATACAACCGGTACGCATTAATAAACATGCCTTGTCGTCGGACTATATCAAAACAGCTTACAGAATTCATTATGGTACTGAATATCTACATATTGACGGGACTTGAAATGGTGCTTAACACCTCCGCGTCTTGAAACTTGAATGTAATTTTTTTTTTATATATATACGGTTTATGTACCGATTATAAAAATATGTAATAAACATGTTTTCGTGTTGGATATTCGAGTTTTTAATAAGTAGCATGACTGTGACTTAAGTTATTTTTTCTCCAAAAAATAAAACATAACAAGTAAAAAGTTTCAACTGACTTGATGTTTTTCAGTCACGTAATCTCAGTAATTTTTTGTAGGTGTGTAATTGAATTAAATAACTTAAGTAATTTAACATAATAATTGTAAGTTGAAACTTCAAGCCCGTTTCCCATTGCATACAGTCACGCGAAGTTTATAAAATCCTTAATGACTAGCCGAAACAAAATTTTATTTATTTTAATTATCTACCAATATTTCCTATTACTTTCAGACACGAAGCTTTAAAAATCCTTTTACATCTACTCAATTAAGTCGATAATCGCCTACATGGATCATAAGACCTTTTTGGTAAAGGCCGTTTGGTCGGCGCCCGCGCAGCCTGCCAGTGCAACACCCGACGCAGAACGCGCGGCCGCGATGCGACAGCCAACGAACATTTTAAAAAACGAACACGAATCTCCATTTTCAAATTGAAAATTTAACATTCTTCTAACGTATTTTGTTTAAATCGAACGTGTGTTTTAAATTCAAAATTGGAATAATGTGAATAAGTTTTTTTTTCTTATTTCTTCATGTGTAGGAATGTGGTAGTGTCCATGCACAAAAGAAGTGTTGTGTGATTTTTTTATTGTTTTTTTTAATGAGGTGTCAACCTCGAAGTTACTGTGTGGGATAAAAGTGTTTTAAAGGTAAGGAATTATCGATACTTTGCGAAACATCTGGCCATTGATAATCGTGGGCTCGAAAAAAACCTTCGAATTACTCGTAAGGTCAAACCGAATATGGCATGACGGATTGGTCTTTTTGTCTTATGTTTTTATTCCAATCAATGAATTTTTTATTTAATTTTATACTATATAAAAAGATAATAACTTTACAACACTATAGATTTCTTAAAAACATTGGTATACCCGACTTTCCAAAATTTAAATTACAGGTTATACCCGACTATTATTATTTTCTGGTTCTTCCAACCGAAGTTCTTTCATGCATTTTCAATGCAAATGCTTATTAAAAATGTAATAGACCTGGTCATTGTAAGTAGTTGAAGGTTGGCGACGAGCAACCGGTTCTCATAACCAGTATAAGGGTTACATTCTTACACAAATAGGACTAAGGTTAGGTTACAATGTTGCAAATGAAAAAATTGTTTATGCTCTTGGGAATTTTGATGCAAAGCTTTGTGCACTAAGCATGATGTCAAGTTAAGTAATATTACCTTTGTAAGGTATTTATATATTTTAAAATGTTTAAAATACACAGGTGCCGGTTTTGTTTCTCCAAGACCCTAGGCAATACTACACTTGCGTGCAAAAAAATCGGCCCACCCCGTGCTCTCACTTTGAGAGACGATATCTCAAAAATCTTAATGAATATAATTTATTAATTTATATTGTGTGAAGGTAGGTAAGGTACAGTCTATTTGCACATACACTATATTTGGATACAAGCAATATTCTTGACAAGATCGACTCGATTCTTCAGATGTTATCATCACTCACTTTTGCTCGGATAAAGAGCGTGACTTTTTTCTGCCAATGAAATTGACAAAAGTTTAATTTTGTTTATTTCTGTTCGTTTAATGAAAATTTAACTTGATTTTTTAACGGACTTCAAAAAAAGGAGGTTCTTTATTCGATTGATAATTCTTTAACTAACGTAATTTACATACTTTGAGGAAGGTTTTAGTATACAATATATAAGGTTATTGTTAGTAAACCTTGTTGAATTATATTGTTTCAAATCGAAGAGCACGGGGTGGGTCGATTTTATTGCACGCAAGTGTATATATTTTTAATTATAAATTTAGATTTAGTTAATCGAAGACAAGTATGACCAATACCTACTCGTCATCGAATGCTCCATGCAGTAGTGGTGACCAATATTCGGTCTCTCTTTGTATGGTAAGGTGTTTCTTTGTATGGAAAGGTCTTTGCCTTGTCTTGTAGGAGGACAATTACTGGAGGTTGTCATTATTAATTTACCATCTTAGCCCACTGCAGCCCACTGGTGGGCAGACATGGGCCTCTCCCATGACGTGTGCTTCTTTTTAATTTCGTTAGTATAAAACAGGTGCATAACCTTATATTTTAATGCCAAAGTAAACAACATTAATAGTGTTTTGTAAAGGTTATACCAATCGATTTCTTTGTTTTGTTTTACATCATTGACGTCGATACGAATGAGTAAGCAACGAATTTATGCTGCAAAATTCAAGTACCAACCTACTATTAATTATTTTTTTAGACCTGAAATAATTGTACCTAACCTTAAAATGATACACATTTTTTTCTTATACCTTAAAATGCTTACGAGTATACAGGGTGTCTCAAACTTAGTGGTCCAAAGGCAAATGGGGTAAAGCGGTTGATATGAATAAAAGGATAGGTAGGGTAGGGAAGGGTAGGGGGTAGGTCTATCGTATAAAAATTTAAAATTTGAGATATTCTCAAAAATACAGGGTTCAGTAAGTTTCGAAAAAAAGGTTAGAAAATACCTACTTAGTAAAGACAATTGCAAAAAAAATCTGCAGCGTTGCCGAGCCACACTGAACGTAAATGAGTACATAATCTTGTACCTGCACAATCAAGGCACCTTCTACCCAGATTTGAACTCGCTACTTCGAAAATTTAGTTCACATGATCGATATATCCACGCGAAAGTGTAAAATTTCTTGAAAATGATTAAAGTAGCGATATTTTCTAAACTGTTGAGAATATCCCAACTTTTAAATTTTTAAATGATAGGTGGCCACCTCCGCCTTGTCCCATTTGCCTTTGGACCACTATGTTTGAGACACCCTGTATATAACACAAATTAAATGACAAGCAACTATACAAATTAACACAAAACAAAAGGACACTTAGGCGTCGAAGTATTCCTCCGCATCGCTGGCATCCGGAAACGTGCCCAGAAAACCGGTAGCATTGCCATGCTGAACAGCAATTCTAATTCTATGGTTCTTAGATCAACATACAATGTCAGCACCATTGACGGGGTCCGAAAGGGCCGATGCCTGCCGGGGTCGCGGATTGTTCGAAAGAGTTACCGTGGCCCTGGCGCACAGACAACTGAAGGAACACGGGTGGGTTTTAGTCAGTAAGAGTCTGACACGCCGTTCCGCTCCACCCAGAGCGGGAGAGGTCATTTGAAGACTTCCCACCCAAAAAAAAAAAGATTAACATACAATAGAACAGATTTAGAGAAACGTGTGTTTTAACAAGTTCCGTGAAAATGTCAACTGGCTATCTACTACCATTCTAAAGACATAACCCTGAGGCAGACAGACAGACAAACGACGTAGAGTTAGTAATAGGGTATCGTTGGCACCCTTTAGTAACGGAGCCCGAAAAACAATGAGCGAACAATAACTGACAGCTTTGCTGCTGGGAGTTTGTTGCGCCACTTCTTCTCAGCTAAAGTACTAGTAGGTGGTGCAAAGCGGGCGTTTTGGGGGACTTTCTTATGTAATTTAGACGTTGAAAATGTTCTGATTCTCAGCCTGTTTTGCGTAAATGTCTTTAGATTTTGACTCAGCAGTATACAAGCATTGAAGTTATGATGATGAAGAATGATCAAAATATTCTTAAACAAAACACAAGCAGCCATAAAACCGGATATAAAAATGCATCAGAAACAGCTGTTAAAACAGAAACTATTTCATTCTGTGTTGCATAATATGTCGCCTTGAATATGCAGCAGTGAATGAATTTGTTACGCTATACGCGAGTGATCTCTACGTATCTGTTAAATTTGATTCTTTAGAACAACTAGATAACATGACATCACGCCTATAATCTCTGAAGGGTTAGGCAGAGGTGTACCTATAGTAATACCCAAATTCCGCCAGTTATGTTTAAGTCCCATGTAATAGGGTGCGACCCTATTGCCATCAACCGCACACAAATCCAGACTCCGGACTGCTACTGAGAAATTCCTGATAGAAATACCCAATAACACTTTGACCGACCTGGGAGTTGAACCCTAGACCAAGGAGGCAGTACAACACTAGATCATCCTAATAAAATAAAATGGTGTAATACCAAGCAAATATTAAGGTTAGCCTTCTCAGCCAGTTCCTACGTTATCATTGTCAAGATATTATAACCACAGTCCCAAATAGGGCTGCACATTTAACTATAGTGAGACCGATACCGCTGTACCGCGCCTTAGGTATGTGCGCGGCAAGGCGGGGGGGGGGCAGTGCAGGGCCTGCAGTCTCGACATAGATACCGACAAAAATCGGTCGGTAAGTCCAATCGTAGTCAAATTCCTTTAATAGATTTTCAACCTTATGCTTTGGAAATAAAGTTCAAAATCTATTAAAGAAATTTGACATCGATACGACTTAGCGACAGATTTTTGTCGCTATCTAATGTCGAGACTGCAGGGCCAGGCCGCTCATTCGTCAAAGCTCACGGCGTCTCACCCCCCGCCTCGCCGCGCATACCTAAGGCGCGGTACAGCGGCATCGGTCAAGCTATAGTTCATAGAATCGCTTTTTTATGACCAATACGACACCACACCATTAAACTTTAGGTCTGTAAGGACTATTAATAAAACCAGCCAAGTGCGAATCGGACTCGCATATGAAGGGTTCCATACCACAAGGCAAAAACGCCGAAAAAAATACTTTGCTTGTATGGAGATTCCTTTAATTTGTAGCTTTGTTTTATTTTTATTATTTGTTGTTATAGCGGCAATAGAAATACACACTGTGAAAATTTGAAATGTCTACCTATTATGGTTCATGAGATACAGCCCGCTGACAAACAGACGGACGGACGGACAGCAGAGGCTTAGTAATAGGGTTCCGTTGGCACGCTTTGGGTACGAAACCTTAAAAAGGACCAAAATCTACTTAATAATGATCCTAAATTCACGGCCTAAACCACTGAGTCTAGAAGCATAAAATGTTGCGCATGAGTTAATTCTATAACGAAGGTCAGCACTAAAGGATTTTTGAAAATTCGTTCCATAAAGGAGTTAAACAGGGTATTAGGTTTGAATGGAAGTTCGTCAGTTTTGTAGATAAGAAATCTCATCGAGTACAAACACGGCTTGTATTTTCAGAAAAAACCACTTTGGTTTTTGAATAACAAATAAATTTACTTGATTCTAGTTGGCCATTCCAAAATGTAGTTTCGTATGGAGGAGAATGGGCAGGACACTCCAGCATTCCACCTCTTTTAAAATGTTTAACAATCTTTTGTATACATTAATTAATTATACAATTATATGTGAAGACGATGCGCCTAGAATAAAATATACCACAATAGGTAAAAAAAAAATATATTAGGTCTTTACCTATGAAATTGCCGTTCTGCAGTACTGGCCATTTCAAATCAAAATAATTTTTGTTTGGCTATGAATTCTAATTTCAAATTAATTTTATTTTAAAAACATGGATTTTTTTTTCTAAAAGTAGTCATTTCTTTATTGATTAGTGTTACATTTTCATCGCATTTCAATCTTTTTCGTCATCATGGATACGTTAAAAATTCGAGTAATTATGGAATATGAGTACCGTCGTGGCAGCAACGCGGCACAAGCGGCACGCAACGTCAACGACGTTTACGGAGCTAACTCTACAAACCAACGCACCACCTGTTATTGGTTTGCTCGCTTCCGTTCTGGAAATTTCGACCTGAAAAATGAACCTCGCGGTCGTCCGAAGACTTTGGTCGACAATGACGAATTAAAGGCGATTGTGGAAGCTGATGATACACAATCTACGGCTGAATTAGCAGCAGCTTTCGACGTTAGCGTCAAAACAATATTGGTCCATTTGCGTCAAATTGGCAAGGTAAAAAAGCTTGACAAATGGGTGCCCCACGAACTCAATGATCGCCAGCGCGAAGTACGCGTCGAGACGTGCCTTGCACTGCTCAACAGACACACAAATGAAGGAATTTTGAACCGCATTGTTACCTGCGATGAAAAATGGATTCTGTTTGATAACCGTAAGCGCTCAGCAAGTTGGTTGGATCCTGGTTCAGCACCTAAACAATGCCCTAAACGAAAACTTACCCCTAGAAAAGTGATGGTCACTGTTTGGTGGTCTAGCGCCGGTGTGATTCATCACAGCTTCTTACCAAACGGGGTGAGCATTACTGCAGATGTGTACTGGGAAGAACTGAACACAATGATGGAGAAGCTGGCGCATCTCCAACCAGCATTGGTCAATCGCTCGTCTCCGCTGCTCCTGCACGACAACGCGCGACCTCATACTGCACAGCAGACGGTCTCCAAGTTGCAAGAACTGGGGTTGGAAGCTCTCCGTCATCCGCCCTACTCACCAGACCTTGCGCCTACAGACTACTACTTTTTCCAGAATTTGGATAACTTCTTGGCGGGAAAAAAATTTAATACCCGAGAGGCAGTACAAAATGCCTTTGAAGAATTTGTTGCCTCCCGTCCAGCTGATTTCTTTAAGAAGGGCATCAATAAACTGCCACTGCGATGGCAAAGATGCATTGATTGCATGGGTGATTACTTCGATTAATACAAATAAAAAATTCATGAAAAAAATTCGTTTAAATTTTTTCATACAAAACGGCAATTTCATAGGTAAAGACCTATTATATAAAGCAATGGCAGGTAAATTAATTATGTGATAGACACATGGTTCTCACATATTTATAAATATTGTAAAAGTAGATAATTTTTCAAAATTTTTAACAAGTCTGAACCATATTGTATTACTGACATAAAAACATAAGCTCACGCCTCCTTCCCATAGGGTTAGGCAGAAACTACAGAACACCACCTGCTACGATCCTTACGTACTCTTTTTGCCACGTTTACTTTCATACATCTGGTCATACACGCACGCCGGTTGCGAGTAATACACACCAGACTTTTCTGAAGAACATCACCAGTAAGGTCACTATGTATCTTCCTAGGCCGTCCCCTTCCAGCGTTTCCACTCACATCTGCCTTGTATTACTTACTAATCCATTAAGAGTAATAAACCGTTTTATTATCAAATTTTCCATACTTTTATTAGCCCGGTTATAAAGCAAACAAAATAAATAAAACATACCGTTTCGTAAGGATAAATGCCTTTAACGAATATTGCATTAGTTTCGTTTGAAGTAGAGCAAGTACTTGATCGGTAAGATAACTTGCTTGCAATCTAATTTAGTACAGCGAACGTTTTAATTGAGTTTTATATCAATTCATGCTGAACTGTACACACGGCTACATATTATATACATTTCCAGTATAAGCTGATCTCGCATTGTATAGGATTTCCGTACAATGAGAGGTCAGCGTCTACTGGAAATGTATAGCTTGATATGTAGCCGTGTGTACAACAAAGAGTTAAAAAGTATTGAGAACATTTTTTTCTGCAGATATCAAACGTCTTACATTATTTATGTCATAATCAACATGTAGGAAGTATCATTTACTGCTGCAGCTGCATCATAGAGACATTCAGCTCTTTGTGAATAGGAACAACCCGAAAGATAGCACTAACCATAGATACAGGAAATCGATTTTCTAATAGGCACTGGTGTAGCGGCATCTACATCGCCACATGCAAGCTACACGTCACACTGACGTCACGCAAAATCCTGCATCGCGCAAGCAGAGTTCACCCCGCAACTAGCATAAATATACAACGTCCCAACATTAATCTTCGGGCAGTTGCCCACCAGATACAACACCCGTCTGGTCAGAGGATCCTCCCTTTTCTAAGGAGGTATGAGTGAGCTTTACACCCTCTTCCTCATACCTCTATACTGGTATGTTACATAAAATTTAATTTAAAAAAAATACGCTAGGGCACAATTATAATTTGCACTTAACACAGGAAAGCCCAAAACCTATCATTATGGTAATTTGAATTTAAAAGTTATCTCTGGTCTTTGTTTTTCTACCTCTGTGGTCCCACAAACTTGGCTAACGTCACCAGTCTGTTGTCAAACCTCTACAGTTTCCTTATTCATCGCTGCACATCTGGTATTTCCACCCCAAAAAATACTCCAATAAAAATAATTCCATTTATAAGTAACACTATCTAGCGTCAACCTCAGTCAGCTGTAGTTTGAACCTTTTATTGAATTCCCAGGCTTTACAACAATATGCGCAAGAGTCGCTCGTAAGCAACACGCAATGGTTAAGTAACTGAGACGCGAACTAAATGCCGGATTGCGACAACACATCACCTCTCTTGACTCATCTGGTAAAAGTAGGTTTTATTCTTGAGAACTGACCAGTTGAACGAAGTCGTACTTATTAATAGAACGGCTGAAGATTTTTTTTTTTTGAATTTGGTACGTATGCTGCGCATCATTGCCCGTTTAGCTCTAGCCATGATCGCCAAGCTTGCTGAAAGAAATATGATGCTGGGAAGTAGTTCCTGATGATTAAAGACCTGCAGCAGTAAGGAGTTGACCGATACGTAGCCAATCATAGGGACAATGTTTATAAAGCAGCTATCCTGACTGCCGAAAGAAATCTATAATAATATTATAAAGAGATAAAATTTATTTGTTTGTTTGTTTGTAAGCTTGTATGTAGGGGATAATCTCTGGAACTACCGGTCGGATTTGAATATTTCTTTTTGCATTTGATAGCCCAATTCTTGAGGAAAGCTAAAGGTTGTTAAACATCACGCATTTATTAATCAGACGGTTTTCCTGGGAATCACGCTAGACGAGAAATTGCAATGGGGACCCCATATAACATCTCTTGCGGGGCGGTTAAGCTCGGCCGCTTATGCTGTTAGGAAGATAAGACAGTTAACAGATGTAGAAACCGCGCGTTTGGTCTATTTTAGCTACTTCCACAGCATTATGTCATATGGCATTTTACTGTGGGGTCGGGCTGCTGACATTGAATCCATTTTCATTTTGCAGAAGAGAGCTGTCAGGGCCATTTACAATCTATGTCGTCGCGAATCTCTTAGGGAACTATTTAAAAAGATTAATATTATGACGGTACCTTGTCAATTCATTTATGAAAATATTATGTATGTAAGAAAAAATCGACATCTTTTTAATAAAATAAGTGATAGACATAATTTTAATACTAGAAATAAAGATAAAATTGATCAACCATTTTTTAGATTATCTAAAGTACATACATCTTTTATGGGGTACTGTGTTAAATGTTACAACAAAATACCTTGTGACATATTGCAATTAAATGAAAGAAAATTTAAAACTCATATAAAAAGTACACTTTGTAAACAAGCATATTACAAATTAGAGGATTATATCCTAGATAAGAATGCTTGGAAACATGCTGGTCCTGCTCCATAGGACAATCTAGAGTCTAGACAAAATCAAACTGGTTGCTAATTTGATTGTATAATTTATAATTTTTATGACATTGATTGTTACATTATGTACTTAACTACTTAAACTCACACACTAAATTATTACTTGTTGAAATTTTGGAAACATCATCTACTTTTCAATATTTGTAAATATGTGAGCACCATGTATCTATCACATAATTAATTTACCTGCCTTTGCATTATATTTAATTCTTTTTACCTATTGTGGTATAGTAATTTTATTCTAGGTGCATCGTCTTCACATATGATTACATAATTAATGTGAACTTACATAATATTGTAAAATATTTTAAAAGAGTAACGGTGGAGTTTCTTGCCCATTCTTCTCCATACGAAACTACCTTTTGGAAGGGGCAACTAGAATCAATTCTATTTTTTTGTAAATTTTGACGTTCAAAAGTGCCTTTTATGTGCCTATTTGAAATAAATGATTTGACTTTGACTTTGACTTTGACACGCTGTGACCCTCAGGAGCCGAGCTAAAGGAAAAAGTCAGAAAACGCTAAGCGAAAACGAAGTGATAGCGCGGGTAGGTGATACGATGCGACGAAGTGGGTCGGGGGAACAAGAAAGTTCACGCGGACGAAGTCGCGGGCAGAAGCTATATATTTTGTGGCGGTGAAAGCATTCTTTGTCTTTCTTTCCTTCCGTTTTATGTTACTTATAAGACGTCATTTCCTGTCCAAGCCCTCCCCCTGGCACTTATAAGCCTCCAGGTCAGGTATAGCTATCAAAAAACACAGTCTCTGGCAAGGAATTCTACTCGTTAGCTGGTCAGAGTTCCACGGAACATTCCTCATCATTCAAGTTTCGTACAGCATAATTAGTCATTCTAAAACACCCATATCTTTCATACCAGTTACTACCCTGACTTAGCAGTCAATAGCTAGTTCCGGTAATGACGCGCCATGCGTCGGCGACCAGTGGGCGTGGCCTTGACTGCGCGCGCGCTCATAGTAGCGTTGTCGTCTCATTCCACTTCACTTGGTGCTCGCTCAGAAGGACGAAGGTGTGGTGGCATTAGAACATGTGGTCTAAACTTTCTTAATTCAGTTTAGTAGTAGCCAACCTCTTTTTAAAAAGTAACAAAGTCCAGGGAAAAACTACCAGCTTGGTACAGTCACCAAAACAGATAAGTAACCAGGGTCGTCGGATATAGTTGAAGTTTAGTAAGAAACCGATGGATGTTTCCGAATAAAATTTAATTTAATTAATAAAAAATAAACAGTTAATTTATCAAATTAAATTTAATTCGAAAACATCCATCGGTTTGTTACTAAACTTTAACTATATCCGACGTCCCTGGTTACTTTTGCCGACTTGCGTTTTTATTTTGTGCTGGTTGTGGTTTTCAATTTTGTCTTATGGCACCTATGGGAATTATGGGTACATTTTGAGTCATAAACGCTCTATATGCGCGATCACCTCCACAATAGTCTTTCAAACTAAAAAATAACCACCAATGTTCACAACACAATTGGCGAAGATATCGCTGCACATACAAAAACAATCATACAGTCGACATGACAACCTCCACTTGTTTTGAAGTCTGTTAAAAATCACATACAATTTCGATAAAGTTAGTAATACAAAATTGCTTGACATAATGATATTAGTTATTATCATTTTAGTGGTTCAATGTTTAAATCTATCAATCAAGCTATACGTATACGTATTTTTCAAATGGCGCCACCTCATTTGAACAGTGAGGTCATGTCTTTATTTACAGTTTATTTAACAAAATAACACTTAAACTAGCTATAACAAACACCTCGTTTATTCACAAATGCATCCAACTCCCAATCCACTCTCTGCTGAGATTAAGGGGACTACAGGACTTAAACGTAAGTTTTATAATGCCTAAAAGTATATGATCCACTGCAGTAAACAAAATCAGAAAAAATATATGTTATTCTTCAGGATATTTGCTAATTAGATAGTGTGTTGAAAACATAATACAACTAATTTGATACGATAGAAAAAAATCACGAAGATACCTCTAAAAATTTCTTTTAACGATTAAAAACCATACTACTATGTACTAAATCATTCTGATTTTTTGTCAGATTATTCTACAAGCAACATACTAACGTAATATTGTTTTAATTTTTTAATCCAGTCAATAGATTTTTTGTAAATAGATAATTGCTTCGTATTTTGTAATAAATTACCCGCGTTGTGTCATCGCGCTTCTCTTTCTTTTCTATGCAGTCCGACAGTGACCGCGCTTTAGCTGTTGTAAGCCCCTTAAAGCAGTTTCCATAACTGAGATCAAACAAAGAGAAAATACAAATTGATTCAAAGCCAATGAAAAGTACCAATGTGACTTTTTCAATCCATATGTACTTTCTGAGTTTATCTTGGACATTACTGACATCGGTGAAGGAAAACATCATGAGAAAACTTGGACTTAAATATAAATCGCCGAAATAAAATCCAAATATAAATCGGCTGAAATCGCCAACCCGTCTTGAACAAGGGTGGTGAACAATGCTCGTGCCTTCTCTGTATGAGAAGAGGCCTTTGCCCAGCAGTGGGACAATAATAGGCTGATATTATAACTATATTTTAAAAAGAACAAACTCTAAATTACTGTACTAACAAAACAGTAGGCCCTGCCACCTCCAAAATTTTGTAATACCACTATCATTTCAAACAAAAACACATGAACGTCGATACTCAATATGTTGTAACTGCAAGATGAGCCATGTGGGTGTGTTGCACAACGATACAGCAATAAAATAATAACCTGACTATATGAACTAAGAAATATAGGTTTATTATGTAAATAATTGACTGCTGTGTGGCACTCCAAACAGCAGAACCTTTACGAGGAGTTTTCTACTCCTTATCACTTACGGGACTGTACGTCTGAACTTCGTAGTTTAAAATATCGATGTATTTAATTGAGAATGTTCATAATCGCGATGTACGGAACTTCGAAAGAATGTCTACGAGTATTCAAACTTCGAAGTTGAGTATGACATTCTTTCGAAGTTCCGTACATCGCGATTATGAACATTCTCAATTAAATACATCGATATTTTAAACTTCGAAGTTCAGACGTACAGTCCACTTACGGACATAAGCTTAGTCCGGAGTTCGAACTAAAAATTTATAACAACACGATTTGACACTAGTCCTTAGACCCAATATGTTTTTTCCAGTCCGAATAAGTTAATTAATCGGGAGTGACACTTGTAAGTATCGAACTACTTTTGAAATTTCAGACGGGCCCATATCTTCGTTGACGGACTTGGAAAGTAGGCCCCCTCATCCCGTTAATAATTTATCACTAATGCATGTTAGTTTTGAAAGGTTTTGTGAGGTAAAGCTTTTCTTGACATAATCATATTATTATGTTTGAATGTAGGAATAATCTTTACACATCAAAAAGCCACTTAAATCGAGGCAGAAAAATTGAAGGCATCTGAACCTAATTTTCATTCATTTAAACAGTTTGGAAACCGTCTGCAATAAGTTGTCACACAAAAAGGGAACGATTATTGATGACCACGCTTGCTTAAGGTAAATCCTCAGCTGTAGCCCGCCAAATTCAAATTTTATTTGGTTTTTTGCAAATTGCAGTTCTGTTTTACGTCGTATGTTGATCAAAATGCCATTCGCGACTGAAGGAATGATATGTTTATTGAATAATCATCATCAATTTCATATCAATCGTCGAACTTTGGATTTTTTTTCCACCTATGAATTTTCATATGAATTTTCCTAACAAACTTTAATTAAAGTACCTAAATAAGTTCAAGTTCCTTTACGATATTTTCTTTCACCATTGAATTATTCAGTGGTGTTTAAGATTACTTAGAAAGTAATAGCTAAGCTAATAAAAACATCCTTTTGGTCCTTCATCAGTTATTGAACCCAAAAATTGGTCCTTACAAGCTTGGCCCTAATACGGTCTCCAGCCACCACAATTTAACAGTTATAGTGATTTATAAGAAGACTATTTCCAACAATAGTCATTTATGGGATTTTATAATTACAATTAATATGATGTCGCCATAAAAACCAATGTTATTGAACCTAACATTTATCATGACACCCAAAAACGTAAGCCATTCGATGTTTTAATTATCCCTGATTATATCTTGATTGAGAATTTCTTTATATGGTACTTAACCATTTTCAGAATTCATGAATCATGGATTGACGCGAAAAAGAGTTTGTCCACCATTTGATTGATTATTGAAATTACTTTTTTCACTCAATTTTTCGCAGATTTTGGAGCATTTGAATAAGTCTTAAGAGTTATAAATTGCAATAAGATTTGATTTTGATTTGAATTATAGTTTTTGATTTCAGATGTAGGCATCAATGGCCATTTTCGTTTTTTGTTTTAAATGTGGGTGTACTATAGGTGCGCCTCTGCTTAACCCCTCGTCATCGGAAAGCCGGCGTGATGTTATATTGTGTTAAGTTTATTTTTATTTTAAGAATTGCACACACTAGGCTAAATGTGATACCGTACCTACTTACAGTGATTTGTGGCTGAAACCAACACTTTTGCATCTTGACTAATATCAATGAACGGTTTTCGTAGATTACATCCTTTAGCAGCCGTCTACTGGTATAAAATCTTCTCAAAGGATGTTGATGAAAATCAAAAATCTCGATTATTAAGAAAAACTTTTCGGTTTTAGACCTTGAGTATTACCATGGTCTAAAAAAACAAGGTTTGCCATTTCGGGAGTGACAGATGCCGCCGACCTCATCTAGTTTAAAAAACATGATTGACGTGTAAAAGTGTTTGTACAAACCTACTTACAGAAATAAAATCATTTATTATTTACGTCACTATCCAGTTGCCACTTTATTGCAACAAAACAAGAATTATGGAAACATTTTCAGTCACCATTCTGTTAAAAAATATATTTAAAGTATTTAAATTGTCCTTTCGTATTTGTAATCAAACGAAACAATTCAATTTAAACCTATACCAACGTAATTGTTAGTTAAAACCTCATTGTTTTATCGGATTCGCACAGGTAATAAAGGCGGTTGGGGAGTTATTATTACACACTACTGGTAACACAGCGGTGATGACGTAGGCTTGTGTCACCCTCGTGACCACTGTGTCTCGGAATGCTATACCTGGCGAAGTATATTATTATACCATGAGTATTACAAAACTATAAGGAAAGATTTGCAATGTGCTTCCGATTCATGTGCTAATATTTAGTTAATGTATTTTCCGATGGTCAGTTTTTAGATTTTCCGAGTAACTATCTGTCTAATTACAGCCTGTAATTTTGTTTCCTGTTTTGTTTTTGAAAACATAAGTAGATCTGTCAGGAATAACATGAAGGCACTTGGGACTTAAGGTCTAATCTCGTACAGTCACGAGCATAAGTATGTATACACTTGGCTAAATTCAAAAGCGATTTTCTCCTTAATTTACTAACGAAATTTAATGTTATTACGAACTTAGTATTTTCGAACCCATAGGTTTATTTAACATGTCATATTTCAACATTGCATTCGTTATTTTATAAAAAAATCGCTATTGAAAATTGCCAAGTGTAGACATATTAGTGCTCGTGACTGTACATTATGTTTTATTGGGTGGTCGTGTGAAACAACGATCTACAGGTTATTTTACAATTTTAAACTAAATTACAAACTTAATTACTTAATGATCATATGCATCGTTAACTCTTATGATTAATGAATCGCTACTTCTTGTGCCACGCCTAATGCAATTAAGGGGGATGCGCCAAGGTAGCCCGCGAAATTCAAATTTTCCTACGTTTTTTTGCAATTTGCGGGTAAGTATCAGGTTGTATGTTGATCCAAATATGATTCGCGGCCGTATCAAATATCTATTTATTGAATTATAATCGTAAATCTTCAATACATCTCTCTAAGTTCATATTACCCTATTGAATGACTATTTCATGAAATCATGACATTTGAGCGCAATTCTAACTTAAGGAGTTGTATAGCTGGTTCTAATGATTATAATTCTGTAAAGCCATATTTGTTATGGTGACGAATCATATTTTAATCAACTTACAACGTAACACTGACCTGCAAATTGCAAAAAACGTAAGAAAATTTGAATTTCGCGGGCTACCTGGGCGCATCCGCCTTAAGTAAGCTTTATATTGCTAGCTGTTAGTCTTAAACATGATAGTATCGTATGGGGCGATCCCTGACTACTAGACAGTAAGCAGTAATGTAGGATTTGGTAATGAGTAAAAATGACAGTGAAATTTGATCAGGAATTACACCCAAAAATTATCCAGACACAAAAAACTTTTTTACAAAAAAAAAAAAACAACCGACTTCCAAAAAACACTAACAAAAGAAAAATAACTTTAATTTCGGAAGTCGGTGTCTTTGGTTTGTACCGTTTTTTGGCACCGACTTCCGAAATTAAAGTAATTTTTCACTACTTTTGTGTTTGTTTTTTTTTTTGTAAAAGTTTTTATTTTTAAATTTTTAGTTGTGGTACCTACCCCACACAAATTCGTATACCATTACTTGATATGTAAATAACAGTGACAGCAAATTATTAAAACATCATCAATATAAAATACGTGGAAAAAATACGCAGTATTACGGATGACTCAAAAACTGCTGGTCAGAACTTGATCAAATTAATATGGGACCACATGACAAGCACCAGCTTTAAAATAAAAATAAAACATCAAAATCGGTTCATCTAGAAACAAGTTCTGAGCTAACACACACACAAAAAAAAAAAATACTGTCGAATTGAGAACCTTCTCCTTTTTTTGAAGTCTGTTAAAAAGTATATCGCTTACAAGCCTACTGCCCGACATCATCATAAAGACTGTTTTTATCAGTCTTGTCCTTTGAGCTGATAGAGAGAGAGTTCCCCTTGGCGCTAAAAAGGAACAAGCCCATCCCCTACAGTCTCGACATAAGACAGCGACAAAAATCTGGCGCTAAGTCGTATCGATGTTAAATTTCTTTAATAGATTTTCAACCTTATGCTTTGGAAATAAAGTTGAAAATCTATTAAAGGAATTTGACAACGTTACGACTTAGCGACAGATTTTTGTCGCTATCTAATGTCGAGACTGCAGGCCCTGGCCCTAAGTCTACTAATTTAAGAACTTTGCAATTGCAATGGTCTCTCCATTGTGAGTTTTTGAGAGATTTACTTTATTAAACATTGCAATATTTGTAAATTAGAAGACTTGGCCCTTTCATGGGTTGTCACGTTTCTCGCAATAACAATTCCATCATTCATTTCGACCCCTCATATTCGTTCTAAGTTAATTTTCACCGAATATTCAACAGCCAAGAATTTCCGCACGAAAAGCGAAATAAACTTTGACCGACTCCGTAACAAAACCTAGACACTAACGAACAGAAGACCAATCACAGAATTACGTATAAATAATTATCAAAAGGCCTCTATCAGTAAATAAAGCACCTATTCAAACGTCACCGTGTCCCCTCTAATGATAACGTGGGCAGCAGGGACCTCCTACGTACAGTTTAGCATAAAAACAACCAGCCTTGACGCAATCTTTTGCTACACTTCACTTTATATTTTGTGATGTTTTATATAACTTTGTATGTCAATATACTTTAGAAATAGAGGTCCTTGCAAGGTTTCGTCCGTACATAATAGATAAATAGATGATAAACTACTTTACCCAATTCTGTCGCCAAAAAAATTGAAGTATGAGCTTTTTTATTTTTTGGGGTTGGCAACCATCAAATGACTTCTCCCGTTCTGGGCGCAGCGGGAGGGCGTGTCAGACTCTTACTGAATAAAACCCACACGTATTCCTTCAGTTGCCTTTGCGCCAGGGCCACGGTAACTCTTTTGAACAACCCGCGACCTCGGCAGAATTTAAGTTTGGGTAAGATTGCAAGTTCGGCCAGCTTAGGACTGGAGCTTCTACAGATTCTTACATGGTGCATCTGTACACATTCTAAGGACCTTATAATATCTCTAAAAAATGATAGTTTCAGTAATTTAGACTTAGCGTTGTCATTCAGATACGGAGCTGTTTTGCCAACTGAAGTGTCATAAACTACCAAGACTTTTGTGGACTTTTTATCCGCCCTTAAATACACCTGCGACACCTTAGTCTATAAGCAAGGGTAACCACTTCTACCATCTTATTTATGGGGGGAGAGTTTTGCTTGTGCAGTTTTTATATCCTTCAATAAAGTCCACAAAGTTTACTATACAGTAGCGTAGCTAGTCCTAAAGGGGCCCTGTATTAAAATATGTTGGGGGCCATTTTTACCCGACTGCAGCTGAAAATGGCGATATTTTGTATTTACAAAATAATTAAAATATCATCCAGAGTCAGGAGGTTAAAATGTTATGGCGCCTTTACTAAGAAAATTCAAGAGCGAGCGAAGCGAGGTAGAAAATTGAGACATCCTGACCCGAATATGGCAAGTTTTCATTTAAGAGCGAGCGAAGCGAGCTCGGAAATTGGAGTTTTCTGGACCGGGATTGGTAAACTTTTCATTGTAACTTTTTGTAAGAGAATGCGAGCAAGGAAAGCGAGATAGAAAATTGGAGCATCCTGACTCAGATAGGTTAGATTTTCAGTGTGAGATGCCGCGCGTATACCTTACAAGCTTTTACTAGGTACCCATTTATTACGGGCCTCTTAACAATAAGGTCTTGAGTAATATTTTACGAATTATTACTACACACGCGGGGGTCTCTGTAGCTTGGGGACCCCGTAACATTGATATGGCTGATACGGCGGTAGCTACGCCCCTGGTACTATCCTATTACACAGGAAGGTAAACACACAAAGCTACAAGTATTATGTATTCTGCGTGGGTGCTCTCAATGTTTGCCTTCATATCGGTGTTAAATAGTTGTGTAGCGTTATGTAACGTTTGAGAATCATATTAGTTCATGCCCGAACTGGACGCCATGAGATTTCATTGATTAAAGGTTCTAAATAGGATTATGTGTAGTACCTACTTAGATCCAGTAGGTAGTTAAGATTCCGGGAACTTAAATAATAAATTAAAGAAAATATCTGTCTTCTATATCTTATTTAAGTAGGTTTTTATGTCTTTCTGTGTGACCGCGTTGTTGTTTTAAACAACGCAAAAGATTTTGATACGGTTGTCACGGTATCCTGTCACTTCACCGACAATTGCTTCGCAAATCTTCACTTGAAAAGTAATGATTGTCAAAAAATATATTTGTTATTTCATCATTTTTGTTTGTTGTGCCATTGTTGTGGATCCACCATCGTTTAGAGAATTTATTCCGGAAGGTGTTTAATATTTAATATTAAACTTACATAAAATAAAATAACATATATTTTTGTCAAGTCGCAAAGACCATGCAAAGCAGGGGCGTGTTGCTAGTAAAGCACGAAAGAGGTTTCAAAGCTCTATGTTTTCGTTAAATGTATTTTACTAAACCTAATGAAGAAAATTAAGTGGTGCTGCCACTTAATTTTCTTCATTAGGTTTAGTAGACACAGAATCTAAATAAATGAATGTCGCCATATTGCAAAACTCATATATGCGCAAATAATCTTGATTCTCTTAAAAAGGAGGGACTCGTTTACTCAATCACCTTGCCGACTTTGGACAGTGACTATTAATTCCATTTTATATTATTACTCAACTTGATAAGTCCGCCATTTATAGAGGAGAATATTTATTGAATTGTCTATGGATAGATAAAAGCCTGTGTTCTTGGAAGCTATGTTTAGTTGACCAATAGGAGTGATGTGACACTATCTTATTCATTGTGGTCCGTGTGACGCTAACTATACTACCTTGGATAGTCAGCGCCGATACAAAACTTACTGACCGGCAAATCTTTTTGTCATAGAATAATTCGGCAATCCTGACGAGTCATGCCGTCATGTAGACAAAAGCTAAGAGAAACACTTGTCTTCTCCATATAATAAGGTGCAATGATATATCTTTGTAGCACGATATGTTTATATAGTCCACTCTATTTTTTTTTACTCCACCACGAACTACCTTCGCATTCATTGGTCCTTCGAGCCAGAGGCATCGGAATACTTGGAACGCAATATAATTGGTCCTTTTCCTTTGGCTTATTTTTCTGTGATTACTGGAAGAACCATAACACAAGTTCTGCTACCAAATAGCGTTTCTGTGGTGAAGAATATGGATGCTGTGTAATTAAGGGCACGTGAGACATTGCAGCTTTGTCTATGGAGTGCTATTGGATAGCAGCTTCGTCTATGGTATTGCTGTATCAAATCAAATCAAATCAAAATATTTTATTTCACATTAACCAACATGGGCACTAATGAAACGTCAGAAGCTAGGTGCACGGTTCCGATTGGTTGTTTCCTATGGAGAAGAGCCGGCAAGAAACTCTACGGTTACTCTTTTAAAAATAAGGGGCTTTTACAATGTTTTAAATTACAGTGTTGATAATGGGAGGACTGTGTAGGCCTGACAACAAGTAACAGGCACTCAACAAAATAATAAAAAAAAATATATATATAAAAAGGTCTACTAATCTACAGTCTACAAGTTAGGCCTACAACGTTCTCACATTCACGAAATATAGAAGAGTCTATTTAAAAATAAAAGCCTATTTAAACCAAATGACATGATTGCCATTACAACTGTATGTGTATAAGCGACAGTGCTCACAAAGCTGCCTACTTGTTTGTAACCTAATAAGAACCCACCTAGAACCACCTAGAACTGTTTACATCTTAGAATAGCCAAAATTTCTTTGGAAAAGATGTTCATTCTCCAGAAAACAGCCAACCGCACCTCATGATCCTCACGTAAACTTTCGAAATATTAACATTCAGAACATAATTACTCAACGATCCATATGAGATGCCCCTGATGGCCTGCGTTTGGTCTCACAAGGGCGAGCGAGGGCGACATCTGGTTGTGCAACACACGAGACACCCACATTCGCGAATGATCTTCAGTCTTCACTAATATTTAGATGGTGTCGGATTAGTCATGTTAAATATTTGATTTTTGAAAAAGAGGATTATTTTGCGACGAAAGTTTTGAGTAGGAACGTGGATGAACTCTATAAAAGTAGAGGAAGACCGAAGAAACGAAGTATGGTGTGTGTGAAAGATGATATGGTTAGAAAGGGGTGACTACAGACATGAGGGCTAATAGTATGGATGAAGAAGCCATGCTGTATCGACACCAAATAATTTGGAATAATGGCAAGAGAGAAAGATGAATTTTGTGTTAATTTTCCTGTTACTAAGTTCTGTCCATTTTTGTGTCCTTAAGTTCTGAGTTGAGCTGCACGATTACTGACAAATGCATCGACTGGACAGGTCCACTCAATCTGTGTGGTTCTTTCCTCAAAATACCATTTCAGACACCAAAGATACATGGTCTTCTCATGATCAGACCAAGATTATGACTGGACTTTAAAAGAGACTGTGACGTCTGAGTTTGTTTCGGCCTTTCTTCTCAGAGTAGTCAGATAGGAAACGCCGGCCTCATCTAGTTAAAAAAATATGATTGACGAGTAAAAGTCTTTGTACAAACCTACTTATAGAAATAAAATCATTTATTATGTTGAAACATTCAAAGCCTTAAACGTTTAAAGAAGCAGCACTTTCGTGGCGGTAAAAACGTGAACTGTGAGAGTAGGATTGTGAGTTCGGTACTTACTTTTTAGCTTCGATATAATTAAGAAACTCGACGCGTACCAGCATATCAATTAAGAGTCGAGTTCGTAACTCTTCGGGCAACACTGATAAAATTACTATAAAGGCTCCTCTAAACAGGCGCGACACGCGACGCCAATAGCATGCGACTCAAAGGCACCGCTCGTCGCGCGACATGCGGTGCCTTTGAGTCGCGTGCGATTCGCGTCGCATGTCGCGCCTGTTTGAAGGAGCCTTAAAGCCGCAAATTCTCTTGAAATGGTTTTCATTGAATGAAATTATTATGATCTACTCTTAGTTAAAATTACAGTACCAACTTTATTGTGCGAATTGATTAACAAGAGTTCATCTTGTAAATTAAAATCTCTACTCAATCAATATGCTACAATTATATAACACTACCTGTAGCATAATTATCATTGCAAATTACATTAGATAGGTATTAAAATCTTAATAAAGCAAATCCCCGCAAAAGCAACCTTACTCCAACGCATTAAGGTTCTCCTCAAAAACCAACTTATGCAACACAGTTTGGTCAACCTAAATTGGACTCAATGGCCTTAAAGATAAGGGTGACGCGTGTTGTATTGGTGTCGTGGCCGGGTCGTCCTCGGATCGAGGTCGGCAGTAATCGTCGCTCGTCTTCCAACTTATTAATATAAGGAACATCGGTTATAGAGTCACGTAAATAATTATTTTGTGATGATTTTAAATACCCTTGACTAGGTGTTGCTCATTGCTAGTAGATTATAAGATGAAACAATTGAACTTAAGTGGTTAAGAATAGAACAAGCAAGGTTTCTCGCTGTGGATTTAGATCAAAACAATTATTGGTTTGGCAAAAAATGTACAAACATTCATGATATTGACCAGTAAACAAGTTACAGATACTAAATCCACACAACCAAACATCACGCTTGTTTTCCCCGATGGGTTATGCAGAGATGTAATATATGCTACACCTACATTTGGTTAGTTCCCAAGCGCTCCAAAATTTGTATGGTGTATAAAAAAAAACTATCATGGCTAAATTTTAATAGGTATTTATAATTTGTGGAAATTACAAACAAATTAAACAAACACGTGTCATGATACATGCCTGTTTTCCCAAATGGGATAAGCAGAGGAGTACACTCACATCCCGCCAGTTATGCTACTAAATCAAAATCATTTAGACATTGTTCCTGACCAAAGATCCACAAATTATTTTTGCCACAGCACATTCTGCTTTCTCCCTTTTATGCCATTCTTCTCTGTGATGTGCCAATCTTGTCCCGAACCTTGCAGCAAGCCTAATTTATTATGTTTTTATGCCTTAAGAGGGCGCACAACGGTCCACTAGCGCCACTCCTTTAAAAAAATATTATCTCGTGACTGAGAAGGAATTATGAATAACGGCTTGTAAGGACCCTCGGTAAGTGTGTCTAGAATTTTCTAATACCTTTTATAAACTTTAATATTGAGACACGAAGCAAAAAATTACGATCTAGGGGAATGTGGCCGCTTTTCTTTAGATCAAATTTAGTTGCTTCGTGTCTCAATATGAAACTTTATATAAGGTATTAGAAAATTATACACACACTTACCGAGGGTCCTTACAAGCTGTAATTCATAATTCCTTCTCAGTCACGAGATTATATTTTTTTAAAGGAGTGGCGTTAGTGGACCGTTGTGCGACCTCTTAATTCTCTCGTCTTCTAAATAAAAAATATCAAATTTTCGTAGTATTTTTTTATACCCATTCGCAGTGTTAGTCCGAGCAATTCGATTCACTATTTACTTCCTAATTCCTAAACGTTTGCCAAATACCAGAAAAAAATCTTGAAAAATATTTACAAAATCGAATAGCTTTCGAACTTAAGAAGCTTTTCATATTCAATACCTCTTATGGAGAGAGTCTAAAAATACCTCAACATTGTTGACAGATCACTGTTGAATTGACATTCTAAACAGTGCGCGGTGTAGGTCGTTCCTACTGGCGCGGGCGCATGATGTCATTCAATGACGTCAACTACGTAACGAAGCCTGGGCGGGAGTCGATGCGCGCTATGTAGGTTGTATATGTGAGAAAATTGTTGAGAGAAAATTACTTAATGAATTGAAGGATTAATCTTTAAAAACTGTGTGGAAAATTTTAATTTCATGCATTTAAAGTTTTTCCAAGACGTTTCTGTGTGTAAAGTTTTCCCAAAATTAAAACTCTGTTTTTTTTTTCAGATACTTTACTATAGTTTTACTTTAATAAATTAAATGAAAATCAGTTCGGTAATTAAGACGAGAAAACGTATTAAATAATCATACCTATGTAATAACTGTTAGAACAGGTGGTTCTTGTTAAAGTTTATTGAACAAACATAATGTTTGCATGAGTATTATATTTGTAAATCCGCCATAATCCATACAGTTACTGTCATTAAGAGGGAAGGAGGTTTCACGCGAAATTAAAATTTTACCACCTGATACTGACTTTCAAATTGAAAAAGACTTAAGATTTTTTGAATTTCGTGGGATGCCCTGTCGTTTTCGCCTTAAGGCGCTACCCCGAGCAAAACCTTGCAATAGTGCGTTATTCAGAGGCTATTAACTCAATAGTTATCAGTAATAAACTACATTTAAACGCCCGTTATTAATGTTCGATATCCTATCATCACATTGCACGTTCTTATTTGCTTTTATGTATTATAAATACATTTAAAATCTCCTTGTAAAAAAGTAACTAAAATTCTTGATTGCATGCATCTTTTGCTAAAGGTGACGTTCTAATAACTTGAGGATTACACTAATGGATAGGTCATATAAAAATCTCTATATTTCACGCTTTTATTTTATTTTAAAAGATCGCTTGTATTTTTTTATTAAAATAATTAAATTTTTTTGTGAATTTTGTGATAAATGGGCGTGCGCAGGGAGCGGGACAGAGCGAGACTCAGCGACGGGACAGAGAAGGACCGAATGCACAAGGTCGTTTGGTCGGGGAAGCGCCTTAAATTAATTACACATGTTATTTACTTACACCATACGAAAAGACAGTTAACTTCTCTTTTTTTTGGCCACAAGTATGGCTCCCCAAAGTGCACCGGACGTCACTCGGGGAGGTTTTTTTAATGCACCACATAAAGTTCTAACTAATTATGCCAATTCACTTCTGTTGTTTCAAGAATTCACTACAGTCGTGTGCGAGTTCAAATAAAATTCTCGCACATTATTATCCAATAATTCAAATATCTATTCAGTCGGTGTTCTTTTCCTTATACGGATTAAATACGTGATCGTGAGTAACTTCAATACAAAATTGCGCATACGCATACTTGTAGAGATAATAGACAAATGGTTTGTCTCGTTTATTTCAAATTGAATCAACCTTCAGTTTAGTTCTTATGTATTTGACATAAATAGGGTATGCAGAAAGGGTATATGTTTAGTATGGGACGTCGATGATAAATTGAAGTGATCGATTGATTTCATTCAAATCGGTTCAGTATTTTAACAGATAAACGTGCTAAACCAAAAAACTTTCGCATCTACAAAATATTGCTATAACATTAACCAAACGACAACCAGAAACAATTCACACTATTTCAACGTCAAAAACCAGGAAAGAATCTATTGAACAACATCCTCAAAGTCACTACATTATGTCATATTTTACGACGAAACGCTAAACACTAAGACAATGTTATGTCTCATACATATGTCTGTCAATATATAACATTATGTAAGCTTATTGACAAGAATTGGCGGCCATGTCGTGATTCAGAACATGGCCTTTAAGTTAATAAAAACACCCACAAAGTATTAATTTGTCACGTAGGATGTTTTCTGGGACCTTTGCAATAAATTAAAGGATTTAACTGCTCACAGGGCAAAGGCCTGTGGTTACGTAATAACAGCCACACGGATCGATCGAACAGGTTAAGCTACGCTTGCCCCGGTTGGTCCATGGATGGGTAACCAGAAAGCACGTTAAATCGTTGGTTCCAGCTGTCATTCGTGGATCTTTGACAGTCGTAACGGATCGTCAGAAGCTCGAAAGTCTGATAACCAGTCTTACCAAGGGGTATCGTATTACTGGGTTTTGGAGGTCAGATAGGCAGCCGCTCCATGTAAAATACTGGTATTCAGCTGCATCCGGTTAGACTGGAAGCAGGCAGATGATGACAGGGCAAAGGCCTCTTCTCATACAGATAGGAGACGAGCATTGATCCCCACTCACGGTAAGGCTGGTCCATAAATTCAAGGTCACTCAGTGAGTTATGGAACGGGATATGCTTGGAGTCTCTCTGAGGAATCGAATCCAGAACGAGGTGATCCGGCAGAGAACCAAAGTTGTCGACATAGCTCACAGAATAAGCAAGCTGAAGTGGCAATGGGCCGGCCATATTGGCTGTAGAACCGTTGACCGTTGGGAAGTCGTGTTGTCGAGTGGACACCGAGAATTGGCAAATGCAAGGTAGGACGCTCTCATGCAGGCTAGATGGAGCGACGATTTACGCAAAATGGCTGGTAGCAGCTGGATGAGAGTTGCCGAGTATCGAGCTGAATGTCGTGCAATAGGAGAGGCCTAAGTCCAGCAGTGGACTGCTGTAGGCTGATGATGATTCTTCACCATGCTTGTTCACTGTGTGTTGGCGAGTTCAGGTGAAGATTCCTTCTTTCTTTCATCGTTTTCATCTAGGTATTAAACAGTACATAAAAGAAATTTAAAAATCACATTATTAGTTTCAAGTTTTAAGTTTTTCATACGGATTGCCTCACTGTTTTAGAAGTCGCAAGCGTAAGAGCTGAGCTATAGGACCTGGGTTCGATTCTCTGTTCGGGATTTTTTTTACCTATTGTGTTTTTCCATAAGGAAATTTTCAATTGCAGCCCGGAGTCTGAATTTATGCCGAGTTAATAGCAATTAGGCACACTCCATATAACATTGAAAATAGAAATTAAACATAAGTGGCGAAATGTAGCTGTACAATCCGCTCTGCTCTCCCCTTCGGTTAATAAAGGGATGAGGGATGTTCATGCTAATTGACCCAACTATCATCATCTATTTAACACAACACTGCACGTAGGTATGTTAAATATTACATAAGTTACAAAGGTAACAATTGACACGTCGGTAAGGTCATCAGGCGGAGGTCGAACTCTGAACCGACCAGTGTACGATGAGCCTTCTGTTACAAAACATTAGTGTGCAGAATCTATGATTAGTTTTTAAAGAGATGCGTAGTTTCGAAACCTTGAATGTTGTGATGTCTTCCGGATTTTGACGATTTTGCTGATGTTGAAAATTACGCATAATTGAAAACCTGTTTTTTTTTTTAGAATTTTTTAATAATTTTAAACACACATCACGCATTTTCTCAAAATGTAGGCAATTGTTAATTTGTTTTGCTTTTTAAAAAACGTTGCCCCACACTAGGATGTTCTCCTGTATTGGGGGTGCGTTTACAAACATTCAAACTCACATACACAAACAGCCAGACCCGGAACAACTACTTGTAGGTCATACAAATATTTGTTCCGTGCGGGAATCGAACCCGCGACACGCAGCGCAGCAGCCAATCGCTTAACCACTGCACCAACCGTGCCGATTGTGTGTAGTACACCTACATTCATAGGGGGCAAGACTATTGCTATTGACCGGGAACAAATCCAGACTCCCGGCTGCTTCTGAGAGTTTCTCACTCCCTACCAGGGAAAAAAATTGCCTGGATCATATCATGATTAAAGTGTTGAATTTGGGAGTATCTTTTATCCTTGATAGTCATATTACCGACCATGTCCCAGTTCTCGTTTGTATACAAAACGTAACAAAACAACAAACGACTAAAGGCTCCCGCAAACAGGCGCGACGCGACTCTAATAGAACATTTTGTATGAAATCTTCATGGAAATTGTTCTACAAGAATCGCGTCGCGTTGTCGCCTAGCGCCTGTCTGAAGCATTCAAGCTCTCTCGACAGTAGATTAGCTTAAAGTTGTTACTGAGATTGCAAAAACTGACTTCAGTACCATCTTGTCTACTAGCAATCCTAATTGGTCTACTGAATTTCTTATTAATACAATTGTTTCTGTAATACATAAAAATACCAACACCAGTTGCATTCCTTCTAGGCTGAGAATAATCAAGCCTTGGAACACTCTAGGGCAGTAGTCCCTACCCTTTTCGATCTTGTCATCCCTATGACTTAGATAGGGAAACCGATGTACCCACCCCCCCGTCTCCCTCATGTTACCAATGAATATAGTAAGTACTTATAAATACAAATTGACTTTATTAGACATAAAAGTTGCACAAAAATATTGAGTAAGTTCTTACAATCACACTAAACTCGGTTTTATTGTTGTAATCTTTGTTATAAGTTACCAGCTTATTACCCCCGCAGAATATCAGTTTTACCCACGCAGGGGTAATTACCCCCAGGTTAAGAACCGTGGGTCTAGGGCTACTAAGATGTATTAGGAATAGACACAACATGCATAGAGAACACAAAAGACACGGGACAATTATACTTTTAAATTAACCTTTAAGGCTCCCACAGACAGGCGCGATGCGACAGCGCTGCACAAAGGCGCCGCTCGTCGCGCGACACGCGGTGCCTTTGTGTCAGGCGTCGCGTCGCGCCAGTGTGTACGAGTCTTTAAAAGTTATCGCAAATAGATAAACTAATCACACAAAAGCAACAACATAGACAACAACACTGATAGATCTGTAGATTAAATAACATAGACAAAGAAATATATCAGAAAAAAATAATAATTGGTGAAAGCTAAAAATAGTCATAAAATTCCCTGGAAACAAATAAAGACCATAATTAATAAAGAGATCTCTAAATCTCCTCCTATGGAGTCATTGCCTATGTCCAAAACATTCGAATTCTCCAAAGACTTTCAACAGGACTGACATAAGATTTTCGGTAGCATAAGTCAGTCCCAGACTTTCTTGTGTTTTCCAGTTTGTATCTTATTTATCCAAAATGCAATTCTCATGATACACAATTCTATCCTATACAAATAATCAAACAAAATACTACACCGTCATCTACAGAATAATTCTTGTTCTTATTACAATAGCCACAAATTCTTTGCATTAAGTTATTCACACATTTCTTGGCCGGACCTTGCCGTGGCTTCCTCGTGGGTGTTTCAAACAGCGATTAGAATTGTGTAGCATTGTAAGCTGTGTCGTCATCTTATATACATGCAGATCTTGTAGATTGTCATTGGCTAGTTATTTGTAGGTATTATGTAATGTATTTAAGCCTTTATTTTCCTTTCTACTTTACTGTTGGTGCTTGATATTTCTACAGATTTACTTTTCAATACATTGACACTAGAAATTATCGGTTGTAGTTTCACTGCCTTATCTTTCATCTCTCATATGAGCACGAACATGAGCATATTGCTCATGTCATGTTTAAAATAATAGCTGGTCAGCAAGGTAGTAGCGGGGCTGACTGTCCAGAGGGTGCTACTGCTGACTGTGCAGAGGGTGCCACTACTGACTGTCCAGAAGGTGACACTGCGCCAGAAGTAGGGGCTTAAGTTTTGTTGTTAACTTCTAATAGAAACGTTTTTAATATACGGTCATTTGACACTAGAAATTACCAGTTAAAGATTCAGTGCCTTATCTTTCATCTATCATATCAGCAAAAACTTTATGATCATTATAGCTCATGTCTTGGTTAAAATGTTACCTGGCCGTGCAGTCTCGACATTAGATAGCGACAAAAATCCGTCGTAAAGTCGTATCATTGTCAAATTCCTTTAATAGATTTTCAACTTTATTTCAAAAGCATAAGGTTGAAAATCTATTAAAGAAATTTGACAACGATACGACTTAGCGACCGATTTTTGTCGCTGTCTACTGTCGAGACTGCAGGGCCAGCAAAGTTGTATAGCGGGGCTGACTTACCAGGGTGCGTCGTATGATTGTACTTTCTTAAGACGAAAACGTCACGGTGGCCCGCGAAATTCAATTTTTCTTACGTTTTTTGCAAATTGCAGGTTAGTGTAAGGTTGTATTGATCTAAATATAATTCGCGGCCGTAACAAATATTTATTTATATAATTATATTCATAAAAATCATCAATACATCTTTCTAAGTTCATATTACCCTATTGAATGACTATTTCATGAAATCATGACTTTTGATGCCAATTCTTACTTAAGGAGTTGTATTGCTGATTCTAATGATTATTATTCTGTAAAGCCATATTTGTTAAGGCCGCGAATCATATTTTAATCAACATACAACCTGACACTGACCTGCAAATTGCCAAAAACGTATAGAAAATTTGAATTTCGCGGGCTACCTTAGCGCATCCCTTAAGGGGGATGCCGTTTTCCTTTTTTTCGCGGTTTTAAAAAGACAGATTATTGCCCTACATCATCAGCCTACAGCAGTCCACCGCTGGACATAGGCCTCTCCAATCACTAACCATTGAACTCGATCCTCGGCTACTGAATACTCAATACTTTATTGCATTCCATAATGTGTACATAATAACAGTTGGTATGTTAAAACATCGAATCAATTATGGACCCTGTCGGGCACAGCAAAGTAAATTTTTAATAGGAAAGAAAAAAAAACATATATATATTTAATTAAAATAGTATCACTTGCTTTTCTGGTATTTATATTTTATTTAAGCATTTGTACCCTCATTCAGATGCTGCCAGCCACCTTGCGTCTTCGCAGATGACTCTGGTTCTTAACAGTGTAATTTCAGTTTGAAGATCTAACTCAAATAGTAAGAAGAACAAGGATATGTAAACTAACTACATATTTTGTTCTACTTAAAATCGTAAAGTAATTAACAAGAATTTTAATTATGTGAATTTTCACTTCGTGAATATTTGTAGTGTGGTATTTTCTAATTAGACGGCTTAAAACTTCTGCCTTCCTTTTTTAAAACTTTTCGTTTAAAATCGATTCCAAAAATGTATCAAGATTTTCATTTACTAATTCAAGTAAGTAAGTATTATTTCTGTGCTGATTTTTTTGTTACTTTTCATTACTATTTAGCGTTGTGGTTTATTTACGCTCAGATTTACAAATCAATTCCCAGATTTTCAAAAGAATTCCCGGATTTACAACCAAATTCCCAGATTTTCAAAACGAATTCCCAGTTTTTTATAGTATGCCTAGAATTTAATAGTGTATCTTACAAACTCTAGTTACCAAAGCTATTGCGGGTAAAAGATTTCGCCTACTTGGGAAGTGGGAGCTTCCATATAAGTCCCACTTAAAATATTACTCCATAATCATAAAATCACACTTATAACAACTTTTTATTACAATCTGATTCTTCGCCCATACATTCACGGAACAGCCTCGATACGACCCACTCGAGACAAATATCAGCACACTACTTTTTATCTACAAGGTCGGCTAACCGGCCATTTTCGCATTCTGCCTATGGAAACCACCGTACTCTATACACTTGAAAAACCACCTATCGACCCTTATTTTTTAGGAATTAAGGTCGAAAGTTAAATGATTTCGGGTCAGAGCAGGTGGAAATGTAAGTTGGTGTTTGAGAAATGGTTTCACACTCAGACCAAAAAGCCATTGTCTTATGGGAATATTATGAAACGGACATTTTGTAATAAGAACGAGTTTAAACCTCTTTTTATTTAGGCATCTAGATACATTACATGATAAATTACATAATATCTATTATGATCTTTCTTTACTGATAAATCGTCTATGTGGATGTTTTAATAAATGATTCCACTGTGTCTGTACTAAATGTTTATTTTTTAAATGTATTGGGTTAGGCTACTTTCGTTTAGTTTTGTAATAAGTTGGACAGTTGCTCTAGAAATTGGCACTCTTGTGTTCAATTAGTATATCGAGGGTGTAATATCAATATCTACTAACTCTGCCGCGCTAACGAAGAAAACAATAACTCGATTTTGGACAATTTTGAGTTATATATATATTCGGAATCAGCGAATCGAAATCTATTAACTCTCTCTGAGTAACTTTTTATGAATCCTTCCGGAACTCGGGTTTTTCAGTAAGCAAGAATGCAATAACTTATACTTCACTATGAAAGTTCGAAAATTTGAGCGCGTTTTTCTCGGAAGCGTCAAAATCGAGATGTTGTATTCTTCGTTAGCGCGGCAAAACTAAAAACTCATGATTTCACAGGAGGCGAAAAAAACGTTTCATTTCTATAGTTTTTAACATTTGAATCAAAAAGTTACTTATATTTAAAAAATAGTAGGAATTGCTTGTGATGGTGATAATTCAGACCTTATGTCTTTGCAAATACGAGGTATTTCTTAATTTACCTACGAATATGCAATAAAGTGAAATTCGCTAAAATGTTAGTTATTAAATATTGATACTTCGCCGTCAAACTCAAACTCAAACTCAAAGCATTTATTTCAATTAAACCATTTACAGGCACTTTTGAATTGTCAAAGAGTCGGTCAGTTAGTCAGAAAGTTGAAGCCATTTGAGCCCATTCCAAAACGTAGATCTCTATGGAGAAGAACGGGCAAGAAACTCCAAGGACACTCTTTTTAAATCAAGATACCTATTACAAAATCCTGGGTACATTATTCGTGTTGCTTCTATATGCGAGAACAATGAAAAAAAAATATATAAAAAAACAATTCAAAATATAAGATTAAAAATAAGCCGTGGCAGTTAAGAGATGACCAGTCTCAACTGACGGCGCCCGTTCACGAACATGACGCGTGGATCAGCACCATCCGGCTCAACCATTTTGTAGGGAACCGAATGATCCAACACACGCGCCACCAACAGTGAGACATTTAAGTGAGCATGACATAGTCTCTACTGCCATGCTGTCAAGTCAACATAATTATATAATAAACGAATCCATTGTACTCACATTTACAAAATTGCAATATGCTTCTAAATTATACAAAACTATAGTTTGCTATGTATTTGAGCAATGAATAAAATTTTACTACATAAAAGAAAATAATCATTAAAATATCTATTGAGTTATTCAATAATAAAACATATTTTATAAAAAATAAACAAACATTAAGTTCGCAATGTCAGAAAAATAAAAGGGGGAATAAGAAAGGAGTATCTCTTCCAAACATTCAAATTTTAACTAGTGCGCCCGGCTGTGGAGCAGGACCAGCATTAAGCCAAGCATTTTTATCTACTATATAGTCATTGAACTTATAATATGCTTGTCTACATAGTGTGCGTTTAATGCGTCAATATGTATGTCAGATGTCAGGTAGCCTGGAGTCTGGATTTTTTCCCATTTGATGGCATTAGGCTCGTCCCCTATTACATGGGACTTAAACATAACTGTCGAAACCATGGGTATACCAAAGGTACACCTCTGCCTAACCTTTCGGTGAATGCTGGCGTGATGTTACGTTATATAATATCTATCTTTCTTTACTGATAAATCGGTTGTATGATTGTTTAAATAAATGATTCTATTGTTTATTTTTCATGATTGGACTACTTTCGTTTTGTTTCGTAATAAGTCCGACAGTTGCCAGGCTCTTGTGTCTATTCTAAGTGACCATGTTTGATTGGTTTTTAAATCTATGGTAGGGTATCATAATATATACGAGTATAACCTAGGTAGTGGTTTATTTGTTTCGCTTTTTGTAATGTAACCCAAAAAAGGATGTCCTGAACAAAAAATATTTTTCTAGGGATTTTCTTGTATTTTCGAAATAGATGCTTCAATTTTAGTTAATTCAAAATTTAATTTAAATAACGATGTTCGTTAAAACAGTAAAATGCATAAAAACAGCGAAAAACAGACCGTATGAGATTATTTTTTGTTTGCACTCAACTACTTAAGTATACAGAATCAAATTAAAATATCTAGCCATTTTAACCTCAACATCAGTGATCTTTCACAGAAACACACTTTGGTAATTGTGGTTTTTGCCACCAACTTCTTCGTTAAGCAGAAAATTGTTCATCATGCATAGCTATTACGTAATCTTAAGAAACTGGTTTTTTCCAATGAAATACGATGAGAACACAAACATACATAATCGTTCCGGTATTTATCATACATACTTGAAAGGTTACGGGGCTCGTGGCTAAGTATTAACAGCCACACGGGTCGACCGATAAGGTTAAGCTACGTTTGCCGCGGTTGATCCATGGCTGGGTGACCATCTTTACGTATCAAGACTCCTCCGTGCCTCGGAAAGCACGTTAAGCCGTTTTTTCTGGTTGGTTGACCGGTTGATTTGATTCATGGATATTTGACAGTCGTCACGGGTTGTCAGAAGCCCAAAAGTCTGACAACCAGTCTTACCAAAGGTTGTCGTGTTACCCGGTGATTGGGTTATGGAGGTCAGATAGGCAGTCACTCCATGTAAAATACTGGTATTCAGCTGCATCTGGTAACACTGGAATCCGAACCCAACATAGTCGAGACAAGGCTAGACAGATTGAATTAATTACAATTTTATCAATAGGTCTTCCGAAAAACTCCAAAACGAGCTATTTATGCCTATTTAGTTTTATTTTGTTTGTGACGATTGCTTTACCATGTACCTATTCAATTGTTTCATTTGTGATAACGATGTCACAATCACAGTGACTAAACTATGTCGCTAGATGGTCGTGCTAGGTTTACCGATGTGCATCGATATTGACCTTGTCCACACTTGTCGAGTTATGCACTCATGCGCATAGGCTTAGAACATGTTGTTGTAGCGTGACGCTTGATCGATGCAAATGTCAGGGATATCAATAGGTTGGTTCTATCAATCAATAAATTAGTATCTCCATTACTGGGAATTAAAGATTTATTGGTTTAGGTAAGAGTTTTTGGTCTATGAAGGTCATGTCTGGACTCCCTCGAGGGAATATTCTTAGTACTGTCACATTTCGCCAGTTATGTTTAATGTTCGGTTCCTATAAACAAAAACGAATCGTTTTGCTTACAAATGGTAGCATTTTTTATTGCCAAACTAGGCATTTAAATAGATTCATAAGTTAGTAATATAGTGACCTTATTGGTGATGTTCTTCTGAAAGGTCAAGTGCGTAGTACTCGCAACCGGCGTGCGTGTATGACCAGATGTATGAACGTAAACGATGAAAAAGGAGTATGTAAGGATCGTAGCAGGTGGCGTTCTGTAGTTTCTGCCTACCCCCATGGGAAGAAGGCGTGTTTTTATATATGTATGTGTATGAGTCATAAGCTAATTTTATCTGTGATAGCTACTCCCATATGGGAAGGTCTACTATGTTAAGCTATGAGGTATTTGCTTCATTATTGGTAAAGATACAAGAGTCTTAACTTTAACCACTAACTGTCCGCAAATTATAGTTCTCTGCAATAGGTCTCATGCAATAGGTCGCAATTAAAGACTAATGTAGATAATGTGTTACCACTGAGAAATAACAAAACATAACATTACGCTTTGTTTCCCCGAAAGGTCAGGCAGAGGGTTACCTATAGTACACTAACATTTCGCCAGTTATGTTTAAGTCCCACGTAATAGGGGGCAAGCCTATAGAGGTATGAGGAACAGGATGTAAAGTTCACTCATACCTCCATAGAAAGAGAGGATCCTCCGACCAGACGGGTGTTGTGTCTGGTGGGCAACTGCCCGACGTTTGATGTCGGGACGTTGTATGTATGCTAGTTGCGCGGTAAACTCAGCTTACGCGATGCAGATTTTGCGTGACGTCAGTGTGACGCGTAGCTCGCCTGTTGCGTTGTAGATGCCGCTACAAGCCTATTGCCATCAACCGGGCACAAATCAAGATTCCGGGCTGCTACTGAGAAATGCCAGATAGAAAAACCCAATAACACTTTACACTGAGAAAAACTGAAAAAAAAATCTCCGTAACTGTATTCAACCAGGCCCAGAACCGCATGCTCAGAAATCGCTCTTATAAATACTTGCTAACTAGATCAACAATGAAATGAACACACTACGCTTTACGCCAAAACACGACTGTGTTAAGAACCTATATGTAAATAATTACCTGCTAATTTTCAAACCAGTCTAAACTTCAAATGCCTCGCCCCATTACTATCAAAAGTAAATACGAAACAGTCCACTCATTATTACACAATGGTCCACGATTGGAACATAACGGCACAGTGATACCCCGCCCGTTATGCGCGTGCGCCTCTTATGGACACGTTCTTCTAAAGGAATGATAACGTATCATTGTTGAGTGGCCACTCTTGTTAGACGGGTCTGGGGTGTGAAAAAAACAGTATTTTAAACTAACTGTGACTTCTGGGTTCGTCTGCTTATATGCTGTTTTTTAGAATGAAAAGAACAGTCGTCAACAAAATTCGATGACTTATTAACCGAGAGAGCGCGAGGCCCGAGCGAAGCGTCTCCGTTTCAGCTTGGGCAGAAATGATTTCATATGTCCGGATGGCTGTTCTCCTCTACAGGTCGCATTTCTCAACCGATTCTCATTAAATATTGTGAGCAGTTTCAATATGTGTTTTTTTTTTTGTTGATCCAGATTTTAATTTTTTTTCAAAATGGCGGAGATATACCCCCATATCTCTGCCATTTTGAAAAATTTGCAAACGTAAAAAATAACATATTTCAGCCATTTCGCGCTTTTTGTTTTAAGGATTTTGTTTTATGGTGCGCTGTGAACATTTATTCAGTTTTAAGCTAAACAAAGACAGACTCGCGAGGTCTACAGCTCACAGAGCCACTAGTATTATACATACATACATAAACTCACGCCTTCATCCCAAGGGGGTAGGCAGAAACTACAGAACGCCACCTGCTACGATCCTTACATACTCCTTTTGCCTCGCTGACGTTCATACATCTGGTCATACACGCACGCAGGTTGCGAGTACTACGCACCTGACCTTTCTGAAGAACATCACCAATAAGGTCGCTATATGTCCTCCTAGGGCGCCCCTCCCGGCGTTTCCACTCACATCTGTCTTGTAAATACCTTTTGTTAGTCGTCTTTCATTCATCCTCTCAACATGGCCAAACCATCTAAACGTACTTGAAGTAAGTATTATATTGTATAGATTGAAAAATTTACGAGCAATATTGTTGGTGTATACTTACACATATATCATTTTATTAAACGTTGATCTACATTGACATTAGATTAGACTCTCAAGGAAAGAGATCGTAAGGATAACATACTTCTACAAACGACATTGACATACTCTGTGATAGTACACCTTGGAATTTAAGTCATGCCTTCAGGAAATATTTTGTACCGGTTTTAATTTTGATACATTTTCAATTCATATTGGTAGCATAAATGTATCAACGTTATAGATATGTAGCGGCATCTATACCGCCACATGACACACTGACGTCACGCAAATCCTGCATCGCGCAAGCAGAGTTTACCGCGCAACTAGCATAATTATATACAACGTCCCGACATCAAACGTCGGGCAGTTGCCCACCAGACACGATACCCGTCAGGTTAGAGGATCCTCCCTATTCTGTGGAGGTATTAGTGAACTTTACATCCTGTTCCTCATACCTCGATACATCGATTTCAGAAAACTGTATCTGTCTGTCGTCAGATTTTCTCTACGAGTCCCTTAAGTTTAATGTGTAATTTAAAAACAATTTTTTTATTGTATTCTGTTTTCATAGAGATATGAAAATTAACCTGTATGATCAGGTTGTAGGACCTGGAATTTGTGTTAAAAGTTGTAATGTGAATTAACAAAACTGTTTTGAAATTTATACTTAGTCTCGGATACATAAAAGTGGTTGGGTGGTGGTGGTGGTTTTATGGTGTACATAATAAAGATTATTATGCATAAATATTAATAATATATAATAATAAATATTATATAAAATCAAAAATCAAAAATCTAAATCAAAATCAATTTTATTTGTGTAACATAGGTAATGAATACAGTTATTAAATTAAAAATAGGTCGCTATGTTATGCCAAGAGGCGTACAAATATATGGTTGCATGCGAAATAATAAAAAAAGTATATATATAAATCATGCGAGAGGTAAACACAAATTATTTGGTAGGTATGTCAAAATTAATAGTATGATGATTAAAAAAAAAAAAAAACTAAAATTATAAAATGTCACAATATGAAGTAATTACTACAGTCAATGCTTAAATAAATAATCATATCATAAATTACCATTGCTCTCAATATTCTACTAGAAATTGTCTATTGTGTGTATTCTCCCGTCAAAAATAAATAAATAAGTCTACATTAGTTTATCATTCAGAAATTCATCAATCGTGTAAACAACATTTTTCAATTAACAACAGTTTTAATTTTTTTTTGAAGTGTGTAACATTCAAATTTTTTATTACATAAATATTAATTATAATTATAATAAATATTCTATTCTATTCTATACTATTCTACTGTTGACTTGCGTACGCTGGAGTTAAACATATTATAGTGGGGCTAGAGATAAATCGAGTTAGTCTTCTTAAATCACCAACACAAAATGCAGTCAGAATATTATGAGATAAGGTATTTCCTGCAATGAACTGTTTAAGTCTGAAGTCTGAACTATGCACCGCCTGGAACCACCTTAATTAATATGCATTAAAGTGACTTTCACCTTGATCTCCCTTTGATTGACTGGTCTCCCAATGCAAGTCAACTACCAAGATTCCATTTCAGTAAACAATACCAATTGAACAACTTTAAGTTGGTACAGTGAAACATAACTTATAGAATAAGAAACTCAAAAACTAATAACGGGATCCAAAACCAAAGCAGATCTATTTAAGGAGCTAACAAAACCGCTGCACCGTAGGGGCCGGTTGCCGAAAACGTTCGGTTGCTCTTACGTCATCACAACCTTGTGCAACAAGTCAACCAGTCGAGCAGTCGAGTAGTCCCGACCGGTACTGACGACGACGGAAGTGTTTGATAATGATAAGTTATAAATCTTTTAATATATATATATATATATGTATATATAAGGTATATCTATTCATACACGAAATTCTTAAGGGGCAATTGTATTCAACATTACAAATAACTTTTACTATGGGACCAAACTTGAAATCTCGAAAAAATAATCAGCTGCTCCCTACATTTATGTTCGCAGAACTCGTCAAAATGTATGGAACAGCAGATTTTTGTTTTGCGATTCACGTTTTTTCCTATAGTAATAGTTGTTCATAATAATGAGTACAATGACCCCTTCAGATATTTCGTGTATGAATAGATACACCTTATATACTAACATAATGAAGCTAAAGAGTTTGTATGTTTACACGCGCTAATCTCTGGAACTATCTGTCGGATTTGAAAAAATATTTTTGCATTTGCAAGCCCTATTCTTGAGGAAGGTTATAGGCTATTTACCATCACGCTACACTCCTTTTGAGCTGGCAAAAATAAATAAAAAGTCAGAAAGAACGCTAAACGAAAATGGAGGAATTTATAAATAATCCGATTTCTTATAAATAAAACGGCGGATAAAACGCGGAGCTCAGCTAGTTTTAGAATGTAACGTTAAGGATACTGGTTGTTTAAGATGGTCTGGCTCTGGAGGATATGGAAAACACGTGGTTTATAGGTATAGACGAGGATAGAAGTTGTGGGGGGGATAGTTTGGTTTTAGTGAGTACCTGGTTCACAAATTGATCGTAGAATGTCTTTTGTTTTTGGTAGATAAGTATAAATGTTATACTCGACGTCTATCAATTAAAAACGGGTGGGTTACTTGATGTGGATTCGTAATAAAGAACTGTTCCTTAATAATCCCTCTCGAATTCTTGTGTTGAGAATAATCGGTCCAGCCAAGTTACCTCCCCCAGTTAAGCAGATCAAATTAAACAAAAAATAAAATTGTATAGCTCACCATATAATTAGGTATCGGACTGACACTTTAAGTACCCCATTCGTTGCGTAAACTTTCTTTAACACTTTTGTGTTCGACATGCTGCACGCAGTCGGCATCACAAGCGCAGGCGCAGCTTTTCGAAGCACTTTTCATTACTTACACAAAATACATAGAAAAGTACAGAAGTGTCACTACATATATAATTTGACAATGAACATATTATTTGTTTATTTGAAAGATGAGGTTTATTGATTTAGTTAAAGAAGCATGTGTTAAGAATAACTGTAAACCTATTTTTTCTTTCTTTCTTTAGGCCCATGGAAGGAAACGTGGGGCTTTAGTCCGACATAACTCTCTTTTCCCAAAACTGAGGTCTTACATACATGTATGCTGATTTCCCCTCATTTAAGAAAGTTGCCCTGCCCAGCACCCTAATTACGTAACACACTATCTATCACAATCTGAATCATTTTGAAGCGTTTTGCTAATCCATTGCTTCATATGTTGGAAAAATGTATCTGCTCAACAACTTAAATAACGCAATGAATGTTGTTGAACTGTCAAAATGAAACTCATTCCTACTGTTGATGTGTTACGTAATTACCCCGCAGGTTGACTGGTATACTAATATTATAGAGAGGTAAAACTTGTTTGTTTTTTGTAAGTTTGTATGTAGAGGGTAATCTCTGGAACTGCCGGTCGGATTTGAAAATTTATTATTATATTTGATAGCCCAATTCTTGAGGAAGGGTATAGGCTATTTAACATCACGCTATGACACTCAGGAGCCGATCAAAAAAAAAGGGGGAAGGAATGCTAAACGAAAACGAAGTGATAGCGCGGGCAGGTGATGCGATGCGACGGGGTGGGTCGGGGGAACAAGAAATTTCACGCGGACAAAGTAGCGGGCAGAAACTAGTGTTAAGTATTTTCACTACAGTCAGCTTCTCAAACTGTTTGTCAAGACAAGAGAAAACAATCTTGAGTTGAACGAATGGACCTTTTGAGATTACTTTTTGTATGTTAGTAACGACATTGGGGCATGTTGCGTGCGCTGGTTATAGTGTTTTAATAGTAATTTGTCCCATAGTTTATTAGTTGCTGTGTCGATCTTGAAATTAAGCATGAAGACAAGAAAACATATAGATACAATTTGGCGTTAAAAATCTGTAGTTTTCACACTTTCTTTTACAGTAGTGCTAAAGCTCTCTGTGTAGAACCTCTTCCTGGGAACTACTATAGCTTATAGAGGTATGAGGAACAGGGTGTAAAGTTCATTCATACTCTATTGAAAAGGGAGGATCCTCCGACCAGACGGGTGTCGTGTCTGGTGGGCAACTGCCCAACGATTGATGTCGGGACGTTGTATATATGCTAGTTGCGCGGTAAACTCTGCTTGCGCGATGTAGGATCTTGCGTGACGTCATTGTGACGTGTAGCTCGCATGTGGCGATTGATTGTAGATGCCGCTACAAGCTTGACCGATACCGCTGTACCGCGCCTTAGAAATGCGCGGCGAGGCGGGGGGCGGGGGGCCGTGAACGTTGACGAATGAGCGGCCTGCACTGCCCCCCCGTCTTGCCGCGCACATACCTAAGGCGCGGTACAGTGGTATCGGTCAAGTTATACTACAATACAAGAGACATCACAGTTTCCTAGAGGCGAAGTGAAATGTCTCATATTCTTGTCACCGGTACCCATACCTCTCAAACCGGAACACAGCAATGCTGCTTGGTGGAATATGTCATCATCGCACAAGAATATAACCACCTTTTGTACTAGTGCATTTAAAACAAATAAATGACTTTGACGGCAGAAATAGTTATGGGGGTAGCTAGTACTTTCCCGGACGAGCACCTTCATAAAAACTCCCGCAGACGGGCGCCACGCGACTCTTGTAGAACAGTTTCTATGGAAACTTCATGGCAATTGTTCTGCCAGAATCGCGTCGCACGGTCGCGTCACGCCTGTTTTCGGAAGCCTTATGGCTCTACTACTACCTACAACAACTTCTACTAAAAATGAATTATTTTCTATCGGCACTCATTATCAAAGAACTGCTCATAATGTGGTAAAAGTCCACAAAATCCGTGGTAACGTGGTAATGTTGAGAGCAGTAGTGACCCAGTGGTAAAGGCCCCGACTTACGAGTTGTAGGTCGTGAGTTCGAACCAAGGCAGGCACTTTACTTTGTTTAATTTATTTCATCACCACTGCTCTAAAAAACGGTGAAGGAAACCATTGGGAGCCGGCAAGTCCTAGACCCAAAAATTCGAAGGCATGTGACATCCACCAACCCGCGCTGGGCCCGCGTGGTGGATTATGGCCCACGCCCTCTCACAGAAAGGAGGCCTGTGTCCCAGCAGTGGGAACGTTATAGACTGATTATGCTTATTATGGTGCTTACATTTGTATGGACCACCATACCATGTAAACGAGCAATCCGGGGAGTTCACAAAGGACTTCTACTTCTATTAAAGCCCTTGAATTAAGGCGACTACTTTTTCAACCATTGAAGTAAAAAGATACAAAGATTTTATATTATTTTTAATTACCTATATTGTCTCACTGCTGACCAAAAGTCTTCCTTATACTGTTAAAATTTTCGTAGTGTTTTGCCATCTCCGGCCATTCGGTAAAACGTTTAAAAAACAGAACCCTCATTGCTGTCGCTAAGTCGGGTAGAAATGCCATGCACCCAATATATGCCACTACAACATATCTTATAACTGGTTTCCGAAAGGCTTTTATAGAGGTCAGACATAACTCGCTTGGGGCGAAACACGAAATTCACCATCCCATAAGTAAGGACCGGTCGACCTGGTAGGGTCCGTATATGTCCAGTTTTTTAAGCCTGGTAACAAACTTATGAAGAGCTTGCAAGAAATGAGGTAATTGAGGTCATACTTCTTGTTTTAACTTCCTCGTTGGTGTAGTGGTCACAAGCGTTACTCCTGAGCATGAGGTGTCCTGGGTTCGATTCCGCGGTCGGGTAAAATGTTATTGGGTTTTTCCAACTGGAATTTCTCCGTAGTAGCCTGAGTCTGGATTTGTGGCCGGTTGATGGCAATAGGCTCGCCCCCTATTACATGGGACTTAAACATAACTGGCGAAATGTGGGTGTACTATAGGTACACCTCTGCATTGCCCTTCGGGGAATAGAGGCGTGATAATATACTATGTTACGTTATTGTTACTTCCAGTTTTTTCAAAGACTACCATGTAGGTACAATTTGATTTGTTGTTAATCTTTTGTCTGATGATACTGCCCGCGGCTTACATCCCCGTGGAAGTCAACTATACAGGTTGATTGGTAGCTGGATGCAAAGCCTTAAGGGGGTGATAGTTGACACCATTTAGAGAGTTTTGAGCCTTACATGTCTGAGACGAAGTCTGTTTTTAGGGTTCCGTACCCAAAGGGTAAAAACGGGACCCTATTACTAAGACTTCGCTGTCTGTGCGTCCGTCTGTCGATCACCAGGCTGTATCTCAAGAACCGCGATAGCTAGACAGTTGAAATTTTCATAAATTATGTATTTCTGTTGCCGCTATAACAACAAATACTAAAAATAAAATAAAATAAATATTTAAGGGGGCTCCCATACAACAAACGCGATTTTTTTGCCCTTTTTAGCTCGTTATTAATAATTATGGCAACAGGTAGGCCCTTGAAATATTCACAAAATACTCAGTTGTATTTTTGCTTTAATAATAAATAATAAAATTAAAATAAAATTCATATTTAAGGGGGGCTCCCATACAAAAAACGCAATTTTTTGCCAATTTTTGCTCGATATCAATAAATGGTAACAGGTAGGCACCTAATATGTGTATCTACTGTTGTTTACCTAGTCAATGGTACGGAACCCTTCGTGCGCGAGTCCGACTCGCACTTGGCCGGTTTATTTTTATTTTTAACAGCTATACCTTTACCTAAAAAAACCTAGAAAGCAGCAGCGGGCAGGGGCGAGCAGGCTATCAATTACCCTGTATAGTTGACTTCTACGCGGATGTTTGTATATATGTAGTACTAGAAACGGCAACTTGAACGAACAAAGAAAATAAACGTACTTCAATGGAGAAGGTCGGTCAAAAGTAATTGTAGATGGCGTGATCATAGCTAGGCCCCTACGGCCTACAATAAATTTGACATCTCAAACTCAAACTCAAACTCAAAGCATTTATTTCACTTTTGAATTGTCAAAGAGTCGGTCAGTTAGTCAGAAAGTTGAAGCTAGTTGCCCATTCCAAAACGTAGATCTCTATGGAGAAGAACGGGCAAGAAACTCCAAGGACACTCTTTTTAAATCAAGATATTACAAAATCCTGGGTACATTATTCGTGTTGCTTCTATATGCGAGAACAATGAAAAAAAAATATATAAAAAAACAATTCAAAATATAAGATTAATAATAAAAATAAGCCGTGGCAGTTAAGAGATGACCAGTCTCAACTGACGGCGCCCGTTCACGAACATGACGCGTGGATCAGCACCATCCAGCTCAACCATTTTGTAGGGAACCGAATGATCCAACACACGCGCCACCAACAGTGAGACATTTAAGTGAGCATGACATAGTCTCTACTGCCATGCTGTCAAGTCAACATAATTATATAATAAACGAATCCATTGTACTCACATTTACAAAATTGCAATATGCTTCTAAATTATACAAAACTATAGTTTGCTATGTATTTGAGCAATGAATAAAATATTACTACATGAAAGAAAATAATAATTAAATTTCGCTCATTCATCCCATTTCGTGTTCATTCATGAGTGTGGTTTGATTTCACTATTTCGTTATTTTCGGTGATTTCAATATTTTAAAATCAATATTTATTTGACATGGAGTGTCAGAGTTAAAAATCTTAATATTTCCTATTTACTCGTAATCACTTTCTTCAAAATGTTTCCGACATAACCTCGAACTTTGTTAATTTAAAATAATTATCTACGAATACACAATCTTCTAAGTTTAAAGTCTTTTGGAAAATGGTAGACTCCAATTTCCGAGCAATTAGGAACACAACAACGAGTCATTTTCGCAAAAATTCATAAAAAAACACCTCTGAGCCGGCAGTCTCGACATTAGATACCGACAAAAATCGGTCCTTAAGACCAATCGATGTCAAATTCCTTTAATAGATTTTCAACCTTATGCTTTGGAAATAAAGTTGAAAATCTATTAAAGGAATTTGACATCGATACGACTTAGCGACAGATTTTTGTCGCTATCTAATGTCGAGACTGCCGGCCCAGGCCTTGCATTAATAGCTTGTTTTGGGAACTAGCTACGACAGCGCCATTTTGACAGTGGCCTTCCCCTATTATTTCTGGGCATAGTTTTGTAGCTACAATTTGGAATAACATATACGAACTCTTTATTAATTCCTATTTTCTTCAATATTCTCTTGCTTATAATTTTCTAGCCTTGTTTAGAATAGAATAGAATACTCTTTGTTATGTACACCATAAAAATTACAGATATAAATGTAGACATTTTACACAGGGTGACGCAATGGGCGGTGTTATCGCTAAAAGCGATATTTTACAGACAACTTCTCTCAACCTTTAATTTGCTGCAAGAAGTAAAGACCATTAATGAATACATTTTATTTTACTGTATTTTACTACACGTCTATATGAGATAAAAGGACATAGCTTCACGTATTAGATTTAAGGACCGTTCCAAGAATTTATCTTTTCGGAATCGAGAGAATGCATTCGCGGCGAAAACCGGTTTCTTTTTATTTTAAGTAGGTACATTGATAGCTTTTTTTGTCTACTTTTAATGATCATAGAAATTGATGGAGGTGCATTTTAGATCTCAATTTCGCTAGTCTTTGACGGCTTATAATGTTTTGTCTGACTTCTTGGATCTCACCCTCTGTGCGATCCTGGAGTCAGGCAATAATCCACCAAAGCCAGTGTGGGTTGGTCGCGTGTCACATGTCGTTGAAATTTTAGTTCCAAGACATGACGTTACCATTATTTTAGGAATAAAGGTGATGATGATGAGAAATTTCACAAATCGACTGGGTTCTAAGTCCCGACCTACGACTCGTTAGGCCAGCGGGGCTGTTAGGACAACCTTTTCTATGAAGTAAAGTTTGTGTTACAATTTTCACCTCGGTTTTCGGCATAACATAGTCTTACTTAAATACCTACCATTATTCTTTCATATTTAAAAAGACATGAAGCTTTCTAAACACACTTGTCACCTTGACTTCTTCTCATCAACCAAAATACAAAATCAACTCATGCCGTAAGACTATAACTTAGAAATGTCACTTCAAAAAAAGCACAAACGAGAATTAGACCACGCATTTAAACAATGCCACTAATGTACCGAGAGAAGTTCTGGCAGTTGTGACAAAACCGGCAATGTATTGCGCAATGAGGTTACAGCCGTTTTAATGTGATTATGTATTGATGTAGGAAATTGCACTGATTTGTATGCTGGTGGAGATTGTCTGTGGCGTAAAAAAGTTTGGTAGCAAACAAGAAGAATTGTGTAGAGAAGTATTTGTTCCATATCAAATGGACTCAAAAGAAAAAGATAGTCTATTAAGCTGCGTCCAGAATGTTCTTTTGCCCATATCGTTCCTCCGTTCCGAATCCACGTCACGATCGGAGCGCGGGGGTCGGGGCGTACTTCGATGGGTTCCGAGGCGCCGAAACGCCGCCGTACCGTTCCGAATAACGTCCAAACTATCGTTCTTGAATCGCGAAGCCGCCTAGCCGCCGCCGCCGATACGGAACGGAGGAACGGTACGGACAAAAGAACATATCGGACGTAGCTTAAAGATACTCAAGTCTCGGTACTTAAGAAAAACTGTACAACACATAACCGGCACATAATTGATCATTAATCTCCGTAACGTGTACCTAGTACTGCATGTACTGATCAATGAAAGTGGTACACTGGAGGCTCTTGTGCAACGCTTACCGTTACTATGTCACAGGTAACACATATTTGTCGACAGTTTTGACTTAAGACGTTGGTAGTAAACCGATTTGTTAGTTGATGGCACAAACTTACGCCCGATTTCTAGAACAAATATAAACACAAAAAGGAGCTAAACAAATTTGTGCTGCTGTCACTGGTTGACTGTTAGTCAACAGCTAAGCGGATCGCTTGACCCGAGTTTAATTTTGACACGTCGTTGAGTTTCGTTCCAGAATCCGGGTGTTAGTTTTCATCATCAGGCTATAGCCAGTCCAGAGCTGTGTATAACACATCATATAGCTTCTCAGCAGCATGGCTTCTCTTCTCCAGAAGCAAGGTCAACCTCTATAGTGACACGAAAAGCAAGATCGTGTTTCAAGTTTTTTGAGGGCAATACCAAGGAGGTTTGTACGCCATTTTCAAACAGCTTAGGATTCTCCTTTAAAGCTTGCTGTAGAAGACTCTTTAGGATGGGAGCGCGGTGCAAGGTGAACATGCACCCCCCTGCCTTCAAAATAAAACATACATGTAAAAACATTCAGAACTATAAAATATCCGAAAACGCCTAATACTCGTAGAATAAAAGAGAATTCTCTTCGAGGCGAGATCCTAAATTTTTCTGCAATCTCTCGATTCTAAAGCTTTTGTGCATTAGTCAACAAAGTACCGAAAATCTAATCGACCCACAGGCGGGGTGCTAACATATCGAGCTTGCTCGCTCGCTCTTGCATCTTACTCTGTCCTAATTCTTAAGCTTCTTCATATGAATCGACACAGTAGTCCTGTTTCAGTATGCATGGACAAAGTAAAACCTATCCCATTCGAGGCAAGATGCAAAAATTATCGAGCTCGCTTTGTTCGCTCTTGCATCCTACATTCTCTTAATCGTTAAGCTTTTATGCGTAAGTCGACAAAATTACTCTTTGTATGAACGGACAAACAATAACCTAAAATATAGAATAGAATACTCTACTCTATTCTCTTCTTCTTCTTCTCTTCGTCTACTCTTCTCTCTCTTTTTCTTTCTTTCTTTTAATATCCCAGGTGAAGTGTAAAAATAATGGAGCTTGCTACATGGAGCTGAAAATGCACCCCCCTGAAACTAAACTTGCCGGCGCCCATACTCTTTAGCATAGTTATTTTTCGCTAAGCATTTGCAAGGGTATAGGGTAAGCCAACTCAGCCTATCGCAGGCAATTGCGAACCTGTTCAGTATGACAGGAGTATTGTGAAATGAGCGTATGACTGCTGTGTATTTCATATTACTTATAGTTTTTGTCTTTAACTAAAGTAATTGACCTTAAGTCGTTTTATTGTTAAACTAGCTTCACCACGCTGTTTCACCCGTATACGGCTCGATTCCGTAGGAATATCGGGATAAAAAGTAGCCTATGTCCTAATACAGGTCATGATCTACCTATGTGCCAAATTTCATCCAAATCCGTTCAGTCGTTTTAGCGTGAAAGTGTAACAAAGAGACATACAAAAAATCAAATCATTTCTCTTTATAATTTTTTTAGTTGTTAAGTACATAAATTGTTGGACATAAGGGGGAGCCCTATGGTCTAGCAAAGTTGCGCAACCACACCCGGTTTTCCATATTCCGCAAAAAAATATGCCGTTGCTCAATATAACAAAATAAAATGCTTTAAATCACAGAAAATACCCAAACCTCACACTCATGCTTACTTAGTACATATGTCTTCATACATGAGATGTAGCAAAACAAAAAATATCCGAAACCCATTGTTACTAACAGCAAAACAATACTTAAAATGGTGGTTAAAATTGATGTCTTCATGCCCATTAACTCCACAATGTCAAGTTTTTGCTTACCACATAAATATACGCGTCGGATTGAACCCGGAACTCGCGGGGATTCGTCAAGCGTGACATGAGATGTACCTTCAGCAAAATGATGGCTAGACTCACTAATTAGATGTACAGTTTCAAGAATATATTGTCGGTTTGATGGTTTTATGACAACGGGTTGGCAAATTTTAGAGCGGAGAGTCGAAATTATTTTGGACTACCTTTTGCCCGCGGCTTCGTTCGCGTTAATTTAGAATTTAACAATCAATTCGGGTTGTTCGAGGAATTATAGTTAAGAGAATGAAAAACCGGTCCATCGACCCTCTAGGCTCACAAAATGTATTAGGTACTTAAATAAAAAAAACTCTTTAACACACTAAGTACTAAAGTTTAAATAATAATAATAATAATATAATTCAATCATGATTCGAAAGACACGTGGCGCCATCTATTATCATAAGAACATTATTGTTGTTTTCCTCGGGAACCGCACTTTTTTTCGGGTTGAAAGGTACCCTATGTCCGTTTCTGTACTCCTGACAACGTATATGCAAAATTTCAGGATGATCGGTCAGTTATGTCTGGACTTTAAAAGAGACTGTGACCTCTGAGTTTGTTTCAGCCTTTCTTCTCAGAGTAGTCAGATAGGAAACGCCGACTTCATCTAGTTTAAAAAATATGATTGACGTGTAAAAGTGTTTGTACAAACCTACTTACAGAAATAAAATCATTTATCATTTATCATTATCATTTACAGCGGGCCCTATCAGAATACCAGCGCTGCGGTACGTGTTTTTTTTTTTCAAATATCGCAGCATCATGCTGAGATAGGAGCCTTTTTGTCCACACTTAGATTATTTTAATGCATCCCAATAGCTATTTTAATATTCATTGGACAAGAATGAGGTCTGCAGTTTACATTTATGGGGCATTTTATGTAGCTATGTAGATATATACAAATAGAGCATAAAAACAAACTACGATCGTTAACACATAACTTATGTATGTCCATGAAGTAAATGACTTACTCACTCTATGTTGCAACAAAGGCTGAGCCTATTTACCTATTCTACAGGCCTTTTTATGTATTTGTCAACGACACCCACCGATAATAGCAAGGCCAGTTGAAATTACCTATACAAAATAGGCTATATACTTGTACCTGTACACCTATTTCTATGTAGACAATATTTGCATGCCTCGCAAAGCAACGCATAATGATACAATATTTTGTAACTGATTTAAAAAAAACGAGGAGGTTCTAAATTCAACTGTATTTTTTTTGTTGTGTTACCTCAGAACTTTTTTCTAGATGAACCGATTTTGATGATTCTTTTTTTTATTTGAAAGCTGGTGCTTCTTATGTGGTCCCATATACATTTGATCAAGATCTGAGCAGCAGTTTTTGAGATTTCTTTAATAATGCGTATTTTTTCCACTTAATAATATTGCTGATGTTTTAATAACTTCCTGTCACAGTTAGTTACATATCAACTAATGTGGGGTAGGTACCACAACTAAAACGTGAAAAATTAAATCTTTTTTACAAAAACAAATAACAGACTTCCAAAAAAAACACTACAAAGTGAAAAATAACTTTAATTTCAGAGTTCGGGGGCAAAAAACGAAAATACAAAACCAAAGACACGGACTTCCGAAATTAAAGTTAGTTTTGACTTCCTCTTTGGATTAGTGGTCACAAGCATTACCGCTGAGCATGAGGTCCTAGATTCGATTCCCAGGTCGGGCAAAGTGTTATTGGGTTTTTCTATCTGGAATTTCTCAGTAGCAGCCCGGAGTCTGGATTTGCGCCCGGTTGATGGCAATAGGCTCGCCCCTGTCACATGGGACTTAAAAATAACTGGCGAAATGTGAGTCATACTCAATGTGGACCTCTGCCTAACTCTTCGGGGAATACAGGTGTGAGGTTACGTAATGTTACCTACAGATAATTTGCAAAGCCCGTTGAAATTACCCATACAATGTAGGTTTACTAGCCTGCTAAGGTCAGGTTAACTAACTGCCCACAGTGTGAGCTGTCATTGCAATGTTGCCATGGTATTCTCATGTTGCTATAGATTGAGTCTATGCCTCATCATCTCATTAACTTAAGGGAGATGCGCTCAAGAAGCCCGCGAAATTCAAATATACTTACGTTTTTTGCAATTTGCAGGTCACTGTCAGGTTGTATGTTGATCCTGCCGGGGTCGCGGATTGTTCGAAAGAGTTACCGTGGCCCTGGCGCACAGGCAACTGAAGGAACACGGGTGGGTTTTAGTCAGTAAGAGTCTGACACGCCCTTCCGCTCCGCCCAGAGCGGGAGAGGTCATTTGATGATTTCCCACACGTTGTATGTTGATTAAAATATGATTCGCGGCCGTAACAAATATGGCTTTACAGAATTATAAATCATTAGAATCAACAATACAACTCCTTAAGTTAGAATTGGCCTCAAATGTCATGATTTCATGAAATATTCATTCAATAGGGTAATATGAACTTAGAGAGATGTATTGATGATGTTTATGATTATAATTCTATAAATAAATATTCGATACGGCCGCGAATCATATTTAGATCAACATACAACCTGATACTGACCTGCAAATTGCAAAAAACGTAAGAAAATTTTAATTTCGCGGGCTACCTTGGCGCATCCCCGTTAAAGACGCTGGTTACTGGAATCTGGGCATTCAAATTCGAAATGAAATGGATCCAGCAGAGTAATTGCGTAACACACTAACAATCGCAATGCCTTTCACTTTGACAGTCAATCAACAACATTCACTGCAATGGATTAGCGATTTCTTTCAAAATCCTTCGGATGATTGAAGGTGTTACGCAATTGGGATGCACTTGTTAATTGAATTCGTTTCAGTTTAGACATTCGGTGTAAAGTTAAAAGACCAATATTTGTCAGTAATTTCGTAATTAGATGACAGTTACTGCATGAATTCTGGATTTCAGTAACATATTGACAAACACAACAATCACCTCGACTTCCTGCTTACTGAATTAAAGCGTGCTTCTTCTTAGAGTCTATGGCCAGAATAATAAAATAAATAAGTTTATTAAAATTGGTCAAAACTTCAGCAATGTGAACTCTATTTACTGACGCGATGACTTAGTCATTCAAATGTATATATATAATAAAATAGTAGTGAACTCGAAACCGTACATTAAATATTTTTGTAAAAAAATAAAAACTTTTTACAAAAAAAAAACCGACTTCCAAAAAAAACACAAAAAAACGTGAAAAATAATTTTAATTTTGGAAGCCGGTGTCTTTGGTTGTGAATTTTGGTTTTTTCACTTATCCTCTATAGAGGATGAGTGAACTTTACACCCTGTTCCTCATAAGCCTCGTTGGTCTAGTGATCGCAAACGCTACGGCTGAGCATGAGATCCTAGGTTCGATTCCCAAGTCGGAGAAAAAGCTAATGAGTTTTTCCATCCGAAATTTCTCAATAGCAGCCCGAAGTCTGAATATGTGCCCAGTTGACGGCAATAGGCTCACCCCCTCTTACATGGGACTTAGGTTAAGCATAGCTGGCGAAATGTGCGTGTAATACAGGTACTCCTCTGCCAAACCCTTTAGACATTAAGACTCCCTAGCAATAAGCATAAAACCTTTGGACTCCCTCCAATCATTATGTATAGTTTCCTCCCATCGGACTTTAAGAGTGAAGGAAGAGAGAGTGCACTTGTGTCTGCGCACACACTTGTGCACTATAATATCTCCCGCGTCGATTGCTAGTCTCCGCTGAGACTGGTCGAAATTCGGTCTGGAGGACATTCATAGTTTCTCCACAACAACAGTACTCCATTCCAAGTATTTCTTCAGTCAAGTGCCAACGCCTTCCTATTCTAGTATTTATAACTAGGTATGTAGACTTCGTCGCAGTGAATGTCCGCACTATGCCAGTCTTGCATAACAGCGCAGAGCTTTCTCCGGTTAAGACTAAGACGAAATAGTCATTTGAGTATACTGTGGGTAGATTTGTACTGGTAACCTTTGGCCGGTGGGTGCTCTAGATTAAATATTGAGATAAAGATCGAGTTTTGGCCCGCTTGACCTATCTAATTGAAACTCTTTTATTCATTTTGTTTCAATAACAGTACAATTTGATAGGGATCAGAATCGCTTTTATTCTTCATCTTCTTCTGGTGTCTCTCCAACTAATGAAGGTGGGCCATCAACTCCGAATATTCCTCGTTTTCCTTTGCGAGGTGGAACAGCTCCGCAGCACTCGTGATTTCGGTCCACTGCTAAGAAAACATCCTCCTGATTGATGATTAAGTAACGTTTAGAAAGAAAGAAAGAAAAATAGGTTTATTATTTATTTATTTACGTGTGTGTAAATATTCCCCGATCATCAACCAGAGCGGGATAATTGCGTAACACACTACCAGTAGGAATAGCTTTCATTTTGACAGTTCAACAACATTCATTGCGTTATTTACGTTGTTGAGCAGACAAATTTTTCGAACATAATGAAGCAATGGATTAGCAATAGGCTTTAAAATGATTCAGATTGTGATAGACACTGTGTTACGCAATTAGGGTACTGGGTTGGCGAATTCGGTACTTTGCCCATCATTATAAGTACCTTTCGTGCCGAAAAACCTGTCCGAATCCTTCGTAATCGCTTTTATGCAAAGTTATATTTATGCCATAGATAATTCAACACTGGATACGAGCGCTGGGGCTCTGTCTCGAATAGGATCGTAGCATTTTGCCGAGCAATTGCCGTTTTGCGTGGATATGACGCATATTTTCCCCCAACTCATCCTTTTTTATATTTGTGTGTTTTTCTCTGCTTCATGTTTACCGCAAATAAACGTATTTTCTTTCTTTTGGATATCTACGGACTAATAAAAGTTAAGATGGCACACCAGTAATTAATACGCCACTTCCCCCGGAAGTAGGAACTGTCGATCAAGTGTAACGTGGCATGTTCAGAAATATAATATGGACGCGACGTCCGCCCCGTTATGGACGTGTCCCATAGGAGTTGGGTAACCGGTTACTTTCAGTTTTCTCTGTAATGTAGATAGTTTAAATGAATGCTGAGTTCCTAGGGGGATAAGAAGTGTTGTAGCTACAGTTACAAGCATTTTTTTTAACCGAATTCAGTAAGCCCGATGGAGTCATACAACATAAGTACTAGTATTATGTGAAAGAAAAAAAGAAAAATTGGTTTATTTGTCACAGAAACACATGCATACAAAAAAGATAATTACTTTACCTAGTCAAAGTTTCGTATCGACGATCTTCTCCAAAGGTACTCTAATACGATTTGGAATGGGCAACTAGCTTCATCTTTCTGACTGACCGACTCCATGACAATTCAAAAGTGCCTGTAATTGGTTTATTTGAAATAAATGCTTTGAGTTTGAGTTTGATAAGATGTTACAGAAATTACAATTCTGCTGACTATTGCTATGTCTGGACTCAGGAATCAGCAATATGAACATTTAGAAAAAGATAAGGTTTGTTCGAATGCATACATTTTATCAAGCACTAGAACTTGAGTTCACAACCACTAAATAGATCTAGCGCTAAACGTATTTAAAACTTATAAAGAGATGTATTTTTTTTTTAGTTAAATCCACTTGAGTGTTCGGTCTTTCTCTGTTCCGTCGCTGAGACTGACTCTGTTCCTTTATCATACAATTCCCAAAAAATTGGTATTATTTTAATAAAAAAAGAAAAGCGATCTTTTAAAATAAAATGAAATGTGAATTATTTAGATTTTTAAATTATCTATCCGTTAGTGTAATCCTCAAATTATTATAACGTCACCTTTAGCAAAAGATGCACGCAATCAATAGTTTTAGTCATTTTTTTACAAAAAGATTTTAAAATTATTTATAACATATAAAAACGTGCAATGTGGTGATAGGATATCGAACATTAATGATGTGCTTTTAGATGCAGTTTATTACTCTTAATTAATGAGTTAATTGCCTTTAAATGACGCACTATCGCAAGGTTTTACTCGGGGTAGCGCTTTAAGTGACTTGTGGTCCAATTGGACCTTCCTTGATTTTCTTTGATCATACGTGGCGATCATCAAACATCTAGCTGTAGGCAGCTAGGTAATAGTGGGTATGGCCCAGGGTGCGCCAGAGCAGCACATGTGACGTTTACTTACTCGTACTACACATTCTCTAACGATATATTAACCAAGTTAATAGGTACGTGTCGCAACGACTGATACATATAGACACAAGTGTGTCCTAGTTAAAAGTTAAACGCTTAGTAATACAGCTGGAGAATTTAGACCATAAACAGTAGGCATACTAATTAGAATGCTTGTTTGATTACAAAATTATTATGCGTTTAGAGTTTATTTGCAATGGAGTTTTTATGGGGTAATAATAATATGAAACAGTTGGATAAATAGTATAATAGGTATTCTACTTTCAGATTTTTTACTACTTGCAAATCATTCCGGACCCAAGACACCCCTGGAGGACACCCCTGAGGGTGCCAAGGGAATTTGAATTCGGGCCCGTGGCACCCCCAAGTCAATTAGGTTTTGTTTTTAATGCACTGCTTTTGAATGGTATTAAATCTATGTATACTAATGAACTTAAAAATAGTATTGTGTCCCTCACAGCTGCGCCAAATAGGACACAAATAAAAAAAACAACATACTTAATATCTTAAGTTTTTTTTATTTTTAGTCTATCGACCAGCCTCGTTGGTCTAGTGATCGCAAACGCAACTGTCGAGTGTGGAGTCCCAACTTAGATGCCTGGCACATGGAAAGTGTTAATGGGTTTTCCATTAGAATACTCTTCGTACCAATCCGGAACCTGAATTTCTGCATGGGTGTTTGCAATGGCCTGTGGGTCAACTCCAGTCCTACAGTGACCTATGCGTTCAATATAATAATGCACTGAGAGTGCTGCTGCGACTGCCGTGGCGTTGTAGTGCGTCAGGGATGTTTGCGGATACTAATATTAAGAGGGCCCTTCCCGGTCCATCTATCGTCAACGCGAGCATGATTGAAAAGCTTGTTGTTTCATCCAACGCAATGTTTGAAACAAGAAGCAAGAGTGAGAACGCGATAACATCGAACGAAAATTGGCGCGCGGAGATTTCACAAAACTTGTTGCAACAAATAGGTACGTGTTTTTGAAAAAGCCTTACAAATTTTTGGAAAATATGTTTGTCATTTAGATTCTCCATTACATGTGCGAGGTTTCTATGATAATGTTTTCTGTACGTTTTTAATTTATGAGTACATTATGAACCGCCAAAGTTCAGGTAAAATTTGTGCAAAGAGCAGATTTTTGGAAGCTTATACTGAATTTGTTTCTCCAAATTTTGAATTTTTGCTTGCATAGAAACCTAGATAAAGTACACAAGACACCGATTCATTCAAAAATTTCAATGAAAGATGTGTTACAACGCCATTATCACGTACGTGCGTTTGTATGAAAAGTATGACGGGTTGGCCGCTCTTAATGGTTTTGCCGCCATTATTAAGAATAGATGTGCATCCCTGATGACGCGTGTTCGCGGCAGCACTAACTATATTCTCAGTGTATTGGCAGATCGATGGGATTCTCCGATGTTGCGGAGGTGGATGCAGCTCCACGCTGAATTTTAATTGTATGTTGATCTGTGTCTCTAACCTACAAACACTAGAAGTTAAGTAAAATTGTTACTAACCCTTTAGACTCCTGTCTGAGATAAAAGTTTTCTATTATATTCTTATTAGAATTTAATAGAAACATTTTGTTTTTCTTTTTCTTTTCTTTGTTTTTTTTTTTTTGGGTTGCCTGTTGGCAAGCGCTCTATTATATGAGACTTACAGCATAAGTGGCAAAATGTGGTTAAACAAAACCAACACCTCGTCTACTTCTTTGAATTACAGGCGTGTTGCTTGTTCCTGTTCCCTTCACGTTTAAACAATATGGCGGATTTTATGAACACTTTTGTTAAGTAACTCTCATGAGCTTATAATAATATTACGTATTAACCATCGCGTACTTACATTCACTGGTCAAGTTGATTTTTTCTTAAAAATAATCCTGCCTTCTTTTTTCTTGAGTATAAACGGATTAAATCTCACGTAACCCTTTTCGTGCGATAACCACATGCTGTACATAACAGATAATTATGAGCAGAAGGACCATTTTATGCAATTGCTATGCGCGTTACTAAACAAGTTAGGCACACTTGCACCGCCAATCAATAAACATGTTTAGCGCTAAACGAGTTTAAAACATAATTCTGTTTCTGTCAATTATTTGGAGATGACAGAGACAGAGTGATGTTTAAAACTCGTTTAGCGCTAAACGTGTTTAGTGATAGGCGGTGCAAGTGAGCCTTGGACAAGATTTGAAGTATCGATGCCTTTGGCTTCCTTTGGTAGGAATGAGCAGTAATGGTTCAGTAGCGACGGCCCGGACTTATCTGTCGTAGGTCGTGGGTTTGAACCCAGGCAGGCACTTTACTTTGTGTAATTTATTTTATTATTACTGCTCTCAAAACGATGAAGGAAAACATCGTGAGGTAATCGGCATGTCGTAGAACCAAAAATTGGAAGTCATGTGACATCCCCCAACCCGCACTGGACCCACGTAGTAGATCAAGCTCCTTCTCACTGACAAGAGGCCGGTGTCCCAGCAGCGGGAACGTTGTAGGCAGATTATGCTAAACATACGTTTACGCAATGCACCATTGAATTGACTGCACCAAGTCGGTGACGTTGTGGCAGGATAACAGAAAGGGTCTACTTTAGAAAGTCGAATTTAGAAAACGAACCTTGCCGGCTCTTCTACATAGGCAACAACCAATTGGAACCGTACACCTAGTTTCTGATGTTTCATAAGTGCCCATGTAGGTTTATGCGAAATAAAATAATTTGATTTTGATTTTGAATTTAAATTTGCTGTAGATAGACAATTGGCTAAAAATTAAGGCTTCGTCCATACTGATCCCTAGTACCAACTCGCCCGGTCCGTATATATCGATAGCTACAAGGCGCGAGCGAGTTGGGACTAGGGATCAGTATGGACGAAGCCAAAATTAGGCCTGATAGCAGCATTAGGTGGTCCTTCTGCCCATATTCCTATCACGTAGCCCGGTCGTTATGCGGCAACCTGACACTTAAGTAGCTCATTGCCAAACCGTTCGTTTATTTGTCCCATACATTACAATACTTTTACTTGTAGTTATGCAATATTATATTATTTGAACAAGTGCTGCAGAGAATGGGTTAAATGAAACTGTTACACTTTTAATTCAAATATGGAAGTGGAATTTGTTTATTTAAGTGCTGGAGTAGAATTATGGTATTGTTTTAAACTCTATTTAAGGTACTGTTTAAATAGTTTTGTACTTAATAATGTTAAAGCCACGCAGGTTATGACACACTTTTCAAGAAAGCATCACCCTAATTGCGTAACACGATATCAATCACAATTTGATTAATTTTGAAGCCTATTGCTAATCCAATGCTTCATAAGTTCGAAAAATTTGTCTGCTCAACAACGTAAATAGCGCAATGAATGTTGTTGAACTGTCAAAATGAAAGCCGCTCCTTCTGTTAGTGTGTTACGCAGTTAGTCCGCAGGTTTGAAAATGGGTACAATCCCTATTATTTTGATTTATTTCGACAATATTACTTCCTAAATTAAGTTTGGTTTCATTAAACGTCGTAGGCCGAGATCTATAAACTGTACTTAGCTCGTGCTTGGCTTAGACATGTTTGCGTCTCTATCTTGCAGTTGTAGTTTGTCAGTTGTGCGACAGTGACAGGAGTAACGCTTGGCGTGAGTATGTGCTAAGTACCCAACGTTTATAGATTTCAGCTTTATTACACACAGCATTGACTCTTACAACAATAAATTATCTATCACATTAAATAATTTCCTTTTCTATATAGTATTTTAACCACATACCAACTTATTTTAAGGGGACTACAGGACCTAAACGTAAGTTTTATAATGCCTAACAGTATATGATCCACTGCAGTAAACAAAATCAGAAAAATATATGTTATTCTTCAGGATATTTGCTAATTAGATAGTATGTTGAAAACATTATTATGTTTACAACTAATTTGATACGATAGAAAAAAACCATACTACTATGCATTAAATCATTCTGATTTTTTGTCAGATTACAAGCAACATACTAACGTAATAGTGTTTCTTTTTTTTAGTCCAATCAATAGATTTTTTGTAAATAGATAATTGATATTTTGCAATAAATTACCAGCGTTGTGTCATCGCGCTTCTCTTTCTTTTATATGCAGTCCGACAGTGACCGCGCTTTAGCTGCTGTAAGCCTCTTAAATGGCAAAAAGTGAGTCTGCTTGCTGTATTGAACTTCTGTCTGCCATTTTCTCAGTGTACTGATAACTTTTTATTTAATAAACGCCCTAAATATAAGACTTTAGAACCCACAGTTAAACACTATCACGTCCAGTTTGAACAACAACAGTCACTGACATTGCGCATGCCCACGTTTTCGTGCTGTTACTCTATTGTCCTTGACTGCAAACGTGCTGTTTTTTGCATTGTATTATTACACGAATAATGAATAATATGGCAGTTACAAATGCAGTAATAGGACACCGTCGGTTTTATATATTAGTCCTAGCTAAGTGTTAAATGTGGGGCTTGCGGCTAAATAACTGCTGCCCGGGTCGATCAAAGGTTAAGCTACGCTTGCCAAGGTCGGTCCGTGGATGGGTGACCATTAATTACATATCGAGACCAGTCCATGCTTCGGAAAGCATATTAAGCAGGTACCGCCTGTAATTTGTAGACCTTTGACAGTCGTTTCGGGTCTGACTACCATAAGCCCGAGAATCTGACAACCACTGTTACCAAGGGGTATCATATTAACCAGTAACTTAGTTGTGGAGGTCAGATAGGCAGTCGGTCCATGTAAAATACAGGTATTCTGCTGCAGCTGCATCCTGCTAGACTGTAGGATGACTCCAATATATACTTAGTTGGGAAAAGGAAAGAGATGGAGTGTTAAAAATGTGGTCCTAAGGTCCGAAAGGCAGTATCACGGATATCTATGGGCAGTATGCTAGATAATCGCGAATTTTTAGGGTATATAATTTATCTGAGAAAAAGATTCTGGGAACAATGATGCCGGTATCTGTTTCCCGAAAGTTATAACCTGGGGGTCTTTAAATTGAGCGTGAAAAGGTTACCTCTAATCATTTACCTTAAATGCGAACCCCTCAAATGCGTATTTAAGATCCGAAAATGCTTGAAATTCTGAATAAAATTAGCCCTGCAAAGGTCTTAATCAAAATAGTATTCAGTCAAACCAGTTATATGTTAAGAGGTAACAATCAATTACAGTCATTGACAGACAGACCCAAAAACACAGATTTATTATCAAGAACCGAATATTTGAGTAGATAGTTGCCCAAACTGTATCAGCCAAAATCGGCAAGGCTTTGTCCCTTTTACTCGTGATTAACTGATCATGTCATTGTAACTATTCGTGTTATAATCATTTGTAATTTCGTTTAGCGTGTGGTGTAAGATGGGTTATCTGAGGGCCGAGACAAATGGCATTCCCTTCGGGACGATTCTATTTCTACAATCGCTATCGCTTTCGCTAATGTTTCCATCACACGAATCAAAAACTAGCGATAACGCTTGTCAAAAAGTGTCACTTGGCTACGCATCTCTATGGAAATAATCGTTCGACGCTGTCGATTCGTTTCATAGAATCGAATCATGTTAACATTGTCTAGCTAATTTCTATTCGTTGACCTATGATCACGTGACATTTCGATAGCTTCTGTCAACGCCATACATTTTTTGGCTTTTCTACAGCGTCATCGCTAATCGAATTTTACTTTGTCTAGGCCCTCAGGACTAAGTGTTTACTTACAAAGTACCGATGCGGACAGTAACTGTAAAAATACTATTCAATATTTACGAGTATCTTTCCTTGACATTCAATTAATTAACATCTGTGGATTGTAATAATAATATTTTATATTTTTTTATGAATAATAAATACCTAGCTGTTTACTTCTGACATTTATTGGAATTTGTGTACTTTGAGTTATTTAAATTAATTTTAAGCTCAATTACTATGCGACTGTTATTGTATGCCTAAGCGGCGGGACATAACTGATCCTATTTTAACTTATAAGAACATTGTATGTAATGTACCTACCTATGATCCCAAATAAAAAATATGAAAAATAAAATATACCGATTTTATTTTAGGTCGTATTAGGCAAGCAAAAATCTTCCTTGAGACGATTTTTTTTAATTTTAGACTTTTAAAGTAAACCTAACATAATATCTCGTCTGTATTTCTTGAAGAACGGAAATAAGGCTTTATAACACACACATTTCGCCAGTTATGTTAAAGTCCAGTGAAATAAGACTTTCATAATCTTATTAAATTGTATTGGAAATTGAGCTGGGGACACCAGCTCCACGTCAAAGCATATTTTGCGCTAAAACCTAATAGCTTAAATCCTAAACACGCAAGCCTGGGGGCCTATTCCCTTGGCACGAGGTCCGTAGTTAAGGCGGAAATTACGGAAACTTCCAACTCCGTGTCACTTACGGACATAAGATTAGTCCGGGGCTCGAACTAAAAGTTAATGACAAAACGAATTGACAGTTGTCTTTACTCCCGATGTGTTTTTCCCGTTCGAAAAAGTTAATTTATTGAAAAATTAAGTTATTGAGTGAACCTTAAAAGATAGACATATGCTGTTGCAGCCTTTTTTTTGAACTTTTAAAGAGGAACAATTCCGTCATACATTATTTTTGCGTGACTTTAACCGTTTACGAAGCGCACGCAACGGAATCAGAATTCAAAAGGAATCATTTTGCCCGTTTTTGCTACATTTTTCATTTATGCTCCTTTTGGTCGTAGCGTGATGTTATATAGCCTAAAGCCTTCCTCCATAAATGGACTATCCAACACCAAAAGTATTTTCAATTCCAACCTGTAGTTCCTGAGATCAGCGCGTTCAACCAAGCAAACAAATAAAGGGTCGTGGCGGAAACTCGTGACGGAAAATTCTTATACTTTTTTTCGCCTAGCCTCCATCCGCCAAGTCTGTACCGTACGATAAAGAACTTCGTTCCAAAAACTGACATTACCTATTATGCATTTAAGGCGTTGAAACTTGACCAAACCGTATCAGCTGTATAATCGACAAGGCTGGGTCCTTTCACTCTGTTAGCTACCATTCGCCACAAGGGCCTGCCCGACCTTGATATGTTACTATTGTTATATTTAACACGATTTTGATTAAATATAACAATAAAATGAAAAAAAAAATGATAATGATGTTAATGATTTTAATGTTGAGAAGAAACTGTGGCAGTGCCACCACATTGAGAATTATTTAAATATCAAAAGCGATAAATAAATCGTCATTAAGTTAATCTTACCACTAGTCCCAGATATTTCATAGTTCTTCCTAAGGACATGGTATTCTGGAGTTCCTTACATTCTTCATAATTCATGATCGATGTCTCTCAACTATAGGACTTGTCTACAAAGACGCAACGCAATGAACCTTCATGACATCTATTGGTCCATTGGTACAGTCACCAAAAGAGATAAGTAACCAGGATCTTCGGCTATGGTTGAAGTTTAGTACGAAACTGATGGATGTTTTCGAATGAAATTTAATTTGATGAATGACCTGTTTTTTTTCCTATTAATTAAATAAAATTTTGTTCGAAAACATTTAGCGGTTTATGATAAATGATAAATGATAAATGATAAATGATTTTATTTCTGTAAGTAGGTTTGAACAAACACTTTTACACGTCAATCATATTTTAAAAACTAGATGAGGTCGGTGTTTCCTATCTGACTACTCTGAGAAGAAAGGCCGAAACAAACTCAGAGGTCACAGTCTCTTTTAAAGTCCAGACATAATCTTGGTCAGATCATGTGAAGACCATGTAGATTTGTGTCTGAGATGGTCTTTTGAGGAAAAACCACACAGATTGAGTGGACCTGTCCAGCCAGTGCACGCATTTGTCAGTAATCGTGTTTCTTACTAAACTTCGACCATATCCGACGACCCTGGTTACTTATCTCTTTTGGTGACTGTATATGCAGACAATTTTACTAACAACGTGTATTCTCTTGTTCCAGACTGAACCATGTGGCGACTACTGCTCATGACAGTGCTGCTAGCGACCGCGCGTTCCAAGCAGCTTCCTTCATCCACCGGTAAGTTCAGTTCACCATCTTAGCTTAACCTTTAGCAGTTCACTGTTGGACAATGGCCTTTAGCCACTCCCAAGTTGCGCTACAATAGACGAAGAAGAAGAAGAAGAAGTAGAAGTTGCGCATAGTCTGTTCTAGCCGTCTTTTTAAAGTCGTCGGTCCGCCTTGCTGGAGCAGTTGCCACGCTGCGTTGCTGAATGTCGGTCTCCAGTCAAGGGCTGGTCTTCTCCAACAGCCATCGGTCATTTGCCAGACATCACAAACATAATATAACAGACATCACGATAATATGTTGGGCCCGATGTCTAGTATAACCAGCGGGGTAATTGCGTAACACACTAACAGTAGGAATGGTTTTCATTTTGACAGTTCAACAACATTCATTGCGTTAATTACGTTGTTGTGCAGACAAATTTTTCGAACCTACGAAGCAATGGATAAGCAATATCCTTCAAAATGATTCAGATTGTGATTGATAGTGTGTTACGCAATTATTGTGCTGATGCGGCTGAATCAATGATGTATCAGGTTGGTGTAGCATGACTTCCTTTCATACATCTCTATTAGTCGTCATCTCAATACTCTTTGGTCGTATTATCTTCAAGAAAATGGAAAAATAAAATAAGCCATTAATATTGGCAGACTAAAAAATTGCCAAACGAGACTACCTAACACGGACAATCCAACAGCTTTTCAAAACCCATTTAATCAAATCTCCAAAAAACATCTAATCACGATATTAGGACAAAAAATATCCTATAATATCCTATTATATGTCTAAGACCGTTTACCTTTACAATATAAAAAGTCACCCGTACTATACTTATTGGGTATAAAGTCGCGCTGTCCGGCGTTGACTGGTCATTGACCCGGCGCACGCGCATCCAGCGCTGCCAAGACGTTTTTATGGGAGACACTGACTTGAATGTATTTGTTTTGCCGTTTATGATAGGTTCGTATACGGTTAAAATAATACCATATAGAGAAGGAAGTAATTTTATATGATAATTTCACCACAAAGAAAGTTGACCAGAATCTTTGATCCTTTGGAAAAACCTAGGTGTCATAGTTACGTGATAATTACTGAGTATTTTCAAACAGGAAAACTCAATGACGCTGGCAAACTGAGTGATTGAACACTTCGTCCAATAAGATATTTTTATAGCAGACTGAAATGAGTTCAGTGTATTTTTTTTCTTACATGTTTGATTTGATAAATAAATATTGTACAATAATCATATTCTTAACTAAACTGACAGCTGTGCTGCTGGGAGTTTGTTGCGCCACTTCTTTCCAGCTAAAGCACTAGGAAGTGGTGATGTGTTGTCATTTTGGCGTTCAAAAAGTGCTGATTCTCAGCCTAATTTGACTCAAACTCAAACTCAAAGCATTTATTTCAAATAAACCAATTACAGGCACTTTTGAATTGTCAAGGGGTCGGTCAGTCAGAAAGATGAAGCTAGTTGCCCATTCCAAAGCGTAGTAGGTACCTATGGAGAAGAAGAAAAGTTCGTATAAATGACTTTTGATTTTGATTGAATGAATAACACCGAAACCTGCTTTAAATTGACCATTTAAAAATACACCCCTCTATTCGCTCTTTAGATTAACAAAACAACGATAGCATAATTTACTTTAGTTAACATAACAGCAAAAAGGAAATACATTCAAATACAAATAGGAAACTTATTTTCTCTTCACAAACAATGACATCCAATGTATTTTTTGTTATGTATTTTCTGGTTTATAATAAAGTATTTATATGTATAAATAAATAAATGAAGTCATAATATTATTTGAAACAACCTTAAAATGTACGTGACAATTTTTTTTGAGAGACTGCACTTGAAATGCCCAGGTATCTATAGAAGATCACCAGAAAATCAAAAATAAACGAATAAGAAAAAAATCAAAATGAAAAAGAAATACCGAATCCCGGCTTCCCAAGATCACATTTATAAGGATTGCGGAAGGCAGTCACTGCTTGGAAGATAAGATGTAATGGTCCACACAGTTAAGGTCCACAGGACCAGTTCTTGCTAACAACTCAGCTGCAATCCAAGAAATGTCAGGATATGCCTCCAATAACCGATCGTTATAGCTCTTTATAAGGAAGGATTATCCGTTGGTTCTGGTTGTTAAATTTTATATCCTTTCTTAATTCAGCTCATAAGATAGGATGTTTGGCATGGTGTTGTTAATCCATAAAGAGGAGATGGTATGACTGTTTGTTTGAAATAATACAAAGAGAGAGAGTAAAATATGGATTTCACTTATACACTCCGCGTCACAAAAATCGCACCTCTCCGAAAATAGCATTCAAGCCTGACCAGCCATCAACGCATACATTAAATCCAGTTAATATTGGTATTTGCTGAAAGTATGTTTAATGACCTTTAAATTAGCAACAGTTAGATTTCATAAATAACACAAATCTTCAGAGCACAAGCCGTTAAATAACTGTGGTTAAAATACGCATTACAGGAGCCACTAATCGCACCACCCTAGACGCCTACACCTAGGTATAAAACGGATGATCAAGGTCAAATGTGAGTCAACTTTTCAATCCAACCTGTCCCACCTTGCTGCCCTCTCTCAGTGACGCCCTAAGCCGAGGTCCGTACCCCACAGGGGGTGCCCTTACCGTGCGGTCATTTAATTATAAGTTTAGTATTTAATTTCGCTCCTAGCTGGAGGCTTTTTGAGTCAAATCTTAAGGCACCCACAGGATAGTTCGGTTAAGTAGCCAGGACCTCAGAGGGCACAACTACGAGCTGCCATATAAAAAAACAAATGTGAGTCATTTGCCATCCAGACTTTGAAGTGAACAACTCCAATGGAAATGATGGATGGACTGTGTGAAAGATGATATGATATGATGATGATATGGATTAGAAAGGGGGTGACTACCGAGATGACGACTAATAGAGAAGTATGGAGGAAGACATCCTGCACAGACCTCAAAAAAATTTAAGTAAGAGCAGGAGAATGATGAAAAATGTTATGCACGATACAACATATAGTTCAAGCCAGTAGCGAAGGGTCAGTTTTTGTAAGAGGTAAGCCGGAGTACATATCTTTAATTTGATTATATTATTTGTCTATGGAATACTGACTGTGAAATTTTTCAAAGGGAAGCCGGTAGGAATCGAGTTGTATGGAACCTTCGCCACTGGTTCAAGCTAGTCTTTAAATTGATCACCATATTGAGGACTATGTGGGTCATTGTTTTATTTCTTTTTTTTTTTCTTAGTTTGTTTTAATCATGATCTGGCAGTTTTAGTAATTTATGCGGCCTTTCCAAATGTCCTTTCTTTGGTTTTGTTCGTCGAATCGTTGAACTCCTTAAGTTCTGAGTTGAGCTGCAGGATTACTGATAAATGCGTGCACTGACTGGACAGGTCCGCTCAATCTGTGTAGTTCTTTCCTCAAAAGACAATTTCAGACACCAATCTACATGGTCTTCACATGATTTGACCAAGATTATGTCTGGACTTTAATAGAGACTGTGACCTCTGAGTTTGTTTCGACCTTTCTTCTCAGAGTAGTCAGATAGGAAACGCCGACCTCATCTAGTTTAAAAAATATGATTGACGTGTAAAAGTATTTGTACAAACCTGCTTACAGAAATAAAATCTTTGGCTATTGGCTATTTCAGACTATTCTATACAGGGTTTCGCACTATATTTTCCTTCACCGTAAAACCGTAAAAAACCGTATCGGGATCCTGTTCCGCTACCGCACATAAGATCCGTTATTCACTAACTTTCTAAACACATATATCAATTATATATAATTTGTAATGCTTTCTGCTTTCGTAATTATTATGTATGATAATTGATGTAAACAATAGCTTTGTTTGTAATTGAAAATTTACTCTGTTTCGTGGGAGATAGAGTTTAGACTTGATTGCTATTGTTAATGTTTCATAGTATGTAATTTTGTGTTATGTGGTCTAGTTTGCAAGTAATACCCTGCAATTAATAATGCTTCTTTAAAGTTTTTGTTTACTGTTACTCTAATAAACATCCAAGCTGCGCTCATAAATACATAGAACGACTTGAAAATAAAATGAAATGTAGGAAAATCAAACCTCATGATCTAGTGACGTGATTCGTCGATGATAATATGATCAATCAATCATATAAACAGCTATTTAACATGGTTCGCAAATGCCTGATCAGATTTTCAAAAACATTAATAAAAAGATAACAAATGAAAAAAAAACTTTCACCTAGGCAATTAGTAATTATATGTGTGAAGTATAGTATTAGATAATATATCTTTTTTTTCGGGTGGAAGTCTTCAAAAGGCACCCGACCTCCAGGGAGGGAGGTCGGGGAGTGTGGCATTTTTACCTCACTAAGCCCTGGTGATAACCATCAGCACATAGAGGGGGTCCCGGTTCCTCTTAAAAGACCAATTCCGGAACCCCCCCTGTGCAACGCCTATGAGGCACATCCCTGGGGAGACTGTAAAGGGGCCTCTCCTGAGCCTCGCTATGCATGACAACACGTGACCACTGGGCTACCGTCTTCCCTGGAGTCCCTCGGTGGGCGGGCAAAGTCCCCACTGTGTACGCCGGCCACCTTAATGGTCCACCTACCTTGATTGGTAAGCGGGTTTCGGCCTCCCCGACGCCTCCTTCTCCGGGAGTATAAAATATACCTAGTGAAAATTATTTTTTTACTAGCCTAATCACCGTCTTCATTGGCAGCCTTGTTCTACGCACTGCTGAGTCTTTGCGAGCCTCCACCAGTTCTTACTCGCGGTCTTTTGCAGGTCATCTATCTATTGGTTTACCAACATTCCTCCTACCATCATCCGGTAACCTTTCATTCAGTGCCGAAATGCCACCAGACCACCAGGGTGGTTCACTAGAACCACCCTGGTGGTCTCTGTGCATGGTAGGGGAGACTGTGTCCTGTGACTGTTCTAAGCGATGACCGTTTTGCGTGGATGTGACGCATATTTTCCCAATGCTTGTTTTTGTGTGTTTTTAGGGTTCCGTACCCAAAGGGTAAAAACGGAACCCTATTACTAAGACTTCGCTGTCTGTCCGTCCGTCTGTCTGTCACCAGGCTGTATCTTAAGAATCGCGATAGCTAGGCAGTTGAAATTTTCACAAATTATGTATTTCTGTTGCCACTATAATAACAAATACTAAAAACAAAATAAAATAAATATTTAAGGGGGGCTCCCATACAACTAATGCCATTTTTTGCCTATTTTTGCTCGATATCAATAAATGATAACAGGTAGGCACCTAATTTGTGTACCTACTGTTGTTTACCTAGTCAATGGTACGGAACACTTCGTGCGCGAGTCCGACTCGCACTTGGGCGGTTTTTTTTATTTTTATTTAAACGACGCAACGTTTGTAGCGAAAATAAATTAATGTATTTTCTTGCTCCTTTCTCTTTAAAGGCCACCCGAGCTTCCTGTGAGCACGGACTTCGGGATGGCCTGTTAGGACAAATCCCTGGCAAGAATGTACAGGGGTCTCCCCTGAATCTCGCTGTGCCCAATAGAATTCTGTTTTTAAATATATTTTTTTTCCTCAGAATTAGCGACGACAACGGTGGGGACGGCCACGGAAGCTGACACGACGGCATGGCCTGGCTCCGTAGCTCCTCTCGACACCCTGACAGTGGCATGCGAGAAGGACAGCATGCATGTCACCGTCTCACTCTCAAGCACACACGGTAGAAATAGGTGAGAGAGAGATAGAGAATTTGCACTTTCGGCTTATTTTTTTGCCATTTGAGAAGAGTGTGTTCAAACATAACCAAAATATTATATAAGGTGGAAAAAAGTACCTAACCATATTATGTTGTTGAACATCATGCTTAAGGCACAAAATGGTCATAAATCGGAAAATAAATTACCAAACCTCAAACTATAAAACCATCCACGTGTTGGTGTGTAAGTGTGAGTGAAGAAAGAATTGAAAATTTTACCTAAATTAAAAAAAGGCTCAATAAAATGTAGTTTGAAAAAAAAAAAATAACAGTACAACTATTATCTAATGTCCCTCGGCAAACTTCGTGTTTCGTCAGTCCTCGGATTTCTATCAGTTGTCCTTTGCACTTCGTGCAGCGGACGCTCTCAATCGACTTGGAAGTATATTCCAAGTCGATTGAGAGCGTCCGGTCTAAGTATGCTTAAGAAAATAGTTGTACTGTACCTATTTGATATTGTGAAAAAATCTGAAGTGCCAGATTAAAGTTACATTTTAAAAACAATGACGTCAGAATCGGATACGTCTGGCGGTAATTGGTAATTCCCCAATCTAGCAAAAATCCATTTATTATAATTATAATCATTCTAAGCATTTAACATATTAGTTTCAGAATTACATTTTAATTCTTGCAGCAAACTTTAACCTTGATTGCAGTGCCTAATTATTCTGAAACACTCGTCATCGTCATTGCTCAGTACATTATTTATAATTAGAGGTAGACAATAGATAAATATGAAGACTTCCAACATGCAAATAGTACCTAAAAGCCACCATTTGCACAATATTATGAACTAATTTGAAGATATTTGGAAACTAAGCTAGACCAACATGACAATAGACAAAAGATCACAATACATAGATATGTTTGCAGTTTTAAATATTGTTTAGAATATAATTGACCATGTTTTTCCTATGTATCTCTATTCTTTGGATAATACCAAGGCTTTGACATAATATAATGCTGTTACCGGAATATAGCAGTTCTTGTTTAAACTTAGCTCATTAGGTGTCACATTAATTGCGTTATTAGAAGCTTAGTTGAGGTGGTTGAGGTCTTCTGTTATAAAAGCACAAGGGACACGGGACCGGCGCGGCGCGGCAGCGCATTCATGTTATTTAGCATTTGATAACGCAGAGTCCAGCTGACCAATCCTTTCAACATGATGGTACATTCTATTCTACGGGCTCTTATGACAGCCACGGTAGATTGTGGGAGTTAGTACTGATTCCCCCGTTCTTGTTTCCACCGCTTACATTTCGGGTGGAAATAAAAACGGGGGGAATCAGTATTAACCCCCACAAACTACCGCTGGCAAAAAATGTTTGCAATAGGGACCAAAATAAGATAGGGTAAGGCAACTATACCTCCATCTTCTAAGCTTATCCTTACCACAGAGTACATTTTATATAGGGCCCTTATCGTCAGATTGTAGAAAAAAATCTGTAGGAACCTTCAACAATCCCTCATTTTGTCTATTTTTCCGTCGGCAAAACCCGTTTCTATGGTGGTCATGCTCTCCGCTAGGAGTAATAGTGTTCTGTGGTCATGCTATACGTGCTGGAGTGACAGCTAGGTACGTATTAACCGGTTTAATGCCGTAAGTACAGAAACTAATAAAAAGCCAATTGTGTCTCGCGTGGATACACGTTCCAGCATACGAAGGGTTAATAATTAATATGTTTCCAACTCTTACCAACTTAGCAATTTAAGTAGTTTTTAATTTTTGAGGTTAGGTACTATCTTCCCCAAATCGTCATAAACTCTTTTAAGTAATCTTCCTCTCACCCCCACAGTATCTACGACTCGTTCAACGGCATCGTGTACCCAGCTGGTCTGGGCAGCAACTCCTCATGTCTTCGAGAGTACGTGTCGGAACGAGGGGATCTGCAGTACACCCTGCCGCTTAGAGGGTGTAATACTATGTCCAATGATAATGTGAGTACATTTTCTACCCTATTACTTACGACAATGCATGTTTTAGGTAGTATATTTATTTAATAGATATGTAAACACTGTCTCATTGACACAAGAGGGGTCGCTGCTGTCACAAATGTCATCTGTCAGTCACGAGGAATGGCGGGAAACAGAGAAGGTGAAGCAGGGTCTGCACGATAGAGCTTGGTGTGGTAGTGAGCCAGTGAAGTGTTTTATTCAACTTAAATACGGAATCAACGGGATTATAAGTACACATGTACTCGTAAAATGAGGTGCTTGACCAGGGAAGGATGTTGTACCGAGTTTTGTTATTTTCTTTTTTTAAGTAAATAATTTATGGAAAATAATTTTGTAGGTACTTATGCAGTAACAAAACGCTCGAAGACCTTTAGTTAGGTACCAAAACAAATATTTAATTTTATTGTATCTTATAATAAATCAAAACTGAATTAAAAAGAGAACAAGTGACTATCATAGACTTATTGCAGATAATCTACGAAAAAATCTAGACTATGACTACCCGTTGCGAGTAAATCCTGCACTCCATTGTCCCCAGACCGAGGAAATCCACGAGGATCTCCACGGGACAAAACGCTAGACAAAGACCACACAATAATTAGCTAGAATAGCTAGACTAGGACAACACGTGACTAACTAGTGGATGTAAATCCACTAGTAAGTCAACGTACATCCCAAGCTATTGCCTATTACAGACATTACAGTACCTACTTAATTTGCATATACGTACAGTCAACAAAACAATTTGGTAAGCAGCGTTAAGTGACAGTTGTCTCCCCCACCTAAAGACATCTGCAAAAGTTATACCCGACTCGTCACTGTCCTGATTGGTCGCCAAAATTTTACTCGATAGAAAAAGTCTGGACTCGACATCATTAGAGGGTTAGGTCTTCTTGAGGGGGCATCACGGAGACGCTGCCATCCCAGAAACACAGCTGAAATATCCTATATGCCTATCATGATACCAGCATCCAAACCATTTAAGGCGCGGTAAGAAGCAAATTTTACAATAGTGCATCGCGGCAACAAATAAGGTTCAAAACAGCGCTGCGTTTGACCAAAATAAAAGTAAATTTTCAGTTTTAATTAAATTAAAAAATAAATGCACGGCTCAGTGGAATAATTTTTAGGGATTTCTTTAGTCGATTGAATTCCCTTTAGTATCATTACATAAAATATGACAGTTCACAGACGAAATTTTGAGAACTTTTCGACCAAAAAAATATTTTTTAGCTCACTTTTACGATTGTTTTACCATGATACTATTTCATTTTTATGAAATATTTTTTCATAAATGTTTTCTTCGAATATTTGACAATATACTAAAAAAAAACTGGCTTGTAATATGCACCAATACACCTAACTGAGCGTTTTACGGTGTCCTACGTTTGGACAGCGCCTTAAACTAAAACACAGCAACGCAACTTGTCGACAGAAATAGCTACAATAGTAGTACTTCCCAGGACGAACTCTTTCACAAAGAGCTGTACGACTACTTTAGCCTATCAACTCAGCCTATCGCAGTCCACTGCTGGACATAGGCCTCTCCAATGCTGCGCCACAACACCCTGTCCTCCGCCTTCCGCATCCAGTCTGTCCCAGCCACCTTTTTGAGGTCATGGGTCATCTAGCTGGGAGACATCCCACACTACGCTTGCCGATACGCGATCTCCACTCCAGGACTCGTTTCGTCTACTTTAGCCTGCCTGTGTATTATTTATAAGCCTGTGTTGTCGCACTGCAAGACAAAGGCCACACTTCCCTCTTTCCACATTTCCCGGTCTACGGCCTGTATAAAAAATAGAAAAAAGTTTATTGCCCAGGTAATAACCAATAAGCAGGTTCACAGATAAACACAAGTTGAGACGACATGAGTAGCTTAAAATATTACCTATACAAATAGGTTACATAGTATTATTTACCAGTGTGGCCCAAAATACAGACTAACTGTCTACAGCAAGTCTGTATTTTGGGGCTCGGGGTTCAATTTAAAATATTGCCTATAGCTAGGTTACAGAGTATTATTTGCCAGTAAGCCCTGAACTAGACAGTTAGTCTGCATATTGGGGCTCGGGGTTGAAATTTAAATATTACCTATAGCTAGGTTACAGAGAATTATTTGCCAGGGAGCCCCGAACTAGACAGTTAGTCTGTATATTGGGGCTCGGGGTTGAAATTAAAATATTACCTATAGCTAGGTTACACGTGTTTTTCCTAGCATGGGGGTCATTGATCATTTATTATGTACCAGGCTATTTGCACGCTTAAATTAAGTGACTACCTGTATCTGTGTACTTTTTTATGTCAAATAAATATATTATTATTATTATTATTTGCCAGTGAGCCCCGAACTAGACAGTTAGTCTGTATTTTGGGGCTCAGGGGTTCGAATTCCAGAGTGGAGACTAGAGAGGTGGGTACAGATGTGGTATGGTGTGTGTATGTGAATGTGTGAGTGTGTTTGCCTCATCTCCTTTACCGACTGTACTCATAGGTACTACGTAGCCTGTAATTCGCATCGCCAGACCATTGTTCTGTCTGTATCACACCTACCTCTAGGTTGTAAAGTGCATCCTACACAGGCCTTGGATATATAATTATTAATGTTGTGTGATGTCTTTGTGCGTATAAAAATAATAATTATATGGCTACCGTATATTGTATTGTTAGTAGTAGGTAGTTAATTAATATATATGCTTACATCTAGATTTGTCTCTATAAGTAATGATACCAACTTTAGTAACGAAAATGTCGATATTTTGTGACTTTGCGCTCATTTAAAAAAAAATCTGGCTCCAGCGGGGTAATTACGTAACACACTAACAGTAGGAATGGGTTTCATTTTGACAGTTCAACAACATTCATTGCGTTATTTACGTTGTGGAGTAGACAACTTTTTCGAACATATGAAGCAACGGATTAGCAATAGGCTTCAAAATGATTCAGATTGTGATAGATAGTGTGTTACGTAATTAGGGTGCTGATTACATTATGAAAACCAGGACCAACGTTTGACGTTTTGTTGCGTGTTTATTTCGCGAAAACGGCACTATTGTTGCAGAAAAATATCTAATATTTTCATTATAAATGGATATTCTGGAAGTAATGGTTTCACTTTCGGGTCTGGCAAATCGTTATTATGTTTTGCACTAACAAATTCCCCGGAGTTGAGATGAGTCCCTGGTTAATGGTAATATTAGACTGGCTTTTTATAGTTCCGTACCCAAAGGGTTCCAACGGGAACCTATTACTAAGCCTCCGCTGTTAGTCCGTCCGTCCGTCTATCTGTCACCGGGCTGTATCTCATTAACCGTAATAGGTAGACTGTTGAAATGTTCAGTGTGTATTTCTATTGAATACAAGAACAAAACAACAACAACAAAAAATAAAACAAAGACAAAAATTGTTTAAGAAAAAAAGTGTTTAAAAAAAATGTAGTTTAAGATATTGTACGGTGGACTCGCACTTGGCCGGTTTTAATACATGTTACTGAAACATAACTGGCGAAAGGTGGGTCAACACACCTTTGCCTTTAAGAAATAAAGCGTGATAAGATGTTGTGTAATGTAAACTACCTTAGAGATTCACCTAGCCCACTCGTAATATCAATTTTCACTACGAAACCAACCAAAAAATATTTCAAAACCCACTCAAAAGACCAAATCATTCAATTAGCACAATTTTGCTCAATATCCGTCCCTCTTTGTAGGTATTGCTTAGTCACACGCATTGCGTAACTTCAGGAAACGCGTTCAACGCGTGTATGCGTGATAGGAATCTACGCGTGCTGTCTGGCAGTGCATGCGAGAAACGGCATCTGAATATTATGTTGGGTATCTTTTTATCAGTCTGACAATCAGTCTTACCTAGGTGTATCGTGTTACCCAGTAACTTACATAGTTGCGGAGGTCAGATAGGCAGTCGCTTTAAGTACAATATATATAATAAAACAAGTAGTAGAGTTAAAAATTAACTCCGCAATAAAACATCCCACACTGCAGTACAGAGCAATAGTATTTTTTATATGGGCATCAAAATATATAATAACTTGCCCATTGACATTAAGAACCTACATCCAATTGGTATTTTTAAAAGGAAGCTAAAAGATTTCCTGATTAAAAAGGCATATTACTCGGTAAAAGATATCTCGAAGAAAAATAATTATTTAATATTAAAATGATTGTGATACTTATAATGATAACGATACTGATAATGATGATTGTGATGTGTGTGTGTGTGTGTGTTGTTAAATGCAATGCCTTAAAAGGTTCAAAGAACCTACCTATTGTTAACATCCTCAAAATTCTGTACACTTAGTTCGCAATAAATAATTTGAATTTGACAATATCGATGTACAGTTTTTCATGATTAAAAAAAAACTTTTAGTTCCGATAAACCGAAACGTAAGAGAAACTCTTTTATTTATTTACCTAAATAAGATTTGAAAGTTCAACCAAACAATGAACTCAACCTGTAGCAGTTCACTGCTGCATTTAAACTTCGGTCAGACACCGATCCACACGGTTCTAAATAAGGTTTAAAAACTATTATCTGAATTTGTTTTAGTTGTTCTGCTCAAAGATTGGAAACAACGACCTTTTGTTTAAAAAAAATATTATTTCTTTTAATTTGTAAAAGTGTTTTGTACAACCATTTTATAATTATCAGAAAATATCATATTTTATCATATATCAAATTTGAAAACATAAGACTGTCAAGGGGACTGCCGACAGAAGTGAAAACCCCAAAATGTGCACAGGCCGTTGCGCGTCGCCAGTCTGACGCCTATATAAAATGTACTCTGTGGTCTGGCGCAACACTTGTCCGATGAGGCGCCAACCCGCGTCGTAGCTAAGCCTGTAGCTTTAAATTCCCCAGATAATAATAATCCTCTAAACATTTCGATCCAGCCTGTCCCACCTTGCTGCCCTCTCTCAGTGACGCCCTAAGCCGAGGTCCGTACCCCACAGGGGGTGCCCTTATCGTGCGGTCATTTAAATAATTTTAGTATTTAATTTCGCCCCTGGCTGGAGGCTTTGAGTTAATCTTAAGGCACCCACAGGATAGTTCGGTTAAGTAGCTAGGACCTCAGAGGTCACAACTATGAGTTGCCAATACATAAAAAAAAAAAAAACTGTCGCAACATTCATGTCCAGTTAAGCAGTTGACAACCTCCTTCTTTTTTTTTTTGTTCCGGGGTGGAAAATCCTCATGGATGTCCTCCGCCCTGGGAGGGCGGAGGGGTCTGACAGACTCTTACTGACTAAAAACCACCCCGGTGTTCCGTCTCACACCTACGCCGGGGGTCACGGGAACGTACAAATCTTCCGCAACCCCCGGCAGGTGCCGGCCCGCCTCTGCGGGCCCCGTCAGGTCGAGCGGGGGGAGTGAGGTGTAAGACTCCCCCCGCGACGTCTAAGAGGGGCGCGCGTGGAACACTACGCGCCGCCAGTCGACAACCTCTTAGGTTGACCTGCGAGCAGCCAATCACAAAAAAAAAAAACTGGCGCAACACGTCACATTAGTATGTCGGTGACATGACACCAAAAGTGTTGCCCCTACCAAAAATCATTCAACGCGGCTAAAGTTTTCACTACAATATTGTAAGGAAAAATGCCCATAAAACATTGATCACCATTTTATAGTCATTACTGGCTTTCATTCAATAAATTTTATCTATACCACGGAACATAAATTCCATTACCAAAGGAACAGGAAACTATAAACTTACATGTAGACAATTATCGTTCTACGTTTATTGATTCCTTGTGTGAGCGAATCACGACTCTTCTACAAGGACGTACCTAATAATATGTAATTTGTACAGACAGCGAAATAGTTTAGTAGTAAGCATCACCTTTGTACGTATTTTTCTGTTCCTTTCTTCTTGTCTGTTTATATATGTGTGTACATAAATGGTTAAATAAATAAATAAACAATTAAATGTCTAGTTTACATTAGCTTAGTACTTGTCAATCTCAACAGTGGCTAACCGTGTCTTTTAGTTGCTGAGTAAATAGGAACGGCTTTAATTTAGCTACTTATAAACAACGTTGCAAATAGCTGTCAAATATTTCGCTGTTTTGATTAATTAGTTAATATTACTAAATTAAATCATGAAATGAAATATCGCTCTGCGAGGTAATTGCGTGACACACTAACAGTGGGAATGGCTTTAATTTCGACGGTTCAACAACATTCATTACGTTAATTACGTTGTTGAGCAGACAAATTTTTCGAACATATGAAGCAATGGATTAGCAATAGGCTTAAAAATGATTCGTATTCTGATTAATAGTGTATTAAGTACGCAATTAGGGTACTGTAGTGCACTAAATGGATTATGAATTGTAATAATTACACTGAATTAGATGTTAAAAAGTAGATATTAAGATATTAGAGTAAGTGCCTAGTATCAACCATTCGTTATTAAGCTTGTGTTAACCATGCATGCGACACATTAGAGAACGAAAATGTAAGGTCCACAGAAAACAGTATACATAGAGTATCATACCTGTCTTTGTTGAACAGATAAGCTGAAAGCGTTATCTGGTACACGTAGAAGGTAATAAGTATATAGACATTTATCGAATGGGATTCCAAAGTCTTCCAAACACTGCCGGAGATCCAAAGAAGAAGCCACCATTTGGAAATGAATTAAAAATAAAACGCAATAAATATCACTTGTGTGTTCTTTGAGAATATAAGTACCTACCTATTTGAGACAAACTGTGAAAATATCTCAAGATTTCTAACTAGTTGCAAATACATTCAATTCCGAATTTGTATCGCTGGCCCCATCAATGCGTCCAATTAAAATTCAATACTAGATGACACTAAGAATGCACATGCATACAAATCCGTTTCGCGTAATGTACCTTTATGACATCATAAATGATAAATGATAAATGATAAATGATTTTATTTCTGTAAGTAGGTTTGTACAAACACTTTTACACGTCAATCATATTTTAAAACTAGATGAGGTCGGCGTTTCCTATCTGACTACTCTGAGAAGAAAGGCCGAAACAAACTCAGAGGTCACAGTCTCTTTTAAAGTCCAGACATAATTTTGGTCAGATCATGTGAAGACCGTGTAGATTTGAGTCTGAAATGGTAATTTTGAGGAAAAAATACCACACAGAATGAGTGGACCTGTCCAGTCAGTGCACGCATTTGTCAGTAATCGTGCAGCTCAACTCAAAACTTAAGGAGCTCAACGATTCGACGAACAATACCAAAGAAAGGACATTTGGGTAGGCCGCATTAATTACTCAAACTGCCAGACTTTGATTAAAACTAGTTAACATAGTTAAGTCAGCGAGCCAGTGAGGTAATGCCACGACTGTGTAAGGCCTTTAACATAGTCAAGTTATCACGTTTTTCTGTTATGTAAATAATTACAATATAATAATTATAATATAATTAAAATAATATTTATAATATAATAATTATAACATAATTATTATATAATATATTTTAAATATTATTATTATAGTAAGTATATTGTATATATAATATATATGTACATACATATTATACATGAAAGTCGCTTTTCGTGTCTGTTTGTGTGACCGCATTGTTCTTCTGAACTGCGCAATGGATTTTGATGCGGTTTTCTCCATCATTTAGAGATTTTATTCCGGAAGTTTTATGTGTATAATACATTTCTATTAAACTTACACATAATAAAGAAATCCCGATGTTTTGTGAAGTAGTAAAAACCGTGCGAAGCCGGGGCGGGTTATATAATACCCCCCGTATTATAATTTTGAAAAGGAACAGAAATTGTAATTTCTGTCTGAAGTAAATCTATTTATATAAATAAAAATGAAATGCTGTTCTTTGGTAAGCGCATCATTTGAGAACGGCTGGACTGATTTGGCAATATTTTGTTTTAAAATGTTCGGAATAGTCTGAATAAGTTTTATAAGGAGGATTTTTTTTTAATCCACGTAATAAATGTTGTATGAACTACTGTTTAGACAAGACAACGTCTTTCGGGTCAACTAGTAAATAATAATAACAGCAATTAATAGAGTATATAGATACTCCTTTTGAAATAAGATTAGAAATTTAAATAAACCTTTTTTTACAATGCGTTATAAAAATAATCTCAATAAAAAACTGAGTGTGAGTTACGTTAAAAACCTGCCAAGTGTATGTCGGACCACGCACAATGAAGTATTCAAAAACAAACTTAACATTGTAGTTGAAAAACATGTTCTCCGATACATCGTTATACGTCACGGTCAATTCTCCAACTGTAAATGTAAGTTTGAAATCTATTTTTTTTAAATTTAGTATAACTGCTAATTAACGATTTTCGGACATTTTCCTCTACCTATTGGTCTGTAAGACCTTGACTCTTGCCAAATTTCATGATTCTAGGTCACTATCGGTTTTGATTTATTCACGAGTATCAAAATATGTCGCATAACTAGCCGTATTTTTGATAGAAGCTTGGTTTTTTAAAGTTCTAAGGGACGGTAGACTTACGTTTTTTATATTAATTTCAACTTAATACCTCCCCGCGTACCTGAGAAAAAGGGCCTTGACCGAAAGACAGACAGATCGACGGACAACAAAGAGATCCTAGTTCCGTTTCTTCCTTTTGAGGTACGGAACCTTAAAAATTACATAAAATGCCACAATAAATATTTAAACTGCTCTGGTTCAAAAAACGTTTAACATAACAAGAGACAAACACCGTCCGAGCCTAAACACACATTTCTATTACAAAGTTGATTTTAACATTTACTTATCAGTTGCAAAACAAAAGAGGGTGAGAAAAACAAATATCCTACATTGTGTTAGTAGTATATACAGGGTTATTAGTTATATGTCGGCATTCCGTTAAGGGGACGTAGGAGAGGTCATTTGCAATCGAATGACCTCTGATGACCCCTATGCAAATGTCTACCATTTTCGAGTAATTTGACACTTAATATTTTTTTGAAGATATTTGGTATCTTATTGTATCTCGTTGGACAACTGGGAATATGTTTTCGGAATGTTCTGCCGATAAAGTACGTCCGTGTTTTTTTGCAGAAATCGACTATTTTAGTCAAATAACCTGCTCAAAATTATAGAAAATTGTAACGATTTGTAAAACTATTAAAGATAATTGTCATTTTATGGTTGATTATTATGTATTGAAGTAGATGCAGCTAATAATAATTTTAAAAAGTCATGTTTTGTTTTTTTTTAGAAATTTTCAAAGTTGTGTACCACAAAAATAAATATAATATATCAAATTACTCGAAAATGGTTGACATTTTCATTGGGGACATCAGGGGTAATTTTGTTGCAAATGACCTCTCCGTCATCCCCTTATCGGATTACCGATATATAACAAATAACCCTGTATACTAAATCCATAGGTTTTTATATTTTTTTTTTGTGTTTGTTTAAAAACGGTAATATCCTAGAAACAGTTAGAAAACGAATTTATTCAAAACGAATAACTAGGTAAATAACATAACATCACGCCTATTATTAATAGCGTCTAAATTTTATTATTAGCTTCACAAAACTCGCTCATGTTATTACAGTTCACTCAATACAATAAAAACTAGCGTAACTATAACTAAACCGATTTTGGAAAGAACGCCTGAGCAATTTGACACGGTCAGTATTCTATAGACAAATAATATAATCACATTAAAGATATGTAAATGATAATGATAAATGATTTTATTTCTGTAAGTAGATTTGTACAAACACTCTTACACGTCAATCATATTTTAGAACTAGATGAGGTCGGCGTTTCCTATCTGACTACTCTGAGAAGAAAGGCCGAAAAAAACTCAGAGGTCACAGTCTCTTTTAAAGTCCAGACATAATCTTTGTCAGATCATGTGAAGACCATGTAGATTTGAGTCTGAAATGGTCTTTTGAGGAAAAAAACCACACAAAATAAGTGGACCTGTCCAGTCAGTGTACTCCGGCTAACCTCTTACAAAAATTGACTCCTCGCTACTGCAGCTCACTTCAACTAACTTTCCACCGTGAGATTTTTGCAAAATAGATCGACAGGATTATAATGACGATATCTTCATATCTATAAGAAGAAAACCTAAGGTACCTTTACCTAATCGTACATAATATAATGTTTATGTAAAATACATAATATTAACACGCGGAAGGTTGGACTCATTATCAGTCGCTGACGACTTGTGAGACCTCGTTGGTGATTATTATATAATGTGTGTGTTTGTGTACTTAAGGACCGTAGCAGCACATGTTAAGTGATGTCACGATTTTATAAGCAACTTGTCGGAATTAGAAACAAAGGAAATTAACTCATTATTGGCTAACCAGGCTTAAGGAATCCTAACTTTGTTAGCCAACCTAACTAACCTAACTTCACCCGCAGCGGTATGAAATATACTTTACGACCTATTTACAGACCTACCAAATATACACAAAAAAAATGATAAAAATCGGTGAATCGGTGAACTGTGACATGAGATTTTTATACATCAGCTAAATGCGACAGTAAATATTTGTTTGTTACGCTTTCACGCTAAAACGACTAAACGGGTTTGGATTAAATTTGGCACATGGGTAGACCATGACCTGGAAAAGGACATAGGATACTTTTCATCCTGGAACGCAGACGAAGTCGTGGGCAACAGCTAGTGTAAAAATAAAAAAACAATCATTAACCTCCGGTAAAAGGAGCCATTGTTGCCATCGCAGGCAAAACCTGGATGAGGCTGGCATAAGGAGCGTGCGGATTGGCACGAGAAAAGAGATGCTTATGGGCATAGGCCTCCCCTTTTTTAATGATGATAATGATGAAAAGAAGCCTTTATATATTGTTAAGATTTTGGTATCCCCCATTATTATGATTGCAGGGGACCATTAAATCATATCAGAGCGTTTGACGAGAAAGTTAGGTCAAGTAAAAAAAACTTTTCACATCACACGATGATTCATTTTCTGACAGACTATTGCGCTGCTTTTTAACGAACATTGAGTGCATGGTTGCAAGCCTGCCCCCCTGAAAGACTTTCACTCTATGTAAAATAGCTAGGTTGGCATGATAATTTGGATGACCTGAATGAATGTGAAACATAAAATAGTAAAATAAACATCATTCTCCTGCCCTCTGTCGGCGCAACACGTCTTTTTCATCCATACTTCTCTATCAGTCGTCATCTCGGTAGTCACCCCGTTTCTAACCATATCGCTCATTTGGAGAAACATCGACGTGACTACTGCTTTAAAAAAATTACAGGAGAGTGATTTAAAGCCTTTTTTTTTTTTTTAGTAATCTGTTACCGTCTCGTTCTAAAATCCCAAAACCATATGAAATATTTCACGCTAAATATTCCACGCCTATGCTCCTCTGAAAATGTTTTCGAGCACAATATATATCGACAACTCAATTTGGGAAAAATTACACTTACGTCATTGTTTCTCCAAATGAGAAGGATGATATCTTCCACACAGTCCATCCATCGATTCTTTGGTCTTCCCCTACTCTTATAGCCATCCACATTCATACCCAAAACTTTCCTCCCGACATTTTCCTCACTCCTCCGCATCACATGCCCATACCATGACAACCGATTTCCACACAACCTTTCAGCTACCGGTGCTTCTTTCAGACTTCCTCTTATATATACTCATTTCTTATTCTATCCATTCTTGTATGAATTAAAATTAACAGACGAGTCAAAATATTCAAGTACATTCAAGATGTTTCCATCGAGGTCAAAATAGCGAAATCGTGAGAATTTAAAAATGGCATTTAACTACTAACTACAAATTTTTGCCAATTGATTCGAGTCGGTTAACCAAGGAAGCAATGCGCAAATTAGTTAAAATATTATGTTCAAAACATATTCATACATTTTACTTAAATTATTCAATTTTTGTCTGACTGACTGTCTGCTGTAATGTTGACGTTCGAAAAGTGCTGATTATCAACCTAGTTTGAATAAATGACTTTTATTTTGATTTAATTTATTGTATTTCTAGCTGCGCCCCGCGGTGTCACCCGCAGAAATCTCGATCCCGTGGGAATATCGGGATAAAAAGTATCCTATGTCCTAATCCAGATCATAGTCTACCCATGTGCCAAATTTTATCCAAATCCGTTCACCCGTTTTAGCGTGATTGAGTAACAAACATCCAAACATCCACACTTTCACATCCTAACTTCCTAATCCTATCCTAACTATCCTAACTTCCTAACTTCCTAACTTCCTAATCCTAACTTCCTAACTAATATTATAAATCCGAAAGTAAGTTTGTTTGTTTGTTTGTTACCTTTTCACGCCTAAACCACTGAACCGATCATCCTGAAATTTTGCATATACGTTGTCAGGTGTACAGAAACGGACATAGGGTACCTTTCATCCCGCAAAAAAGTACTGTTCCCGAGGAAAACAACAATAACGTTCTTATGATAATAGATGGCGCCACGTGTCTGTCGAATCATGATTGAATTATAACCCGCATTGATAGTCAAAGTCTAAATTAACGCAAGCGAAGCCGCGGGCAAAAGCTAGTTTATAATATTAGTAGGATTATTCGAAAGGAGGGTAAGTAGGTACCAATAAATCAAACTAATAACTTTTACTATACGTCCCTGAAAGTCATCATCACCTGTCTAGCCTTTTCTCAACAATGTTGGGGTCAGCTTCCAGTCTAACCGGGTACAGCTGAATACCAGTATTTTACATGGAGCGACTGCCTATCTGACCTACACAACCAAGTTACTGGGTAATACAATACCCTTGGTAAGACTGGTTATCAGACTGTCGGGCTATGAAAGATCCACGAATGATGCTCAAGATGCGTTCCGAGGCACGGGTGGGTCTTCACATGTAAAGGTAGTCACCCATCCACGAACCAACCGCGGCAAGCGTAGCTTAACCTGACCAATCGATCCGTGCGGCTGTTATAACTTAGCCACGAGCCCCTAAAAGTATATCCCTCATATAATCTAACCAAGACCAATAATGGACGATAGAGTATTGGAATCGTTCTTATTATGATAATTTCAAGTTGCATAAACATAAAATATTCTTATATAGAATGTTATCCATTAAACCTTATAGAGCAAAATTGCAATAAAAATTTGACATTTCGCAAAAGGAGCTGGCCAGTTTATTGCGAAACTGTGAAGCATTAAAATAATATGCGAAATAGATATAAGTAAAAGTATTATTCATGTTATTAGCCACATCTACATAAAAAGACAGAACATCAAACCTGCTTACCCTGATGGGGTAGTTGAGAAGTACATCCACAGTCCTATCATCGAGGGCAAGCCTATTGTCATTACCTGCGGGGTAATTGCGTAATACACTAACAGTAGGACACGGCTTTCATTTTGACAGTTCAACAACATTCATTGCGTTATTTACGTTGTTGAACAAACAAATTTTTCGATCTTAAGAAGCAATGGATTAACAATAGACTTCAAAATGATTCAGATTGTGATAGATAGTGTGTTACGCAATTGGGGTACTGGGTTAAAGTCCAGACTCCGGGCAATTACTTAGCTGCTTAAAGCTTAAGAATGTTTTTTTTACTCACCCTCTCCCCCTAAACGGCGTGTTAAAGTTTGTGTGAAACGATATCGCTGATATACCTACCATTACTACACTAGCTAATCTTTTTTTACTTCACAAGGAACCGAAATAAACACAATAGGTAAATAGCTACAAAATAATAAAGTGACGGCATTCACTACACGATTATCAGCAGTCATTTACTACAATCTTTAGTAATTATTCAGATGTTTATAAGTTATTATAAGTTGTGACCGATGTGACCTCCAACTTAACTTGGGTTATTGTGAATAGATTGTTTGTTAACTTGAATTTTAAAGACGGATTTTGTGAGGAGTTTTTCCGCTACAATTCCACATCACGTATTTGAAGACTCTTTACTCGGTACCCGAAACGAATGCCCATTGAAGCTTGTGTCAGCAATCAGCTTAGAGCGGTTTCATCCGTGGAATAAAATGTACGTCTGACAGTTCTTGTTCTTGTATGTAAAACTGTCAAGAATCCAAAATTTATTCTCAGGATACTCTATATATTCTAGGTATAAAAGTACAGTGGAATTCGCCCTTAATAACGAGTAGCTCCAGAGGGGCAGTTCCCGTATTTTTAAGAAAGTTCGTATTCTATTATAATGACTGTCTCAATTTATCGCACTTTCGGCAGGACAATGGCATATCTGACAAAATATCGGAAAATGACTTAAGTATGTCAAAGTGCTTTAAAAAGTCCCTTTTATCCGGAGGAACAAATACCAATATCAGATTAGGCCGCCAGAGGGCAACTACTTAAGTACCTATGCTAAAGTGCTTTAAAAAGTCCCTTTTAACTGGAGGAACAAAGACTAATATTAGCTTAATGTCGCCAGAGGGCAACAGTGCCTTTGTCATATTGGTGCATTTTTTTATACTATCTTGGCGCGACAAAATCTTAAAATGGCTCTCATGTAAAATCACTAAAACTGTAGTTATGCCCTTGTCCTCCCGGAGGTGCGATATGTCAAGAATCCTCAAGTTTTTGACATTGATTGGCATTGAAATGAGATTATTGCTTCTTGAATTTGAAAGTTTTTTTAATTACGAGAATGATTGGCCTTCAAATTGACAACGCTAACTTAAATTACTTTAATAAGTAAATACGTAAGTAAATACCTAAAAGCTCCACCCTGAAACCACATAAGTCGGATTCATTAGATAGTAATAGTCCTCCAGACCGAATTTCGGCCATGGCAGCCGATCTCAACGGAGACCAGCCGTCGACGCGGGAGATATTATAGTGCACAAGTGTGTGCGCAGACACAGGTGCACTCACTCTTCCCTCACTCTCATAGTCCGATACGATGACAATCCGACACGACCGCAGAGAGATCAAGCGTAGGACCAACGGCTCAACGTGCTTTTACGAGGCACAAGGGTATCACACCGCCTACCTCCAAACTCCGGGCTACTACTGAGAAATTTCTTATCGAAAACCCAATAACACCTTGCGCGACCTAGGAATCAAACCCAGGACCCCACGGTCAGCAGTCGCGCTTACGACCACGAGACTAACGGGGCAGTTAGATAATTATGTTAATCCTATCCTATCCTACTAATATTATAAATGTAAAAGTTTGTGAGGATGGATGTTTGTTACTCTTTCACGCAAAAACTACAAAACGGATCTGGATGGAATTTGGAACGCAGATATTTTACAACCTGGATTAAGACGTATGATACTTTTTATTCCGGTAGTACGTTCCCGTGGGATAATTTCCGATATCCACGCGGGCGAAGCCGCGGGCAAAAGCTAGTTAGTTAATAACAAATTAACGGTTATAATTATTGTTATCATTCCGTGACAAGTATGACGGGGTCTTACTCCTGCCGTAGTACCAGTTTCGGAGATTGACGCATCATGTCTTCGCGTCATCTGCCCCTCCCCCTCGCCTCTTTTTCTGTATGAATGGTACTTATAATAAACCAATACGAAGGGCAAGAAAATACTGCAAAAGACATACCGTTTATGGTATGGCAAGAAATGTTCTAAAAGCCGAAAAATCACCTCTTAATCATAATAATACTAACCCATATAAATATCTTATGAGGTATAAACAAAAAACCTGATAATTAAGTCCACGTCTGCCTTTCGACTATTGCTTAAGAGATACACGATACTTAAAGAATCGGGGTCGGCCATCTTGGCAGGATTCTGCAATCATTACGCCTCTCTGGTTTTTAAATTATAATGTTATGTGGATCACCCTGCCGAAACAGGTGGTGTTATGTGAGAAAAGTAGATTGTATCTTTATATGGCTGTTTAATTATGGCTTAATTAGTGTCAAACTGTGATTGACTTGTCTACATCTCTTTAATATACTCTCCTATCGCAGGTATGCTGGAAGAGATTTCTTTAGAAATAAGCATCACCTTTGTACGTAATTTTCTGTTCCTTTCTTCTTGTCTGTTTATATATGTGTGTAAATAAATGGTTAAAATAAATAAATGATTTCTGTATTAAACTTTGCTATGGTTGCTTGTGATTAAATTGACAACCATCAATTTCATAACCCTCCTGCCCTTCCTCAATTTATTTGGGATCGGCGTTACACGGCTTTTTCTTTCATGCGTAAGTTCATCTTAAAGAGATGAACTCCTAAATTCCATAATCCCAGTTCACTTGAATTTGTTATATTGATTAAAATGTTAATTTGTTTAAGTAGCAAACCGGTTTTGATCTAAGTTTAAGTCCGAGTCCGTTGAGTGTAAGTCCTTAAGCTCTACTGTAATAGATTTAAAGATAGGTTTTTTTGTTTTATAATATGAACGCGTAGATCTTGTTTGAGCTTGAAGAATTGTTCAATATAGAATATGATATAGCACATCATTTCTTTACAATATAATGAGAAGTATTACAAAAAAAAAACAACAACTACCGCCCTCTATATCCACTATGCTACATACCCACTACACTTTAAATTCACCTCATTTAAGTCCACTCACGCCTTTCGGACAAGCTGCAAGGTCAAGCAAAAAGCCACTAGTCTTTCATCGCCATATTTAACACAAACCTGCTCACATTTTGATGTACAGAACACCTGTATGTAATTTGTCATGTGTAATGCAATTTGTGTAATGTAATGTCAAAGATTCACTGTTTATTTATGTAATGTTTTTGTTGTCAATTATTTTTGACATTTAAAAATGGCGTCGGATTTTTTGGGTGCTCAGCTTCTGATTGTGGGATTCTTGGTATGGCTTTTAATGAGTTTGTACTTAATTTGCGCAACGTGTTTTTTTTTTGACAAAAGGTAACAAGTTGCCGTCTTCATATCTCTGAATGACAAAAACTCTCTGATATCGCGAAAAAAGTATCTATTTCATATATTTTCAATGAGTGAATACTTACACCGTTTTTTATGGAAAAACAAATTTTCCATACAAAAACAGCAGATATTTTTCTCGCTATTTCGAAGATCATTTTCTGCCCCGGAAAGATTGTCAATGCATTCTAAAACAGCCTGTTTAATAATACTAGAGGTCGCCCATTGTTCGAAATTCGACCTTAATTCATTATAAATAAAGCACAAATATCTATTAAATAAATTGTAGGATAAACAAAACAGGTTTCATTCTACTCTTTATTTTTTATAAACCTTTACTTAGGTCATCTGAATCCATAGCAACCGTTTGTTTACACGGCATTACATGCGTGTGTGTCAAATACATGGTAGTGTGTGTAATGTCTTTTTTATTGATTTAACGTACTTTTTATGCAAAATTTAAAAAAAGATAATAGCATTCTGCACTCCTTCTCTATATAAACGAAATTATTCCTCCGTCCGCGCAATTTTCGTAACAAGGGGTACAAAGTTTTTGCTTCACTTATTAATATATTAATAATAATGTAGCAAACAAAATCGACAGTGCAACATAACCAATAAGAATTTATCAATAGACAATCGAGTACTAGAATAGTAAAAGTTTAACATAATAATTATTGCAGTTATGTCTAGTTACGTCGATGTGAATGTGGTAACCAAGAGACTTCTGTCGACAGACAGCAGACCGTTAGATGCGGTTTAACTGTTAAAATAGATAAGTTGTATTTCGTAACATTTTGATATTTTATATACATTGAGTGGAACGAGATTTAGTTCAACAAATAGCTTGAAAGTCTTAGGATTTAACGATAATTATACTTAGGTAAAATTTTCTTAATGACAACATATTTTTTTTTTTTTCATTTTCTTTGGAAGACTTACCTACACCTAAACGAAAACAAAAGCTTCAATTTTTATTTCTTCTGTTTTACAGAAGTATGTATTTTGTGTCTTACTGGCATAATAGGTCTTGGTTTTTTAGTATCTTGAAGAAGGAATTCTACGAGTATTGACCCGTAGTAGTAACACTGCAGAGCTCAGTCCTCTTCTTTTAAAGAGAAGCAACAAACATTGATCGCCGCGCTTGTTCTCCGCTTGTTGGCAATACTAATCTGTAAAGTGATTAGGTTGTTCTAAATCCTAAAGAAGTCAGTCTGCTTATAAGAATATTCTGGGGTCATTAAACTGTCCGCCAAGCGTAACGATCTTTAAAATATCCCCAGTACCAGTTTCTTTTTTCATTATTTCCATCACATTACCTATAATTACAAAGATCTCGATATCAAATCTACATACCGTCTAAAACCACAATAAAAAAAGCCTAAGTACCTTTTATGTTAACTTCGAAATTACCATAAATGTCTAAGGTAGGGTCAGCGAAACAAGCGGGCCCACCGAGCCAACACAATAGGGGGATGTGACATCATTTCCTGTACAACCAGACTGCGCCGGCGGCGGGCGCACGATTTTGGGAAGGAAATCGAGTCGGGTTCGAATTTTAATTTGTGGTTTTTGAATTTGGTTCACTTTTTGTTTGTATTTGGAATGTGTAACGGTTTATAATACCAGTATCTATCACAACACACATTAATTTGCCAAGATTTTTTGTAGAGTAGGATAATATAAGCACCTCCGAAAAACCACTTTTCAAGTTCACTGGGTACTCCTATTAAACTTCGGACTACTGGTTTTAACATATGTGTACGTTACCCAACATGCATAATCAGCCTACAATATTTTCATTGCTCTGACCTCCCCTTTGTGAGAGGGAACGGGCCGTAATCCACCACACAGGCACAGTGCGGGTTGGTGGACGCCATATTTACTTCATTTAAGACAAAGTCTCATCTGAAAAATTTGACATGGCAACAGCAGCTAGTTTATTATTAAAAATTAAATACAACAAACTAATCTGTGAGTAAAGTAGGTAACAATAAAGCGCAATAAATGTATAATTATGGTGTTGTGGGCCATGGTCTCACCTCACTACGTTATATGCACTTTGTTGCAATCTGTCTAGTTTGTTGCTACAGTGTCCGTGATAGTTTGTTAAGTGCGGGGAATATTTAGATATAGTTGTCGCGTTTTCGCGTGGCATTAGCGGTCATTGCTCTTTCCCTAATATCTCTCCGTAGGAAACCAAACAATAAACTATATATGGTTTTTCGTTTGGATCAGAAAGATTCAGGACGTTAACGGACTTTATTTCAGTTCTTGAAATAAATATGCTAGAAAATGTAGGTGGGTCAATGACCGCCATTTCCATGCTAAAACACGACAACTATAGTATGGTTTTTACCACATATGGGTACGAAATACTGAATAAATGACATGAGAAGAACTAAACAAAAAAGCCGTCTGTTTAAAAAAATCCTATTAAAACTAATAGGACCCATCACGTCTGCGGAGTTTCGCTAGCTAATTTAATTTGACCCTGTATAAGGAACTTTTGTGCAAAATTTTAAGCTTCTAGACCCAACGGTTTCTATTAGGCCGTACATTGACTGTCAGTAAATTAAAGATTTTTTTAAGTAGATGATTGGAATAACTGATTTCCCTTCTTTATTCCTCCAGGAAGACGGCACCGTAGAATACTACAACAACATCATCGTGCAGCCTCATCTCCGGCTGGTGACGGGTCAGGGTCGAGGGTACCACGTAAGGTGTCGCTACCGTCGCCGGGATCTGACGCACTTCCATCTGTACCGCCCGCGAGCTGACAGGCTAACTAACTCGCTGAGCGACGATTTGAGTGACAATAGCAAGTATGTATAAAGTTTTACTTAAAATAGAACTTTTAAAATCATAATTTACCAAAGTACTACTGAAATTAGCGAAGAGAAACATCGTAAGAAATCCATATCCTAGAACCAAAAAATCATAGACACGTGATGATTTGACACCCACAAGCCATTTCCCGTCCACTTGGTTGTAGATATATACATCAGAGACTTTAGAATTTTGTCAAAAAAATTAAGACCAGCTTCCCTTACAAGAGATAATTTGTAACTTGTATGTTTCAGTGACGAATTCGACGAGGACTCAGGACTGTTGCCTTCCGTATCCATGAAGATTTATAAGGGGGACCCCGAAGATGAACAAGTAAGTAACATTCCCTTGTGCCAAAACATCTGCACAATGGATGATATGTACCAGTTCTCCTGAGTGTAGACCGCGAATTGGCAAAAATCGGGTAGGAGGTAACGCTAGGTGGAACGACTATACGAGCAGGGTAGAAAGAAGGAAAAGAAAGAAAAAGTATTTATTGAGACTCGCACAGGATTATAAGAAACTAAAAATTTTAAAAAAAATGCTAGTAGCAGTTGGAAGGGAATAGCCGAGAATTTAGTTAAATAAGCTGTGATTGAAGGGTCCTACCTCGTACTAGCTTAGAATGTTCTCACTGTTGGGCTTGGGACACAGGCCTCCTCTCGGTGAGAGAGGTAATCCGCCGTAATCTACCACGCAGGGCCAGTGCAGGTTGGAAGATGTCACATGTCTTCGGATTTTGATTCTAGGACTTGCCGGTTTTCTCACGATATTTTCCTTCACCTTTTTTTGAGAGCAGTGGTGATGGAATGATTTACATAAAGTAAAGCAGTCTGGGTTCGAACATACGCCCTACAACTCATCAAGTCGCGGCCGTTACCACTGCTCTCTGTGTTCCTATTATGTCCAGCATTTTTTTTATATTTGTAGGCACAATGATTATGCGAGGGTTTAGCGCCACCAGTACCAAGTTTGATTACTTTCCGAACCAAAGCAATATGTTAGATCCCAAGATAGGTTCTAAGTAGGGCTGTCTCTGGAACCATAACAAGACTGCAAAAATTCTTGATGTAGAGCAATTTGCAATTAACTTCTAAGTATACCTTGAAAAAATACTCGTAAAAGCCAAAGAAGCCCAGTTTTAAAGCTCTTCATACTGATTGCGCCCACGGGATGTTTGTCGCACAACCAGTTTTTTATATTAATGCACAATGGAGCCAAGATAATGATCATATGCTATCAAAATGCAGTAGGCTTGCGACGACGGGCCCATTTGTTTTATGTTGGGAAATGTTTTGATTGCCGACATGCTGTGGTTTTTTCTTGATGATTGTGAAATGGTAAGACGAATAAAATTTTATTAGGTACTTCCGTGGTTCGTGTGGTAGGTATTCTACAAATTTTATTTACAATTTCTTTTGTGGCCCTCTTCTTCCGTCAGCCCTATGCTAATACTTATACAAAGTGTAGCAGAACGGTTTAAAACTAACCAAGCTCGGGCGAATCCCGCGCAAGACGCCGGACGAAATTCGCTCGCGCCGGTCTTGTCAACTAAATTGTATGGAGATGTTCAAACTGGCGCAAATAGGTAGTCGCGTGACTTCCTAAACAATCGACGCGCGCAGTCGCGGCCCGCATAATATATTCCATTCGCCTCCGTGCGGTCAGAGCTTAAAATAAGTACTGCTGCCGTACTATGACGTGTTAAAGCCATCATTGTTCCAGCGTGAAAGAGAGACGGAGCTATATAGGACCGATAGCACTATCCCTTTTTCGCAATGGAACCATGATGGTATTAACACGTCATAGTACGGCTACTGCGGGTTGTACCTACTGCAGAAAGGTGTTTTTAGGAAGAAAAAATCCATGAATTTGAAAAACTCTCAGTAAATACACTAGCTTGTATACATTTGAGAAAAAACCATAGTTCTATGAAAATATCTAAGATAGCGTAACTTATTAATAGTATCTAATCTCTTATTTTAATAACTGATACACACCTTAAAAAGTATAAGTAGGTACTTCATATTATTGTTCAGTGCTTTCTTCCCCAAAAGCCACGTAACACCAGCTAAAACTTACTAATCCTCAACTCCTAAACTTCCAGGTGGCGTCAAACGTACGTATAGGAGACACCTTGAGCCTCGTGGTGTCTTTGGAGAAGCAGCGTCAGTTCGGCCTGCTGGTGTCTGAGTGCTCCGTCAGGGATGGGCTCGGATGGGCTGAACAGAGCCTGATCGCTGATGACGGGTTAGTAGATTTAGTTCAGGAGACTCCTTAGGCCTCGTAGTGTCGTTGGACAAACAGCGACAGTTCGGTCTGCTGGTGTCTGACTGCTCCATCAGAGATGGGCTCGGATGGGCTGAACAGAGCCTAATCGCTAATGATGGGTTAGGGACTACTACACTTATTCACCTCAATTCACCTTTTGTCCATAGAAAACACCAGTTCTGTATGGAGCGGAAAAGAGACGGAAAGCTGAACGGATGCGTACCCATCCTCATACAGAACTGGTGAACATAACAGAAATTACCCACAGAAAAAGATTTATTTATTTATTTATTTATTTATTTTATTATTTATGTACACACAGTAAAATAGATACAGATACGGCATATTAGTATTAAGTACAAAGGTACTGCTTATTTCTTAAGAAATTTCTTCCAGCAGACCTGCGAAAGGAGAAATGAAAAAGAAATGTAGACAATAGTGTGTGAGATCAAGAAGAGAAGAATTTGATTCGTGACGTCTTAAACTAGAATATTAAATATACTTACATATAATGCAAAATTTAAATAAAAATAACATATACTTAAATAAATACATAATGCTAAAATAAATAAGCTTATATATATAAATATATAAATTCTCACAGTTAAAAGGAAAGGTAATGCTCTTTTACTCGGTATTTGAAATGAGAAATAGATTTTAAATCTCGAATGCTAGGCGGAAGTGAGTTCCACAATCTTACAGCATGAACAGAGAAGGAATAAGAATAGTAGCTGGTTTTATGAGGATGGGATTTAAGAAGGGATCTAAGATGTGATCTACACGGTGCGTCGCGAGGGCGTGCGTACGAAAAACGCTCACGCAGATAGGAAGGATAAGATGGGTTGTGTAAGATGTTGAAGAGGAGACATAAAATCCGAGTGTTCCTGCGTAAGCGGATCGGGAGCCACTTGAGTTCCTTGCGAAGGTGAGAAACATGGTCATACTTTCGCAGACCGAAAACAAAGCGAATGCACAAGTTTTGCAAGCGCTCAAGCTTGTTTAATAGCTCCTCAGTAGCATCCAAGTAGCAGGCGTCGGCATAATCTATAATCGGCTGAATAAGTGTCTGTGCCAAAGAAATTTTAGTCTTCAAGGGCAGGAGACTTTGAAGGCATTTCAGCGAATGAAACGAAAAATGTACCTTTCGACTGACCTCATTGACCTGAGCACGCCACGAAAGATTGGAGTCGATAATTACACCCAAGTCTTTGGCTGTTTCGGTATAGTCAATTCGAACACCACCGAGATATAAAGGCATCAGAGATGCAATATCAGCCGCATTGCGAACGAATCTGCTGCCTATGATCATGGCCTGGGATTTAGAAGGGTTAACTTGCAAACCAAAAGACTGCGCCCAAGCGCTGATACAGGCCAGGTCATGATTCATAGCAGCAATTGCAGAACCCGCGTCAGCTACAGTAAAATGTCGGTATAGCTGCAAGTCATCTGCGTAGAGATGGAAACTAGAAGAAATTACTCTGGTAACAAAGTTTATGAAAATTGAAAAAAGGAGAGGGGAGAGAACGCTACCCTGAGGAACGCCCTCTGTGAGGCTACACCAATCAGAGAAAGACTCCTCAAGGTGAACACACTGAGAGCGGCCCCGAAGATAAGAATTGAACCAGGCTAGGGCGGATGAAGAGAAATTGATAGATGTGAGGATGCCTAGCAAAATGTCGAAATCCACTGAGTTAAAGGCGCTACTAAAGTCAAGCAATACAAGGACAGTAAGGGACTTATTCTCCATTGCCCAGCGGATGTCGTCAGTTACTTTCAGAAGCGCTGATACAGTACTATGACCTGGGCGAAAACCGGATTGAAAAGGGGATATTATCGAGTTTGACGTCAAGAAAAATGATAATTGTCTATGAACTATGTGCTCAAAAACTTTAGAGAGAAATGGGAGAATAGAAATAGGTCTAAAGTGGGTTACTAAAGAAGGATCGTTAGTTTTAGGTAGAGGTATAATGTGAGCCTGTTTCCAAACTGACGGAAAGGAGCAAGAGGAAAAAGAGTGATTGAAGATGTGAGTGAGAACAGGAAGTAAAGAGGGAAGGATAAGAGTTATCATTCTTGAACACAACTTATCATTACCGACTGCTGAAGAAGTAATCACAAGTACAGATTTCTTGACGTCATCCTCAGTAACATCGCTAAGCTTAAATTTAGAACATTGCGGTAATGGCAAACTAGCAAGACTCGCCAGTGTCGTAGCTTTGACAGACGGATCAAGAGAAAAGGGAAGAATAGAGAAATACTTATTGAGATCATTGAGGTTCACATCCTTACATTGGTTAGAAGGTGATTTGCCTATGCCTACAGATTTGAGAAATTTCCAAACATCGGAAGAACTGCGATTATTGAGTTGATCGTGGAAATAGCGTCTCTTAGCATCTTGACACAGATGACTGCAGCGATTACGTAAGGATTTGTAGAGAGACAGATTCAGCTCTGAAGGTCTGCGCTTATATCTGCTCTTAGCTTTATCCCTGCGAGCCATAAGCTCTTTAATTTTTAGCGTTATCCATGGTGCAGGGTTATGTCTTACTTTGACACGTCGGATAGGGGCATGCTGATCATACAAGTTGAGAACAGTAGTGTTAAAGTAATCTACCTTACAGTCGATGTTATCGTTCTCAAGCAGAGGGGTCCAGTCGATATCGCCGGCATCACGTTGCAAAGCTTCTAGATTTATGCCTTTGTAGTTACGGAGATATAAGAGCTGGATCTTACGCTTCGGAACGCGGATACGATACGAGAGATAAATGAGATCGTGATAAGAAAAGTTAGCCGTAAGTTGACCATGGTAAGATACATTATTAGGAGAGGAAACAATCATAAGATCTAGAAAAGAGGGTAAACAATTAGGAAAATAGTGCGTTGCAGAAAGAGGCAAAACTTGAAGATTGAAAGAAGACAAGAGTGAAAGGAGTTTAAGAGAACGAGAGTCATTTTTAATCAAGCAAGTATTGAAGTCACCCATTAAAATAACGTGCTCATACATAGGGCAAAGATCACTGAGAGTGGAGTCAAGGGAATTGAAGTAGTCAATATGTAGATTAGGACTGTAGAGCACTGCAAGCAAGACTTTTGTGTGATGCACTGTAATCTCGAGAAACAAGTATTCAGCCGATTCAGAAAACCGTGAAGGAGATGAACTGACCACCCTGTAGGGTAAATCAGCACGCAGGTACACAGCTACACCTCCCCCACCTTTACCAGTCCTATCGTTGCGGATCAATACGAAGCCGGGGAGTGAGTATTGAGTAGAGCGAAGAGACGGCTTCAGAAAGGATTCTGATATCAATAGAGCATCTAGGTGAGCACTGCTAAAGGATGCCAGAAGGTCAGAATAGTGACCAGGAACACTCTGAGCATTTATGTGTGCTATATGCAGATTCTTAGGGTCATTGGAAAAAAGAGAAAAGATTTTATCACGTAAAGTAAGTGGTATGGAAGAGTCACTGTCCGCACTAACAAAACTAGCAGAAGAAGAGCACGAGAAGAAGCTGTCGTTAAGATCAGCTACATCATCCATGAATGTAGCTAAATTATAATATAAATATAAAAATAATATATATATATATAAAATACAAGTGTAAAAATGATTTTAAAATACCGTTAAATACTAAAACACTAATCTAGATTTTCCTTTGACCAGAAAACCCTCCCCCACTCGCTGGTATATTGGCAAAAATTTTACACCAATAACTAACAAAGTAACACAAATGAGTAAACAATAATAAATAATGGGTAATGTAAGAGAAATAGATACAAAATGATAATAATAAAAATAAAATAAAAACAAGTGATACACACATCGAACTTTTCGAGAAATGGAACGTGACCCGATGACGGATGATGAGAAGGAACAGTGACATTGACATCTGGCACTTCGTCATTCCGTCAAATTGTTGAAATAACTAAATTGTAATACATACCGGCACTATTTTATTAAACAAAAGTAAAATGATTAGCGGTGAGACAAATAAAATTACTTAATTAACTACCGGCTCAAAATGATCGAATGAGAAAGTGATTATGCAAAGCGGCCAAGTTGAGAAGTAGTGAAGTAAATGGATTGACAAAAACAATAGCAATGAGTGTGTTACTTGCGCAGACGCGTCTTCCTCGTTCTCTTACCGGGCGTAGCCAAGGTTGTGACATTAGGAGATACAGGTTCTTCAGATTGCACAGAATCCCCGGTGTCGACCGAAGAAGACGGGAACTTAGCTATCAGATCGTGAAGTTCGCCTGCCGTTTCGATCTTCCGGCGGGACTTGTCTGGACAAATAACAACAATCTTGCCTTCCATGGACCAGCAATTTGGCATACCGAAATGCTTACGAGCAGCTGCAAACACACGATGCCGAACTTGTGTCAAGAACTCGGAGATGGTGATCCCAGTACCCTTGAGAGCTTTCTTGCTATCCCATACAAGTTGTCGGTGCTCCATTTTGAAGAATCTCACTAGTATGGGTCGGGCCTTCTGCTGTGAGAATCCGAGTCTATGACATACATGGATCATAGTTTTGTCCTTACAAACCTCTGACAACTTAATTTGGTTGGATATGATATTGTGAACCACATCAAGTACCTTTTCATCATCCCTCTCTGGCACACCATGGAACAACAGGACCTTTCTACGCATGATGGTTTCATGCCTATCAAACCCAGCAGCAAGCAACTCAATCTGAGTTTTTAATGTAGAAAGTGCTTGACAGACAAACAACTTAAACTCGGAGAACTCACGTGCGATGGATGTAATGTCTGGTGAAGCTGATGTGGTACCAGCAGTAGCCTGCTGCAATTTTGCTTCATATTCCCTCATTCGGGAGCCAAACAACTTCTCGAGGTCTTCCAGGCTGGCAGCAAGTTTAGTGTCCATGTTCAGTGTAGTGTTTTGTAAAGAAAGTGAACCAGGAACAAGTGCCACAGACTTGATAACAATAGATAGCGGGTGTGGGGGGGGGTATATTATAAGATTAACTGATTTATATCATTAATAAATATAAATAACTATTTTAAAAACTTATTATATCAAGAGCACACAAAAAAAATATGTTGGTGCTATGTCTACCCACAAAGGAAAAAATTTATATTTTTTCAACCAGTAGGTAGTCCCAATGTTGGGAAAAGAGCTCTCCTATAGTCTTCTAATTTTCTCTTTCACTTTGAAATTGTTATTCATTTATAATCAGTATCTAAAAGCATACTAAATTAAAGAGCATTTGTAGCGGTATCTACATCGCCACATGCAAGCTACACGACACAATGACGTCACGCAAGATCCTGCATCGCGCAAGCAAAGTTTACCGCGCAACTAGCATATATACTACATCCCGACATTAAACGTCGGGCAGTTGCCCACCAGACACCCGTCTGGTCGGAGGATCCTCCCTTTTCAATAGAGTATGAGTGAGCTTTACACCCTGTTCCTCATACCTCTATACTTTTAAGTGGATCGGTTATAAGTGGACTATGCATACACGGTGGAAATGTTGCGTGGGTGAGTGCGTGCTCACGTAACTTCTCCGTTACCCTGAACGGAGAGGTAGACTTTCACACACTTCTTCACCAAAAGAAGCTGTTCGAAATGTACAGAAAATAGCCTCTTTATGTTTTTTCCGTCTTTTTCAATTAGACCAGCACCCTAATTACGTAACACACTATCTATCACAATCTGAATCATTTTGAAGCCTATTGCTAATCCATTGCGTCTTATGTTCGAAAAATTTGTCTGTTCAACAACGTAAATAACGCAATGAATGCTATTGAACTGTCAAAATGAAACCCATTCCTACTGTTAGTGTGTTACGTAATTACCCCGCTGGTCATGTCCAGACTTGGAACGTAGGTATGTTTGGTTGACCACTATCTGGAATTCTTACGAACAACCTAGTACTTATATGAACCTCATATTTCAGATAGATTGTCTTGCAATAATTCCAATCACTTTATCTCCCCAGCTGCCCGCTAGACGGCGAGATCATGGGCCAGTTCCAGTACTCCAGCGACCGGCAGACGGCACGTGTCTCCTTCCCAGCGCACAAGTTTCCCTACACCGCCAGTGTTTACTACACCTGTGAAGTCAAGCTTTGTGATCTGAACCATCCGACGGACTGTGTGAGTTTATTAGATTTTTTATAGACAAACTTCGCGGCTTCGCTCGCATTAATTTAGAATTTGACAATCAATTCGGATTGTTCGGGGAATTATATTTAGGAGGATGAAAAACCGGTCTATCGACACTATAGAGTCACAAAATGAATTAGGTACTTAAATAAAAAATATAAAAGCTCTTAACACACCACTAAAGTTTCTATAATAATATAATTCAATCATGATTCGAAAGACACGTGGCGCCATCTATTATCATAAGAACGTTATTGTTGTTTTCCTCGGGAATAGAACTTTTTTGCGGTATGAAAGGTACCCTATGTCCGTTTCTGTACACCTGACAACGTATATGCAAAATTTCAGGATGATCGGTTCAGTGGTTTAGGCGTGAAAAGGTAACAAACGAACAAACAAACTTACTTTCCATTTATAATATTATATTATATTATATTATATTATATATTATAATATTATATATTATTATAATATTATATAATAGTTAGGAAGTTAGGATTAGTTAGGACTACTACCATTTCCCGTAATTAAAAACGTTCAAAATTGCAATCTCATCACAGTGACATTTAATGTCAAAAATTTATGAAAATTAGAGGTATTTTTGTCAGATTGAAAGTGAGATTTGAATGCCATTGTTCTTAAAAGTACGGGAATCGCCCCTCTGATGTCTATTGATCGAGGGGCTGTGAATCACTAGATCCAGCACCCTAATTGTGTAACACACTACCAATCAGAATCTGAATCATTTAGAAGGATATTGATAATCAATTGCTTCGTATGTTCGAAAAATGTGTCTGCTCAGCAACGTAAATAACGCAATGGATGTTGTTAACCTGTCAAAATGACAGCCATCCTAGTGTTAATGTGTTACGCAATTACCCCGCAGGTTTCGAATCCCTGGCAGGGCAGAATATGAACATTGTAAGTAGGTATAACTTTAATGTCAATTTTCGTACGAAACGCTTACTTTACAAATAATAAATATGGCGGTTTGACATGTATTTTCTAGAGAAAAGCTGTTGAACTCTCATAATTGTTCCTTACATAAAGGTTATCTGATGATTGAAAAATCAGACCTTAGCATAGCAAGTCGAAGTGCAGTCTGTGAATTTCGCCCTAAAAGGGAAATCGACACAAAAAAAAACCAGTACCTAAAATTACTTGACATAAGAGATTAATTTAATTACAAAAGGCTTTAGAAACCTGGAGTTTTGTGTAGGTATGTTTTATTTTCTACCTCATGAATTCAGGTGAAATCATCGTACATGACAGGTACAAATTATCTACCCAATGGTTACTTAAGTATTTATTACATTATTGCCTGATGTAGACATCGTAATACAAAATGACTTCCTGCTTATAAAATAATTATCAGTTGCATGTCTGGAGTTATGGTAAATTACTATCTACGGAATTGTTTAGGAGCTAGGCAAACTTCGGGTGCTAAAATCTAACTCATCAGTCTGCTAAGTATTAGGACAGACTCCTTGTAAAAAAAATATTGACATCTTCCTGCTTGACTAAAGTTTTTTTTACATGGTACAAAATGTTAGTTAGCAAGAAATACAAGAATGTGTTCGTTGCGAGGATCTTAATGGTCTCAATTTTGTGGTGGTTATCCATTTATTTAATTCCTGTAAAGATATCTGCGGACGATTCACACTAATTAGAAATAGTTTTTTATTGACTATGTCAGTACTCGTAATTTGTCGGTGAGACACCGACCAAGTAGTAATTTGCGAATGCGGCTGTCGTAATGAGACGTTTAATTTAAAAAAAAACTGTTTGTTATTCTTTCGCATGGTTGGTGTTATTTTGTGCCAGCTTATAAAGTCAAATATAAAAAAAACTCACGTGACTCCAATTTTACCTTTCAAATTAGAACACAGAATTGCTACTGGATAGCATAAATCAACACAGTATTTTTCTACTTCCAGTTCCAATTGTTTTTTTGCAAGAAGCTCATATCGGTGTTAAATTATAAAACGGTACTTAAATTGATGTCTCTCTTTTTAACATCTGTTTGTTTTTAAACTACAGGAGCCATGCGCACACAAGCGTCGCGTGCGCCGTGACGACGAAGGATCTCCGGCCACCGTGGAGCTGTTCAAGGGGCTGTATGTGAACGAAGTTGATTCGCCAGATAACGATGAGGTTACTAGCGAGAAGGTGAGACATTCAACTTACTAAATCATGATCTGCCGTATCTATTCTGTAAGAATCTCACCGTGATAACTTAAGTGAAATAAGCGTGAAGCTAGCTGTCAATTGTGATGACAGCTCACTTCAAGATCACCTACGTTTTCACGGTGAGATTTTTACAGAATATACCAGCTGTTCCAGTACCAGATAAACAGGGAGACGAGTTAAACCCATTTCCATTTTCCAATGTACGACCTTGTTTTGATCACAACATTTAAGTATATAGGGTCAAAAATAAGTTCACCTTTAATGTGAATAACCGGCTCAAAACTTAATGTATGTACATTGTTTAGTAATCAACTGCGATAGGATTTGATTAAGTGGTTTCTGCCGTTTTATTCTGTAAAAATCCCACGGTGAAAACTTAGGTGAAGTGAGCTGAGATGCACGATTACCGACAAATGCGTGCACTGATTGGACAGATCCACTCAATCTGTGTGGTTCTTTCCTCAAAAGACCATTTCAGATACCAATCTGCATGGTCTTCGTATGACCTGACCAAGATTATGTTTGGACTTTAAAAGAGACTGTTTTCCTGAGTTTGTTTCGGCCTTTCTTCTCAGAGTAGTCAGATAGGAAATGCCGACCTCATGTAGTTTAAAAAACATGTTTGACGTGTAAAAGTGTTTGTACAAACCCGTAGTACAGAAATAAAATCATTTATCATTTATCAATAGTGTCAATCCCTAGCATCAGGTTAAATAACGACCTTAAAAAGGCGGGTGGGACAGACTGGATGCAGAAGGCGGAGGACAGGGTGTTGTGGCGCAGCATGAGAAGCGCTTATGTGCAGCAGTGGATTGCGATAGGCTGTGTTTATTCATCATGAACGGGCGCTGTCAGTAGGGACTGGTCATCTCTTAGCTGCCACGGCTTATTTTAATTTAGTTTAATATTTGAATTGTTTTTGTCTTTTTATTACGGACGCTTTTAACTTTCTGCATCGTTTTCACATGCATAATTTCATCATGAATGATGTAACCAATATTTTGTAAACATATTTTGATTTAAAAGAGCGTCCGTGGAGTTTCTTGTCCGTTCTTCTGCATAGATACCTACTACGCTTTGGAATGGGCAACTAGCTTCATCTTTCTGACTGACCGACCCCTTGACAATTCAAAAGTGCCTGTAATTGGTTTATTTGAAATAAATGCTTTGAGTTTGAGTTTGATTGATTGATGAGGTGGAATGACAGCTCACTTTGCTGCTGCTGCTGCTCGATTTGTACAGAATAGACCGGGTGGTCACCCCTTTGACATTCAGCATATGTTCCATAGGTTGGTATCGTGAAAGTGCGAGCAAGGCATTTCATTAAAACATTATCGAACATGGTCACTGTTATCTCCTAATAAAGGTCACCAATGCATTGCTTATTCTAATAATTGTACATTCGATTTATTACATGGTTTTATTTGGTACCTACTTGTTTATGTCTCTTTTATTCTTCTCTTACCTCATAATCATAGAAAACCAATAAACTTTCCAGAAAGAAGACGAAATCTGCATAACCCAGCGGAACTTTGCGATCGGCATATGCATAGCGGGAGTCATCCTGATGATTTGCGTCATCGCAGCCATTGCCTTCATCCTGGCTAGGAGGAGGAATCCGAAGACCTACTCCAGAACCGGCAGCTCATTGTACAGTGGTCCCTATACAAATACCGGGTACTCGCATACCAGTTAAAGTGATATTTGGTACAGTTTTTAATGCTTATGATATACACATGACATTTTTGTGAAGATTGGAAATTATTTTTTTTTTTTTTGCAAATGGTAGCTGGTTTATGTGTGGTGAGATAAAAATGATCCCGAGCTCTTTAACTAAAAATAGAATTTAAGTGTTGAGCAAAAAGACGTAATATGAAAATTTAATAAAAAGATTGTCTAGCTCCTTAATTATAAATAAAATAAAATTTTGGTATCCTGCAAAAAAAAACAGATTTACAGAAGCGAATGAGCGTTTCCTAGCTCCTTAACTTTAGTGTGTGTGTGTATGTCATTTTGCTAAGTGCCATCTAAGTATTGGACATAATTTTATTTTTATATTATTTACGCATTGGTTTCTAAAACATCGAATTTTTTACTGGAAATGACGAAAAATGGTGTTAATCGCCATTTACATAAAAGCGTTGTGCGCCTAAATTAAAATATATTTTAAATAATTTGAGAATCGAAATGTGGAGGTGCGCATCGAAGAATTTATCAGTGAGTGAAAACTATAATAACTTTTTTACTGTTGTGTTCATTTTCACAACGATTGAGTCATATTTTAGTATTTAGATTATTAGTTTATTTTACCACGTGTATTAAATTTACCATTACAATAAACTAGAAAGGAGTGCATCTGTGTCAGCTTAAAATAATAATTTACTTTAAATAACAAAAATCACTTTTATACACTCCATGAAAAGTAGAAATGTAAAATTACTTATATAGGAAAACGTGGTTTTAAAACGACACATCGCAAAAAAAAACGACGTTTACAACCAAATAAAAAGTTTTTAACTAAGTATTTAAATAAACGTTGAACTTTTTTTAAAGTTATTAATTTTTATTTAATTCATTTAAACACGTTTTAAAACCACATTTCTTATATTTATAATAATAAATTTGTGATAATTCGTTCGTTCGTATACGTCGTGATGCGATATTTTATATAAAAACACTGTACTTAATTTAAGAAATATACTGGTTGCCTTGCTATACGTAAAGAAGTAGAATAAAATTACTGACAAAAGTCATTTCTTAGGGTGTTGTAAAGGCCTGTAAAACTAGGTTTTAAATAGCATTTTTTATATAAAAGTATTTGAAAAGTTTGTTCTGGTTTAATTTGAAAGTATTTCTTTTTATTTACTAGCAAATCTGGATTTTTATTAGAATTTATTTTAACTGTACTACAACATTTTTGGTTGAAAATAAAATAATTTTAGTATTTTTTTATTGTGACAAAAATATTTAAAATTACGCTTCTTTTGTGTTAATAAATATTAATTTCTAGTTAAAACAGGCCTTTATCTTTTCTATAAAGGTGGCGGGAACTAGTTTTCTTCTACGCGGTTCGTTCAAAATTTTAGTTCACTGACTTAAAGTTAACTAAGCATAGTTAAAACTGACTTAGTGAACAAAGTCGTGAACAAAAATTTTAAAAATTTAATTGGACAAGATGGATGCCATATTTTTTAAGTTTTAATTTTAAGTTTCCTTTCTGCCAGTAATTCCGTCCAAACGGTGCTATTTTAATTTTTAATCTGAGCTTTTTTAAGTTGCTTTTTGCTTGTTACTTGTGCCATTGTCCATTGAAAAAAAAAATATCCGCCGATAAATTTAGTTTACAATGATTGTTCAAGATTTTTTAAGATGAATATGTACTTTGTAATTTATTACTAGTATTGTAGATCTGTATGTCATTACAGTCTGATAAAAATAAAAAATGTATTTTTTTCTGCACACTAGTTTTAAATCAACTCACTAGATGGCAGCACTCTCAAGTGCGTAAAATAAAGGGTTGTGCACACTATCAATGGACAGTGTTTTTTTTAGTTTTTACTATGTATGTAAAGTAACAACGAACATTATCGATATACGTTTCATACTACCCCATTGTCAATATATTTTTTTTAGTATTTTTTTTCAACTAATTATTGTATTATGTAACTAGTTTAATACAATGGGGTTCTGGAACGATACCGAGCGGTAAGACAGTGTACGAATTTTTTTTTAACAAATATACTGACTTGATAAGATTTTTGAGTTTTATTTATTTTTCAAAATTTTTTCACCCGGCATTTGAAAAATTTAAAACACCTATTAGTCTAACTCAGCTCTAATTTTTTTAAATTTTTCAGTATTTTATTTTTGGTTTTCATTTCCCTTTTTTAAATAAGAATTTCCCTCGACAGCCTTCCGAGTGTCAAGGGAAGTCCTTTTCTAGCTAACATACCATGTAAGGTAATCTCCTACTTATTTATGACAGTCTTATTTATTTCTACAAATCGTGAGAGAGAGCGTTCTCGCGCTTGTCATGTAAGCTCTGCAGCCGATCGATCCGCCGATCGAACCGAGGCGATCGGCGGCGGCGATCTCTCACATCCGGCCCTGATCCAGGCAATGGTACGGAGCGAGACGGCATGGGAAGCCGTCACCTCCTTTTGCAAAGCAGTAATGCTCGCAAAGGAGGAGACGGAGCGCGTGAGGAAGCGGCAATTGTTGCGCCCTCACGCCCCTAGTCACCGCAAGAGAAGACGCCCTGGGCGTCGGGAGTCGATAGCCGATTCCCGGCCACCGTAGGCGCGGGCTTGCGGACGGCGAGCAATGGGCAGCTCGCCGTCCGGTAAGGACCAGGCCCAGGCCGACGGCGCGTTATGTAGAGATGTCAGCACACATTGACGGGGTCCATTAGGGCCGATGCCTGCCAAGGTCGCGAGTTTGTCCAAAACGGTTACCGTAGCCTTGGCACACAGGCAACTGAAGGAACACGGGTGGGTTTTATTCAGTAAAAGTCTGACACGCCCTCCCGCTCCGCCCAGAGCGGGAGAGAATATTTGAGGATATACCAACAAAAAAAAAAACGCCCTGCAGCCGAGCTATCCTGTAACAATCTCACCGTGAAAACTTAGGTGAAGTGAGCTGTCCATAATGTTATTGAGGTATGAGGAACAGGGTGTAAAAGTTCACTCATACCCCATAGAAAAGGGAGAATCCGTTGTATCTGGTAGGCAACTGCCCAACATTTGATGTCGGGACGTCGTATATATGCTAGTTGCGCGGTAAACACTGCTTGCGCGATGCAGGATTTTGCGTGACGTCAGTGTAACGCGGCGTTCGCATGTGGCGTTGTAGATGCCGCTACAATGTCAATCCCTAGCACCGGATGGAATGGCAGCACACTTCAACTAAGTTTTCACCATGAGATTTTTGCAGAATAGACTGTTTCAGGACGAAATTCATATGTGACGCGAACTGCAAATGATTTTTTTTTTTGTCAAAGGCCACGGTCAAGGTCGATTGAGTCATTCATCGATCGGTCGCCAAACATCCCGGGGGGTGCTATAAAAGGGGGCATGAAAATTTCATTATTTGTTACCTAGGACATCTAGTTTTTGAGATGTTTGCCAAAAACTAAAAAGAAGAAAAAAACAATCGAGTGGTGTCGTGCGACAGCCGGCTGTACCGGAATTCCTAAATAAAAAAACGAAATTTTAGTGATTTTTAGTCTAGTTTAGAGAATTTTTTGACAAGAGAATCGGCACCGTCGGTAAAATTTAGTTTATTCCTGTCAAATGACGATTTCCCATTCTGAAATAGACTAAAGTGACACAACTTAACTATTATTTTAGTTTGACAGCACTAGGATGGTAATGAGTTAGTAGTTTAGTGAAAATGGCAATTTTGCTATTCTGAATTTGACGTTTTTCACCAAAAATTTTGGTTGTAAAACTAAATCTGGCTATTTTTAATGGCGATTAAATAGGTGTGGAATATTTTTTTTGTCATGAACTAAAATTCACCACAACACCTCGACTTCAGATGCAAAAACAGTACAGTATCTTTTTTATTTTATTTTGCTTATATCTCGAAAATGGTGTGTCCTATCGCAAAAATAATGAAAATTTGGTCCCCTTTAATGAAACTTTTGAACCCCAAAAATTCTACATGTAGGTAATATTTTTTTTTATATTTTCCGTACAAAATGTGAAAAATTCCATATGAAACACATCGAGGTTGCCAAAATTCCGCGCCTCCGCTCTAAAAAAAATTCACGGGGTAGGGCAAACAAGTACCACGTGGAGTCACGATTGTCAAATTAAGTTTTAGTTGCGTCAAAATTATTTTTGAATTTAGAGATGTTTTTTGCAGAATAGCTTTAAGATTCTCATAGCCAAAAGTAAGGCTTTTTAGTGATAGTTTAGTTAGTTATAGTTTAATGTACAAGAGAATTGGCACCACTGACTGCAAATTGAAAAAAAAACGTAAGATTTTTTTTTTAATTTCGCGGGTAACCGGTAAAAGACAAAAATAAAACGTCAATATTCTATAACTGTATGTATATATTCGCCAATCTAACAATCTCTCCGTGTATACAATAATGTAGAAAATACATAAATAACGTACCAATACATAACTCGATAAATAATTTACTTTACATAGTGCGTTTAGCTGATTTACAGTACTTATACTTAGACTATACACAATTACATTTAATTATTTGCATTACATTTGCAAGATATTAAAATTTTCAGGATAATTTCTAAAATTAATTAAAATATTTAAGATTTTTTGAAAAAGCAGTACATACATGAATGGCAGACCTATATTGCATATAATCTGCGACTGTATTACTGAACTTCGAAGTTTAAAATATCGATGTATTTAATTGAGAATGTTCATAATTACGATGTACGGAACTTCGAAAGAATGTCATACTGAACTTCGAAGTTTGAATAGACATTCTTTCGAAGTTCCGTACATCGCGATTATGAACATTCTCAATTAAATACATCGATATTTTAAACTTCGAAGTTCAGACGTACAATCATATTCTGCGTTACAATAATAAAAGTATATAGGTACATAGAAATTGTCATAAACTATCAATATAGTCTTGCCATAATTCGTAAATCTCACAATTTCATATATTTTGTTACCATATTCATCTATAGAGCAAATAATATTTTTTCTCGAATTTTGAGTCCCTCGTACAGTAAAATGCCATTAATTTACTTTTTCTACCTTGAATTTAAACCAGTAATACTCATGGAAAACTGGCACGAACAGGGTCAAAAATCATCACAAATAAAATTAAATACTAACTTAATCTTCACAAACCGTCAGTCTTAACATTATTAATTAATAATAATTATTGATTATTATTTACAACACTATTAAAGAAAATTAACATACTAACAAAATTAAGTGAGATAATCACAGAATTTTCAGGCATTTCAGTTTCAATACTTTTTCTTTCAAACCTTCTAACACTTATTAAGTTATTGCCAAACATTATGGTTGCTCTCTCATTGACAGTCATTACGGGTACTCCAATACCCAGAAAAATCTGACAACCCGCCTTACCAAGGGGTATCGTGTTACCCAGTAACTGGGTTGTGGAGGTCAGATAAGCAGTCGCTCCATGTAAAATACTGGTATTCGGTTAGACTGGAAGCCAACCCCGACATAGTTGGGAAAAGGCTAGGCAGATTGATATAATAGTAGCGCTCCCGCCACACGGTAGTTTTCCTACTTTCGTTTACAGTTTACGCACATTTAGCGCAAAATTTAGAGCAACCAAGATTTTTAGCTCAAACATTACTTTCTAAAGGCATTTATTTAATCGATCCCCAAATAAATCCGATTTTGATTTCCTCAAAATATTAATCGATATGCTAATATATTGAAAAATCGTTGTTTGGGATTTCACTGCGATCAAGGAGTTTGGTCACAGTTCTAACTTAACCAACCCATTTAGTCAGGATGCTTAGTTACTGTGGTCTACTTTAACGGTACATATAATTATTAAAAAGACCAGAAGAGAGGGTCATTAAGTAAAAAAAGCGATCATCTTTAATAGATCAATAAAGATTTTAGAGGATCAATTAAATATTTCGCCTCGCATACATTTACTTTTAAGCCTAAAACCATTTCAATAATCAGGAAAAGGTTATATATATTAAGACACCAATACAAAGTAGAGATATCCCAAGAAATGTACGCGCTTCGGGAATCATCGTCTATCTTCGGAAATACGAACGCGTACTGATAAGATCTAATATAGAGCTGTTACAACCATGGAACTATTCGCCTATTTTGTATAACCATGATAACAAAGTAATTAATTGACCACTCTTACAAAACTTAGAAGCTTTGCGCCTGTGGGGAGTTACTCTATGGTGCGACGTTCGTGCTAATTCGGAAATACGAAGATTACCGAAGCGCATACCTTTTCCGAATTAACTATACATAATCATGCACGAATAACTTTACACATAAGATTAAAATCAACTATATTTCGCGCACATAGGTTGTGGGTCTGCGATCCGCGATTGTGATTGGCTATCGTGTATGGTCATGCCTTTGTCAGCCAATGAAAAGACCAATGCAAAAAGAAATGCATTTTAAATATTGAATACGCTCGCTTTTGACCACTATCTCAGCTGATGGTAAGCAATGATGCTGTCGACCATGGTCTAAAAAAACAAGGTCTGGCATTCCGGGAGTGACACATGCTTACGTCACTATCCAGTTGCCACTTTATTGCAACAAAACAAGAAGTATGGAAACATTTTCAGTCACCATTCTGTTAAAAAATATATATAAAGCATTTGAATTGTCATTTCGTTTTTTCTAATCAAACGAAACAATTCAATTTAAACAGATACTAACGTAATTGTTAGTTAAAACCTCATTGTTATATCGGATTCGCACAGGTAATAAAGGCGGTTGGGGAGTTATTATTACACATTACTGGTAACACAGCGGTGATGACGTAGGCTTGTGTCTCCCACGTGACCACTGTGTCTCAGAATGCTATACCTGGCGAAGTATATTCTTATAGCATGCTGTCGACGATGGTTCTCGTTTGCCTAGAAGTAACCTATTCACTAGAGCCTTGAAGACACCCAGGTGATAGCTATTGAAAAACAGAGTCTGCCAACGCATTAATGAAATATCGCGGTTCGCAAAATCCCAACTTTTGTACGCCAATCTACATTTTCGTCTTAAGGTATACTAATTTTCGACTACTTAAATATAAACACAGCTAAGGTCTGGAAAATACATTTAAAATATGCCATACAATGATTTTGGATTATTAATTTGTAGTTGTAATGAATTCAAACAGTCCTTTTTCACCACTTCCAAACTTCCGGTTTATCTAGTAAATAAATTGTCATCATGTTTTGTTCTATTTAGTATCTTGTGGTTAATTCTTATTCAAACACTGTGTCCCTTAGGGTAGGAATTATGATTTCTTTCTAATCTTCATAGCTAATTTATTTTCTGATTAGCTTCTGCCCGCGGCTTCGCCCGCGTGGATGTCGGAAAATATCCCACGGGAACGTGCTACCGGGACAAAAAGTAGCCTATGTCCTTGCCCAGGATGCCATCTATCTCCTTGCCAAATTTTATCGAAATCCGTTCAGTGGTTTAGATGTGAAAAGGTAACATACAGACAGAGTTACTTTGCACCTGGCTTTTGACGTTTCATAAGTGCCCATAAAGGTTTATGTGAAATAAAATATTTTGATTTGATTGATTTGATTTGACTTTCGAATTTATAGTATTAGTAAGTATGGATGATTCATTCAAACGGAAGATATGTAACGATGGAATGCTTCGTTGGACACAAGAGGTACAAAGGTATAAAAAAAATATTGGTCGTGATAAATGGAATAAAAGGGTACCTACGTCTACTATTATAAGTTTATCGTTAACATAGCTTATTTTATGATTGTGATGTTTGTAATGTTTTTTTTGGGTTTTGAATAATAAAGTCGGTACTTGGGAGTTATTAATATTGTAGTCCTATTCATGTATATCTAAACTAATAAGTATTATAAAGGAAAAAATACGATTTTTTGTATGTTTGTTTGTTACGCTTTCACGCTAAAACGGCTAAACGGATTTGTATGAATGGGTAGACCATGAACTGGATTAGGACATAGGATACTTTTTACCCTGATATTTCCACGGGATCGAGACTCATGCGGGTGAAACCGCGGGCGCAGCTAGTCTTAAATAATTCTTAAAGAAGTCAACTGAACAAACGCAATGACATATAGAAAATTGTAAACAAAATTGTGCTCTATGCCGTTTCACTAAAGCTCAAATACAAGCAATTCTTAGCCGTTCTAAAAACATCGTGATTATTAAGCTCAGACTCTCAAATACCACTAAGTTATGACAGGCCCAGAAGTTATTCATAATCGATACATCATAATCAGCCTATAAAGTTCCCACTGCTGGGACACAAACCTCCTCTCTGTGAGAGGGAGTGCGCCGTAATCCACCACGTGGCCACAGTTGGTGGATAATCGGTACTGACTACGCTTCATAACCGCCATAACTCCCTCCATCTGTATACCCCTTTCTGGGAACGCAGAGGTGATAATTTAAACGCTATCTCGCATCATACCAATTTTATGCTCAGAAAAGAAGTTCAGCAAAATCTCACTTTGAAATGCCGCCATTCCTCTACCCTTTCTAACTTCAAAATTGAAAGTCAAAGGTGCACTATGATTTCACCATTATGGTCGATCATCGTCCATTTGGACAGTCATCAAGGAGTCTTCGGGATGTATCTCTAGGATCGCTTCTGTACCATCGTTGAAAGGGAATGATACGCTGCCATCAATCACTAAGCCTGAAAGATGAAGAAAAAGTTGGTCAAAACCATGGTCTAAAAAAACAAGGTCTGGCACTCCGAGAGTGACACAAGCTTACGTCACTATCCAGTTGCCACTTTATTGCAACAAAACAAGAAGTATGGAAACATTTTCAGTCGCCACTCTGTTGAAAAATATATATCAAGCATTTAAATTGTCGTTTTGTTCTTCTAATCAAACGAAACAATTCAATTTAAACTTATACCGACGTTATTCTTAGTTAAAACCTCATTGATGTATCGGATTCGCACAGGTAATAAAGGCGGTTGGGGAGAAATTATGACACACTACTGGTAACACAGCGGTGATGACGTAGGCTTGTGTCACCCACGTGACCACTGTGTCTCGGAATGCTATACCTGGCGAAGTATATTATTATACCATGGTCAAAACAGTGTGGACAGTACAACTATTTTCTTAATGTCCCTCGAGAATCATCACATTTCCGAATACAAATGAATGCTAATTTCCACGTCCATCAATTATTAGATTTATCGTGTACAATAATTTGAATTCAGAACTAAGTACTTTAATTGTTGTTACGTCGAAAGAAAACAACAATAAAGTACTTAGTTCGAAATTCAAATTCCCGAGGGACATTAAGAAAATAGTTGTACTGTAACTAATAAATGAATTCGTCTTACGGAAGGTGACTAATTAATAACATACTCACATACTAACATTGACTGATATTGACCTTGACGGAGATCGCTCTGTCCCTGACCTTGAGCCCGCGAGGTGTGAGCCACTCCTCAAACGTGATGTACTGACCGAGTACGTTGACTGACCAGAGACATACTATATATTTACAATGACTACGTACCTGCATCAGTACAATGCGCCTTGACCTTGACGGAGCTCGCTCTGTCCTTGATCTTGAGCCCGCGAGGTGTGGGCCACTCCTCAAACGTGATGTACTGACCGAGTACGCTAACTGACCAGAGACAAACTATATATCTACAATGACTACGTACCTGCATCAGTACAATGCGACTTGACCTTAACTGAGCTCGCCCTGTCCCTGACCTTGAGCCCGCGAGGTGTGGGCCACTCCTCAAACGTGATCTACTGACCGAGTACGCTAACTGATCAGAGACAAACTATTATATCTACAATGACTACGTACCTGCTTCAGTACAATGCGACTTGACCTTGACGGAACTCGCCCTGTCCCTGACCTTGAGCCCGCGAGGTGTGAGCCACTCCTCAAACGTGATGTACTGACCGAGTACGTTGACTGACCAGAGACAAACTATATATTTACAATGACTACATACCTGCATCAGTACAATGCGACTTGACCTTGACGGAGCTCGCCCTGTCCCTGACCTTGAGCCCGCGAGGTGTGAGCCACTCCTCAAACGTGATGTACTGACCGAGTACGTTGACTGACCAGAGACAAACTATATATTTACAATGACTACGTACCTGCATCAGTACAATGCGACTTGACCTTGACGGAGCTCGCCCTGTCCCTGACCTTGAGCCCGCGAGGTGTGGGCCACTCCTCAAACGTGATGTACTCACGGACCGAGTATGCTAGTTGGTCGGAATCTGGTGACAAAAGAGATGAAAATAATCAGCATTATACTACATTAGTTTTCATTTACCTTAAAGACGAAAAGGAAAGTTTTCTGGAGAGAAAGCAGTCAGATTCCAGCTGACACTTAGTAACTGGTTTACTTTATTTCACTGAATTAAACTGACTTAGCAGCCACACTATACATTTTTTATTTAACTGTGTTTTGTGTATGAAAGAAAGTTGTTTATAAATGAAAGAAAGAAAGAAAAAGTATTTATTGAGACTCGCACAGGATTATCAGAAACATAAAAATAAAACACACTCATAAAAATAAAAATATGCATATATGCTATAAAATAAACAAGTTTTTTCCCGCGGCTTCGCCCGTGTGGATATGAGAAATTAATTATCCCACGGTATTCGGGAACATTCGACCGGAATAAAAAGTATGATCTACCTGACCTGTGCGCCAAATTTCATAAAAATCCGTACAGCCGTTACGGCGTGAAAAGGTAACAGACGGAATTACTTTCGCATTTATATTATTTGGCGGACAAATTGGACAAGAGAAAAGAAAATAGGTTTATCTGCGGTAAACTTAACGCAGAGAAAAACACACAAATACAAAAAAGAACGAGTGGGAGAAAATATGCGTCATATCCACCCAAAACGGCAATCCCTCAGCATAATGCTACGACCCTATGCGAGACAGAGCCCCAGCGCTGGTTTTCAGCGACAGCCGGCGTTGACATGATGACGTCAACCAGTGCAGCATACGAAAATATAAAAATATCAAAAAATAAATAAAGCGTGTCGGGCTCAAATTTAAGGTTGCTGCCTGGGTTCGAACCACTGGGCCACCACAGTTTCTTAATTAAAGTACGTAATTAAAACTTAATCCTACCTGCTGCGAACATTAATTTCTGGTTATACGTCTCTGTGACTTCTCTTGCCTTCTCCAGCGCCGTGTCAATCTGAACACCAAACTGCTGTGATAGTATCTTCATTAATTCCTGCACTGATTGAGTCCGGAGGCAGTTTATACTGAAAATAAGAAGAGTATTGGTTGTAGTAGAACCGAGAATTTCAATGATTTGTAATCTTTACATAGTATAAAACAAAGTCGCCTTTTTTTGTCTGTACGCTTAGATCTTTTAAAATTCGCAACGGATTTTAATGAGGTTTTCATCAATAGACAGAGTGATTCAAGAGGAAGATTTATATGTATAATACATGCATATTATAGTAGAGAAAAGCGGAGAATTTCAAGGATTTGTAATGTGATGTCGTAAAAATCATATTTTTGTACGCTTACACTGCAAACGCTGGCTAAACCTTACGAGATAGATAAAAATAATGTACTACGTAATTGTATATCTTAAATAGGTCTACAGAAAAGCCCCAATGGTATATGTCTATCTCCTAAGGATAATCCACAGTAACCATTTTTATCATTTACTTAAAAAAATATGGGTTATTTACGAAGCTAGTTTAAGAGGCTTACAACAGCTAAAGCGCGGTCACTGTCGGACTGCATAGAAAAGAAAGAGAAGCGCGATGACACAACGCTGGTAATTTATTGCAAAATACGAAGCAATTATCTATTTACAAAAAATCTATTGATTGGATTAAACAATTAAAACACTATTACGTTTGTATGTTGCTAGTAGAATAATCTGACAAAAAATCAGAATGATTTAATGCATAGTAGTATGGTTTTTAATCGTTATAAGAAATTTTTAGAGGTATCTTCGTGATTTTTTTCTATCGTATCAAATTTGTTGTATTATGTTTTCAACACACTATCTTATTAGCAAATATCCTGAAGAATAACATATATTTTTCTGATTTTGTTTAGTGCAGTGGATCATATACTTTTAGGCATTATACAACTTACATTTAGGTCCTGTAGTCCCCTTAAACAATACAAATTCAAATTCATTTATTCATTTTGTGAACATAGGGTAAATATGATACAGATGTTATATAAAAAAATGTTGTTCCATACTATGTCGCGCTAAAGGGCATACAAAATAGCTTAAGTAATCGAATGTTAATTAACAAAATAGAAACAAAAATAAAGTCAATAGTTACGTTGATGTCACAATTTCATGCCTAATATATCAATAAATTATAGACGGCACATAAACAAATAGGAATTAATTAGTCACAATTTCGTATAAGCACAATAACAAATGCAATAAAAAATGTCAATAAATAATATAATTATCATAGGGGAGCAACATTTTAATTATAAACAGATATGAAATTACATACTTAATATTATTTTAATTTGTCATTAAGATATTCATTAACAGAATAATACCCCTTGTCATTCAATAATTTAAAAAGCTTACGTTTAAACTCATTCATTTTGTTGCTTGATACAATTTGACCAGGTACTTTGTTATGAAGTTTTGGAGCCATTGCATATATACGGTTGTAAAGAAATTTGGTTTTTGTGCACGATAGGTGCAACTTTTTTGAGAGCCGTTGACTTTCGACAGATTTATATAAAAACACATTGTTTTTTACAAAGATTCAGACTTCATAATCAATCAAAAAATCAATATTTTAAAGTTTTGGAAATGTGGCTTGCATGAATCCGTTCGTTGTTATTTTACATATAGCTCGAATACATTTTTTCTGTGCTATCAATACCTCTTCTACCTTAGTAGGATTGCCCCAAAATATAAAACCATATCGCAAAGTAGAGGCGTCATATCCATGATAAGCTGCTAAGAGCGCTGTCATATTCACAATGTTGCCTAGCATACATAGAGCACAGGAAAACTTACTGAGATTCCCACATACATTATCAATTTGAGTCCTCCATGATATATCGTTATCAATATGCAGTTCGAGAAATTTTGTAACATTCGTTTCAAGTATTTGGTCACCTTTGTAGTTTACCTGAGAATATGACCAGACTTTTTTGTCTAATTTTAAAATTCATAATTTAATTTTAGTTAGATTAATTTTAAGGTTATTAATGTCATCATCTATATATTTATTACTACTAGTATTATATATAACAGTGCTGTCGTCAGCAAATAAGGACATTTGATGCATAATTACTTGGGGAAAGTCGTTTATGTAGCAAATGAACAGCAAGGGTCCCACTACAGAGCCCAGCGGAACACCGTAACAAAGAACTCCAGAACTAGAAAAGTATACTACTTCAGTTTTGGATTTAATATCTACTTGACTACTCTAAGTAATTTGTTTTCTATCCTCCAAATAAGAATGTATGAGATTAAGCATGTTACCTCTAATGCCGTATATATTTAATTACAGTACAGTTTTACAGTATTATTCCTTATCCAATCAAATACGTTAGATACGTTGTGCATTTAATGTAGATCAAAATTGCCCTTTACAGCATATCATTAAAATGAATATCTTAGAAGATATCACAGATTTAAAAGTGTAACCCCAACAATGGGGGTGGATAGAGACCACTTTGGGTATCATTGGGTAGTCATATTTAAACTCCAGACAGCACAGCAGCAGGTAAAAACAGCTGTAAACATTGTATATAAAGATATTATATACAATAGTATAATATAGTAATATATTATTAGTGTAGTCTAATGATAATAAAAATATCGTGGACTCAGCGATCATTGTGCCGATAATTGTGTCAGCTAAAGGGTTAATAGCCAAGAGCCTCGACCAACACCTGAGGAGGCTCTCGTTGGGCAGCTGGATCAAGGGCTAGATTCAGAAGGCGGTACTTCTAGACACGACTTTGGCAAGGAGGGTCCTCTCTCTGGAGCCGTGACCGTACCGACCGTACCGTACCTTGGACCCTGTTCCCGATACCGGTGAGCTACAATTTTTTTTATAATTTTAAATGTTTTTATATTTTTTATATTCTAATATTTAAAAATATAATTTATATGTATATAATGAAATAAAGGAAAATAATAACATAATTAATCACTCCACACTGACACCACATTAGTATCTATGTACATGGCACACGTGCGAAGCCGGGGCGGGTCGTTAGTAAAATTTAATATTATTGTGAATGTAAAGACAATGTGGGTTTTTGTTTCCTTTTCAGTTGCTTTTAATCATAGTCTGGTAGTTATTTTATTATTATTCAGTATCTAAATCTCTAAGTTTAATATAGATTACAATATACAAGCTAAAACTAATATATATATATATATATCTACTATTTACAAGTACAGTGAAACCTGGTTAAGTGGGACCTGGATAAGTGAGAAACCTCTATTATTTAGAATTTCAATGAGGTCCCGGCACTTTTTCATCCAATTACCTCTGTTAATGGGACTTTACGAACCTGGTTAAATAAGATTTGATTTCTAGGATTTTTTCGATGTTTACCTCTATAATTGGGAGTCTGTAGCTCAATTCCCTGTATAAGTGAGACATTTATCAGGTTGGGACAGGTTTCGACACGTAACAATAACAAATATCACCAAAAATACGCATTTTTATTAACCTTTCCACCTCTATAAATGGAATAACAGTACATTTCGACCTCTATAAGCGGGGGCCTCTGTAAATGAGACAACGATAATTTTAAACCTCTCTAATTGGAAAACTGGATAAATGAAAACCTCTTTAAATGGTACAAAATCCTTGGTCCCTTGAGATCCCAATTAACCAGGTTTCACTGTATATAATATAAAATAATATAAAAATAGTAGTCTGGTAGTTCGAGTAATTTATGCGGCCTACCCAAATATCCTTTCTTTGGTATTATTCGTCGAATCGTTGAGCTACTTAAGTTCCGAGTTGAGCTGCACGATTACTGACAAATGCGCGCACTGACTGGACAGGTCCACTCAATCTGTGTGGTTTTTCCTCAAAAGACCATTTCAGACACAAATCTACATGGTCTTCACAAGATCTGACCAAGTTTATGTCTGCACTTTAAAAGAGACTGTGACCTATGAGTTTGTTTCGGCCTTTCTTCTCAGAGTACTCAGATAGGAAACGCCGCCCTCATCTAGTTTTTAAAATAAGATTGACGTGTAAAAGCTTTTGTACAGAAATAAAATCATTTATCATTTACCTGAAGTGCCAGGAGGTACTTCCGGTACCGGTAGTGACGCATAGCCCTGAACTCTTCGTGTGAGACCATTCTCCGTTGTCTATCTGTAGCCGTAGAAGCGATACTCTTGATGTTACACTTTCGCCTATGAACACCTGGAAAAGAATTCAAAAAATATCTGTACTAATATTTTAAAGAGGTACAATTTGTTAATTTGTATGTAGGGGGTAATCTCTGAAACTACCGGTCGAATTTGATAAACTCTTTTTGCATTCGATAGCCCAATTCTTGAGGGAGGCTATAGGCTATTTAACATCACGCTATGAACCTTAGGAGCCGAGCATAAAGAAAAAAAGTCAGAAAGAACGCTAAGCGAAAACGAAGTGATAGCGAGGGCAGGTGATGCGATGCGACGGGGTGGGTCGGGAAACAAGAAATTTCACGCGGACGAAGTCGCGAACAGAAGCTGTTATATTTTTCGTTGGAAATAGGTTTAGGTATAGTCGACCTTGTAATTGATTTGACAAAAACTCCCAGTAAATTTCACTAAGGGCCCCATGACACGTACCACAACCAAACAACAACGAGAAAACGTGGACGGGCGGTAATTTGTATGAAAATTAATAGTTTATTTAGGCGCACCACATTTGACCGTCAAACTTGTGGGCGATACCGACCACGTCGCAGCCACAACGCAGCAACGTAACCACCAGCGAGACCAGGCAATAGTGACCGGTCACATTGCAACGAACGTTGCGTCGACCATTTGATTTGATTTTGTAGTTACCACAACGCAGCTGCAAGAAGCTGCAGCGACATTATTCACGTCACCACGGCTTGCTCACATTTTGTCGCTGCGACGTGGTGTGGTTGTGGTACTTATGATCGGGCCCTAAAGTTTAACCAACTGTCACATTGGTGTTAAAGCAAATATAGATTCTTGACGCTTATGACGTGCAAATGATATTTAACATTTGGGTGATAACGTACTTACGAGGTCAACTAGACATACTACAAAGAAAGAAAGAAATAAATCAATCTGTCTAGCCTTTTCTCGACAATATTATGGTCGGCTTCCAGTCTTACCGGACGCAGCTGAATACCAGTATTTTACATGGAGCGACTGCCTATCTGACCTCCACTACCCAGTTAATGGCTAACACGATACACCTTGGTAAGCCTGATCTGGAAAAAATATAGACTGACTGATCTTACCTCATTTAGCGCCAAAACTGGTAATATTTTGGTTGCGAGGGTGGGACTTTGGCTTTCCTGTTCCTGACAGTTACTCATCTGTCGAGAGTTCAAATTGTAGGAATCTGCCATTTCGTGTATGTTCTGTACAGGCGGGTATCTGTAGAAGGAATTACATTATATTTTATTTATTTATTTATTTAAACATCATCTACCTAGCCTTTTCTCAACTATGTCGGGGTCGGCTTCCAGTCTAACCGGATGCAGCCGAATACCAGTATAGAGGTATGAGGAACAGGGTGTAAAGTTCACTCATACCTCCATAGAAAAGGGAGGATCCTCAGACCAGACGGGTGTTGTGTCTAGTAGGCAACTGCCCGACGATTGATGTCGGGACGTTGTATATATGCTAGTTGCGCGGAAAAGTCTGCTTGCGCGATGCAGGATTTTGCGTGACGTCAGTGTGACGTGTAGCTCGCATGTGGCGTTTGTAGATGCCGCTACATCAGTAATTTACATGGAGCGACTGCCTATCTGGGCCCTAATTCACTATGAGCACTTAACGATTCCTTACTTCGAAACCACGTCAATTCCTTATCTAACCACGACATCTGCTAATAACGTATTCTCTGTGATACAATAGACGAAACCGTTTCTACAAGACACGATACTGAAGTGGTGAGATTACACGGGGATAATAATTAACATTCAGAATTGGGGCCCTGACCTCCACAACCCAGTGGCTAGGTAATCCGCGATATACCCCTTGGAAAGACTGGTTGTCAGACTTTCGGGTTTCTGACGATGACGATCTAAGAATGACAACCGGGACCAACGGCTTAAACGTGCATTCTGAGGCACAAGGGGTCTCGGTATGTAAAGATGGTCACCCATCCACGGACCGACCGCGGCAAGCGTAGCTTAACCTGATAGATCGACCCTTGCGGATGTTATTACTTAGCAATGTATTTAAACTTAATACCAAAATAAATAGGCGAAATGTATGCTATACTTTAATTTAACGGCATTCTCTACCAGTCAATCATTGGGTGATAAGAGTGAATAGGTAACATAATATTAAATGCGTTTAAAACATTGATCGAAGTAATAGTTTAATATTATTAAAAAAAAGCATAAGTATTATAAATAATAATCTATATAATTATATAAAAATGAATCCCTATTTCCCTTGGTCACGCTATAACTTGAGAAAGTCTTTACCGATTTCATCAATTTTTTTTTTAAGTTTTCTAATACTTTGTAGAAGGTTCTTACGGAAAAAGAATTTAAAAAAAGCGGTCACCGGGGTGGGTCGGGGAAACAAGAAATTTTACGCGGACGAAATCGCGGGCAGAAGCTAGTAATTAATAAAAATAATATTGCTATAAAGATTACAGAGATTTTACATTGGCCCCAAACTAGGCCACTTAATTTAAACCAGACTTTAAAAACTTGTTCGGTAATAAAAGTAAAATAGCTTTGCTCCAAATTACAAAAAAAAAAATAACAAAAAAAAATCTAAGAATCAAAATTAAAGTAAAAATCTAGAATAAAAATTAAATAATAATAAGAATTTTTCCATAGTTTGTGCTGTTCGTCGTAATCAGTCAGTGCTGCAGGAGGGAGAACACCGACAGGACCAATTTTTTTGGTCTTTCTTTCTATCGATTATGGTCTTAGAGAGTAGGTACTTGGTTGGTTTGGTTCGAAAGAGTTACCGTGGCCCTGGCGCCCGGCAACTGAAGGAACACGGGTGGGTTTTAGTCAGTAAGAGTGACACGCCCTTCCGCTCCGCCCAGAGCGGGAGGGGTCATATGATGATTTCCCACCCAAAAACAAAAAAAAAAAAAAGAGAGTAGGTACTGGCAATTTATGTACAGTACAACTATATTCTTAATGTCGCTCGGGTATGCTAAACGAATGCTAGTTTCCATGTCCATGAAACATGGAAATTAGCATTCGTTTGTATTCGTAAATGCGATGATTCCCGAGGGACTGAAGTGTATGCTCTCCTTTATACTATTGTGTATGTATGCTCCGTAGTAATTATGTATCAAGTTAATGCTTGATTAGCGTTTTATGTTACTTTACTTGTTTTATATTAAATATAGTTATTATACTTTTGGCAGCCAATCTGATTTGTTCTTTTTAAAACATCCTTATAACCCTAAACATCTCAGGACATTAAGAAAATAGTTGTACTGTACTTTATTATTTTAGATATTTGGTCAGACTCAGAAATAGTTGACAATTTCTAAAACTCTGCGCACTTATTTTGATGGAATTTTATACAAGGTGTGTTCAGATTTGCAGCTATTTAAATTACACCTGCGGGGTAATTACGTAAAACACCAACAGTAGGAATGGGTTTCATTTTGACAGTTCAACAACATTCATTGCGTTATTTACGTTGTTGATCAGACAAATTTTTCGAACTTACGAAGCTATGGATTAGCAATAGGCTTCAAAATGAATCAGATTGTGATAGATAGTGTGTTACGTAATTAGGGTACTGGTATAATATTATTCAATTATTTACATATCCCGAGTCACACAGCAAAAAAACTGTGTTGAAGAATTACTACTGACATAAATGAACTGTAAACGCAACGTAACATAACTTTTTTATTTGTAGACCTTTTTCTATTTTGTTGAGTACCTGTTACTTGTTGACAGGCCTACACTGTCCTCCCACACCTATCAACACTGTAATTTGAAAACATTGTTAAAGCCCCTTATTTTTCTTTTTTTTTTTGTGGAGTTTCTTGCCGGCTCTTCTCCATAGGAAACAACCAATTGGAACCGTCCACCTAGCTTCGGACGTTTCATAAGTGCCCATATAGGTTTATGTGAGATAAAATATTCTGGTTTTGATTTTGACTTTGACTATAACATTTTGAAGGTACCTATAGAAGAGGACTAACCTGCAATAATGTAGCGTGTGTAAGTCAATAGGTGTGATGGTCTCCAGCAGTTTCGGCTCGCAGGTGATCGTGGTACGTATCCTGGATCGACGCATCCATCTGAACCTGCCCTGGAAGCATAAATATTTGCTTAAGGTGGATCCTCAGCTGTATTTTTACGTCCGTGCTTACGTGGGCTAACACTTAACGACCCAACCTACCAGGATTCTATCGCGCACTGGATTTTCAACTCTTGGTGTTGAACCGAGCATTGAGAATCTAACAGACTGCATCCCAGCGCGTCGAAAAAACACACTGTTGGATTTTCGACTCTCGGCGCTACGCAGTGCGTTGAAGATTCAATGCGCGAAAAAATCCCGCCGCGATATTTTTACGTCCGTGCTTACGTGGACTAACTCTTTGACCCAACCTACCTAACTTTCATACTGAAGCAGTTGCTCTTGGATTTGTTTAGATTTATCATAATAAAATTTTTCCTTCTTTCTTTGCTTTTCTTTGTTCTTCTAATAGAACGCACATGGAATTACAAGCATATACTCGTTATAATTTCCATTAATTATGAAACATCTGTGACAGTAAACTAATTTGAAGAAATAGTCAGAAATGGTTTTGTGCAAAATTGCATATTTATAGTCTTTGTCTTTATGCTAATCTTCTGGAAGAAGCTATTCTTGGCGCATGCATGGTTATTTTGATTACTTACTTAATAAACACAGCCACCTACTGGGCTAAAGTAACTTCGAAAATAATTTCTTAATCATCAATACGATAACAAGAGGAAGACTAAATTAGAAACTCAAGTTGAATCCTCAGCTGTATCCCGCCAAATTCAAATTGTCTTTGGTTTTTTGCAAATTGAAGCTCTGTTTTACGTCGTATATTGTAATCACAAATTCCATATCAATCGTCAAACTTTGGAAATATGTTCCACCTAAGAATTTTCATATGAATAGTCGTAGTGCACTTATCATTATTGCACGTTTCTATGAATTTTTCTCTCTATAGTGTTATGCACTCTGGTCGCAGATTGTCATCTGTCACTCATCGCACGTTCCTATTTCCGAAGATATACGACGATTCCCCAAGTGTATACTGTTCTTGGTAAATACTGAATACAGAATACTTTCTGTAGCTAACGTACCTCTTTTAGCGCCTGGCACGCACCCTTAACGTCGCTCGAACACCAAGTGGGTAGGCAGAGGCGACCTACTGATTTCTTTGGCAAACTGTTAAAGCCTATTACTGGCTTACTGAAAAAAAAAATACAATTTAGCTTGATATAGAGAGGCTTCGAACAAAAATATTGAGGAGGACTGTGGGCGCATTTATATGCAATTATAAGCTCCAAAAGCATAAATAATAACATGATTATTGTGATACTCAAATTGGGAGTCGAAAATGTCTCTCTTAAATATAGATTACTTAGTAAACTAGCTAGGAGAGCAGCGATTCACCCAACAATTCGTTGTACCTACACCATGGAATTAATAATGCATACTTTGTAAGTCCCTTGTGTACTACAAAACCATAAGCTATCTATACACCTAAGTCCGGCAGCCCAACTCGCCAGACATGGCCGGCGGCCTTATTTTGAAACGACCTTGCGGCGGGTTGCGCCCGCGCATATTGGCCGGCGACACGCCTCTCCGCTCATTCAGTTGCCCGCCTGCTTTCAAGGAATAGTGACTGACACTAATAAAATTGTGAACGCTACATGTGGCGACTGTCGTGCCGCTGGCAAAATTGTCTGACTCGCAACTTCTAAAGCCGGCGCGTCCACCCGCCAGCACTAACCCACTGGGTTCGTGCCGGCGGGCCGGCGACCGCGGTGTGTAGACAGCTTTATGTTGCATAAAGTTTAATAAATAAACTGAAAAATGCAGGGTGGGATAAACTAAAAATGATAAATGATTTTATTTCTGTAAGTAGGTTTGAACAAAGACTTTTACACGTCAATCATATTTTAAAAACTAGATGAGGTCGGCGTTTCCTATCTGACTACTCTGAGCAGAAAGGCCGAAACAAACTCAGAGGTCACAGTCTCTTTTAAAGTCCAAACATAATCTTGGTTAGATCATGTGAAGACCATGTAGATTTATGTCTGAAATGGTCTTTTGAGGAAAAACCACATAGATTGAGTGGACCTGTCCAGTCAGTGCACGCATTTGTCAATAATCGTGCAGCTCAACTCAGAACTTAAAAAAGTATTTGTTACTAACTTGGCATCTCTAACTCTAGAAGCTGCTAGCAGGAAGGTGCCGTCACCACCACATGGTACCACCACGTCGCACCACTTTATTAGGTCTTCGTTGTATGTTAACCTGGAAACGACAAGTAATTAAATCGAAATCGAATCAATTTTTTTAAGACAAAACTTAATTTCACAGTAACTATGTCTAAATATTTCGAAGTGAAAACTTCGTTAGGCGCGTTCAGCTATTTTTGGTGGGGAAAATCTTATGGGTTCGCATCACTGACATGATTATATTAACAGTACCTACAGAAACGTAGATAATGGCTATGCGATGGATATTTTACACCCTGTATATTACTGTATAACTATATACAGGATGGATTTTTGAGATGGGGCAGCAAACGCAGCTACCTTTGTAGCTACAGGAAAACGGTCTTAGGAGACTGTACTTAACTTTTTGAGAAATTTTGATTTGCATTCACAGATTTTGAAATAAATGTACAGTCAGCAGGAAAATGGTCAATCTTCACAAAAACTTGTTTTATGCCAATCGATCATGTTTCATTTACATAACAAAAAAGCAAGTTGCAGTCTCATTTCCTACGATTTTTTTTTAAAGATTTTGGACTTTTCTCCTAAAACTCAAACCTCAGTTGGTCCAATAGAGGTTTTTGATCCTTATATGAAAAATTTCTACACTAGAAGGGGGTCTAGAATCATGTGCTGAATTCATGGTTACAGTTTGTCCGTTGATGTCCCTGCCATCCTGTATATATATACAGTCTAGTCTTTTCTCTTTTTTTTGGGGCTTTTTTGTACTCTGGGTCGACCATGCCAGACCCATAAGATAAAAAATATCATAGCCCATACATTATGATGTTGCGTTCTTTCATAAATATAAAAAATAGTATACCTGCTAGCCATTTCAACTTTCAGCCCCATTTCCGTGAGGCTCTTAGCAACGTTTTCCTCGAACGCCTTCTGTCTCCTGTGCGAGCACAACATGCTGTCGTAATCAGACCCTCGCTCTCGAAGCACCTTCTCTAGCTCTTGTTCTGAACAGTTGTCGTGGCTGTGTCTGGAATAAAAAAAAAAAGTTTTTGTTAATGATGTTGTGAAGGTATCCGGCTCGAAGTACCAAAAGATTAGGATCATTTTTAAATAAGCGAATCTGCTTTGCTTTTGTTAATTTTCTGGTGAAGTGGAGCAAAGAATTCAATGGATTTTAAGAAGAGGCCGGAACGTCTTTTTACGATGGTAATGGTTCGGCTCGAAGGACCAAAAATTGAATTTTTTGGTCCCGCGAACCGAAATTAAACCCACAATACCTAACAAATCAATGAATTATGATAATTTATTAATTAACCCAATATTGCCAATAATAATCGTTCACTGTGCCGGTCAATAAAATAATAATATAATTATGATGATGGAGTTTAAGTATGTTTCACTCACATGTTTCATTTCCAAGATAAACAACTACGTATACAAAGGAAAACCTCATTTAAACAAACGTGCTTAGGTACATATTGTAAAGATAATGTACACATGTATTAACTTTCACTGTACCGCGCGTGTATATGATTAAGATATGTTTTCTTATCTGCCATAAGTAATTATAGTGTTTCATTAACACAACGCAGTTTTGAACGGGAATCCCAATTTTTGTATAACAGTGGTTAGTGTCCCAAAACCACTGACTTTGGTGAAGAAAAAATAAAAGAAAGAAATAAACAGGCCCTGGTTTCGATTCCGGGATCGGGCAAAGTGTTATTGGGTTTTTCGATCTGGAATTTCTCAGTAGCAGCGGGAGATCTGGATTTGTGCCCGGTTGATGGCAATAGGCTCGCCCACTATTACATATAGGGACTTAACATATAACTGGCGAAATGTGGGTGTACTATTGGTACACCTCTGCCTAACTGACAGACAGGGAGCCACACAGAGGCAGACAACCACACAGATAGACAACAACACAGGTAAATAGACAGACTTATCGTGTTTCTGTAACAAAAAACAATGTTTACTTCTTCCTACTTTCAAATCCTCCTGCTATCCCTGCGTTAATGTTAATGTGTGAGCCAAACTGCGCGTTAACTAAGGCGTTAGAAACTAGCCCGTTAAATGATTGGCTACATTAACACTTCTGTGTAATGCCTTATTTAACGCGTTAATTTACGCGAAACGAAGCAGGTGTGGCAGAAGCATAAGAAACGTGTGAGGTGAATAGCATGTGATCAATTGTTTCTTCAATTGCGTATCTTCAAACGTTTGTTTTTCCTGTTATAATGCTATTTTAGTACTCAGCGCGATGTTTGAGCTGTTCACTAGAATTTATTTGAAATAACATTACAGATAAGGGAGCGATAAATGTATTATTGTGTTATTAATATTATATTGTTTTATTAACTGACAATAGAGCAATAGAGCAAATATTAAACTAAAGGATTTAGGCTTGATATTTTGTTCTAATACAACAAGCCGTGCGTCTAATAGGATTACCAATCTGCAAAAATTATGAAGTTCTATACAGGATATATTTCAAAATGGGCGAGGTCTATGTACACTACCCCAAAATAAAAAGAAAAATCCGGAGAATTCGGGAAAAATATAGATAATTAATTTAAATGTATACTGTTGTGGTAGTTAATTGATAGTTATCAATTATTTTTATCGACTTCCAACATGGTGTCTCACCGATTTAGTTAATCTGTGCTAAAAACAATGACAGTAAACTATAGATCGACCATTGATCATAGAAAGAAAACTGTCAGCTGTCACAACAGTGTCAATAAACATGTCAAACGTCATTAATCAATCAAAATGACAGCTTACCGCCATGACGGGTTTTTGTTGTGTGTTGCAGTTTCAAGTGTAATTTCTTGTAGTTTACCAGCAAACAAGGCCATTTAAAAGTAATTGGACGGTTGAAAACTGTTTTAAATGTGTTTCCCTATTTTTCAGTATAGTGTACAAGGACCTGGCCCAAGCTTCATGCATTTTGGAACATTTCCTTTCATCCCCTATTTAACTCCTATACGGGGTGAATTGTCAAAAATCCTTCCTAAGCGCTTACTTTCGTTATAAAATTAACTCTTGTGCAAAACTTCATGCTTCTAAACCCAACGGTTTCGGCTGTGCGTTGTCCATCAGTGAATGAATAAGATTCCATCAAGTGGATGTTTTAGCTCTATAGCAGATATATAACTTTTTTGACACTCAAATCTGTGCCATAAACACTGACTATACACGGCGGCAATTTTCACTGCCTTAAGCTCTGGTTTCGAAAGCGGTTGCGTCATATTATAACATCCGTCATGAAAATCTGTAATTTTCACCAGTATTTGACATTAAAGGATGATTTCCACAAAACGGCTCGCATCGCATCGGATCGGAAAGGATACGAATGGATGCGGTGACAGCCGATCGCGTCCGGCAGGATGTCTACGCATGCGATCGGCTCCGTACCGTCGCTTGTGAAGGTATCCATTTCTGCGCCTAGTCAAATAGTTTTCATTCCTACCGTGTTGACGATACGACGACAGGCCAACAGAGCCGATCGCGCGTCGCAGCATACTTTCGGCTGCGATCGCGTGTCGCGGAAGACGTCCGCGGTCAAGCTGCTGTGCGCGGCTTCGTATATGGACTTTAAATACTGTGTAAACGATTTAATATCGTTTAAAGATTGTAAAATCCGTTCCAATCCAATGCGATGCGAGACGTTTGGTGGAAATCATCCTTAAGGTATCAAAAAACGCTCTGTATTTAGTCAACCGTTCTTGTGTCACCGTTCACAGCTTTCTTAAGAAACCAAAGCTTTAGTCAAATTTGTTTGTGTTTTATGGAGCTACTTAAAAAAAACATCGTTTTGGGCTTAGTTACGAGTAGTTCCTCAGGAATATAATGAATATTAAAGTCTTTTGTAAAAATAATGAAAGGCTTAAAATGTGATTTATGAATTAATAGAGAATAGACTTCTCAAAGACTCAATGAAAACATGAAGAAAGATGAAAACATTTAGGGGTTTATTTATAAACGATGATTAAAATTAATGTTATATATTGATAGCAACACCAGTCCCGCAAAAATTTTATGTTTTGACAGCTGTCAATATAACCAATGTCCGGTAATGTAAAATACTCTAAACGGAAGCACATATTCTAAGTAGTAAATTGAGTGGTTTTGCTAAAATATATTATTGGCGACGAGAATTAACATGGCGTTAATTGATATTTTTTTGGCTTTTTAGTTACTTTTAGTATTTTTTTTTTTGGTTTTTGGTTAATGGTGTTTTTGGTTAATTAGTGACGTTGGTTGGTTTTTGGCGTTTAAACGTCAAAAATGTAAGTTTAAATAGTCGCGAACCATTAAAAAAAATCATCAAATCAAATAAATCCTCAAATAAAGAAAGAAAGAAAGAAAGAAAAAATATTAAGTAAGTAAGTAGTAATAAAGGGGTCAATAAATCCAAAGTTATCATCAATTAGTAACCAGTCTACAACCACCAGAAACCGGATTCGTTCCGATTTTTCCAATCGTTATGACAAAATAAATAAGATAGGTAACATAAATAAATATTGAATTCCAAGTAGTTGCTACGATAACTTGTTAAACAAATCAGTTTATATGCACCTAATGCACTTAGGAGTAACTGAAAGATCAGGCAGAGATTTTGTTAACCACGGAACACCCATCAAAACCAAGCCTGGCTGAAGAGAACGGAGAAGCCCGCCAGTTTAGAACTCCGTTTTTGCTACGAGAAATTCCTGATGGAACATCTCAATATTAACACTTTTCCTGACCTGTAAATCGGACCCAGGACTCACTCATCAGACGCACTTGCGACCAGTCGACCAATGACGTAGTCAATATCTGCTTCATTCGTTCATTCATTCACTGACAGACGACACAACGGCTAAACCACTGGGTCTATATACATATATGTATATATATAAATATATTAATTCTGATATCATGATCCATAGGTATAGCAACATCATATTAAGATTGAACAAATAAAAAAAAATTAAGTTAAAATGAAAATTGAAATTAATATTATAATTAGAATTAAAATGGAAATTAAAATTACAATTATGATTAGATGACTGATTTCACAAAGGACCTCCAAAGCGGGGATGAGATCCTGTCAGCCACAGTCTTCAAGATTTCGTTGCGGCTACCACGCATTCTCACGCATACAGCGCACGCACGGTTTGGTTTCATACGCATTCAGGGATACCGTCCTTTTTTCCGTCCTCAATGATGGCATGAAAGCCATCAGTGTGAAACAGCGCGAACATTCCCGATAAAAGCTTGAAATTTTGAACAAGTTTCATAAACAACGAAAGTGAACACTAAGGATTTTTGAACCTTCATCCCCTAAACTCCTAAAGGAACCTTCGTATGGAATTTCGTCATTTTTGCCAATGGAACGCCCATCGGGCACACGGGTAGTAAATAAATAACCACGTAAAAGGTTTAGGAATCGCGTGTCATGAAAAAGTGCATTTATGAGATAATAAACTCACTTTTTCACGACACGCGATTCCGTTATCTAATTCTTATCAAAATTCAGGTCGAAAAAAACAAACTATGTAATGTAGGATGACCTACATCTGCGAATTCTTGCATTAAATAGATAATGCTAATTTTTATAATGCGCTGATGTATTCCAAAATTTTCCACTGATGCTCAAACATTAGGTCTCTTTTGGTAATGTTATTAATTAACAATAATAATGTCAAACTGTAGGAATGATTATATTTTCTAAATAATAATCACCAATTTCATATCAATCGTCAAGCTTTGAACATTTGTTACACCAAAATTTTCTTATGAAATATTCTGAAAAATTCTTAGGTGGAACAAATTTCCTAATTCTGACGATTAATATGAAATTGATGATTATTATTCAATAAATATATCATTCCTACAGTCGCGAATAACATTTTCATCAACATACGACGTAAAACAGAGCTGCAATTTGCGAAAAACGAAAGAAAATTTGAATTTGGCGGGCTACAGCTGAGGATTCAACTTAAGAGTTTCTAATTTAGTCTTCCTCTTGTTATCGTATTGATGATTCAGAAATTATTTTCGAAGTTACTTTAGCCCAGTAGGTGGCTATGTTTATTATGTAAGTAATCAAAATAACCATGCATGCACTAAGAATAGTTTCTTCCAGAAGATTAGCATAAAGACAAATAATAAATAATATGCAATTTAGCACAAAACCATTTCTGACCATTTCTTCAAATTACTTTACTGTCACAGATGTTTCATAATTAATGGAAATTATATCGAGTGTATGCTTGTAATTCCATGTGTGTTCTATAAGAACAAAGAAAAGTAAAGAAAGAAGGAAAAAAATAATTATGATAAATTAAAACAAATCCAAGAGCAACTGATTCACTATGAAGGTTAGGTAGGTTGTGTCAAAGTGTTGTCCACGTAAGCACGGACGTAAAAATATCGCGGCGGGCTTTTTTCGCGCATTGAATCTTCAACGCACTGCGTAGCGCCGAGAGTCGAAAATCCAACAGTGTGTTTTTTCGACGCGCTGGGATGCAGTCTGTTAGATTCTCAATGCTCGGATCAACACCGAGAGAAAATTGAAAATCCAGTGCGCGATAAAATCCCATCTCGATATTTTATTCGTTCGTGAGATCGTGGTCTTACAACTGAGCGACGACGACGTAAAAGAAAGAAAATACATTTATTTAGCACAGACTACAGAGCACACAACACAACATATACAAGTAAAGAAGAAAAACAAAGAAAAATGTGTAAAGTGCGTTGTGAGAAATTAAGCCTGATTAGCCCCAGTTCAGCAAAAATGTCTGACAACTAGTGCCTGACACTATTTTTCACCTGAACCTGAAGTGTGAGATGACTGATGTAAATCAGATACAGTTTGATAACTGGATCCGTTTCCGGACAGTTTTTAGCTGACGTACGGTCGACTGCCGCACAGCTAAATAATAATAATAAAAATAATAACAAAAAAATAAAAAATAAATGATAATATTGATCTCAATTATATTAGTTACCACCTAAGTACACATTATGGTAAATCAATAAAGATATTGAGTATTGAGTATTGAGCTGTGGTAACACTGTGACCTTAAGCCAGCCTAGCGTAGTATGGAGTTTCAATAGATACCGAGGTCAGCTTATACTGGTTCCACTGCCGTGCGTCCTACTGTAAAATAACTCTTAAAAATAAAAATAAAAGAAAAAATTTGTCATATCAACTCACTTTTCATACTCGTATCTGGTAACCTTGGAGACGATGAGACACTTCTCCATCCTTAGCTTAGCATCCTCCGTCGATGCTGCGTTGCCCTTTCTTCTGGAAGCACTGGGGACCAGCTCACGAAGCTCCTGTTTCTGTCGAAGACCTGGAATCGAAAAGAAATGCTTGGGTTACGAAGGTATAAGTCATACAAAAGAGTCAAATGTAGGTAATCATTGCAGTTTTGCGGAAAAATTCGGAGCACCAAAAAATGTAGTTAAGACCAGAATAAAAATTAAGACTTAAGACTCTTTAGACTTAAAATGTGGAAACTAGAGAACCGCAAATTAAAAGGCAAAGCTAAAAGGACCAATAATAAAGCATTATCTTTTGCAGCGATTAGTAAAATATACGTTATAAATAAAATAACTAACGATAAAAATGGACTGAATGACCCGTTTGCAGAGAACGACATAAATATCTTGGAAAGTGGCATAATAACAAACAGTACTAAATGGAAGTGAATGGAATATTTTGTGAGATAACTTGGATGAATTATTGCTGCTTTATCACCAAGGGCGTTTTCCTTTGAGGTATAGAGATAGCCCTACTTCACTAAGAGCCAGTTTGTGGCAGTTGGATGCAAAGGTTATGTTTATTGAGTTATCTGTTACGATTACGACTATATTCCCAGAGAGGGCAGAGATACACAGCCGCACATTCGTGCACCCTAATTGCGTAACACACTATCAATCACAATCTGAATCTTTTTGAAGGATATTGCTAATCCATTGCTTCATATATTCGAAAAATTTGTCCGCTCAACAACGTAAATAGCACAATGAATGTTGTTGAGCTGTCAAAATGAAAACGATTGCTACTGATAGTGTGTTACGCAATTATCTCGCTATTTTGTCAATATTTTTCAAAGAGCTTTAAGAGAATCTGCAGCAGAAGGGCGTCCAAGAAGTCTCGTGAAAGAAGAAGTGTAACAATGTCACCCGCTCATCTTGTCGTTACGCGACAAGATGAGCGGGTGACATTGTTGCCATTACGGGAAGAACCTGGATGAGGCTAACACAGGGGCGTAGAGATTGGCACAAGCAAAGTCAGGCCTATGCCTAGCAGTTGGTGAAGTCGGGCTATGGATGATGGTGATGATAATACAAGAATAGTCGAAGCTATGGCAAAAAACTAGGATGTCAGAATGGTGGGTAGTTAGTAGCAAGTCTGACTGCCCAGGGTGCATGGCCGCTGTCCGTGTTCCTAGCCTTGTATAGTACTTATTTCGAAACAAGTGATATATTAGTTTAGTTAATATCGAACGTTGTTTTTGTTTACCTCAAATGCGGGTACGGAAAGTTTGTCTGTTCGTGACCAGAAATTACTCAACCGTTTTGATAATTTTCCATTGCAACAGACTTTACAACACAAATAAGATGTTATTCATTTCTTAACATAATCAAATTATGTGTTTTTTTTAACAAAAAGAACTGCTTGCAAAACATTCTTAAATCTCATAAAGCCGAAAGTTAACAGTTCACCCCGCTGGAGAAATATATAGGACTTTTATCATGGATATTTTGAAACACAAAATACACGTAAACGAAGCTGTAACCCACCAGGCCCTGCAGTCTCGACATTAGATAGCGACAAAAATCTGTCGCTAAATCGTATCGATGTCAAAGTTGAAAATCTATTAAAGGAATCTGACATCGATACGACTTAGCGACAGATTTTTGTCGCTATCTAATGTCGAGACTGCAGGGCCAGGCCCAGCTAGTCTTTTATATTTTTATTGTCTTAACGAATTAAAAAAACCTAAATAACAATCCTTTTACTTTAACAATAACATTATTGAGTGATAAATACATTATCATGACCCATATTTTGTCAAAAAATCTTATCAATGATATGTTTTGCTGCGCAAAATTGTCTTAATTTAGAATTTACTGCGTAATTCGTTAAGTTATCTTTGTGTACATTTCCTTAATGAAATGGCTAAAACAACATTGCAACGTCATAGCACTCGAAAACACTTCGGAATTTGAGGACATTTGCTACTGCGTTGCGACTTTTTAGTCATCCTGATAAGCAGTAGGGTACTCAGTTATAAAGGGGCCCTATATAAAACAATGAGGGTTCTTTTTACCCGATTAGTTCTAAATGAGGGTATTGATTTTAAAATAAAATAATTAAAATTGCATTCTGACTAAGGATTTCAAGCTGTCATTGTAATCTTACTAAGAGAATGCAAGAGCAAGCGGAGCGAGCTTGAAAACCGGAGTATCCTGACTTGGATAGGTTAAGTTGTTATTGCAATTCTACTAAGAGAATGTAAGAACTCTCACGGATAGGTTAAATTTTCTGTGTGATTTTACTAAATTAATGCAAGATCTTGAGATTTAGACAGCACTGTAGATTGAAGTCTTTGTATGGACCATAAAAAATTACGTAATTTTTTAATATTTTCATTAATTCTGGGCCTTTTCTCTATAAGAATTTGAGGTTGTGGCTAACATTTTACGAATTTTCGTTCATGATGAAGTCCGGGGGCCCCGTATCACAGATTTTTTTTTTTTTTTTGGTGGGAAATCATCAAATGACCTCTCCCGCTCTGGGCGGAGCGGAAGGGCGTGTAAGACTCTTACTGACTAAAACCCACCCGTGTTTCTTCAGTTGCTTGTGCGCCAGGGCCACGGTAACTCTTTCGAACAATCCGCGACCCCGGCAGGATCACTGATACGACTGATACCGCGGTAGCTACGCCCTGTCGATTAGTTTGCAAAAAGGTCGTGAATCTAACATGATGAGGGTATTTAGGCAATTTAGAAAGTTGGAGCTTTTTGAGTTTTGCACATAGAATAGGCGCAGCTTTTGTTTACGGTGACGATAGACCATTTAAAACCTTTGACTTTAAAAAACTTTTTTACAAAAAAACAACCGACTTCCAAAAAAAACACAAAAAGACGTGAAAAATAACTTTAGTTTCGGAAGTCGGTGTCTTTGGTTGTGTATTTTAGTTTTTGGCAACCGACTTCCGAAATTAAAGTTATTTTTCACGTTTTTTAGTGTTTTTTTTTGGAAGTCGGTTGTTTTTTTGTCAAACCGTTTTTATTTTTATCTTTTTAGTTGTGGTACCTACCCCACATGCATTCGTATACCACTACTTGATATGTAAATAACCGTGACAGGAAATTATTATAACATCATCAATATAAACCAAGTGGAAAAAATACGCATTATTAGGGATAACTCAAAAACTACTGGTCAGAACTTGATCAAATTTAAATGGGACCACATGTGAAGCACCAGCTTTCAAATAAAAAAAGAATCATCCAAATCGGTTCACCCAGAAAAAAGTTCTGAGCTAACAATCATAAAAAAAAAAAAAAATAGTCGAATTGAGAACCTCCTCCTTTTTGTGAAGTCGGTTAAAAAGATAATCAAAGATATCCCTCAGATCATTACTTAAGTGTTTGATATGGCCAATCTGAATGCCGACAATCTTGACAAAAGGGTCAGCTTCAAATTCAAATAGAAATCCAAGCTACTCGGTTCAGAGATAAATGCAAAAATATAACCACTTTTAGGTACTTTTGTGAATCAATGAAATTTCGTCATATTTGCGAAAAGGCTCCATCAATCCGTTAGATATTTATATATTCACTATCAGGACATATAACACTAATGCACAGAATTCCTTTTATTCGCCCTGAATATCCTTTTAAAAATTGTCCATAGCTGAGTTTTCAAAGTCGGCAGATTTTTGGAAAGCCTAAAATTTTTTCATCAGATTTGCCTATTTAATTCATTATGGGTTAGAGCGCACACAATGATACGAAAATCAACGGCTCTGAAGATCACTTTATTTTTTGTCCATTTTCGAAATCTTAAAGTGGATTCCTGACCACGGGGCCGCAGGGTCAGAAACTTTTCAAATAGCTAGGGAACTTCCGCAAAATTATAAAGTGCATATTGTTTATTAAAAATATTAAAGACTATAAAGATCTGTTACAAATATAAGCCGTTAGATATAAAGCGTCTACAGAATATCTTTGGTTTCGTCTATAGTTAAAAATGTTTAGAGATAAAGCAGCAATCAGTAATGAAAGGACCAATATTGGTCCTTCAAATCTCAAAGTAGCAACCAAGCTTCTAGCTACAATAGGTAAACTACAATCAATCAATCAACTCAGTCCACTGCTGGACATAGGCCTCTCCCAGATTGCGCCACAATACCCTGTCCTCCGCCGCATCTAGTCTGTCCCAGCCACCTTCTTAACGTCGTCGGTCCATCTAGCTTGGGGGCGTCCCACACTACGCTTGCCGATACGCGGTCTCCACTCCAGGAATCGTCTGCTCCACAAGCCATCGGTTCTTCAACAAACATGGCTAGCTCGCTCCCACTTCAGCTTGCTTACTCTGAAAGCTATGACACAAACTTCTGTTCTTTTCCCGATTATTTCATTTCTAATTTTATCCTTAAACAAAACTTCGAGCATAGCCCGCTCCATAGCGCGCTAAGCGACCTTGAATTTGTCGACCAGCATGACTGTCGGTGTCCGGCAGGACGCACTGGTTAAAGACCCTAGTCTTCAAATATTGCGGAATAGGCGACAAGAAGATTTGACGAAGTTTTCCAACTTTTTCAAACTACTATAGTAAAAAAACTAATGTAGACTACTGCCATTCCTAACCAATACATATGAACATCATCATAAACATGTATTAATTATGATTTTGATTTCCAATATTGTAAATAGTTTCTGAAATTGCACCCTAATTGCACAACACACTATCAATCACAATTTGAATAATTTTGAAGCCTAATGCTAATCCCTTGCTTCATATGTTCGAAAAATGTGTCTGCTCAACAACGTTAATATCGCAATGAATGTTGTTGAACTGTCAAAATGAAAGCCATTCCTACTATTAGTGTGTTGCGCAGTTACCCTGCTGGTCAGCATTTCCAGAAGATAAAGCGTGAATATGTCTATCATCATTTGCCTAGCCTTTTCCCAACTATATTGGGGTCGGATTCCAGTCTTCCCAGATGCAGCTATATACCAGAATTTTTATGGACCGACTGCATAACTAACCTCCATAACCCAGTTAGTAGGTAACACAATATCCATTGGCAAAACTGGTTGTCAGACTTTCGAGCTTCTGAATACCCGTAACGAACTGTCACAGATCTATGAATGACAGCCGGAACTGGCTTTGGGCACGCCAAAATTGCGGCGGTAAGTCCCATCTTTGAGGAGTGGCTTGAGAGATGCCACGGCGTCCTCACCTTCCGTCTGACGCAGGTCCTCACCGGACATGGCTATTTCGGGAGGTTCCTGTTCCGGATAAGGCAGGAGGAAACGCCCGGGTGTTACCTTTGTGTGGATCGCCGGAGGACTCGGTGGAGCATACGGTGAAGGTCTTCCCGGCTTGGGCGAAGCACCGCCGTGTCCTCGTGGCGGCGATCGGCGGCGGTGATCTCTCGCCGGCCCTGGTCCAGGCCATGGTACGGAGCAAGAGGGCATGTGAAGTCGTCACCTCCTTCTGCGAAGCAGTAATGCTCGCGTAGGAGGAGGTGGAGCGCGTGAGGGTGAGGCAATCGTTACGCCCTCACGCCCCTATTCGCCGCAGGAGACACCCTGGGCGTCGGGAGTCAATAGCCGATTCCCGGCCACCGTAGGCGCGGGCTTGCGGTCGGCGAGCAATGGGTAGCTCGACGTCCGGTAAGGACCAGAAGGCCTAGACAAAAACTTTTCTGATAGCGTTAACGCCAGACGCTAACGTCAAAATGTATGGCAATGACATTACCTGCGGAAAAGATACGTAATGTCACGTGGTAAGCAAATGTCAACTCCATACAATTGATTTTTCCGTTGGCGTTAACGCTTACAGAAAAGGGATTTTGTCTAGGCCCCCAGGTCCGGGTCGACGGCAGGTTGTGTTCCACGCGCGCCTCAATGAGATGTCAGCACCATTGACGGGGTCCGATAGGGCCGATGCCTGCTGGGGTCGTGGATTGTTCGAAAGAGTTACCGTAGCCCTGGCGCACAGGTAACTGAAGGAACACGGGTGGGTTTTAGTCAGTAAAAGTCTGACATGCCCTCCCGTTCCGCCCAGAGTGGGAGAAGTTATTTGATGATTTCCCAAACAAAAAAAAAAGCCGGAACTAGCTTAACATGCTTTCCGAGGCACGGCTGAATAATATGTTAATGTAGTTCATATTACAATGTCGTGTGATTAATTCAAGATTCAATAAACTTTGCGTGTTATCTCTTTATAATGATAAGGAGATGACGTAAGAATGTCCAAATTATGCCTAATTTGATAAGAGATATGTTTTGTAAGTAAATATGAACATGTGACTAGATTTTGCGTGAATTCAATAGTTGGATTGGAGAAAATAATTTAGACCATTATCTACATTATTGGATGAATTAATAGGTCAACTTATACTGCCTCGTCGATCTTCTGGTCGCAAGCACCACAGCAGAGCATGAGGTCCTGGGTTGGATTTCCAGGTCGGGCAAGGTGTTATTGGGTTTTTCCATCAGGAATTTCTCAGTAGCAGCCCGGAGTCTGGATTTGTGCCCGGTTGATGGCATTAAGCTCGCCCCCTATTACATGGGACTTAAACATAACTGGCGAAATGAGGGTGTACTATAGGTACATCTCTGCCTAACTCTACCGGGGTATACAGGTGTTACGTTTTTTAGGTGGCAATATACTTTTTGCTTGACCATTATCAGTAAAGTTATCTCTTATAAATTAGTCGTAATGTTCAAGTTCTTAAAGGACGATCTCTTAGAAAGCATTGGGCATTCTGGCAAGACCAATTTAAGTTTTAACGGATGTGATAAATCGGTTTGTGAAGTTGCCCAAGGTTATTTAAATGAAAATTCAAGCGACTGATTAGTGATTACCTCTGTGAATTATGACGAAATCATAAAATGCCAATCATCCACCGGCCAATTATCGATTTAATTAATGAAAAAGGCGTGACAGAACACGACTTTATCACGACTAATGCTAATGTGCACTGAGAAGATCAGGACAAATGCATGAACAAACCACGCATGCGTGTTTTCCACCACCACACGAAAGTGATGGTTCTCCCTCAATTTCTCCGAAACGGCCAAACGGATTTCGTTGAAACTTTGTGGGACGATGAAATATAGTTTAGAAGCGTCAATTAGGGTACTTTTTAACCCCGAAAATAATTATAAAAGTTGGGTTTTCACTGCCCCACAGGTCAATCTTACTGGTTTTCTACATAGCCACATGTCGATAACATATAAACAATATAAACTTATGTTTTGTTGATTACTTCCTCGAATGATTAATAATAATGCTATCCAACGATAAATAGAGGGTAGAGGTGACACTAATGATCTATAGTTTTGAAAATAAATAGCTTAATGACCTTATTACGGTTTGTTTTCTAGTAATTATTATTGCTATCTATTACATACGGGGATAGTAAATCAATCATGTGCTTTTATCAAGATATTATTAGAAATGATATATGGAAACGTAAATATGGTCTAGGAATTATGTGAAAAACAAAAACAAAAATTATAAATAGCTGATAGAATGACCATGGCACATAGGGTTCAGAACCGGGAAATCCCGGTCTCGAAAGAACCGGGAATTCCCGGTTCTTTTGTCAGGAAAATGGAACCGGGAAATCAAATTTGATTCCCGGTTCTTTCGGTACTTTCGGGAATTTTATTTTTATTAAGCGATTCACACTAGTTCACACTACTATTTACTTATTGACTCTTACTTTACTTTTCCACACTTTCTACTATTCAAACATTCAAAACCAACGTGAATAATTCAGCGTTAAAAGAAATAACGCGAGAAATTAATGGTGCGCTCGCTATAACCAATAACTACCTACACTCGCTCGCTGTTGCTAGGAAGGAAAGTGTAGGAACGCGACTGCGACGCGATGTCGAGCTTCCCCGCGCCTGCCGCGCATGCCCCGCTCGCGTTGCAGCTGCGACTCTGAATTACTTGCAAAATCCAGAAAGTTATTTCCTCCAACAAAATGATGAAGATTCATTAGTTTTTCCGCGGCCAAGCACCGTTGAAATGTGCAACGCAATAGTGTCATTGCTAAGTCGCACCAAATCCTCAACAACTCCGGTATATCAGGCTGAACCCCTACAAACCTCACAAGGTGAACAGGCGGAAGAACGTGAATTTGACTCTGATGTGCTTGAAGTTCAAAACATTGCTTTGACAAAAGGCGATGAGTTAAATGCTGAGCTTACAAAGGCTGTTAGTGAAAAACGCGTTAGATCTTCTGCTCATGAAGATCTCTTTAGGAATGTTAGGATTGAAATGGCTCTCTTTGAGAATGGAGAAGATCGTGGGCGTTACTTGTCTCAGGCATATGACCATCTATTAACGATTCCGCCAACCAGTGTTGAGCCAGAAAGAGTTTTCTCTTCGGCAGGTTTGCTATGCAACAAAATAAGATCTCGTTTGAGTGACAAAAGTCTAGATGCACTGGTGTTTTTAAGGTCCTATTATAGAGAAGAGAGAGCTAAAAGCTCTTAAAAAGCTAAACTTTGGCTACGCCATATTTTATAAATAGGTACTCGGAAAGAGATAAGTATTATGTTTAAATATTTTTTGGTAAAAAAGTTTAATTTTGTTTTCTTTAAAAAATGTTTAAGATATTTATAAATATTTAAGGAATCTAAGGTGACTGCCTAATTTTTACCATTTTATTGACAGTTAACACTTACTTAAGAACCTAACAAAAACACTGTGATTGATTATAGTCTGATTTATATATAATAACTTACTACTAGGTATGAGAATAGAAAATAGTTTAATTTTGTTGCCTTTGAAAAATGTTTAAGATAATTCTAAATGTTTAAGGAATCTAAAATGACTGCCTAATTTTTACCATTTTATTGACAGTAAATACTTAAGATCCTAAGAATAACACTGTGAGTCTGTGATTGACTATAGTCTGATTTATATATAATTACCTACTACTAGGTATGAGAATAGAAAATAGAAGAAAAAATTTCGAATTAAAGTTACTTGAATACTAAATTTTAGTTTACTTTTGAAGCATATCCCTTGTTTTCTATAACAAAAACTAGCAAGAACTGAAAATACCGAAAAAACCGGGAAATCCCGGTTCCGTTACACAAAAGTACCGAAATTCCCGGTTCTCAAAAAGAATACCGGTTCCGAAAACACTAATGGCACAGTATAATAAAGTAGCAGTATAACGTCTTCATACAAAACGGTCGAGACGACGCGCTCCGAAATCTGAGTGTAGTATACCAGTCCGCAACAGTCTCGAGTGCGCGGCAGTCACGTTCGGACGCGGACGGTGCGACATTCATTTACGTAAAAATTAAATATGGAACGAAGAAATCTACTGTATTGTTCAGTATATCGACGGTGTAGTATCAATATCTAATAACTAAAAAAACATGATTTAATAGGAGGCGAAAGAAACGTTTATTGCTATAGTTTTTAACATTTGAATCAAAAAATCTATTTAAATTTTTTTAAAATAGTAGGAAAAGCTTGATGGTGATAATGATTTCAGACTTTATGTCGTTGCAAATACGAGGTCTTTCATATTTTTACCTACGAATATACAATAAAGTGAAAATCGCTTACGTGTCAGTTATATTATCTAATATATAAAATTCTCGTGTCACAGTTTTCGTTGCCATACTCCTCCGAAACGGCTTAACCGATTTTGATGAAATTTTTTGTGCTTATCCGGTATCTATGAGAATCGGCCAACATCTATTTTTTTTTTTTTTTTTTGGTAGGTAGGGTAGGGAGTTAGGGAGGTAGGTAGGTAGGTAGGGTAGGTAGGTAGGTAGGGTAGGTAGGTAGGTAGGGTAGGTAGGTAGGTAGGTAGGGTAGGTAGGTAGGTAGAGTAGGTAGGTAGGGTAGGTAGGTAGGGTAGGTAGGGTAGGTAGGTAGGTAGGGTAGGTAGGTAGGGTAGGTAGGTAGGGTAGGTAGGTAGGTAGGGTAGGTAGGTAGGGTAGGTAGGTAGGGTAGGTAGGTAGGGTAGGTAGGTAGGGTAGGTAGGTAGGGTAGGTAGGTAGGTAGGGTAGGTAGGTAGGGTAGGTAGGTAGGGTAGGTAGGTAGGTAGGGTAGGTAGGTAGGGTAGGTAGGTAGGGTAGGTAGGTAGGGTAGGTAGGTAGGGTACGCCGTAGATAAGTACCGCAACCCGTGCGAAGCCGGGGCGGGCAGCTAGTAACTTATAAGATATTGATACTTACCGTTGATATGGATGTTTGAATTCATCAATATCGAAACCTGAAACATATTTTTAGGGTTCCGTACCCAAAGTGTAAAAACGGGACCCTATTACTAAGACTTCGCTGTCTGTCCGTCTGTCTGTCACCAGGCTGTATCTCAAGAACCGCGATAGCTAGACAGTTGAAATTTTCACAAATTATGTATTTCTGTTGCCGCTATAACAACAAATACTAAAAACAAAATAAAATAAATATTTAAGGGGGGCTCCCATACAACAAACGCCATTTTTTTCCTATTTTTGCTCGATATCAATAAATGGTAACAGGTAGGCACCTAATTTGTGTACCTACTGTTGTTTACCTAGTCAATGGTACGGAACCCTTCATGCGCGAGTCCGACTCGCACTTGGCCGGTTTTTTTAATTACAAACTCAGTCGGCAAGGTAAGCCAAGCCTATAAAAATAACAATAATTTTAGTTTTTATTTATTTCTGTGTTATGTAGGTAGTTGTATATTTATTGAAGCGTAGCGCGCATAACGTCCTTGACAGATACTAAGTAGGTGAGTATCTCTCTTTTCCCATGCGATCAGTGCCCGAGTGTAGCAACAAAAAATAAGGGGTAATTAGTCCAAAACTGGGTATGGGGGTAAAATCCAGACAATGCAGTTTAGTTTCTTACTTATTTCAAAATTAAACGCGCGTTTACCTTCTATAGCTAGCCATTCTAATTAGTCTGTCAACAAACATTTCAAAATACAATGAGTGGTTTGGCAGTTATGGGAACAGAGTTACAAAAAATATCATTTAAAAAAAACAGATTTTTTGTAACTTGCAAAAATGTGCTTGATCCCAAGACACTTTTAATGTGTGTAGCTTTATCAAATACGTACGTCACCCAAGAAACACAGTCAGTGGGCAACCCAAGTGCATGTTTTTCTACCGGGCGGCCGTAGGGGATATTTGCCGACATCTACGCGGGCGAAGCCGCGTGCAAAAGCTAGTAAGGTGATAACATTATAAATAATGTTTGTGGCAAAATAATATTATGATCATATGCCACTAAGAAGACATAAATAACTTTAGAATAACATCGATATTAGTTTTTATCAGTACATATTACGCAATTCTCAAGAGATTTTCCTTCCCGGGGTCATCGTGCGGACCGAAGGACCAGCAGGCGTAGCATGACGCTTTCTATTTCTTGGAAGACAAGACATAGCTATTTCCATACAAAGTGACATTTCGTTTCTCTATTTTTGACATCGCACCGTAAAAATCCTTCTAAAATCCGTCATTTTGTCTTCCGTTTTACCGATCGTTGTCTAGGTCTTTTTATATGTAGACTATTTCAGAAGAAAGTTTTCTATCCCACACGTCAAAATCACACTGACAACTGTCAGTTGTCTAAGGTAGTGAAGACAATTTGACTTTGTAATCGCCATGCTAAAGACAGTAGAAAACTTTTTACTCGACGGCCGCAAAGTATAAAAATGGAATGGAAAAATGGAATTTTTCAGTTTTTGAATGGAAAATGTGAAAAAGTATTACCTACATGTTTAGTTTTAGAGGTTTCATAAAGGGGGTCGATATTTTCATTATTTTTGCGATAGGACACACCATTTTCGAGATATAAGCAAAATAAAAGACAAACGTAATAAACTACTGGATTTCCTAAAAAGTGCAGTTGACTCTTTCTACTTTGCTGCCGTCGTACTGTCATCACGGAACGTCATTTTTGTCTATTCTTCCGTCGACAAAACCCGTTTTTTATAATAGTCCATGCTACGTGTGCAGAGACCATTACTGTCTTACTGAACGCACTAGGTATATTTTTTCCTGTCAGGGCTCGTGACTAAATAATAACAGCTGCACGGGTCGATCGATCAGGTTAAGCTACGCTTGCCGCGGTAGGTCCGTGGATGGGTGACGATCGGTGACATAGCGATAACCATCCGTGCCTCGGAAAGCACGTCAAGCCGTTGGTTGCGGCTGTTATTCATGGATCTTTGACAGTCGTTACGGGTCGTCAGAAGCCCGAAAGTCACCAAGGGGTATCGAATTACCCAATAACTGCAACCTAATTACGTAACACACTATCTATCACAATCTGAATCATTTTGAAGCCTATTGCTAATCCATTGCTTCATATGTTCGAAAAATTTGTCGGCTCAACAACGTAAATAACGCAATGAATGTTGTTGAACTGTCAAAATGAAACCCATTCCTACTGTTAGTGTGTTACGTAATTACCCCGCTGGATTACGGAGGTCACACGGGCAGGCGTTCCATTTAAAATACTGGTATTCAGTAGACTGGAAGCCGACCCCAAAATATTGGGAAAGGGCTAAGCAGATAATGAGGACTAAGCTGCTTTCTTCTTAGATACGATATGAGGGACTGCCATTTACCGGTATCTAGCTTATGAAAGAAAGCTTTTTAAAAACCTATCCAATATTCGTTACGAGTTCTCGGCTAGTAAGCATAATCAGCCTATAATGCTCTTACTGCTGCACCCTAATTACATAACACACTATCTATCATCATTTTGAAGCCATTGCTAATCCATTGCTTCATATGTTCGAAAAATTTGTCTGCTCAACAACTTAAATAACGCAATGAATGTTGTTGAACTGTCAAAATTAAAGCCATTCCTACAGTTAATGTGTTACGCAATTACCACGCTGGGACAGAACTCTCTGTGAGAGGGAGCGAGCCGTATCTAATCCACTTTTTCAAACTACAATAGCAGAAAATACGAATGTAGACTAGGTACTTCCATTCCGAACCATAAATATATTATCATGAACACGTTTTTTTTATTTCCAATATTGTAAGTAGCTATCAATCACAATCTAAATCATTTTGAAGCCTATTGCTAATCCATTGATTCATATGTTCGAAAACTTTGTCTGCTCAAAAAACGTAAATAACGCAATGAATGTTGTTGAACTGTCAAAATGAAAGCCATTCCTACTGGTTTTTTTTTTACGCAATTACCCCGCTCGTCAGCTAGTAAAGCGTGAATATGTCAATCAAATGGAACCAGTGTGGGTTGGTGGATGTGACATGTCTTGGAATTTTTGGTTCTAGGACATCCCGGTTTCCGCACAATGTTTTTCTTCACCTTTTTGAGAGCAGTGGTGATGAAATAATTTACACAAAGTAAAGTGCCTGTCTGAGTTCGCAGCCGTTTCCACTAGGCCACCACTGTTCTCAGCTAATTATTACCGTACATTATCTCTATAAATAGAACAAATAGTGTTGGCGTCGCAATAAAATTAATAGACAATAACAATTTGCGCGCGTGTTTTTAACTGATTACCGCTTTAACTACGTAAACCCTTCCTTCTAAATAAATATTGGTACCTACGTCGTATAATAACACGAGTTGACATCGCTCATCATTATTTAGAAGACAAAATTAAAATGTACATTACATTATGTATAGGTAGATAAACAACAAAACACACAAACAAACAAACATAAGTTACATACATAGACAACAACAACATAAATTTGTTCAATCAAGAATTTTCATATAAAATATTCTTAGGTGGAACAAATTTCCAAAGTTTGACGATTGACATGACATTAATGATTTATTATTCAGTAAATATAATTATATCATTCCTACAGTCGCGAATCGCGTTTTGATCAACATACAACGTAAAATAGAGCTGCAATTTGCAAAAATACCAAAGAAAATTTGAATTTGGCGGGTTAGCGCTGTGGATTCTCCTTAAATAACTGGCGAAATTTGGGTGTACTATACTTCTGCCTAACGTGTCAAGGATCACAGGCGTGATGATATGTTAAAATGGGAATTATTTGGGGTTTGATTAAATACATACTCTTATGAATTCCTCTTAAAAGACATCATTTATTGATTCGGTCGTTTCTGCGATCGTATGCTTTACCAAATAAACTTTCAAATTGATTGATTTCCCCTTAAAAGACAACCAGAAGACTGAATCCGCGCCACTTAGAACCATTTGTCACAGCATACTCAGTGTTTAGGAAGCCGATTTTCAGTAGCGAATGTCACGTGATGGAGCCAGATAAAATTAAACATGCCTACCTTACGTAAGTAGAGACAAATAAATTAACAAAATACGGTGATAAGAAAGATAAAAAACTGCGGACTTGAAGGTCATCAAATATGAAGATACAAGGTCTTTACTGAAGGTTAATAGTAAGTATTTAATGTAATTGACGCAAGCTAGGAATAATATTTTGAAGTTATTTCCGAGTTGATAAGGAAGTACACGTGGCTGACTTCAAGATGCAGTTTTGAGTCAATGTACCTAGGTTTTCCTAACTACATTAGGGTCGGCTTCCAGTCCAACCGGATGCAGCTGAATACCAATGTTTTACATGGAGCGACTGCCTATCTGACCTGCACAACCCAGTTACTGGATAACACGATACCCCTTGGCAAGGCTGGTTCCCAGACTTTTAGGCTTCTGACTACCCGTAACGACGGTCAAAGAGCTGCGAATGACAGCCGGGACCGACGGCTTCGCGTGCTTTCAGAGCCACGGAGGGTTCTCGATTTCGGAGCGGTCACCCATCCACGAACTGACTGCGGCAAGCGTACCTTTAACCTTCGATCGACATGTCCGGCTGTTAGTTTTGAGTAAGTATGTAAAGAAAACATCGGACGAGTCATACTTATGGAGTCCATGAGGACAGTTGGGCCAAGGTCGTAGCACAATGTTAGACGTAAGGGGCTTAAAACAGCTAAAGCGCGGTCACTGTCGGACTGCATAGAAAAGAAAGAGAAGCGCGATGACACAACGCTGGTAATTTATTGCAAAATACGAAGCAATTATCTATTTACTTGATTGGATTAAAAAATTAAAACACTATTACGTTACTATGTTGCTTGTAGAATAATCTGACAAAAAATCAGAATGATTAAATGCATAGTAGTATGGTTTTTAATCGTTAAAAGAAATTTTTAGAGGTATCTTCGTGATTTTATTCTATCGTATAAAATTAGTTGTATTATGTTTTCAACACACTATCTAATTACCAAATATCCTGAAGAATAACATATCTTTTTCTGATTTTGTTTACTGCAGTGGATCATATACTTTTAGGCATTATAAAACTTACGTTTAGGTCCTGTAGTCTCCTTAAGACGACCGTCGTCGCCGAGGCGGGCCTAAGAAACGCTGGCGTGAAGATTTGGGCTCGTTTTTGCCAGGTTGGCCGGAGAAGACAAAAGACAAAGAGAACTGGAAAAATATGGGAGAGACCTTGGCCTAGCAGTGCGACAACACAGCTTAACATAAAAATAAGAATCGTCAGATCAAATGAGATCAAAGAGATGTTAAAATTCAGAAAAATGTCCTTAAATACGTGTAAATCCGGTTTTAGATTGGCAGTTTGACAGACAGATTATTAACCTAAGTCAATGACCCTTGCCTACACGACACATTTAAGTTTTGTAGAAAAGTATTTTTTTGTTAACGGTACTTTTATGACGGAAGGTATTTTTATGTTCTTGTCTTTTCTAAAAACGAAGCAAACGGTCTACTATATCGCGGAAAACTTTGTGGGTCTGAGAATGCAGACACTAGGAAAACAGGGAAAACGAAGTCACTTTCGCGCTGTCAATCGATTACCTATCTCCTTTAAACCGATTTAAAAAAGGAGGAGGTTCTCAATTCGTCTGTATTGTTTTTGTGGATCGATTTCGCAATTTATTGTTTTTAAGGTTTAGGTGGCTCAGGGTTTCGGGAGGTTCCTGTTTCGGATAAGGCAGGAGAAAACGCCCGGGTGTAATCATTGTGTGGATCGACCGGAGGACGCGGTGGAGCATACGGTGGAGGTCTGCTTGGCTTTGGCGACGACGCGTCGTGTTCTACGCGCGCCTCAAAGAGATGTCAGCTCCATAGACGGGGTTCGATAGGACCGATGCCTGCCGGGGTCGTGGATTGTTCGAAATAGTTACCGCGGCCCTGGCGCACAGACAACTGAAGGAACACGGGTGGGTTTTATTCATTAAGAGTCTGACACGCCCTTCCGCTCCGCCCAGACCGGGAGAGGTCATTTGATGGGTACACCTCAGGGGTGGTCCCAAATAAATTTTATCAACTATGCTTGGGCAGTTTTTCAGTTAGCTTCAATAATACGTATTTTTGCCACTTAGTGTATCATATTGATGATGTTATAATAACTTCCTGTCGATTTTATTTACATATCAAGTAGTGGTATACTAATAAGTGGTAAAATAGTCATTTGTGGGGGTAGGTACCTACCAAACAAAAAATTACAAAAAAGACAATCAACTTCCAAAAAAACACTACGAAGTGAAAAATAACTTTGATTTCGAAAGTCGGTTCTTTGGTTTTGTATTTACGTTTTTTGCCACCGACTTCCGAAATTAAAGTTATATTTCACTTTGTAGTGATTTCTTAGGAAGTCAGCTGTATTTATTTTGTAAAAAAGTTTTTAAAATAAAATTTTATGAATATCAACTAAACAATAGCTTAATTAATCAAGTTCCAAATTATGTTTATTGTTTGCTAAATGGGTAGTACTCATCTACCTACACGTATTTTTACGAAGATAAATTGTTCATTGTAGGAAATTCATTAAAAATTACAAAGTAACTTGTAACTTCCACAATAAATTAATTGATCCTTTTCAAATCAAATGTTTTTGGAATGAAGCTGTAGCGGCATCTACAAACGCCACATCCGAGCTATGCGTCATACTGACGTCACGCAAAATCCTGCATCGCGCAAGCAGAGTTTACCGCGCAACTCACATATATACAACATCCCGACATCAATCGTCGGGCAACTGCCCGCTAGACACGACACCCGTCTGGTCGGAGGATCCTCCCTTTTCTATGGAGGTTTGAGTAAACTTTACACCCTGTTCCTCATACCTCTATAAAGCTTTCCAGTTGTGAAAATAAAGAGGCATTGAACTGGGATTATCTGTCGAAGGCTAAGTCCCGTATTAAATTACAGAACCTTACCCAAGAATAAAGCATTACCTTAAACTAATTTCAACCAATCAAAAGATTGTAATTGGAGACATGTAACATCTACCTTCCCGCACTGGGCCCGCGGGGTGGATTATGGCCCAATCCCTCTCACCGAGAGGAGGCCAGTGTCCCAGCAGTGGGAACATTATAGGCTGATTATGCTAAATAGTTTTAAACTTGAGTCATTGATATTTCGGTCCGCATATCCCAAAGGATTGAATATAATCAGTCAATACCTTTCCTGCTGCTGGGACTGGGACTCAGGCCTCCAATCTGTCAAATGAAGTGGGGGATTATGTCACACGGGCCCACTTGCGTTTTGAATTGTTAAAAGACTAAGGCGCATAAGCGAATTCTACAGTCCACATTGGTAAAAGATTGTGCCGCGCGGACGGTTGAATAGGTACGTACTATTCAGTGGCGTACCTAGTCCTAGAGGGGCCCTATATCATAATTTGTTGGGGCCCTTAGGCCCCTTCCCGACAGCAGCGAAGCTCAATAAGAGGGTATTGTTATTTTACAAAATGAATAAAATAGCTTCGTGACTCGGGAGGTTAAGCGGTAATGTGCTTTCTAAGAGAATACAAGAACGAGCAACGCGAGCTAGTAAATTAAAGTATCCTAGTATAGAGGTATGTGGAACAGGGTGTAAAGTTCGCTGATACCTCCATCGAAACGGGAGGATCTTCCGACCAGACGGGTGTCGTGTCTGGTGGGCAACTGCCCGACGTTTGATGTCGGGACGTTGTATATATGCTAGTTGCGCGGTAAACTCTGCTTGCGCGATGCAGGATTTTGCGTGACGTCAGTGTGACGTGTAGCTCGCATGTCGCGATGTAGATACCGCTACACTAGCATTCATTGAAGAGCGAAAAATTTAACCATTCAGAACCTGGATAGGTTAATTTTTATTTTTATTTTACGAGTACTGAAGAGAATGCAAGTGCTAGTGAAGCAAGATCGAACATTTGAGCATCCTTACTCAGATAGGTTGTCTGCGTCATATTTTTACTAAATGAATGCGCTTGAGATTTAGATACCGCCTGTGCTTGAAGCCTTTGTGAGCCATATTCGAATTACGTTAATTTATCATCATATTATCATTAGGTATCCATTCAATACGGGCCTCTTATCAATAAGAATTTGAGGTTTTGGATATTTTACGAATTTTTGCTTACTTTCGTCGGGGGGGCCCTGTAGCTTGGAGACCCCGTATCATTGATACGGCTGATACGTCGGTAGCTACGCCCCTACTACTATTTCTGATATCAAATTAGAATTTCCAAATAACATTAAAAATATTAATGAATCATGATAGCAACAACAATAACTTAATAATCAGTGCTTAATGCGTTTGCACTCAGAATTATCTAAAGAATGCTATGCAATCTACACAAATGATTTGCATAAATTTGCAAAATATTGCTGTTTCTATGAATCTGCTTTGATTCACAGAAACAGCAATATTTTATTGCAATTATACCATTTACAGACATTTTTGAATTGTTAAGAAGTCAGACAATTATTCAGAAAGTTTAAGCTAGTTGCCCAACAAAACATACAATTTTTGAGTTCATCAAATAATTTATTGAGGAACTACTCAGTCACAATAATAATTGCACTAATCAATTGAATTGTTTAAAAAAAAACTTATTTATTTATTTTCTTTCTTTCTTTATTTTCTTAATTGTTGACTAACTGTTACTACAAGCTATTACAGTTGCTGATTAATAATCAATTCATGAATCAGTCATGCACCTAATGCAGAACGTTCACACAAAACAATTCATCAATCTCTTGTCCTTATCACAATTTATTAGGGACGTTTTCTTCTTTCATATTTCATTAATAGTCATCATATCAGTACCTTTCTTCCAACTTATTTTTTTTAAGTGTTCTAACTGTGATAGACTGGATGGGGAAGGCAAAGGACAGAGTGTACACAGCCTGGGAGAGGCCTATGTCCAGCAGTGGACTGCGATAAGCTGAGTTGATTGAACTATGAAAGGCAATTGAATATCAATTGGCATTTTACATTACAGAGTGAACGAAGAAAACTAGGTCAGTGATGTTTCTAGACAAACTGGCAAATTGACAAAACTCATGATGAATGATCTACCCCAATCTACTTGGTTTGAATGATGCTAATGACCTTTGTTGTTATTTTTGTTCATGCCTATATTTTTTAAATATTCTTTTTACATTGTCTGTATTTCCTGTGCGTGTCCCAAGTATAAATAAAAATAAATATTTTTATTTCTATTTTAAATTTTATTTTGAGTAGGTACCAACTTATGTGACTAGCTTAATTGAAAAAGAAGTCAAATTGCATTGGAAATTATGGGAAGTGAAAGTATTTATTTATTTATTCATATAACAATTCGCATTGTGTTTGAATTTTGTAGTACATTAATTAATAAACAAAACAAAAGAAAAGTGGTGGGCTACTTATTCCCACCTTCTACATGGTGATAGGTACCACCTATACAATATATGATACCTATGTATACAGGCTTATTATTTATAAGTCTCCATCCGTTAAGGGGATGTAGGAGAGACGATTTGTAAAACTATTAAAGATAATTGTCATTTTATGGTTGATTATTACGTATTGAAGTCGAAGCAGACAATAATAATTAAAAAAATCATGCACTGTTTTTTTTTTAAATTTCAAAGTCGCATAACGCCAAAAAAAAAAATACATGTCAAATTACTCTAAAATGGTTGACATTTGCATAGGGATCATCAAGGGTCATTTTGTTCCAAATGACCTCTCCTAGATCCCCTGAATAGATTGCCGACATATACAGGGTGGCCGGAACATTGACGTCCAAAAATAAAATTTAGGTCCCTCGTATCGTGGGGTATCCGAATCACCCCCATGTATGTTCCGCGACTTTTCATAGTTTTCGAGTTACGAATTTTTTTCTGATTTTTTGAGAATGATCGACCTGACCAATCTAAAAAAAATTAAAAAAAAAAAGTAGAAGTAGAAGAAGAAGAAGAAGAAAAAGAAGAAGAAGAAGAAGAAGAAGAAGAAGAAGAAGGAGAAGAAGAAGGAGGAGAAGAAGGAGAAGAAGGAGAAGAAGGAGAAGAAGAAGGAGAAGAAGAAGGAGAAGAAGAAGAAGAAGAAGAAGAAGAAGAAGAAGCAGAAGAAGAAGAATCTCTATAAAAATATACATGATAGATTAATCATGCAAATTAATGTTTCCAATGGAGCACAATAATTGTAAACCCTAAAACAAAACGTGTAAACAAATAGAAGTACCAAAAAGGCACGGACAACCATGTCCGCGGTAGAAGTTATTCATTATAAAATTTATCATGCGTACCTACATCCAGAGAGGCAAGTTCAACGGCAAATATTTCCAGCCAGATGTGATACGGAAAGAAAAACACGAAGATAAAGATAAACAAGCCTCAACACTTGTTTTTCCAACAGAACAGCTTATAAAACATTTCTAGAACGCTATCTATCAATATAATAAACTTTAATGAATGTGACTAACTTGTTTGAGAAACAGTTATTCTGCGAATATTTACTTGGAAATGATAAAAAAATGTAATAAAAAATATATATGTACACAATGTTAGTTTGCAGGTGGTGTGCTGGATTTTACATGTCATGTGAATGCCACTACCTGAAACCCTACAGCAAAATAAAAAATTTCAAAACTTTTTTTTTTTGCTGTTATTGGTTGAGACAGTATCCATCATCTGCCTTGCCTTTTCCCAACAATGTTGGGGTCGGCTTCCAGTCTAACCAGATGCAGCTGAATACCAGAACTTTACATAGAGCAACTGCTTATCTCACACCATCACAACCTTCCACAATTATTGTTTTTAACAATTGTGATTAAGCATTGCTAATGAGACACAATTGGTTTTCTAATTGTAATGGCCCTCTAGGGGGCCACCTGTGCTTCCCCAGGTCAGGCAGAAGCAGAAGCTTCTCAAGCTACAAAATGCCTTGGTGAAAACCAGATAAGTACGGGAAGAATACATATATTTTTTCATTTAATTACTTTTTCCATTCAAGTAGTGTTTACAGGAAATTTAAATTATATTTGCCATTGATACGCTAAGAAGAAGAAGAGGGACATTTAGAAAAACAAGAACAGATTATAGAAACTTGGGATTTTTTTTAAATCAAATCTAGAAACTTCTAGACTTTACCATATCGTTCAATGATTAATAATGAAAACAGAATGATTTCTTTATCTAAAGAACTGTAGGTAACTAGCAATGAACAGATTATGAAATCGTTTATTCTGTTATAAGATTTATATAAACACTTAAATAACACTTTATGAGCAAGAAATGATAAAAACTTTGAAAAAAAAATAACATGTACAAATTAATGTTAGGTATGACTTAACTTTTCAAAATGTTTAGAATTTTTATGTTAAATGTAATTACTTTGTACTTAAGTTTAGTGTGTTTAATGAATCTATGCATTCTTTACTAATAAATTGGAGAGTTTAACAAAAGTTCAAAAGTTAATTCTGTAAATTTTTAGATTTGTACATAATGTTACCTTATGGATATATCCGAGAATATACTTGGATAAAGCACGTAAATAAATAAACAGTAAATACTTACGTCGTAAACCCTTCGCGACAGACACTGTAAAGTTATTCAGGACAGACATTTCAAATAGTTCACTTTTGCTAATAAAAATTCAGGTTACACTTATAATCTATTGGACTTTTCTTTCAGCCGGTTTATCTTCAGGCCAATTAGCGAATCTCGATAGGATTAAACGTCTTTATCACTGAAAACACTTAATTCATAAACGGGCTTCCACTATCGCAATCAAAGAAGAACTGAGTGACGTTTTCATAAATTTCTGTTATTAATTAAATGTAGAGGCGTGGCGATTAGATTAAATAGCCAGTTCTTGCTCTCGTGTAAACGAACGTTGATAAGTTATCGTGTTATTTATAGATATCGCTCCGCAATTCTTCGCAATCAAGAATTCAAGACAATCCTCAAACTCGAATTGACTTTGACTAATGTCAAATGATTCGACAACTGGGTACATTCCGGGTACGTTCCGAATTGCACTGTAATCGATTTGAGCGGGCTTACACCCGTTCCGAATTTAGCGTGGCGCGATAACGATGTCCCGTGAATCGTCATAGATGACGTCATGACATGCGCCATCTAGCGATAGCGCCGACCATGCCCTATACTAATATCAATGTGAGCGCTGTCAAAAATGACAGTTGTGCGTTGTACTGTAAACTAGTTTTGAGTCGCATATTTGGTTTCATACATCTCAACCAACAAAACAGAAGTGTTAATGCGTTGAACTTCCATTTTCAAAAAAAATACCGAGTTTGTCTTTTCTTGTGCAAGGTTTGGGGTTGACGTTGAGCGAGCACTGTGAGCGCGTTCACGAGCGGTCCGAATTGTTGACAGCTCTCAGCTGTCATAATCGTGATGTTTAGATCGGAACGCAAATTATTGATGTAAGCGCTGAGACCGGTTATAGCATAATTCGAAATGTACCTTTGTTGTTATTGTCACTGTCAAATTGTCAATCAAGTGTCATGTTTGTTTCGTTCGAAAACGGTGAACTACCCCTGTTCCACGAAATTATTTTGATACCAGAGTTCGGCCGTCTCGTTGAAGGACCCTGCCGATCTGTTCCGTAAAACTCTCACCGTGGAGACCTAGGTGAAGTGAGCTGTCAATAGTGTCACTCCCAGTTGGAATGATAGTTCACATCAGGCTCACTTCACCTATGTTTTCACGGTGAGATTTTTACAGAATACACCGGCTGATCAATGTAGTGTCATCGTCAATTCAATCCGTGATCTTGGCCGATCGTGTGAATGATTGATTTAGGTACGTAAAATATTCATACATTTTAATTTGTCTCACAAAACAATCAGATTGACCACAAATTAACCAGATGTATCATCTTTGATCACCTTAAGCCTCGGCTAAGTTTTTACCCGACTGCGGCGGACCCCAAAAGAAGGGTAATGTTTTTACACATTTTGTTTGTTAAAAACTAAACCAATTGACTCCACAAAGGATTATACGCAAAAAATAAACACTACAGAACACGTACCTATACACTGAAGGACTGAATTATTCTAACCAGCAGTGTTCTTGCTTTTGCAACCATATAGAGCATGGGTGCCAACGGTGGGGCGGCCCTCTTGGGGAGCGTAGAGTGACCAATAGAGTTATTTTCTTACTAGCACTTCACCCTCGACTTCCTTCGCGTGGATTACGGGCTTTCTCCAAAAAAAAAAACCCCGTAATCTCCTTTAAGTTAGTTTTCGAAAATTAATGATTACGATCTTTTTCATTACTTTTTTAGATAAGCATTCGGGCCAATATTCATGTTTATAATTCAAAGGATTAAGATTTCTCATATAAACTGAGTAAAATAATCGATTGCTTAGGCATTATTTATAAGTATCCATTTTTGCAATAAAATCCTCCCCCTTCCACCCTGTCAGGGGTTGATTTAAAAAAACCTTGAAATGCATACCTACTTAATTCTTTACATTCTATTTTAGGTATTAGTACAGAGTTTCAAGTTAATCCGACAGTTTGTTATGATTCTTTCGTACAAACTTCCAACACCTAAACCGTTTGAGGGATAATTTTGAAAAGCTAATAATTACGTACTATATTATTTACTTACGTTAGTATTCGTACCAAGTTTCAAGTTTATTAACTCAAGAAATAAGAATGTTCAAACAAACAAAATCCCCCCTAAAGGTTGAATTTCCAAAAACCCCTTATTAGTGCTCCCCTACGTTATAAAAGGAAGCTTGTGCAAAATTCCAAGTTCCTAGTCCAAGGAGTATCGGCTGTGTGCTGATAGCCAGTCAATCAGTCAGGCACTTTATTTCTTTACTATCTTTTTATATTAATTTATTCAGAATTAAAATCAATTAGAAAAGGTTACGGCTAGATTCCAAAAATGCTCTAAGTATTATGAAACGTTTGGGTTTTGGAATCTAGACATAACTGAGCTTCAGCTTTTCTGCATAAGCAGACAAAATAATATCAAGTCGTTTCGTATTTCTGTAAGACTGGTCAAAACAAAACCGAACGTATCCGAGCAAGGTACTTAAATTTTCGAGCACGCTCTTGCATTCTTCATTCTCTAACATCACGCCAGTAATCCCTGAAGGTTTAAGCTGAGGTGTACCTATAGTACACCCACATTAATGTGTAAGTCCCATGTAATAGGGGGCGAGCCTATTGCCATCAACCGGGCACAAATCCAGACGCCGCGCCGGCCTGCTACCGAGTAATTCCTGATAGAAAAACCTGGGGGCCTAGACAAAATCCTTTTTCTGTAAGCGTTAACGCCAACGGAAAAATCAAATTGTATGGAGTTGACATTTGCTTACCACGTGACATTACGTATCTTTCCCGCAGGTAATGTCATTGCCATACATTTTGACGTTAGCGTCTGGCGTTAACGCTATCAGAAAAGATTTTGTCTAGGCCTACTGGGAATCGAACCCAGGACCTCATGCTTAGCAGTAGCACTAGTGACCACTAGACCAGCAAGGCAGCATCTGTTTTTTTGTTTTATTGTGTTATGTATGATTCTATACTCATCACGTCTGTGAAGTTTACACAAAAAAGTATTCTTTTAAACTGATTTTTCGAGTTAAAAAGAAATATCAGTTTAAAAGAATAGTTTTTTTGATGAGTATAGAATCATACATAACATAATAACACAAAAGGAAACAGATTTTCTTAACATAGACTTCTAATAATAACACTGTCAGCGGTCGTTGACCTCAAAAAAACAAAATCTTTTTCATTTTTATTCTATTTTTTTTAGACGTCGATACCCATCACGACTGCAGTTTCGCTAGATATTTATTTTTTAAACTTGCCCCATACTAGGAATTCCCCCTGTATTATGGGTGCGTTTACAGACATTTAAACTCACATACACAAACAGCCAGACCCTGAACAACTACTTGTAGGTCATAGAAATATTTGTTCAGTGCGGGAATCGAACCCGCGACTCGCAGCGCAGCAGTCAATCGATTAACCACTGCGCCAACCGTGCCGACGAATTTAATTTAACCCTGTGTATGCTAGTCGCGCGATGCAGGGTTTTGCGTGACGTCAGAGTAATGCTTAGTTCGCATGTGGCGCTGTAGATATGATAGCCGGCGCCACGATACTTTAGGAAAAAGAATGAAATAAAACAACTGATAACTGGGTACTTGTATATTAGTTCCATTATAAAATAGCTAATCAACGATACAAGCAATAAATAACAAATTCCACAACACTATTCACTTGAATCACATTATTTACAATATTATGAGAATTCTTCACATACCTAACGCTCTTTAACTTTTTAAATTTTTTTCCCGCCAATTCCCGGTAACCAAGGAAGTTCGATACTCATTATATTGTCAAACTTGTGGTTAGAACAGGTTTTTTTTTTTTATCAACAACTTATTACTTGCATTTGTGAAATGGTTTTTTTTTTAAACTGTGGTATTATAATTAAGTTTTTAGTATTCATTGAAAAAATAAATAAAAGTCACGTTTCATGGTAACATTCTTCTATAAAAATATGCTTGGTGTTGCCATGTATAGAAAATTCATTGTATTTTTACATTAAAACCAGCCATTTTACAAATGCAAGTTACCTATTTATAATGCGTGCAAAAATTTGTATTTTTCAACTATAAGAATCGTTCATGTTATACTATTGTTATTTTCCATTTATATGACTAATTTACAAAAAAAATAAAAACTGCATGGATAAAATCTATCATACGCTATAAATTACGCTATGAATGCCAAAAATGTTAATTTAGGAATGTCTAGGGTTGAAACAAACGTTAATCTACTATTAATAGATATTTACGAACTCAAGAAACACTCACTTTACGGGCAATCAGATTTTTAACATCCCTAGCGGTAGTTTTTAAAGTTCACGAATTCAAAGTCATTTTTAACAAAATGTTAATAATGTCAGAAGTTCATAACTGTGCCAGTTTTTATAATTTTTTTTATTCAAATATCATTAATATGTCGAAACCATTTGTTAATATTGTTGTGTGTGTGTGTGTTGCCATTATTAATATTTTGTAAAAATGACCCTATACATAAAAGGGTACATTTTAAGATGCAAAACAGGATTTGAACACTATAAAAAACAAACTCTTATAGAATTTCCTTACGTCATCGAATTGTAACGAAATATTGTTAATAATATGACGTCACAATTATGACTGACAATTGACGTTTAACAACTTTTAATATAAATGCAACCATCATCTTTGATTTTGAAACGCAAATTAGTATTTTGACTAGAAAAAAAGCATTTTGAGTATACGCTTCTGTAGAGAGAAGTCGGCACTTCGAATTTAGCGGTATTAAGTTAGTAGAATTAATTAAGGTGGTAATATTTAGCGCCAAGACTCGTGACTGTCGCGGTCATAAAATGTGTGAGCAGGACGGTGTATGATTAGTGTTTGGTCTCGTTTCATCTCACTCTCATTGATTCGTAGAACTTTGACAGTCGTTACGGGTAGATAGAAAGCCCAAAAGTCTGACAACCAGTCTTACCAAGGGGTATCGTGTTACCCGGTAACTGAATTGTGGACGTCAGATAGGCATTCGCTCCATATAAAATCCTGGTACTCAGCTGCATCCGGTTAGACTGGGAGCTGACTCCAAGATAATTGGGAAAAGACTAGGCAGATTGTTTTACCTCACTCTCAATTTTTATGACCGCTGTTGCGAGGAATGTTGGCGCTTGGTCGCGGTCAACGTTAATTATAAAATCATAGTTAGAGTAACATTTATTTCTTTAACAACAAAAAGCTGACAGCCTCGACTAAATGACCGCTATACCCAAAGTTCCGACAAAAGAATAATTTGTTAGTACGTTTAATAAATAAATGGAATTGTTGGTACAAGGAACACATTAATTTTAACAAAAGAAATTTACAGTTAAAGAAAAGCCCTTACTAAGTAACAGAAAGAAAAAAAAATATATATATGTATATATATATCTTAAAAAAAATTACAAATAATGTTTTTAAAAAGACGGCGAAAAATGTGTAAAATATTATCTTTTAGTAACAGTCAAAAATATCTGAGATTTTAAGACCTGCATAGTCAATTTTCCGTTTAAAAAAAATTGGTACGAGGTTATCAGATATTTCTGTGCAAAATACGCAGTTTCTTGACTAAGGCTTTGTTGTAAATAAGGCAATTTATTTTATTAAGATACCTCCTACCTTTGTGAGGTTCACGGGCCGAATGCAAAAAATCACTCGTTACGCTATTCAAGTTACGAATGTTCGGCGTGCACGTTTGCTATACACGAACATTCGGCGCCATTTTTTATAGACCTTTGACATTCATTGCCCATACATCACGCAGTACGGACGTATCTTAGGACTTATATAGTAATGCTTTTTTTTGTTCTTAAACGTGTGGAAGTTGGAAGGCATTATTGCCACAGACGTAATTAAATTAAGTTATGGGTGCATTATAAATAAAATTGATTTTATTATGGAAGTGTGAACTTTTTCGTACAAAACAGAATTTAATTTTCTGATATTACTTGCAAGTGCACATTGATGAAGAAACGATTCTTAATTTGGCACACTGTCCCTGTTTCATGAAATGTATAATAGTGTTGATCGACAACTATTTATTTCTGGCAGATAACACTTAAAAAAAACTGTAACTCCATGAAAAATTTGCACCCATAAGGAACCTAAGTACGTCCCTGGTTGGTTGTTAGTAAAATAAGTTAATCTACGCCTACTTAAATTAAGTACCAGCCAACATTAACGCAATAAATAATGTCTGGTTAACTCTATGAAGATTCGAGTACTTAAATGATATTATAAATTATTTAATTCATCCATTAAGTCGGGTGAATACATCCGGAATTTCATTTTGGAACTTTTCATCGCGTCGACTCAACCACATTTCGGAATCAACCTAGAGCTTTTCATCGCTGTCAAATTCATAATAAGATTCTCTTACGGAACTTTTCATCGAGCTCAAATTCATCTGAAAAACTGTTCCGGAAATTAAGAAACATTCCGGAATTCCGAAATCAAAAATATACTTGATGTAGTAAAATACAGAACAAACATTTGGACAGTTACAGATTTTTTCGGAAACTTTCAAGATGTTTTCAACCGACTTAATACTAGAAAGATGTCTTAGAACATAACTTCTAATAAACAGATATAGTGGCTCATGCTGTAATTTAAGCTTATTCCAACTTGCTAACTGGCTAATAATGTAACAATGGCAGGAGCTATTCTCATAGTACAGTATTTTTATCTCACGAAGCGACGCGCGCTTTACTTGTGGTAACCAAGAGTACCAACACGCTGTGGATGTGTGTGTGAAGACGAGTAGCGGCAGCACACACACACACACACCTCCGACTTCGCCATTGTCTCGGACGGTACCGAGAGCTCCTGCGCTCACACACATTCACAGCATTCGTCGCTTCGTGAGATAAAAATACTATACGTGCCGATAAGTAAGAACAAAAAAAGATTCATTATTTCTTCAAGTATTTTTTTCATGAATATTTATTGTTATGTGAGCAAGTCTATCTATTAGGAGATTATTCTAAACGTCTTTCTTATAATAGTAATAGCACAATATATATTTATTTATTCATAAAGAAACAATCAATTGATGTTAATTTTCTGCCGAATTCATTGTTCAGTGTTTTTTGTCATTTAAACTGACAATGATAAAATAGTAATTTATATAAATATTATTTATTTATATTACTAATTTATCATTGTCAGTTTAATTTATGGGATTCAAAATTTCATGACAAGTAAAATTTTATGATGCATTATTATTTAGTCACGCCGCAAAAAATTAACATAATATTTTTATAATAAGAAAAACATGTCAACATTACTCAAACCCTCTTACACCACAAATAACTAAATGCTTTTAACGCTAAACGTATTTATTATGTTTACCAAATATTAGGTACTTACATAATATAACTTCACGCCTGTAATCTCGAATGGGATAAACAGAGGTGTACATATAGTACATCCACATTTCGCCAGTTATGTTTTTTAAGTCCCATGTAATAGGGGGCGAGTCTATTGCCATCAAAGGGCCACAAATCCAGTCTCCGGGCTGCTACTGAGAAATTCCTGATGGAAACACCCAATAACACTTTGCCCGGCCTGGGAATCGAAGCCAGGACCTCATGGTCAGCTGTAGGGCTTGCGACCACTAGACAAATATGTTTAGCGCTAAACGCATTTAGTGATTTGTGGTGCACGTGGTCCTTAAAGGTGTGTTTCAAAATATCCAATAGGGACCATTGTCCATTACGCAAAACTCAGCGTAGGGGGCGACACTAGCACAAACCATAAACAAACCGCCACGATGCATCATGTCATATTTATTAGTGACAAATAATTAATGAAAACGTGTTCAATTATAATAGTTTTATTATTATTCATATATTAAAATACCTGTACTGTGATATTATGGCATCCTACGGACATTAAAAGTGGATGATCTAAAAAGAGGTTTACCGTTTGTGCTAGTGCTGCACTCTGGCGGCAGAACATTGCAGTAATACTCCCTGTAAGCTAAGTTACAAAGTGGTAAAAACAAAAATTGATTGTTTCTTTTAACAATTACTTTTCCATTATCATAACACGACACATCCTCAACATTAAAATACGCGTTCTCTATTTATACTACGAAACGCCTAAACCAATAATGACGCAACTAGAATGAAACTACAGATGGTATCTAAACATTCTATAATGGATCTATCAATGGGGGGCAGTTCGAATTCTATGGGTTTTTTTTTGCAACGAAGTTTCTTATCGCACATTATATTCTACACTCTCGGCGAATGAGACCTAGACCGAAAAAGCATGCGCGTTCAGCACCGTACACGTGATAGAAATATAACTTCCTAAAAAAGAAAAAATAAGAGAGATTAAGTGTGAGAGACAGAGAAGGTTATATCTTTCTACTCTCTCATGTAACGAAATGTGCCAAAACGTGACCCGTCCTTGAAATTTCACTCTCAATTCTCGTCTAGTTATCGGATCGCCTCCTAAGAAATTTCACTTCAATAAGCGTAACATTTTGACCGTCACAATATGTGTGTCTGTGTGTTTGTAAGCGTATGTCCATTTAGAGGTATATTGCTGACTGTTTTTTTTATTGAAGTGAAATCTTCTTTAGCCCTGTTGTGATTTGTTTCATTTTCTCAAACGTTGTTATTTTATTTCATTGTGTATTTAATTTAATAAATAATATACAGCAAAAGAAACTTCGTCCCAACCGAGTGTCCCACGACACCTCTCGACTTTTTCTTCATATAAATCTATGTATTGATCGAAATAAAATGAATAATAATTTATTAGTTACCAAGGCACGTAAATTGTTATTTTAAACTTATTATATTTTTGTTTGTAAAAAGCTTATTTTCTTGTATTCGTTGGAGATATTGGGACGGATGACCGAACGATTATTTAGATAACTATTGGAAGATCAAATATTAATTGTATAAATAGTAATAATATTATGGAAGTCAGATGGCAGTCGGTAATAATGTGTTTTCTCAATACCTTGATGTTTAGAGGTATTAAAAGGAAACGCGGTCATGTAGCCGTGGTCGGTGGTGTTCATTCCATACTAACGTATTCCTCTGTTTTCTCTCTGGTTAATGATACTACTACAAATATTTTTTTAAGGACCACGTGACTGCGTTTTCTCTTAAGAAAGTAGTTAGAAACGCAATTTACAACATGTAGTAATTTTTGTATTTCACATGAGGTACTTAAAAAATAAAATACATTTAAGTAATACATAACATTGAATAAAATATATTTTTATAGAATCTATAAAACTTCATATAATCAGAATTATTTTGTACTAGGTTTCACATTATCGAGAAAACAGTTCATTTTCATATAATTGAAATAATTAAACGATGTTATAATCTGTTGCTTTCTCTCTTCGAAGATAACAAAAAGCAATAAAAAGAGTTTATAAAGGGTCAAATAAAATGAACCAGCAAAACTTCACAGACATTATCCGTCATTACCAAAAAATATCTAATTTTAGCCCCAGCCCAAATCTACATACAGGCCTGTTTTGAATCTAAAATATCAAAAAATGAAAAGTTTAAATTATTAATTATTGAAATATTTTATAATTATTATTTTATAATTATTAATTATTATTTTATAATTATTATTAAATAGTTTTTTTATTGAAATCAACCTTCAAGCCTGTTTTTGTATTTCAAACTTTATTTCGATTAAGTAAAGTTTATACGTACGTACGTTTTTAAGTTTTTTTTAACTGACGACTTAGTAGACTTAGTTGTCAGTTTTGTAAAAATAACTGTATTTCGATTACTGTTTGCTGCTGGGGAGTTTGTTGCGCCACTTCTTCTCCCCAGCTAAAGCACTAGGAAGTGGTGAAGGGCGGGCGTTTTGGGGGACTGTCTAATGTAATTTTGACGTTGAAAAGTGCTGATTCTTAGCCTAATTGAAATAAATGACTTTTGATTTTGATATTTTAGATTTTATTAGTTTCTTATTTTGTAAAATGGCTCGATGGTTGAAACCATGTCGTAAGAAAAATCTTGGTTTGTAAGTAGATAGAATGGGTTTCATGTCTGTGGAGTTTCGCTAGTTAATTTAATTTGGCATGTATTACATTTAATCGAATCTCTAATAATTCCAAGTATGCGCTCCAAAATCTATTATTGAACACTCGAATATAATGATTGCGTCTCTTTTTGTGAATCTCAAATAATTCCTTTTTTTGGGGTCCTAAAAATATTTACTTTTAGGACCCCAAAATAGTAACTGCAGCTGTGAGAAAGGGCCAGAAAGTTAAAAAAAAGAGGCCTAATTATTTAAAAAAAAGTGTCCGTCACTAGAAAGCCAAAATTGTTTTAGAGGATCAATTAAATATGTTCTATTTAAATGAACACTTATGTATAAATCAAGTTTTCAGGAATAAATAGGATTAAATTCTTGTCATCCGTCCCAATAATTATAGAGTTTATACACAACACCAAAAAATGACAATATGTTAACAAATTTATTGTCAGTCGTCAAACCAAGGACCGATCGAGATCGAAAGCTACCGTCTCAATCGAGAAAACGAGATGTTTTGTATAAAATCATCTAATTTATATTTTATGCCCGGGCTCGTGGCTAAGTAACAGTCGCACGGATAGATCGATCAAGGTTAAGTTAAGCTTGTCGCGGGCGCTCCATGGATGGGTGACCATCCATTTCTCACCGTGCCACGAAAAGTACGTTAAGCCGTCAGTCCTGGCTGACATTCGTATATTTTTGAGTCAGGAGCCTGAAAATCTGACAACCAGTCGTACGTTCAAGGGGTGTCGTGCCACCCAGTAATGGGTTGTGAAAGCACATAGGCAGTCGCTCCATTTAAAATACTGGTGTTCAGTTGAATCCGGTTAGACTGGAAGCTGACCCCAGCAAGGTGTGGAAAAGGCTAGGCAGATGATGTGAGATATTTGATTAGATTTAATATGAGTTAGAGATAAGACTTTATCTCGTTTGCTAGATCGAGACTTCGATATAAACATAATGAATAAATAATTAAATAAAAATGTATACCCATTCCGCCACAGATTTGATAGTTACAATGGTGTATTTGACAGGAAAAATATTATTTTTATGTTCAAGGCATTAAAGTTTAAAATCGAACAATTCTTGTCTTTTTATTTTATCCCTAATTCTAGAAAAAAAAAAAAAAAATGCTTTTCCTACGAAATTCCGATTATGAGTTAGAACTATCTTACTTTTCAAATTACAATTAATTTTTGGTGCCTTCTAGAATCGGTGCATTCGTTTTGAATAAGTGAACATCAAATGAACACACACACACTAACAACCAATGATATAATTTTAACCGTTGAAATGCGAGGTTTTCGTCCCAACGATGCATTAATATATTTTGAAATATATTCAGTCTGACTACCAAAAAATAGAAACTATATTCGAGCCAAAAACTCGAAGCACAAGCAAGCATAAAGCTGCACCATTATCGATAAAAAAATTACAATGACATCACTAATATAAACTTATCGATAAAAGCACTGCGCTTCACTACATATTTCTTTGAGACATATAGATGAAAGGAAGAGAATAATATGCGTTATCTCGCTCACACATTGTATTACGAATTTTTAGCTCAACTATAGTTGGTTAACATTCCTATTTTTCTAATCCAAATCAAACCGTAATAACAACCAACGCACAACCACTCAAAATTAAACTCTAACACCTCGACATTAGATCTAAATTCCTGTAAAACACACCACACTAATGTTACCTCGCGCACCGCCGGTAAGGTCCGTATATAACAATGTTTTAAATTGACAATGTCACTCAGTCTTCTTTTTTTTCTTGATGGGATTTCGGCGACCCTTCCACTGAAGGGGGCCGATCCGATTCGCCTTCGCCTTCTTCGGAAACTAGAAAGAGATAGAGATAGTTTTACGTCTAAAGCTGTAATCCTTAAACAGACGGTATGCATTTGAACTGCACACCACGCTGTAAAATTGCATTTTGAATGCAGTTGTATATTTGTGTATTGCAGTTGACATAACTAGTTAAGTACTTGGAGGTTTTAAGAAGGAGTGTACCAAAAATAGAAAAAAAAATGCTTGTGGTCCTTAGTTGAAATTCAGCAGATTTATTTAAAACTATACAGTTTTCTTTAAAACTGAACGATGACAAGTCCTTTGAACACAGCCCTAGTTTTAATATCGTTTTCTTTTGCAAACTGATTTGTTGTAAGTGTTTAATGGAAATGGCTTTTACTGTCCTTCGATTTTGGACCATTATGCACACAATGCCAAAAGAACATTTATTCCAATTTCATACGATGAGTTTGGACTACAGTTTACTTCTTGAGATAGTGAGAAATATTGGTAAAAAAAGATACTTAGAAATTCAAAAAGGTCTGCAAAAATTCAGCATTTCGTCTCTCATACAAAGATCAGATCAATATTATACTGAGCTAATGAGGGCTTTCGCGCTTGAGTTCGCCGCTAGAGGCGCTAGTGTAGAGTAAGGTCTCTAGACATCAAAATATGTACTGAACGTTCACTGTTTGCGGGATTTTTGTCACGGATTTTAACGAATGATTCATAATAGCTGTAATGTATGTGCCATTCTTGATTAATTATGGCTTAAGATTTAAGTAAAAAGTTAGGATCTAATTTGGTAGTACTTGAAGGAAGAATAAGATTTGTCTGCTTCATACTTGCCAATTTTGAGAACATTATAATCTAAATATTCATTTGAAGATTTAAAATGTAATAAAATAAACATACTATGAATATAAGGGTACTTAAACATATCCAAAACATCAAATAAAAGTACTGCAACAGGACCTTACTCGATAGTGGCGCCAACTGGTGAGCACAAAAACGGTGGCCCCCATTACTCACCAACCCGCAGTGGGCCCGCGTGGTGGATTATGGCCCACTCTCTCCCACAGTGAGGAAGGCTGTGTCCCAGCAGTGGGAACATTATAGGCTGATAATGCAATTATTGATTTCTTTTTTATTATTAAATAGTTATAAAGAACTAAACATACCTTCCTTCATGACTGCATCTCCTGGATTCTTATCATCATCGCTGTCACTCGCAGAGCTGGGCACGGAAGAGTCTTCTCCGCTTCCTGCAGATACACAACCTAAGGGTCATGGAGGGGGTTATTGAGGAAATAGTGTTAGATATGGTAACATGTGTTTGACTATACTAGAAAAAAAAACTATTCTGAGTTCTGACTACTAATCTGTACTGTCTTTTCAATACTCAATACTTTATTGCATTCCATAATGTGTACATAATAACAGTTGGTATGTAAAAACATCGAATCAATTATGGACCCTGTCGGGCACAGCAAAGTTAATTTTTAATAGGAGAGAGGATGAAGGCGCTTTTTGATAAGAAAAAATAAAATAAAATATATTTATACATTAAGTTAAAATAGTATCATTTGCTTTTCTGGTATTAATATTTTAATATACTAATATGTATGCTGTGTATGTATGTGTTTATTTTTATTTTTTTCAACTACTTATAGAGCTACATTCTTTTCGGTGTAGCACCTTCTGGTTCATTCCATTGAAGGTTAGCTTCTTAACCCACATATACAGGGTGTTAAAAACCCATCACAGCCATCAACTACGCATTCTGTACATCAAACTAAGTATCATTGAGTCAAAATTATTACTGGGAAACGATTTATATTTTTGGAATGGAAATTCGCTGATTACGGTAGCGCTCAACGTAACGCACCCAAAACATTGTGCTTATGGGTGCATGCAACGGTATAGGGGTCGTGGGGGTATTTCAAGTGAAGTTATAACGTTGAAATTTTGACCTTTAGTATCTCCGTGACCAGAAGGTTTTCAACGTATGGTCCAGTACAAAAAAAATATCACAATGACGGGAAGATCAAGTAACTCTCGGCGTGACTCAAGGCTTCGTTAAGCGTCTGTTTACATCCGTCATATCCCGATCAAGAGAAAGCAACCGCTCACCAATTAAGGTTAGGTATTTATCGTTGCCATAACAACAAACAAACTTAACAGCAAGTTGGCATTTCCGTAGCAGCCATAATGCACTTTTTATTATCATTACACCAGCATGAATTCACATTTTATTCTCCTTTATAAGTACGGAACCCTAAAACGTATAACTTACATAGGAGGTCTATATAAGTTATACGTTTTAGGGTTCCGTACCCAAAGGGTGCCAACGGGACCCTATTACTAAGGCTCCGCTGTCCGTCCGTCTGTCACAGGGCTGTATCTTCTGAACAGTAATGGGTAGACATTTGAAATTTTCACAGAATGTGAACTACTATGGCAGCTATTACAACAAGTAATAAAAATAAAATTAAGTGAAAAATTAAATGGGGTCCGGTCTCTATCAAGAAACGTATGTTTTTTAAATAAGGTATATAAAAATTTAAAAATAATCCCTCATGGGAAGAAGGCGTGAGTTTATGTATGTATGTATGTATATAAAAGAAATGTAGTTTTATAATATACAGGGTGGCAGGGACATCGACGCCCAAACTGTATCAAGGTTACAATTTGCGCGTCGATGTCCCTGCCACCCTTTTGATTGTACGGTATTACGGAACCCGTGTGCGAGTCCGACTCGCACTTGGCCGCTTTTTAATTTTATTTTTGTGGTGTGCAGTAAAGAAGTATTTATCTGATCTTACCCAGCTGGTTAGTGGGCCACCTAGAATCCAAGGATCCACCTTCTCGGTTGAAGAGTACTTTATTTACTCCTGCACGAATGCATATATTGCATAAATTATACATATTGCTACAAATTACATTATTTATTTAATACTTCAAGTACACAAATATACAGAGTTGGACTTATTGCCATAGGCCGGCCCTGGTTCAGGCCATGGTACGGAGCGAGAGGGAATGGGAAGCCGTCACATCCTTCTGCGAAGCAGTAATGCTCGCGAAGGAGGAGGCGGAGCGCGAGAGGGAGAGGCAATCACTGCGCCCTCGCACCCCTAGTCGCCGCAGGAGGAGACACCCTGGGCGTCGGGAGTCGATTGCCGACTTCCGGCCACCGTAGGCGCGGGCTTGCGGACGGCGAGCAATGGGCAGCTCGCCGTCCGGTAAGGACCAGGCCCGGGTCGACGGCGCGTTGTGTTCCACGCGCGCCTCAAAGAGATGTCAGCACAATTGACGGGGTCCGATAGGACCGATGCCTGCCGGGGCTGCGGATTGTTCGAAAGAGTTACCGTGGCCCTGGCGCACAGGCAACTGAAGGAACAGGGGTGGGTTTTAGTCAGTAAGAGTCTGACACGCCCTTCCGCTCCGCCCAGAGCGGGAGAGGTCATGTGATGATTTCCCAATCAAAAAAAAAAAAAAAAGGCATTACATTTGAGAAATTGCAACTTCTGCAGCATGGCACAGCATCATTCTGAATGGAAGCCTTCTTGTCACAGTCATGACGTGCAGCTGTCGACTATTTATGTTTTGTGCTCGTGATTATTAGATCTATTTTGTTTGTTTTTATTTTACATTGTTACCAGAGCTAATTATATTTTTTGTATGCACGTGTTTTCGTGAAAAATAAACCTATTTTTCTTTCTTTCTTTTCTTTCTTTCTAATTGTATCCCGAGTGTAATTAATTATCTTTCTTGTAAAATGTACGCGACATGGCAGTACAAAGTAAACCTACCTAATATTGTATCATTTGACACTGCCTTTGCATTATATTTAATTCTTTTTACCTATTGTGGTATAGTAATTTTATTCTAGGTGCATCGTCTTCACATATGATTACATAATTAATGTGAACTTACATAATATTGTAAAATATTTTAAAAGAGTAACGGTGGAGTTTCTTGCCCATTCTTCTCCATACGAAACTACCTTTTGGAAGGGGCAACTAGAATCAATTCTATTTTATTGTAAATTTTGACGTTCAAAAGTGCCGTTTATGTGCCTATTTGAAATAAATGATTTGACTTTGACACACTACTGTAACTACACAATATTTTTACTAATAAAGCGTTCTACGATATCATGATATCGATATCGGATTTTCCTATGAAGACCATTTCAGACACCAATCTACATGGTCTTCACATGATCTGACCAAGATTATGTCTGGACTTTATAAGAGACTATGACTTCTGAGTTTGTTTAGGCCTTTCTTCTCAGAGTAGTCAGATAGGAAACGCAGACCTCATCTAGTTTTTAAAATACGATTGACGTGTAAAAGTGTTTGTTCAAACCTACTTACAGAAATAAAATCATTTATCATTTATCATGGTAAAGTCAGGGAAATTAATTGTTAAACAAATTGACCAATGTAGAATTTAATTTTTTACTTTTTGCTGTGACTGACGGAGACCGTAATGGTACCTCAACGACCTTGTAAAATCTTATAAACATTTTGGAACGCAAATAAAGATACGAATGAATATAAATTGTTCGTATATTCAAATCATAGCTGTCATTTTTTAAGGAGGAAGCGCCAGGTTGTCCGCGAAATTCAAAACTTCCTTAGGTTTTTGCTATTTGCAGATCAGTGTCAGGTTGTATGTTGAATAAAATATTATTCGCGACAGATTGGTATTTTATGAACTTAGAGGGTTGTATTGATGATTTTAATTATTATAATTCTGTAAATACATACTTGTTACGGTCGCGAATCATATTTTGTTCAACATACAACCTGACACTGACCGGCAAATTGCAAAAAACTTAAGAAAATTTATATTTCGCGGTCATCCTGGCGCTTCTCCCTTAACAGTTGCGTGAAATGACTATAACACGGCAAAATTACGTAGGGTGTCAATTTGCTTAACAATTAATTTCCCTGACTACACTTCAGTCAAATAAAATGAAAGGGGCAGAATGAAATGCGAGGATATTCCATGATCATTGACATGCTGTTGCTCCAAAAAAGTCTCCTACCATTACTATTGATATAAAAACTTACCTCGCATAGAATTCTGCAAAGCTGGCAAAGGTCTGGCGGCTAGCAGAGGTGCTGCCGGCCTCTGCTTGCGAGCTGGGTTGAAGCGGCCACAGTAAGCGCACACGTAAGATACGTAGTCGAATTCCTCTGCCATCGCCATACCTGGCAAAAAAAAAAAAAAAAATACAACAATCTCAAAGCATTTATTTCAATTAAACTATTTACGGGCATTTTTGAACCGTCAAAGAGTCGGTCAGTTAGTCAGAAAGTTAAAGCTAGTTGCCCATTCCAAAACGTACTTAGATCTCTATGGAGAAGAACGGGCAAAAAATCTCCAAGGACACTCTTTTTAAATCAAGATATTACTAAATCCTGTGTACATTATTCTTGTTGCTTCTATAAGTGAGAACAATGTAAAAGAAAATAATTAAGAAACAGTTCAACATATAAGATTTAAAATAAGCCGTGGCAGTTAAGAGATGACCAGTCCCAACTGACGGCGCCCGTTCACGAACATGCCGCGTGGATCAGCACCATCCAGCTCAACCATTTTGTAGGGAACCGAATGGTCCAACACGCGCCACCATCAGTGAGACATTTAAGTGACCATGAATCTTTCAGTACAACGCTGTGATAAATAAAATGGAAACACTACACTCGCCATCTTACCGATATCAGATTACATCGCGATTAACTTGCGCAGTGACAGTTATCTGCCAATGACAGCGAGAGACATACAACAATGTGTCCAGTAGGACGAGTCTACTCGTCTCTCCGATTCCCGCAGATCCATTCAGCAGCGCACACATCTTTTTGGTTTAATTAAAATGAATATTTTGTTGAAATATAATCAGTGCTACGTCCGATAATAGATCCTATGAATAGATCTATGAATCATATGAGTATGTTCGAGTCCCAAACGCATAAGTTTCTTTCAAAATGCGCCGAATAATTCCCATCTGCCTACCACTTTTCCAACTATGTCGGGGTCGGCTTCCAATCTAACCGGATGCAGCTGAATACCAGTATTTTACATAAAGCGACTGCCTATCTGACCTCCACAACCCAGAAGAATAATAATATTTGTTTTAGCTCTATATCAGGCTTACCCAATACAAACATATTTTTTTAAGAATTTAAATATCTATGTTAGTGCAAAAAAAACAAACAAACACAAATAATCACACAACTACAGGATGTTCCATGCCACACGGAAGGAATACACTTCAAATATTGGATTGGACAAAAGTCTTATATCTTTTGGATCATAATGTACATTTAACTTGTTATTAAATAAAAGTTGCTTAACAAAATGATGATTTTAATAAATTCCTTTAACGCTGAATGTATAATGTATGTATTTGTGGTATAAGCGAGCCTAATTATACAAAAAATCGGTTCACCTGGAAAAAGTTCTGGCATAAAACTAATTAAAAAAACGAGTTTAGAACCTCCTGTTTTTTAAGTCGGTTAAAAAGATATTTATCGCCGCATCTGGTTGGGCGACCAGTACCGTAACTGCCGCATATAGTGGTTTCCTTCGACCTTCACCAGGTCATCGGTGCACCTTCCTTGCGCTTTCCTGGCGCTTAGAACTCAATAACATAATATAACCGTTTTGGGTAGATTTACATACCATTATGAGAAGAGCACTCGGAACATATGAGCGCCATGCGATGATTGGGGCCGTCCTTCAGTAGAAAATCCACCACTTTATCCAAAGCTGAACGGTTCCTTTCCGGAAGCGGACGTGGAAGTTGGTCGGACTGGAAAATTTATCATGTTATTTTTGTCCCATCAAAAGCACACAGTTCATTCAATTTCGCTTCAGACAATGCCCCGATAAGATTGAACATCTCCTTCCACTTTCTGGGTATAATCGAAACCAACTTGGAGACTAATTTCCAGTTTATAAAAGCCTATTTAATTTTCAACTTACCATTAGTTGTTTTTTTTTTTGATCAATTAAATAACCACGACAGGAACAACAGATTTACTGACCACGCACCACAGTCCGGCGATCGAGAGAATGCGTTCCTGACACCCGTAACTTTCATACAAACGAATGCGTGTTTTGCGAATTTGATCTTTATTAGTTACTATATAGAATTGTTGCATTGACAGGTGTCAGGAACGCATTTTCTCGACGGCCGGACTGTAGATCAGCACTCTAATTACGTAACACACTATACAGGGTGGCCGGAACATTGACGTCCAAAAATTAAATTTAGGTCCCTCGTATCGTGGGGTATCCGAATCACCCCCATGTAAGTTCCGCGACTTTTCATAGTTTTCGAGTTACGAATTTTTTTTTACGAATTTACCAAACGTAATTTTTTCACTTTAGACCAACTTTTTCATAACTTTCATCACAGTTACGAAGCTGATTATTTTATGCATAAAAGTACTACTCACGAAGATTCGGTTGCAAAAAAAAAAACTCGACAAAGCCATGTACTTTTTTTTTAAATTTTTTTTAGATTGGTCAGGTCGATCATTCTCAAAAAATCAGAAAAAAATTCGTAACTCGAAAACTATGAAAAGTCGCGGAACATACATGGGGGTGATTCGGATACCCCACGATACGAGGGACCTAAATTTTATTTTTGGACGTCAATGTTCCGGCCACCCTGTATATCACAATCTGAATCATTTTGAAGCCTATTGCTAATCCATTGCTCTAAATGCTCGAAAAAATGTGTCTGCTCAACTACGTAAATAACGCAATGAATGTTGTTGAACTGTCAAAATGAAACCCATTCCTACTGTTAGTGTTACGCAATTACCCCGCAGACTTTCAGAAAGAGAGTATGTCAAAAAGATGAACTTTTCGCCGTCAACAGCACATCCAGAGTAATAATTTGACATTAACAATGCCGTTATGTCGTAGCAGTAAGAACGGTTTTAGTCCATTTTTTGTAGTTCAAGTATTACCTCTGACGTGCGGTTCACTAGACTTACTTTCAGTTTAAACACTGTTGTTATTAATGAGAGTGGACGTCGCTGTCGATAACACCGTCCATTTGGCGGAATTTTTAGGCTAACAGGATATGATATAACGAGTGTAAAAAGACACATAACGAAGCCGAGAGTCACTTGTACTCCCCGTCATTGCATTCATTTGTATTTGTATTAGACTGTAGCGGCATCTACAACGCCACATGCGAGCTACGTGTCAGACTGACGTCACGCAAAATCCTGCATCGCGCAAGCAGAGTTTACCGCGCAACTAGCATATATACAACATCCCAACATCAATCGTCGGGCAGTTGCCCACCAGACACGACACCCGTCTGGTCGGAGGATCCTCCCTTTTCTATGGAGGTTTGAGTGAACTTTACAACCTGTTCCTCATACCTCTATAAGACCATACCTGGGAACCTTCTGGTTACGGAAATATTGAAGGTCAAAATTCAAACTTTTACGAAAACAAGTCTTTAATGTTGTAACACAACTTTAAATACCCCCACGAACCCTGTACCGTTGCATGCACCCATAAGCACAATGTTTTGCGTGCGTTACATTGCGGACTACCGCAAACAGCAAATTTTCACACCAAAAATAAAAGTCGTTTCCCAGCAATAATTTTTGTGCTATGTTACTTAGTTTGATGTACAGAATGCGCAGTTGACGACTATGTGATGGGTCTTTTTACTCCCTTTATTATGTAGAAGACGAGGACTCACCCTAAGCCGGGCCCCCCTGTAGCCGCTGGTTGGTGAGTTGACGACGGGCACCAGCATCCTGTTGTTGTTGATAGGAGTTGACGTCATTGCCAGTTGTCTCTGACGGAGTTGGCCTGGAGTTGCTAATGGTATGTTCGTGAATATTTTTTATTATTTTACTATCATGCTGTATTACATTTTTTTATATAAATATATAAAGTTGTTTTTAGAAGAGGCGGCTGATTAGAGAACGTCTGACGCCAGCTAGTTGACAGAAATAATATAAATTCTTTTCTTTTTTCGTTGGTATTCCGTAAGTAATATTTTAGGACTGGGAACTGATACACACAAAACCTGCCTCTATGGTTTTATTGCTCTATTCATGCTAAATTGAAACCAAAATTCTGGATTCAGGTATTTGCAGGGTGAGATAAAATTATTCACTCTGGAAGCATGCCATTGCCTTAGGGTTTCTACGGAGATCAGGCAGTTCTACATAAAACAACAAACTACTATAAAGGAGAAAGAAACAGCCCTTTAGTTGAGATTTGTGTGAAATTGTGCTCTCGTAGATGAGGTGGTATACTATCTTCTAATACAGCCCGATGCAAACTTTATGGCGGCTCGGAACATGAGGCAAGTCACTGCGCAGTAACAAATACACGTGTAGGTGGGGGTGACGGGTGCGGTACTGCGCGTGCGCAGCGAGCAGCGCACTTCTGAGCCGCTATAAAATTAGACGCTTACCCCTAAATAGAGTAAATAAATATCGTGCAAGTTGAAAAATGAAGCTTTTTAGTCATAACGTTTCCAGAGGCATCTAAATTCTATAGTTATCTAGTTGTGCAGAACTATAACAATCTGGTTGCTTAAAAGTCAAGATAGGACTGTGCTAGGCAAGTATAGTCACGAGCATAAATATAATACTATGGACTTATGCGGTTTTTATGCTGCCAAAGTGATGTCAGATATTTGTATCACAACATTCTTCTGTATTTAACTGAGTAGGCAGATATTTATGACGCGAGACCATGTCCGTTAATATTGCACTGACACATATTTTTGCAGCTTTTTTGATGCAGCATCCTATATTTTGACGTCGCTTGTCTCCCCAGATAGTTTTGGTATTCCTTCGATGTCACATATTTGTGCTGCCACTTGTAAATGCCTTCCACAAATGATCACATATATTTGCCGATATATGGATGAATCATAAAATCTGATATTATTGCCGGGCTGTCCATAGCAATATATTTAAACTCGTGGCTGTACCTACCCCAGTGACTTTGATAAATACCTGATAAGGTATTAAGTAGGCCGGAATCGACAAAATACGATTGGCTCGTAGATCTAAGGTTTTACGTTTTACTGGTGGTTTTAAAGAAATTAAGACATTAATTAACAAATGTTGTTTTCTGTCACCTCAAATATTGACTTTAATATTGCTTGTTATTGAGGAAAGACAGATATTTTTGCTTATCTACGAAAACAGGTTTCAAGGCTGATTTAGACATAATTTATAAGCATGGTAATATAGCTAGTCAATTCAGTTGTCCAAAATTTTAACTGCCTCCTCCGAACTACTTAAAACTACACTTGAATTCAGAATTTTTGAAAATTTACATAATTTGGAACTTAGTCAAGTTACTACTTTAGCTGTATGTAGTCTAAATAGATTTTTGAGTGATCAATTGCAACAAAAAGGTCGTAATTTTTTATGTTATAATGAAATTTGAACTTTGTCATGTACGAAATAGAGTTAGCGTTTCTAAAACTTATATTCATTAACAGACAACACACAGTCTAAGCGCTTAGAAGGTTGCAATTTTGCACAAGAGTTCCTTCTACAGGAGCTCCGCTTTTCGCAACTCACGCGCTACGCTGCGTGGTGCGTGGCAGTGTGTTAATCGCCTAAGGAAGGATTTTTTAAAATTCATCCCTTAAAGGGGTTGATGAATGGGGGATAAAAGTTTGTATAGAAATTCCTTATTTATGTCTATGGGAAATCCCATGTGGCACTCGATTTGTTTCTTAATAATTATCTAAGATTCTGAATTCAAGTTGAGACTATTGTTCTAAAGTAAGACCAACGAGCCGAGATAAAGAATGTAAATAAACTTTCAGGGGTTCATAACATTTTTATTTAAAGAATTTTTTTTTTTCAAACAACCACTCACAATAACAGTAAAAATCAACAAAAAAAAAACTAACAATAACGGATTAATAACAACAAAAACTAAACAAATACGGAAACGAAAAAATTCGTATCACTTCGAACGCAATCCAAACAGGTTGATAGCTGCTGTACCGACCGGTTTCCAGGCACTGCATTCTCGACAAATATAACGACAAAAATCGGTTGTTAAGTCTAATCGATGTCAAATTTCTTTAATAGATTTTCAACCTTATGCTTTCGAAATAAAGTTTAAAATCTATGGAAGGAATTTGACAACGATACGACTTAGCGACCGATTTTTATCGCTGTCTATGTCGAGACTGCCGGCCCTGCTGACGTCTTTATTGCATGCGAGAGATAAGGACAGAGATAATAATCGCTCGATATCGTAATGTAACTCAGTAAAAGTCAGTTTACGTATTTTATCTCGTCTCGTTGGCCTTACTTTACTACCCTCCAAAAACCTCTAAAGTCGGATTATTTACAAAGGATTTTCTACCTGGGACCGGCGAGCTAGGGGTATTACCGGGGACGTTGGTCGACGGTACGAACGGCTTCAGTGCTTTTGATTGCTCGTCCGGGCTTCCATATTTGTCCAGGATCTCTTTTGCAACCTGCGATGGATCAATTTATAGAAGTTTTCTCGTTAAATTTGCTACAATGTTCTCAAAAAATTCTGCACGATAATGTCTGATTTTAATTGGTAACGATAAGAAGTATGAAAACTCTTGTTATCACTTAAGTGTAATCTTAAGTAAGATGAAGTGATACCAATCTTGTTATTTCGGTCATGGTACTTGAAATATAGGCTTAGTTTTTAAACTAGGAAAAAGCCTTTGGTCGATGTATACAAGGATGCCCTTCTAAAATGTCGTGTCCCCAGTTTTCGGCATAAATAACTATTTTTCTTTTAAAAGGAGTTTTATCCTAAAACATATTCCTCCAGCAGGCGTAGCATGAACACTTCTATATCTACTCTACGAAGAGAAGACAAATCACTTTCTTAAAAAAAAATACATTATTTTCTTGAATTTTGACATCGCGCCGTAGAAATCTTTCTACAACCTGTCATTCATTTTGTCTTCCGTTTCTGCTGTTTCAATAGTGACCATGCTACGTATGCAGGATTAGATTGCGTTTATTACTACAAATCTCACATTTGACAAACACCTAAGCTCTCACTTACGCGTAAATCTATCGATATTTTTTTTATTTTTCTGATCGAGACTTGAACCTTAAATACGCAGAGTAGTGCCTAAACCGAAATTTCTGCCAACCATGCTGTGTTCTTCAACTTACCTTATAAGTCTCAGTATTCATAACTTCTTCTAGAATCTTTTTCTTCTCCTCTCTCATCTTGCTTAACTTGAGCCTATTCTTATTCAAGGACCAGTTGTAGTACCAAGATATAGCGGACCTTAAGAATATTACTCTGGAACGAAAAACAAAAGACCATCATACATCTGACAGCTTCCATTATAACATAACATTTCGCCTGTAATCCCCTAGGGTTTAGGCAGAGGTGCAGTTATAAACAAACACTTCCACGCAATAGGCGTAACGGACAGTCCTCTATGCAGAGCTTGCATGGAGGCTGAGGACACCGTTGCGCATGTGCTCTTTGAATACATTGGCGTTACCCAGATTAAGACACAAACCCTCGGGGCACCCAGATCCTACTCAGATGTTCTAAGCAAACCAGGAGACATAATCAACTTCTGGTGGGTGGGCTGGTTGGAATAACCACCAACGGCAGCCATGTCGCACGCACAAAGGTCCACCTAAAGGACTAAGTGTGGAAACCAAAACCCTAAGGAAGAAGAAGTGGTGCACTTATAGTACACCTACGTTTCGCCAGTTATGTTCAAGTCCCATGTATTAGGGGGCAAGCCTATTGCCATCAGCCGGTCACACATTCAGACTCCGGTCTGCTAATTTCTTCCTGATAGAAAAACAAAATAACACTTTGCCTGACCTGGGAATCGAACCCAGGACCTCATGCTCAGCAGTGGTGCTTGCAACCACTAGACCAATGACGCAGTCCGGCTTCGCTTCCATTGTAATAGTTAAAAAATCCGTATTCTAGACCACATCAATAAAATCTCAAAACTCAAACTCAAAGCATTTATTTCAATTAAACCATTTACAGGCACTTTTGAATTGTCAAAGAGTCGGTCAGTTAGTCAGAAAGTTGAAGCTAGTTGCCCAATCCAAAACGTAGATCTCTATGGAGAAGAACGGGCAAGAAACTCCAAGGACACTCTTTTTAAATCAAGATATAACAAAATCCTGGGTACATTATTCTTGTTGCTTCTATATGCGAGAACAATGAAAAAAAATATAAAGAAACAATTAAAAATATAAGATTAATTATAAAAATAAGCCGTGGTATTTAAGAGATGACCAGTCTCAACTGACGGCGCCCGTTCACGAACATGACGCGTGGATCAGCACCATCCAGCTCAACCATTTTGTAGGGAACCGAATGATCCAACACACGCGCCACCAACAGTGAGACATTTAAGTGAGCATGACAATTCTATCAAATCGGCACGATATAACAATGACATTAGAAAATTACGAAAAAAAAATATACTCACAAAATAGGCAAAACCAGTAACGGTGATGCATAAAGCAGAGTATACATCCAATGCTGACTCCTCCCAACATACATGTAATAGTAAAGTATAGCGAACAGTACATATAGCCCGACGGAGTACGCCATTATATAGCCTATGACCCGCTTGTGGGTCTGTTCCTTATACTGTCCATCTCTTTCGATACTTTTTATTGTAGTTTCGAGTCGATCGAGAACTTCTGTCGTGGTTTTCTTGCGCTGTGAAAGTGAAATAAGAAATTAGGGAACATAATATTTAAGGTCAAATTAGCTTGCAAAACTCGACAGGCGTAATGGTATAGATATCGCAAAACGATTTAAAAAAAAATATGATAATTTTTTTTGGGATCAGTGATCGCAGGGACTGTACTTATTAATTGAAGGATGAGTTAGAAATTTAGTTTTTATTTGTTTTCTCGATATCTAATTGTCTATCACGTCTGTGAAGTTTACTTATATAAAAAAACAGATTTTTTTAACGGCTATTTCAAGTAACTACCCGCGGTAGTTAGGTAAAGTTCGCGCAAAACTTTATGAGCACTCTGAACGTAGGCCCAAGAACGAAACCCGCGCATGGTAAAGTTGAGTGACAGTGAGAGAGTTCACTCGGACACCTATATTATGCATACTGCGCAGCCACTCGCGTGCAACTTCCGAGAGCTCATAAAGTTTTGCGCGAACTGTACATGAAATACCTGTTTGTTAAATATGTCAGGCGAATTTAGACCTTAACAGTTGATAAGGTGTTATTGACCCTTGGGTTTTATGATAAGTCAAAGACGTCAGAGTCAATAGTAAATAATTTGTGTTTACAGCCCCTGCAGTCTCGACATTAGATAGCGACAAAAATCGGTCGCTAAGTCGTATCGATGTCAAATTTCTTTAATAGAGTTTCAACCTTAGACTTTAGAAATAAAGTTGAAAATCTATTAAAGGAATTTGATAATGATACGACTTAGCGACCGATTTTTGTCGCTGTCTAATGTCGAGACTGCAGGGGCAGGGCATGTTCCTTACAAATCTGATTGAAAATTACGAAAATCAGCAAGACCTTACTGAACCAGCGGCACTGTTTGATGGCGCCTGTAACAGCTTACAAATTATAAAAAATTATAGCATACTAGCTTTTGTCCGCGCCTTTGCTCGCGTGGATGCCGGAAAATATCCCACGGGAACGTCTTTTGAACAGACATAATTCCGTTAATTGTTTTCATAAAAATATTGGTTAGAGCTCCCAATCGGCACGATTTTCTCCGACAACAATCATCAATCCAATTAATTTAATTTAATTCCAACAATCATCGTCATATTTCAGCCAATTTACACAAAAACTGAATGAATTAATACACCTAAACCTTCCTCATGAAGCACTCCGTGTATTGGTGAAAATCGTAAGAAAATCCGTTCGGTAGTATTTGAATTTATCGCGTTCAGACAGAAAGACAGACGCGGCGGGGTACTTTGTTTTATTATATGTAGTAATCTATACAAATAATTATAAAACTGTATGTTTGTTATTTAAAAAATAATAGCTTTTTACTTAATGCATTATAAAAGATGTATACGGTACATATATATTTTTTTTTAATTTTCCCCGTTGCACGTCCCCGTGATAATTTCCGACATCCCCGCAGACGAAGCCGCGGGCAGAAGCTAGTCTGTTTACAAGAATGGTAAAAGGACCCTTTGACGCGTTCCCAAAATCCGAACTAACGCCGCCATATTGTTTTTTCAATACAATTTTTGTGTCAATTTCACAAAATGCCAAAAAGCCTTGTACTAAGAAAGAAAGAAAGAAAATACATTTATTTGCGGTAAACATGACGCAAAGAAAAACACACAAACACAAAAAATAACGAGTTGGGGGAAAATATGCGTCACTTTCACGCAAAACGGCAATCGCTCAGCTTAATGCTACGACCCTATGCGAGACAGAGCTCCAGCGGTGGTTTTCAGCGATAGCCGGCGCTGACGTGATGTCGTCAACCAGTGCAGCATACGAAAATAAAAATTAACATTAAAAGCACGCAAGAAAAGCAAGAGCTAGTACAGCGAGCAGCAAGCAAGCACGTACAGCAAGTACTGTAGCATTTTAGATAAATTATAGTTCCAACGGTACGTCATCATTGTGGCCCGTATATCAATGTAATACTACATTATTGTGGGCATCATGGACGAACAAAAAAATTCGGACAGATTCTCACTAACAAATAACTGTGTCACTCAAGTCGGCCAGCTCGCTGTACGTACAGGCCGCTGTACGCACACATTCACACATTAGTCAGCCGACGTACGACGGTCGGCCAATACGCGCCCAACCCAAGCGCCAACACTCACACATAAACGGGACTAAGTTTTGTCTTAGCGGAATTCCGTCCGACTTTTTTTGTTCGTCCATGTAAGGCATCTGTTTCCTCACATATGCAAACGGCACAAGCCATCATACGGTGCCGCCATTATAATAAACTAGCTTATGCCCGCGACTTCGTCCGAATGACATTTCTTGTTCCCCGACCCACCGCGTCGCATCGAATCGCCCGGCCGCGCTATTACTTCGTTTTCGCTTTGCGTTTTTTCTTTTTGGTCGGTTCCTAAAGTGTGTAGCGTTTTGTTAAATAGCCTATACCGTCCTCAAGACTTGGAATATCAAATGCAGAAAGAATTTTTCAAATCCGACTGGTAGTTCCAGATATTAGCGCGTTAAAACAAAAAAACCAAACTCTTCAGCTTTATCATATTAGTATAGATCAGCACCCTAATTGCGTAACACTGTCAATCACAATCTGAAACATTTAGAAGGATATTGCTGACCCATTGCTTCATATGTTCGAAAAATTTGTCTGCTCAGCAATGTAAATAACGCAATGAATGTTGTAGAACTGTCAAAATGAAAGCCATTCCTACTATTAGTATGTTACGCAACTACCCTGCTGTTGCCAAGTCTTTCATTATCTATTATCTGTTGAGGTATGCCGACCAAAATGACAACTACTAATCATAAGAATTGGCAAGGGATTTGACAATAGATTATACATTAAAATAGGCCTCTTACGGTGGACTGATGACCTGGTGAAGGTCGCGGGAACCAGCTGGACGCAGGAGGTACAGGAACGGTCGTTATAGCCATGTTTGGGGGAAGGCTATATCCAGCTGTGGACGTCTTTCGTTATGATATAGTGATAATTGTTATAAATAGGTCTTTAGAAACCAGAGGGAACTACTCCCGTATTTTTAAGAACGCTTGCATTCCAATCTACCTCAATCTGTCAAAAATTTACCCACATTTTTGTATTTTTATTGACATTTATTGTCGTTGAAATGGGAAAGCGACAAGATTTTGAATGTTTTTAAGTATAGGAATTGGCCTTCAGCACCCTAATTGCGTAACACACTATCAATCACAACCTGAATCATTTTAAAGTCTATTGCTAATCCATTGCTTCATATGTTCGAAAAATTTGTCTGCTCAACAATGTAAATAGCACAATGAATGTTGTTGAACTGTCAAAATGAAAGTCATTCCTACTGTTAGTGTGTTACGCAATTATCCCGCAGGTTGGAATGCAAAACATGGGCCTTTTAAATAGACCTCTACTACAGTGAGTCTAGAGCGATAACGATGTATCCGCCTCGGTTGGCGTGCAGATTGTTGATAATGTATCGGTAATAACAAAATCTTGCTACATGAAATAATCGTGAACTGTAGAAAACGTTATAAAACTCATGATTCTCATCTTCTATTTGTCAGTGCCAATTTACTACCTATTCTTCGAGTGCAAACTCGCACAGTTACTTGAAGGTATTCGTCCCGACATACCTACCACTACCAAATTCAAAGAGAGGTAAATTCGCACTAGCGCGAGTTTCGCACCGTGCGAATTTACACCTAAGCCTAGTGTGGTCTAGCTGGGAAGAAGTGGTGCAACAAACTCCTCAGCAGATACATCTGCACAATAGCTAACTACATAGATCCTTCAAAACTCTCTAAATAGTATTAACCTTGAAGTATACAAGCCTTTTGTCGAATTTGCCACATTTTTATCCGAATCCACTTGACCATTTTCACTTTTTACAACTCAAGGACGTTTTAAAATAAAAGTTTGGTCTTAGAATACTGACTGCAACCACAGAGAAAGACTAGAAATAAATTGACGCAGATAAATAGCACAACATTCTGATTTTATATCTACACTTTACAGCGATGTAGATCGTAATTCCTGATCAAAATACTGCTATAAAAATAATATGAGACACGTTTCTTCAATAAATATTTAAAGCTACTTTTCATACAACGCAATCTCGAAAATTCTAAGATGAATATTGTATTATTGTGGAGACGATCGACAGTCGTTATGTTACGGGGGATCAGAAGCCCGAAAGTCGGGCAACCAGTCTTATCGTGGTGTATCGTGTTACCCAGTAACTGGGTTGTGAAGGTCAGATAGGCAGTCGCTCCATGTAAAATACTGAAATTCAGCTGCATTCGGTTAGACTGTAAGCCGATCCTGACATACTTGGGAAAGGGCTAGGCAGATGGTGACGTGGAGTAGACTCAATGTATTGGGTGTCATCTATTTACTATTTTAAAGAAGTAAAATTTGTTTGGTTGTTAGTAAGTTTGAATGTAGGGGGTAATCGCTAGAACTACCTGCCGGATTTGAAAAATTATTTTTGCATTTGATAGCCGAATTCTTGAGGAAGGCTATAGGCTATTTAACATCACGCTATGACCCTTAGGGGCCGAGCAAAAATAGAAAGTCAGTCAACTTTTCATTACTGTAACGGAATACTTTGTACAGAGATCCAAGAAAATTACTGGTTAGTTACTATACGTGGTCAACTGACTATGGACTTCGAAAATAAGTAGGTAAATACCTACTTACCCCATTGAACTCCTCACCAGCCTATCGCCCAGCTGTGCACATTATTGTGAATCGGTAATCGCAGTGGTCAACTGATCAAGAAACTGAAGAACTGTGAAGAAACCCTATTGTCACGGAACTCCTCAATGACGAACAGTAGGTATACCTACCTATTGTGACTAACTTATCGTACGGTACGTGAAAAAAAGTTGCTGAATATCAATATTTAAAGTAGCACACGAATTTGTGTGCGGAAGGTATCAGGCGCGAGTGGCATGTTCGCAGAAGCGCACGTGGACGGCTTCCATGCCATCATGCGTAAGCGCTGCGCATCGATGCTGGCGCGGGTGCGTGGCAGCCCCAGCGCCATTCTGGCCGTATGTGCCGGCCGCTGGGACTCGGTACTGATGGCACATTGGATGAGCCTTCACGCGAGACCAAGCGCCTGACTACTTTGTACCTTTACTAACACTAGGCTAAGAACAATGTTACTAACCACTTTAGATTTGTATTGTTACTAACACTAGGTTAAGAACATTGTTACTAACAAATTTATGGACCAAGTCTGAAATAAATTTTATTATTATTATCACAATTAAAAAATTAAAACTTTTTTACCAACTCCAAAAACAAAAGATTTCAAAGTGTAAATGACCTTTAGTTTCGGTAATTTCTTGCTAACGTCTCTACACTTTGTAGTGTTTTTTTGAAGTAGTCTACATAATGGTTAAAAAATAAACACAATACCATTGCATATTTTTTTGTAATAGCGTGCTAAACTTTCAACTTTCTTTAAACTGCTCTCCTGAAATATTACCAAAACTGCACTTATAACATCTGCCTTTTAGACCATCGATATTGTTTTTGTTATAAGTTTTTATTTTAATGATAGACACATAAATACTATACTGATTCTAAAGCGGGGGTGTAATTTTTATCATTTTCGGGAGTAAAAAGAGTTCTAAATCGTAATGATGTGTGGTAAAATTTTCGCTCTGGATGACATCTTCATAGTTTTTGAGGGCGCCGCCAGTTGGGCAGTCGATTTAAGGCTCCCACAGACAGGCGCGACGCGACAGCGCGACACAAAGGCGCCGCTCATCGCGCGACGACCGGTGCCTCTGTCTTTGTGTCGTGTGCGATTCGCATCGTGTCGCGCCTGTTTGTAGGAGCCTTTATGAGTACGGCAGGTGCACAATAACGAGCCCCGACCAGGCGCCTTGACTTTATTTATTCTCAAAAATCAAATTGATACTGTGTTGCATTGAAATTATAAACCCTGAAGACGCAGCGACTGCATTCGAAAGGGCTGTGGTAGATAACTCCAGGTAGCGCTTCCCACCAGGCAAGATCGCTAAGCGACACATCAGTGTTTTCCGACATACACGCGAACGAAGTGGCGGGCACAGCTAGTTGGAAATAAATTCATAGAGTTAGCAGAGGTTTCATTATGTAATGGGCTGGCAAACAGGACCACCCCGCCCACGTAATAGAAAGTGCAACGCCTGAGACTGGCGTAGGTGTTGACTACTTCGAGAAAAAGTTGAAACTTAGACCAACTTCGGAAATACAAGTAGCTTCTACGTCTCCACATAATAGGCGAAAATATTCTAAATCAAGCTTAAAATGTCACCTATGATCTGTTCCAAAACAATTTGATGAAATGTAAACAAATAAGTAGGTCTGAAAACATACCAATTTTTAAGCTATTGCTGCGACCGAATCAAGAAATTCCGTAACGAAAATAAAACCTAACACCCCCCACTCCGCCTACCATGTAGCTCGGCCGAGCGTTCGCTTAAGGTGTATGTATATGGTACGACTGTACTTGAATTAATATCAAAGAAAAAAAAATACTGCATAAATAAATAATTATAATTGCATAAGTTGATAAAAAATGCTATGCAATAGCTTTACCGCGGCAGTCCCCGAGTGCCACACGTGTATTTTTCTTTTTCAAGTGGGAATCATCAAATAACTTCTCCCGCTCTGGGCGGAGCGGGAGGGCGTGTCAGACTTCTACTAACTAAAAAACCCACCCGTGTTCCTTCAGTTGCCTGTGCGCCAGGGCCACGGTTAGTCTTTCGAACAAACCGCGACCCCGGCAGAAAACGTACCTATGTATTGTAAATTGCAGTGCCACTTACAAATTGAACGTTTTGATTTGATTACTTGAATGCTTAAGCTTAAAATTAGAGTTTAAACTCTAATTTTAAATCATCTAAATCGATGCTTTTCAATTAAAATTTAATCTTATTAAAAACAATAGTGTTCATTTATTTTTTTACAATTGTGTTGTTTATTCCCTTTATCGAGTGATTGCGTAAAAATTAAATCTCAAAAGATTTGTTTACACTTTCGTCAAGAAGTTTTGGAACAAGGCAATGTTAGAGAGCTCACCTTTATCGTGTCTTTCAGGCCCTATTACATGGGCAAAAGATAGAAATAACGGTACTTATTAATTTTTACATCAGTCAGTGCACAATTTGTGCTATTTACAAAATGCTAGACTACAAATTACTCGTCGAGTGCAAATACATTGCCGAGGAATTAATAGTAAGCATGCATGGCAATTGATGCTAATTGGTGATGCCACTGCTTATGAGCTGTTTGAGAATAATTACACGAGTATTTTATGTGTGATTTGTATTATCATGTTCCTCATTTGTTTTTCTGATTACTACAAATGGCTTTGCTGAAATAAGAGATCGTCTCGTCTAAATTCCTAAACGGTAGCTGTTTGATCTTGTAGATTAGGAGCTGGTAATTTAACACATATTATAACATTAGACCCAAAGTGTTAGGCAGAGGTGTACATCCGTATTTCTAGTCTAAATGATATATGATTTTATTTCTGTAAGTAGGTTTGAACAAACACATTTACACGTCAATCATTCATATTTTAAAAACTAGATGAGGTCGGCGTTTCCTATCTGACTACTCTGAGAAGAAAGGCCGAAACAAACTCAGAGGTCACAGTCCCTTTTAAAGTCCAGACATAATCTTGGTCAGATCATGTGAAGACCATGTAGATTTGTGTCTGCGATGGTCTTTTGAGGAAAAACCACACAGACTGAGTGGACCTGTCCAGTCTGTTCTGTCTTCATATGATCCTGTCACCCAAGTTTTAACAGTCAAGGCAGAAACTGGGGAACACCGTATAAGTGAACTTAACTTTAAGTTGATATGCCTAGCATTGTCCCAACTATGTTGGGGTCGACTTCCAGTCTAACCGGATGCAGCTGATTACCAGTATTATACATGGAGCAACTGCCTATCTTACCTCCACAACCCAGTTAATGGGTAAGACGATACTTAACCCATGGTAAAAGTGGATGTCTTTCGGGCTTCTGATTACCGGTAACGACTGTCAAAGATCTACGGTTGACAGCCGGGACCAACGGCTTAACGTGCTTTCCGAGGCACGGAGGAGTCTCGGTATGTAATGGATGGTCGCCCATCCACGAACCGACCGCGGCAAGCACAGCTTAACCTTCGACCGATCCGTGCTGCTGTTATTATTTAGACCAGGCCCTGCAGTCTCGACATTAGATAGCGACAAAAATCTGTCGCTAAGTCGTATCGATGTCAAATTCCTGTAATAGATTTTCAACTTTATTTCCAAAGCATAAGGTTGAAAATCTATTAAAGAAATTTGACATCGATACGACTTAGTGACAGATTTTTGTCGCTATCTAATGTCGAGACTGCAGGGCCAGGGATTCCCAAAGAGGTCGATATCGGTTTCCCAGGGGTCGACATAAAAGAAAACTATTTTAGGGGGTCAACGAGGTCTAAAAATCGACCCGTATTAATGAACACAAGTTCTTATTTAAAACATTCAAGATACTGTACAAGTTGTGTTACGTGTTACATCCAACACACAGAATCTTTTTTTTTATCTTTACTTTGCGATTTTAATGTATTTTCAAAAAATTATTACCTACTGAAGTATTTTTACGTAATTTCAATTAATAATTGTTAATTAGATACTCTTGATATTTACTGAATTTAATGTCTATTTATTTTGTTAAATTTTGATGAGAAAATGATGTCAAGTTTACACGTAATTTGTATTAATAATTGTTAATTACTCTTGATATTTACTGAATTTAATGTCTATTTATTTTGTTAAATTTTGATGAGATAATGATGTCAAGTTAGTAAGAGTCTGACACGCCCTTCCGCTCCGCCCAGAGCGGTCATTTGATGATTTCCAACCAAGAAAAAGTTTACTCACTTAACCAACCGCCAAGTTTTTAAATTGGTAAGTATTTTGTATCATTAGGAAAAAACTAGAGAAAGGATTTTTAAAGTAATTTGGCTATAGGAGTCTGAGGTATCAGTTCATTTTGGAAAAGGGTCTCTTGCCCGAAATAGTTTGGGAATCCCTGGTTTAGACAGTTAAAGGAGTAAAATGGAGTAAATATGTAAAAATAAATAAAATATTGGAGTAAATATGGCACGTCAGGTTTTAGAAGAAAAATCGGTTTTGTGAAGCGTTGTGTCTGCCAGTAATACCCGTGTGACAGCGTATTTTTAAAGCATGGTGTGTATAATTAATTACACCCGGTTACTCCATTTTGGTAAGGTATGTATTTGTATGCGTGACGCGAACCTAAGGCTGTACACAAGCAGGTGCACTGCCTAATTTAGAAAGAAAGGAGTAATATTCTTAGCCTTACTCTGTGTCCTAATTAAAGCGATCGGTCGCGCGAATGTTCGATCGTCGTGTTCATGTGTCACTCATTTCGTAGGAAAACCGAAAGGCCCTCTGTCAGCGCGACTAAATGATAATAATTTATGATTTTATTTCTGTAAGTAAGTTTGTGCAAACACTTTTACAAGTCAAAAATAAATTATATTTTAAAACCAGATGAGTTCGGTGTTTCCTATCTGACTACTCTCAGAAGAAAGACTGAAACAAACTCAGAGGTCTTTTTTAAAGTCTAAATACACGACCGACACCCTAATTACGTAACACACTATCTATCGCAATCTGAATCATTTTGAAACTAATCCATTGCTTCATATGTTTGTAAAATTTGTCTGCTAAAGAACGTAAATAACGCACTGAATGTTGTTGAACTGTCAAAATGAAACCCTTTCCTACTGTTAGTGTGTTACGTAATTACCCCGCGGGTTTGTCGAGCAAAATGAAATCGTCGGCCGGCGGCGGCGGCATATTCGCGCGACGATCGCTTTTCTTAGGACAATCTTATATTACGAATGAACTGCATAGCAACCGACTTCTTCACTCGCAACCAATTCAGTACCAGACGTAATGAAAAAAAAACAAAGTGAACTAATCGTGAGAGTCCAAAGTAAAAGCTGTAAAAAAGTGTATTCAAAAATGACCTCAATTTGAATAATGACCTGAAAGAAAGTGACCACTTTTCTTTGGACATTTCTTTCATGCAAAAATATGTTTTGCTTTGGCTTAAATGCATATAATTTAAGCTGGTTAAATGTGAGTGTGAACACGGTGGACCACGCATATTTGAAATTCATATTCATTTATTTATTATCTGTTACAGGTGAGAAGACAGTTCCTACAATTAGCATTATTGTATCACTGTAATATACCCATGGGGTGTACAATATTTATATGTATGTCAATATTATTGGCTATGTTAAAAATAATTAATAATAATACCATTACACTCTTAATTGTTGGTAATAACCACCAACACTTACGAGTGTAATAGTAATATTGTTAATTATTTTCCATCCAATGCATTGGTGGTTTTAGTCAGCCTCATTTTACATTCATTATTATACATAATAATTATTACGGTCATACGGTTCAGAATGTGCAAGTAGGTATCTAGACTATAATATATCAGTTTAGGACGCCGCCAAGTCGCAAGAACTATCTGCCGGGGTCGCGGATTGTTCGAAAGAATTACCGTGGCCCTGGCGCACAGGCAACAGAAGGAACACGGGTGGGTTTTAGTAAGAAAAAAAAAATCGCAAGCATTAACTATACATATTGCCAGTGTCAGCCAAATATCCCTGCTGAAATAGGATCTGCCGATCTGTTCTGTAAAAATCTCACCGTGGAAACTTACGTGAAGTAAGCTGTCAATAGTGTCAATCACTAACATTAACAATGACAGCTCACTTCACGTAAGTATTCACGGTGAGATTTTTTTCAATATATACCGGCTGGAAACTTTCATTAGATGTTGGACTCAAAATGTGTCATTTATGTGGTCAGTAGAGATCGGATATTCGGATGCATATTCACCTAAAGTCGAGATGTTAGCTAATATGGAATGCGCTTTTGAATCGAAAAAATCTTAACGCTAACACACCACCCCTCCTCTTACACCCTACTTACACATAGAAACAGACTAAATTTGCCTCCCTCCCGCCTTAAATTACACTCATCTAGTCCATATTCTATGTCAATAAATATATATAATAAATTACCAGAAGATATAAAACAACAAAACAAAACCAATATATTTTTAAATAAATTAAAGCAATACTTAATTAAAAAGAGCTATTACACAGTACAAGATTATCTAACAGATAAATTCAATAATAATACATAATTATAAATAACACATATGTAATAAGTAAAATAACAAAATTAAATTACATTAAATACTTAATAATTATACTACACTAATTTGAGCAAATAAGCGAGTAAACAAATAAGCATTTTTTTTTAAATTGTATAATAAAATAAATAATAAATGAATAGGTAGATTTGCATATATAATATTAAAAGAATAAGTAAATTTATAAAAATAAAATATACATAATAGGATGAACAAACAAACAAACAAACTAATAACAAAACAAACTAAATAAAAAGGAAAATTAATAAAGCGCTCTTCCTCTCTCAACTTATTTAAAAATTTGCTGTGCCCGACAGGGTCCATAATTGTTTCTATTATTTTTTATTTACCACCTGTAAGTGTACATTATGGATTGCAATAAACGATTTTGATTTGATTTGATTTGAAAACATATTTGCATCGGGGGTTAAACATCAATTTTAAATAATCTGAATAGTTATGCAATCCACGAAACACGAGTTTTTGTTTATTTTTATAAATATTTTTTGAATAGTCGCTTCCGTACTGTACACCCGACTAGTTATGCATTCCCGGTGTTCCTGGCATCCCGGCATTTTTTTTACAAATAATATATTTTAAGAAGCCGCTTCTATACTTTCATAGCAAAACAATTAACTTGAGGCAAATATGCATCCGAATATCCGAACTGTGGTGATCAGTCATGCTAAACTGGGCTCGATTTACTATCAGCCGGTCTCTTATGTAAGAATCTCACAGTGAAATCGTAGGTGAAGTGATCTGTCATTCCTCGTGATGACACTATTGACATCTCACTTCACCAAATTTTCACGTTAACGAGTTTACAGAATACCACTGCTAATCGTGCAGCTGAAGACTACACGAGCGTATTTGCAATTTCGATGCTGACCACAAAAAAACGTTCACTTTCCTTGAAAGTTTGTAGTTGACGGTAATTGGAGCATATCTAACGCGGACTGTATTACGTGCAATTATAAACCTTACAACGCATGAAATAAAACTGAAAATTTAACGTCCAAAGTATTATATTAGCTTAAGCTCCAATGGTGTTCAACAATTTTGTACTTTACAGTAAATAAAAATAAAGTTAAAAATGAAATTGAGAAAGATAGTTATTCTGTAACCCCAGACAAAAGATGAAGAAAGTGAATGTATTATATTTTTTGTTATACAATTTTAGCAATACAGGGTGTGCCACCCTTTTTTTTTTTGGGTGGTAAATCATCAAATGACCTCTCCCGCTCTGAGCGGAGCGGAAGGGCGTGTCAGACTCTTACTGACTAAAACCCACCGGTGTTCCTTCAGTTGCCTGTGCGCCAGGGCCACGGTAACCCTTTCGAACAATCCGCAGCCCCGGCAGGCATCGGTCCTGTCGGACCCCGTCAATTTTGCTGACATCTCTTTGAGGCGCGCGTGGAACACGACGCGCCGTCGACCCGGGCCTGGTCCTTACCGGACGGCGAGCTGCCCATTGCTCGCCGTCCGCAAGCCCGCGCCTACGGTGGCCGGGAGTCGGCAATTAACTCCCGACGCCCAGGGTGTCTCCTCCTGCGGCGACTAGGGGCGCGAGGGCGCAGTGATTGCCTCTCCCTCTCGCGCTCCGCCTCCACCTTCGCGAGCATTACTGCTTCGCAGAAGGAGGTGACGGCTTCCCATTCCTTCTCGCTCCGTACCATGGCCTGAACCAGGGCCGGACGCGAGAGGTCAGGGTGTGCCACCCTGTATTGCTAAAATTGTCGACTCACCTGTTACCATGGATTCAGTATGTACATGATTCTGAACGGGCCTACGTTGCAAATTTTCGACGGTTATTTAAAAAAAACCGGCCAAGTGCGAGTGGGACTCGCGCACGAAGGGATTCGTACCATTATCTATAAAAACGGCAAAAAAAATCACGTCTGTTGTATAGGAGCCCCCTTAAATATTTATTTTATTCTGTTTTTTAGTATTTGCTGTTATAGCGGAAAAAGAAATACATCATCTGTGAAAATTTCAACTGTCTAACTATCACGGTTCATGAGTTACAGCCTGGTGACAGACGGACAGACGGACGGACAGCGGAGTCTTAGTAATAGGGTCCCGTTTTACCCTTTGCGTCCGAAACCCTAAAAAACTAGCTGTTCCATACATTCTCACTGCGTAGGTATTGCACTTTTCTATGAAACAGCAGATTTTTTTTTGATAACCAACGAAAAATTTCTACGTTAGGGGGTCTAAAATCGTGTGCTGATTTCATGGTTTCAATTTGCGCGTCGATAACCCTGCCACCCTGTATAGAGTACGAGAATCCTAAGTAATGGGTATGGTGACTAGAGAAACAAGCCCGTTGGACGGACGACGTTGGAAATCTAGGTGTTTACTCCCTACTCACGAAAACCGTTGTTTCGGTCGAAGTTACGGGAGTTTCCTATTCCGTATCACTTGCGGACTAAAGATAATTTCGTGGCCCGAATTAAAAATGAATGACAACACCACTTGACAGTTGTCCTTACTCCCGATGTGTTATTGTCTGTCTGCAAAAGTTAATTAACCGGGAGTGTAGGGTTCATTCCAAAGCATCGAACTACTTTCGGACGGGCCCGTTTCTTCGTTAACGGATAGAGTAGCCCCACATTCACTATCGATATGTATGGATAGAAGAGGACCAAACAGAATGCTGCTATTATAATAGACTAGCGACCCGCCACTGCTTCGCAAAGTTTTTACGACTTGATAAAACACCTAGATTTTTTTATTATATGTACTTAGTGCCCGGTACATGGCTTGTAGCGGCATCTACAACGCCACATGCGAGCTACGCGTCATACTGACGTCACGCAAAATCCTGCATCGCACAAGCAGAGTTTACCGCGTAACTGGCATATATACAACGTCCCGACATCAAACGTCGGGCACTTGCCCACCAAACACAACACTCGTCTGGTCGGAGGATCCTCCCTTTTCAATAGAGTATGAGTGAGCTTTACAACCTGTTCCGCACACCTCTATAGGCTCGCCCTCTATTACTTGGGACTTAAACATAACTGGCGAAATGTGGGTGTACTATAGGTATACCTCTGCCTAAACCTTCGGGGAATACAGGCGTGATGTTATGTACTTAGTTTAATAATAATAAACTTGCCGGAATAAATCCTCGAAACGATGTTGAAAACTGCATCATGATCCGTTACACTGTTTAGAAGAACAACGCGGGCAGATAGACATGAAAAGTGACATTAAAAGCGGGTAGTAACCAAAATTGCCTATCTTCAATTTAATTTTTCATGAAATTCATAAGACTTAGGTATAAAATAAAAATAATATGAGTAACTACATGATATTTTGAAACTTTTTGTGGAACAGAAACACAATACGGTAAAATTTTAGGGGTAGGCAAAGAAGCGCGGGTGAAACTTGATTTTTTTCTGTCTTGCTGCGCCCTCTTAATTTATAATATGTATAAATAGATACATGTAAAGATGCTGAATAGTTGAATGGTATATGCGGGTCCTGAAGTGTCCAATACGAGAACTTCAGGTAAGATACTAACATGCTAAGGACACGTGTGTCGATGTCAGGGGTATCAAATCAGTCTTTATGATCACTCACTATGGCACCGATCACCTGTAAGTTGTACAGGTGAGGTCGGATGTCTGGTTCGTGACTAGAAATCTTATAAAAGGGGTGAAGGATCAACAAGAAACCTTTTCCTTCATGGTTAATACGTCATGAATCGTCCCTGGGAAAGATAGTTCTTCGGATGGCTTTTTCCAATTCGTACTGACTAAAAACCGTATTCTTTTCACTTCCTGGCCCGAAATTGCTACGGCTTATTTACAAATCATGGAAGAGATCACGGAAGAGAGCTCAAACTCAAAGTATTTGCTTCATTTAATGATAAATGATTTTATTTCTGTAAGTAGGTTTGTACACGTCAATCATATTATAAAACTAGATGAGGTCGGCGTTTCCTATCTGACTACTCTGAGAAGGCCGAAACAAACTGAGAGGAGACAGTCTCTTTTAAAGTCCAGACATAATCTTGGTCAGATCATGTGAAGACCATGTAGATTAAACCACCACGTAAATCAATTACAGGCATTGTCAAGGAGTCGGTCAGTCAGAAAGAAGCTAGTAGCTCATTCCAAAGCCTACCTACCTACCTATGGAGAAGAACGGGCAAGAAACTACAAGGACACTCTTATAAATGAAAATATTCGTTACATCATTCAAGTTGAAATTATACACGTGAGAACGAAGCAGAAAGACGTGCACGTTTAAAGGCTTCCGTAGTAAACAATAAAATAAGAAAAAAAAAACAATAAAATAAAATAAAAAACAATAAAATAAAATAAACAATAAAAAAAAATAAAAATCAAAATAAAAAAATTAAATAAAAACAATTAAATAAAAAATAAACAATTAAATAAAAAAATAAACAATAAAATAAAATATTTACAAATCATGCAAGAGATACGAAGACAAATAGAGATTTTTAACGTGTACCTATTTATCTAGCGCATCTGGCATTGAAAACATCAATCTGTAACACGATAACATCATAATATCGCGGTACGACAGTAACCATCTTGGTAATCCATATGAGATCACAAATCACGAAGTGACTCATAAAAATAAACCGTTTGGAGTTGTATTGTTTTAGAATTGATTTCATAACGGCTTCATTATTAACTGAGATATATGTATCTACAAGCTGACCCGATAGACGTCCTGTCTAAATAGTTCATACAAAAATCCCATGGAAAAAAGGACGTTCTGACTTTCCCGAATTTGTTTTTTTTTTAATCCAAGGCAAATCGGTCCAGCCGTGCTCAAGTGATGCGCTTACCAACGAACAGCATTTCATTTTTATTTATATTATATATAGATAGACCATGGATGGCATGGACTGTAGACAGACCGTCAACGCACAGCCCAATCTACAAAAGGTAGAAATTGGACATTTGGGAGACTTGTTCTTAGTACATGTAAACTGCACTGTAAAGGTCTTTTGAGAAAAGATCTTTGAAAGTCTCACTCCTGTGTCAAACGTGAGAGTGAAGTTTGACGGCAAACGGAAGCGCTGGAAACCAACAGCTAGATAAAAGCGGAAAATCATAACCATGTAGAACCATATTATTAATTTGATTTTTCGAACTTTTTTCCCAATCCAATAAAAATTACCGAATTGAATGAAGTGCTCCTAAAGCAGATAAGATAAATTATTTACAAATCCTATGCTCAACGTTATCTCGGCACCGATAAAAAAAAAACAATTCCGGAAAGTAATGGAAATATGCTTAAAGATACATGTCCAAAGCCAACTGCAGGCAGCAGCAGCAGGCGACATGTCGCCGCGACACTACTGGTTTTTATGTACTTATATGAAATGCCTTCCGTAGAGCGACACGTCGTTTTCATAGAAATACATAGAAACCAGTAGTGTCGCGGCGACACGTCGCCTGCTGCTGCAGCCTGCAGTCAACTACGGACTTGTACCTTAAGACTAAACATGAGCTGGTAGCTAAAGACGCTATGCAGTGTATACTGGTCAAAGCAATGATGGATCCTGGGGTTGGTCACAAGATAAATTATGACCCCAACCATTTGTTCTTATAGGGTACTGGCTGGTCAAAAGCCTAGTTGATATTGAAAGCCTCAAAACATCGATGTTCGATCAATAAACGTTATCCGACTGCCATGCACAACCTTGATCGATCGGAAAGTGGTTGAAGCTACGCTGGATCCGCTAATTGGCGAAGTCTATGATGTTCACCACTTTTAATCACGCTATTTTACATAATGTTTATTATGTAGTTTAGTATCAAAGGCGATTAACAAAATGGATTAATAAAGCAGACGTCGGGAGGCCTTAGAAGGAATGACATCGATATTTTGGTGATGTCCTTCAAAAAGGTCAGGGTTTTACTCACAACCGGCGCGTTTATGACTAGATATATGATTGTGGACGAAACAAATGAAGGTAGGTAAGTAGGTAATGGAATAAGCATGGCATCCTGTAGTTTATGTCTACCCCTATAGCCTTAAACAAAAGGGAAAAGGCGAGGGCGAGTTTTTACAATATGAACGGTCAGCAAAAGAGAAAAGTATTCAGAAAGACAGCTACATCTCTGTTTTCGCCCATGTTATAGTGTGCTGAACTGTTAAGACTTGTAGTTTATCTTAGAAATTGTTGATCTTACTGACAGTTCATAAAAACTAGTGAATTTTATTTTTAGCTTAACTCTGGTCAAGTTATTTGATTGGTGTAATTATTACAGTCAGCCAATCACAGGAGTGAAAATTAATTTGACAGCATATCAGTTAACTTTTGTCACAGAGCACGGAGACGCTTCGGCAGCCGCTGCTAGAGACAGCATTGTTACAACCCAAGCATGTGAGTGAGCGTCACCGTTTACTAATAGAAACTGACGGCCCGTGACAATTCTGCCAACACCTGTGACAGCTGAGACTTGCGCTCAGTGCAATTGCGCGGGCACGAATCAATCTGTCTAGCCTTCTCCCAACTATGTTGGGGTCGGTCCTAGGCTCAGCGGATACAGCTGAATACCAGCATTTTACATGGAGCGACTGCCTATCAGACCTCCTCAAACAAGTAACTGGGTTACACGATACCCCTTGGTGAGACTGGTTGTCAGACTTGGGCTTCTGACTACCCGTAACGACTGTCAAAGATCTACGAAAGACAGCAGGTACCAACGACTTGATGTGCTTTTTGAGGCACATAGGGGTCTCGATAGGTAATGGTTGGTCACCCCCGTCCACGGACTGGCCGAATATCGCCTGCATAATGCAAAAATGTTTGTTATTTCTTGCCAAAGGAGACCTTCTTTGTCAAATTTACCGCTGTAAAATGCATTAAAAAAAAAAAGTGTATTTATAATGATTGTTATCATTACCCAAGTTCAAAGCGTACGATGGATTTAATTTACGTACACACTCAAGGATACGTTTGAAACGCTTATGAAAACAATGCATAATAAACATTCAGTCCACAATACCACATTGTTTCACACTCATATTTATTTATTTGTTGTTGAATATTGATAAACATTACGGTTGTATTCTTGAAGTTTTATCCAATTTATGACATCACACTTTCTAAATTAATTTCTACTGTTTTTATTTTAAAATTTTACTGTATGAAAAACTTAAAATGCTAAACTTAGAAAAAAAAAACACAAGACTTCTTTTTTTGGGCAGTCGCGTATAAATTTGCCTGTGGGTATTTTTATAATGAGATAAGGTCATGCAACTTTTTTAAATTACGCAGTGAACGTATAATATTGAAAAACTTTTCACACTTTCAAAAAGATGTAGGTAACGAATTTTGTTGTTGTTGTTTCAAGTTGCCTACCGACTTGTTGACATTGCTTTTATAAAAAAAAAATACAGCCCTACCTACCTACTTCAAAAAAAAAACAGTTTAATGAGTAGATGCTGGATTCACAGTTTTAACTAAAACTAAGACTCAACAATGACAGGAAAAAAGAATTTTAGACTAACATTTTGCAATGAAAAGACCCGTAATCATTTTGGTTGCAATGAAATTTGAATACTGTCTTACACAAACTTTACCTTAGTATAGACTAAGGTAAAGTTTGTTTGGATGTAGGAGGTAATCTCTGGAAATACTGAACAAATGTCGAAAATTATTTTACTGATAAAAAGCTACGCTATTGCCAAGTGCCATAGGTTATGCGCAGAGATCGGATATTCAGATGCATATTTACCTACCTAAAGTTATTTTTAGCTATAAACGTATCGAAGCGGCTTCTTAAACAATTTTTTTTTGTAAAAAAAACCGGGAATGCGTAACTAGTCGGGTGTATAATATGGGAGCGAAAACTAAAAATTAAAAAAAAAATCTCCGGTATTCTTGGATTGCATTACTATTCAGATGCATATTTATTTAAAACTAATGTTTCACCCTTGATGCAAATATGTGTATGAAGGGTGTAAAAGGAGGGGTGGTGTGTGTTAGTTAAACCAAAAAAAAACTTTTTTTTTCGACACAAAAGCGCATTCCATATTAGCCAACATCTCAACTTTAAGTGAATATGCATTTGAATATCCGATCTCTGGTTAAGTATTATGTTAAAACACGCAGACAAAGTCGCGAGCAGAAGCTAGTCTAGTATGATGTTTAAACTATCACTTTTTTATTTCTATTTTATGTAAGACCAACGCACTTTTTTAACAGTTCTTTAATACCATAAACAAGTGAATGGAAAGTAATATCATACTAGGTATTCTTCTGAAGGTCAGGTGTAATTTTGTAACTTTCACCAACATGTACTGTATTGTTGCAAGTTAAATAATAACACATAACATCACGGCTGTAATCCCCGAAGGGCCAGGCAGAGGGTATCTATAGTACACCCACATTTCGCCAGTCTTGTTTAAGTCCTAGGTAATAATGGGCGAGCCTATTGTCATCAACCGGGCACAGATTCAGATTCCGGGCTGCTACTGAGAAATGCCAGATGGAAACACCGAATACCACTTTGCCCAACCCGAGAATCAAACCCATGACCTCATGCTCAGAAGTAGCGCTTGCAACCAGTAGACCAACGAAGCACAAGGCCTTTTTTCGAATAGTTATTTAATACCAGTAAACAGTGAATGGAAACTACTTACATAATATGATACTGGGTGTAATTGTGGAGGTCGGGTTTAATTTGGAAACGTACACCCGGTACACCTACATGATACCTTACAATACACATATTGTGTTGCGAGTTAAATAAGTGCTAAAAATAGTCCGTTCATGATTTAGGAATTCCGTTTTAACTGTATCACAGTATGGCAGAAGAAAAAAATATTGTATGTTGAGACATTTCAAATAGATTTAACCAATTACTCTTGATTTTTTTTTAATGGATTTATGATAAAAAAGAAATTTCAAAGTTTATTAAAATTAACTAAATAGTTGACAATATCAGTAAGGACCTTTAAATTCTTATAAAATAGTCTGAATTACAGTGAAGGTTGGCTTGTTATTATAAATGTTCCGTAAAGTTCAGAGTCATGCATAATTATAACATAGCATCACTCCTGTAATCTCCGATGGATTAAGCAGAGGTGTACCCAAACTCAATCTCAAAGCATGTATTTCAAATAAACCAATTACAGGCACTTTTGAAATCTCAAGGGGTCGGTTAGTCAGAAAGATGAAGCTAGTTGCCCATTCCAAAGCGTAGTAGGTACCTATGGAGAAGAACGGGCAAGAAACTCCATGGACACTCCTTTATATCAAAATATGGTTACAAAATATTGGAATCAAAATCATGCATGTGAGAACGATGCGAACGTTAAAAGCGTCTGTAATAAAAAGACAAAAACAATTCATATATTAAATTAAATTAAAATAAGCCATGGCAGCTAAGAAACGACCAGTCCCTACTGACGGCGCCCGTTCACGAACATGACGCATGGTTTAGCACCATTTAGCTGAACCATTTTGAAGGAAACTTAATGATCCAACACACACGCCACCACCAGTGAAACATTTGAGTAAGCATGACATACTCTCAGCCATCGGGCACATTCAAGTCAATGAACGACAAACCTAGTAAATGGTAGCTTTATAGTAGGTAAATAGTACTCACACATGTGCTATGCGATTATACCTATAGTACACCCACTTCGCCAGTCATGTTAAAGTCCCATGTTATAGGGGGCGACTCTAGTACCATCAACCGGCCACAAATCTAGACACCGCTCTGCTACTGAGAAATTCAAGATGGGAAAACCCAATAACACTTTTCCTGACCCTGGAATCGAACCCAGGACCCCATGCTCAGCAGTAGCACTTGGGACCACTAGACCAATGAGTCAGGTAATAAATAATTATAGTCGGGACGGTAAAAAGAATAAACATTACAAATAATTATATACTTTTAATAAGACTACAAAAGATAAACTTCAAGCAATGATAATGAACCCTTGTTTATAAAAAGAATGTTATGTAGACTTTATCAGTGATTAAATAACTTAGAATTTATATTAAAATATTATATTATTATTTTATATTAATTAATTATTTAATTATTACATATTTTATTTAATATTAAAATGTTTTTTATGTATTAATAAATTAGTAGATCTTATTGATATAAAAAATGTCTTGAATGGTTCCTTAATGCTTTTAATTAATTGATTTTAAATGTAAATGAAAATAGCAGAAATGCAGAAAGAATGAAATTACTGAAGCAGAAAAACACTGATTTTATAGGGAAATTAAATATTTATAACTAGTTTCACACTTTCATTATTTTAGTAGGATACTAATTGAGGTTTCTTATTTATGACGAGGTTTCTAAATCATTCAAAAGTTATGCTTTGATGACTTTTAAAAGTGTTAATCTGAAATTATTTTATACTGTGGCATATTACCAACACTTGATGCCCATTGGAGTGGTCCATGAGGACTCCCATGATCACCAGAGTACGTCTGCGATCTCAAATAAGTAGCTTACTATAAGAAACTTTCAAAATGAGCAACCCAAACGAAAGAGAAAGGATGCCACAAAATAATGAAGAAGAAACATGCCCAGGAACGACTAGATGCCTGATTAGACCCATTTATAAAACCCTCAGGTCATGGACACACATTTGAGTTGCCGCCAAAAGAATATTTCAAACGTTTCGAAATAGTTTTGGCTCTAATACAAAACATGTAAAAATCAATCAAACTCAGTATACTTACGCGAAATCTTGATATGATCAAACCCATTTTCTTGACTTTATAACTTCAAATATCTAGTGAATTTAATATAGAACACTTTAAACTCTTAACACAGCCTTGTTTTAGCGTTTTTAGAAGCTAAAAATAAGTTTGGCATAACCTGGTGATGATGACGAATGTATTATAACCTATAACGCCGATTGGGGAACATTACAAAAATATAAAAGCTAATTAATCGGCGGCGAGTTATAATATCAAATCACATATCCACTACTTATTTTCGATTCAATATCATTTGCAAAAAATACACCGCAAGAACTTCTGAACAAATAAAATTCAAGAAAAAAACATTTACTTTCAACAATCATCCACAGATAAAATATGTCGCACTATGACATTAGCTGATTAACGTTGTTGTCCGTTTTACAATACAAGTAGAAAGTACATGCGTACAAAAATATCCACCATGATTGAAGATTTTTATAAATCTACTAGCTGCGCCCCACGGTTTCACCCGCAGCGGTATGAAATATACTTTTTCACATATTCTCAGATCTACCAAATATAAACAAAAAAAAATCATAAAAATTGCGCAAGCCGTTTCGGAGAAGTTCGATAACAAACACTGTGACACGAGATTTTTATATATTAGATGTCATATTAAACCACCACCCAGTTAGTTTTTACTGATCATTATTAGCCCTCTCCTTATTATTTTATCAAATTTGACAAACGAAATTTGACGATCGACGATGTCGATATTGACACAAAATGTTTTTCTAATCTGGTTCATTTACAATAATATAATATTAACCGTGTACTGTAATACCAGAACAAGCAAATAATGAATTTAGTTTTATTTGACTTTCTGCTGTTCACATTTAGAAATCCAGCGTGAAGATATTTTATAATATTTCTTATGTTGGTAGCACTGAAGTAACATAAGCTGGGTCCACACTTGTATCATCTTGAATTTTCAAATCAGGCGTATCGTATCGAGTATTCGTATCCTAAGTGTGGACGCCCATTTCGACCATATCGTATCTCTCACCGTGTCATGCCCAAAACCACGTCCACGCTTACGATACTGTGTCCTGTCGGCGAGTCGCCAACGCGTGTCGTCATGTGTAGACGCTCAATTTTTCCCTCCATCCCCGTATCCAAATCTCCCGTTCCAGATCACGTCCAAGCTTGCCTAGATTGTGTATTGCATTGCGTATCCTCTTTGATGATCGGGGAAAAAGCGCCTCGAGATGGATCGCGGTGTACCATGTATCAAATTGACATAGACGTATCGTGACACAGTATCAAAATGCGTCCATACTACGATCATTCTGCCGATCATGATACACTTATCTGAAACAATATGTATCAGATACGCAGATACATACGGATCGGGGTGTATCAAGCTACGGTGTGTAACATGATCGCGTATTATTTTGCGTCCACACTAGCGAAAATTATACACATCGATGCTACGCGTCGCGACGCGTAGCATCGATGTGTATAATTTTCGCTAGTGTATAGTTTTTAGTGTATCCATTATCAGATCTCCGACGTGTCGGGGATCTGACAATGGATACACTAAAATGATACAAGTGTGGACCCAGCTTTAGTGTCGTGGAACAGGTGAGGAAAATGTTACCAGCTCGTGTTTTGGTTAACTACTATGAAAAAATAAATGGACAATAAAACTTCAAAAAGTTTTTACTATAATGTTCGGTTACTTTTACATAAAAATAAGCTTATAAATATTTATAGGTCCTAGCAAGTTTTCCAGTCTGGCGTGTAACAGGCTAGTCGTGTAACATCAGCTGACTCTTGAGTAGTCTGCCTTCCATCGGAATCAACACAACGGCACAATCCTCGGCGACATTGTACCTCCCGAAAGTTGCCATTCTTACAACATATTGGCTTCTCCGGCACGTTGCCCATTACGTTGGTTGTTTGAGCACATTCTGCAAAATAAAGAGAACAGTACAGAACTATACGAACAAAGGACAGATTAGGTAAATAATTTAGCGAGTGCGGCTAGGCTCCATTGTAGTTAGACGAAATTTTAGGTCCACCAGGAAGCCGCCAAAAACAATATTTAGACCCTATGAAGCAGCTTTTTTACACCGACTTCAAAAATAGGAAGCGGTTCAACGTATTTTTTTTGTTTTCATTTTGCCACTAATTTCTCCATGTTTACTGGGCCGATTTAGGTACATGATTCTTTTTTCATTTGGTAGAAGACGCAAGACCGTTCGGTGGTCCCATATCAATTTTATTAACTTTACTTGAGTCATTTTAAGTTAGTTTCAATGATGCATTGCACCCTATGAACTGGAAACCCCCTAAAATGGTGGAATGCTACACTTTGGCGCCTGAATAACATTGACAGGGGGGCGCTGTTGCCAAACATTTGTGACATTGTCATTGAAATTATTATTTTGCAGCGTGTACAGTCAATCTGGGTAACTTAAACCTTCAATATAACATTAGCCTAAAACTTTATTGTAGACTTTTTTTTTAGTTTATGCCTAGTCTATTTGCAACAAACTTTATAAACAATATGTAGAAGGTAGTTTGTTGCAAATAAATTACCCAGATTGACTGTTTCAGAAATGTGTGGTCATATTTAAGGGTATAGTACAGAACATCGCGAAAAAAATATCAGCAGTCCAAAAAAAAACTTCGATATCTACTTGACCCCAATGGGACTATGGGACTGCTGATAATTTTTTCACGATCAAGACATTGGTCCCATAGAGAAAGTTCTTCAGTTTCATGGCCTGTGCCACACTCTTAAATATGACCACACATTTTTTTTAACACGCTGTATACAAAACAAGATTTGTTCAACATTAGTTCCGATTTTGGCCACGTGTCAAAGGATCGTTGTAGAACTTTTTGCAATTTTTTTTGTTTCTTTTTTACAATCGCCAGCAGGTCAAGCTACACGAAACCGTAAATTTTCTCCGAACGATTTAAACCTTAAAATGCTGATAGTTAAATTCAAAATCGAATAAGAAAATCTGACAGTTTGAGGTAACTTGATGTGCAGGCGACTGCATCTATATGTATTTTTATAAAATACATAGATCCTTTTTAAATGTGTCCTGGGAGTAGTGGGATACCTATATAGAGAAAGGCTCATATGTATGTCTAAACTTATAAATAAAGAAATTAGGTAAACATAAACCTCCTTTAGGGTTTCGCCACAGTCGACTAAAAACAGCTTGATCATTGAATGAGTCGGTAATTCGGTACTCGTCATCGGTCGTCACTGAATTATAGTTTTAAGAGGGCGCACAACGGTCCAGTAGCGCCAGTCCTTTAAAAAAATATTATCTCGTGACGGAGAAGGAATTATGAATAGCGGCTTATAAGGACCCTCGGTAAGTGTGTCTAGAATTTTCTAATACCTTTTATAAACTTTTATATTGTGACACGAAGCAACAAAATACGATCCAGAGGAATGTGGCCGCTTCTCTTTAGATCGATTTTTGTTGCTTCGTGTCTCAATATCGAACTTTATAAAAGGTATTAGAAAATTCTAGACACACTTACCGAGGGTCCTTACAAGCCATTTTTCATAATTCCTTCTCCGTCACGAGATATTTTTTTTTAAAGGAGTGGCGCTAGTAGACCGCTGTGCGCCCTCTTAAACTATTCCAGTCACAGCATTGATCCATGCCAAGTTCAATAAAAAAATCAACTTACTGCAATCCATAGTTTCGAAGTCCTCTGATGTTGGCTCAACACCGTAATCTTCAATTTGAACACCTCGCTCGTCTATACAGATTTTTCTGAAAAACATTAAAAGTTCTGGTATAAAAATTGAAAACTGTTAACGTGAGGCATTCCAGCCTCGGAAAAGGTAGATTGGTGATGTTCTTCAGAAAAGTCAGTTGCGTAGTACTCGCACCCGGCGTGCGTATATGACCAGCAGAGCTATTCACAACTATTTGACAGATTACAACTACATCATTCGGCTGAAAGACGTCATCGTCGAGGACATGGACTTCCCCCAACCATGGCCACAATGACCGGACCTTTGCTTAAATTCCCGCATCCAACCAGATGTACAGTAATGTACAGTATTCTATTACAATATCAAGTCTATTTTTCTAAGGGGTGGACACCAAAATGTAGGAATATTTCAGCAGTTATATTAAAGTCCCATGTAATAGACGTGCTTATTGCCAGTGATTGATTTAAAAAAAATCCAATAATATTTGGCCCGACCTGGGAATCGAACCCAGGATACCATGCTTAACGGTGGCGCTTACACCAGAGTAACTAAATCAACGAGGCACTTCTGCCTCTACAGAAACAGAGGTAATTTGACATACGTCCCATCCCTAGTAACTCTTGTCCTCCCAAAAGTCCCATCGGGCAGGCACTCCGGGAAACTGCTGAAGTAGTCCACATTGTACCCCTCCTCTTCACTCCTCAGGATCAGGTCTACCTTGTCCTGTATGTCTTCTAGGCAAGGAGTCGTGAAGTTGTAGGGAGGGTCCCCTTCGGAGTAATGTTTAAATAGGTCTGCATCCTCCTCATCTGGAAATTATTAGACGAAATAATTAAGTATCAAATCAAAATCGTTTATTTGCATAAAATTTGGTAGGTACAAAAGATGTTACATATAAAATTCAGTGCAAAGATACATTCCGCCAAGCAGTGATGGCATACAAATATTGGTTAAGAGGGCGCACAACGGTACACTAGCGCCACTCCTCTAAAAAAACATTATCTCGTGACTGAGAAGGAATTATGAATAACGGCTTGTAAGGACCCTCGGTAAGTGTGTCTAAAAATTTCTAATACCTTTTATAAACTTTCATATTAAGACACGAAGCAACAAAATACAATCTAGAGGAATGTGGCCGCTTTTCTTTAGATCGAATGTTGTTGCTTCGTGTCTCAATATAAAACTTTATAAAAGTCATGAGAAAATTCTAGACACACTTAGTGAGGGTCCTTAAAAGCCGTTATTCATAATTATTTCTCAGTCACGAGATAATATTATTTTAAAGAAGTGGCGCTAGTGTACCGTTGTACAGTCGCCAGCAGGTCACGCTACACGAAACTGTCAAATTTCTCCAAACAATTTTGAACCTTAAAATGTTAATGGTTAAGTTCAAAATCGAATGAGAAAATCTGACAATTTGTGGTAACTTGATGTGCTGGGGACTGTACGTCCTCGGTGAGATTTTATCAGAAAAGACCGGCCATGAGTGTTGCCATAACCTCAGAGAACAATGAACAACGAAAAAATCGGTTTAGTCACCAATTTTGGATTATTTTGAGATATATATAGGTACAAAAGAAGAAAAAAACCGGCCAAGTGCGAGTCGGACTCACGCACGAAGGGTTCCGTACCACTACCTACAAAAACGGCAAAAAAATCATGTCTGTTGTATGGGAGCCCCCTTAAATATTTATTTTATTCTGTTTTTGTTTATTCGTGAAAATTTCAACTGTCTAACTATCGCGGTTCATGAGATACAGCCTGGTGACAGACGAACAGACAGACGGACGGACAGCGGAGTCTTAGTAATAGGGTCCCGTTTTAGCCTTTGAGTACGGAACCCTAAAAAAAGAAGTACTGATAAAAATTTAAAAGAGTATGCCTAGACGGATTGGTCATGTTGAGAGGATGAGTGAAAGGCGACTAACAAATGGTTTTCGCAAGGCAGATGTCAGTGGAAACGCCGGGAGACACCATAGGTCATAAAATGACCTTACTCGTAATTTTCTTCATAAAGGTCAGGTGCGTAGTACTCGCAACCGGCGTGCGTGTATGATCAGATGTATGAACGTAAACGAGGCAAAAGGAGTATGTAAGGATCGTAACAGGTGGCATTCTGTAGTTTCTTCCTTAACCCCATGGGAAGAAAGCGTGATTTTATGTATGTATGTGTATAAATAACTAGAATACTCACAGCAAGCCAACTCCGTAATAGGTGTCCTCTCAAGATCAACACTGCTGATCCTGTCGTCCACGATTCCAGTCAGGACGTCGACGCAGTAACAATTATTGGCGATGCACTGGATTGGGTGGAAGTTACCGTCGGAGGTGCAGCGAGGACCGACCACAGGGAGAGGAACACCAGCGCTGATTGACTTCCTCATGCGCTCGTGGAAACGTGAGCATCCTGGAATTGAGAGGTTCATAATTAAAACAAATCCAAATAAGTTTTTGAACGCGATGCAGCCTTACCCCGGTTACAAACAGCTTCAGAGTACTTCAGACTTACATTACCAACATTTTTCGAGAATTAATTTCGGCATAACTTTACTCCGCGTTTTAATCATTGTGGAGGTTTAGTTGATAGGTACGGTAACTATGTATGGTAAAAAATATAATCCTACGTTACATGGGTTTACCCATGTCCAAACATGATAAATGATTTTATTTCTGTAAGTAGGTCTGTACAAACACTTTTTTACACGTCAATTATATTTTAAAATCTAGATAAGATCGGCATTTTCTATCTGACTACTCTGAGATAAGAAGAAAGGTCGAAACAAACTCAGAGGTCACAGTCTCTTTCAAAGTCCAGACATAATCTTGGTCAGATCATGTGAAGACCATGTAGATATTTGAAGAACGATATTCTTTGAACCCCACTATGAATTGTAGACCTCATCTATCCATCCTTTTTAAACAAGTCGTACCAAGAACTGATTGGGGTTCACTCCTTAATTTTGGAAGAGTAGTCTTCCAAAATTCTGATATAGGCGAAAAGAGCGAACCACAATAAAAGAACCCCAACCACATACATTAATTTGCCAGCCTATTCCCAACGACGACATTGGGATCGGTTTCCAGTCTAACCGGATTCAGCTTAATACCAGTATTTTCCATGGAGTGACTGCCTATCTGACCTCCAGAAACCAGTTACTGGATAACACGATACCCCTTGGTAAGACTGGTTTTTGAGACTTTTGGACTTCTGACTACCCGTAACGACTGTCAAAGATCTACGGTTGACAGCCGGGACCAACAGCTTAACGTTCTTTCCGAGGCACAGAGGGGTCTCGATATGTAATGGATGGTCACCCATCCACGAACCGACTGCGGCAAGCGTAGCTTAACCTTCGATCGACCCGTGGCTGTTATCATTTAGCCACGAATCCCCAACCAAATAAACGGTCATATGTTAATGGAAACTCAGTATGAGATACTGACCACAACGCATGTTCCGCGTGGTAATGGCTCCAAGGTTCCGGACTTCGCCAAAAATTCTCTCGCCTTCCTCTGACTGACAGAAACATCTGAAAAATTTGAAAAAAGATATTTACAAAAAAAATTGAGCCGTCGCAGGACGCCTGGCAGATGTGAAACGTTCAAACTATTTCGTATAGAAAACATAGCGTGGCGAGGGCACGGTTGGCGCAGTGGTTAAGCGATTGACTGCTGCGCTGCGTGTCGCGGGTTCGATTCCCGCACGGAAGAAATATTTGTATGACCTACAAGTAGTTGTTCCGGGTCTGGCTGTTTGTGTATGTGAGTTTGAATGTTTGTAAACGCACCACAATACAGGAGAAATTCCTAGTGTGGGGCAACGTATAAAAAAAAAAAAAAAAACTCCCACAGATTACAGGAAAGCGAGAGGAAAGGTGTTACACATCAAAATACACTATCCCTTCAAAACTACCAATAAATACTTACGTGTGTGCAGGGACACACTCGTAGGCTGCAAACTTCCCTTTGCCATCACAGTCTGGCCTATGTTCCAGTGCTCCAATCAGTCCCCTCTGTTCTCTTGAGTCGTACTCGTCTTGGGCAGTGTGGCACTCTGATGTCACTAGAATAGAGGAGAGAGTGCGTTATTAAATTATTGATGAGTCAGAAACAAATGGTACCTAATTGGTGATCGATTTCAGCGCTCCCTGTATCGCTCCTGCGCTATTTTACAATACTGTTGACCATAGGGCACGGAGACGCCTCGTGCCTCGGCGACCGTTGTTTAGAGTCGGCTAATCAACTTTTTCAACACTTTCCATACAAACCAAGCATATTATCGTGCACCCGCACTAAGTCCCTAATGAGGGATTTCATGATATCATGAAGGCAGCCCCTCTTTGTCATAATTTTAACCTAGCCCTCCATTCTAGTGTATACCCGGAGCAATTGAAAACTTCACGAATAACTCCCATCCCCACGACGAAACATCAGCGGAACACATGCCCATCGATATTGTGCCAACCATTGCCAAGGTTTTCGAGCATGTACTCCACACTTTCATCTACAAACCGGGTTGGGTCACTCCGTAAATTCGAATCTACTGATTCATGTAGACTACTTGTACATATCCCGTGGCTTGGACATTGGTGAGAATGTTGACGTTCTGTATTTCGATTTCCGGAAAGCATTCGACAGAGTTGACAACGATGTGCTTTTAGGCACAACTGGGGGCCTGATATTATACAATATTTTTATTTTAATAATTTGTTAATTAATTTAGTATAAGAAGTTTATCCAATGTTCATATTTGTATCCTCTTTAATACATAACAGATTTTTTTTTTTAATAATACTTATTTGTCCATTTAAAGTAAATTTTTGAGGAGCTAACTTAAACGTACTTTTAAAGGGTTTTAGGTACTAAAAATTTCAGGATCGGGCCTACAAAATCAGATTTTTTCAAAACTACTGAATATTGGTAGTCTCCGCGTTTAAATATGAAAAATCGCTCCTCAATCTATACGGACACCTTAGTTGGTGTACAATTGGGCTTAAACTCTACTTTAGATCTCTTGACTACACCCGTAACAGCTTACTGAAATTCAGTTTACTTGGTCAAAGACAGGTAATAACAACTTACTTCTAGTACAAGTGCTCCATCCATCCACGGTAGTGCAGTTCAGTCCGTCACCGCAACGCCCCACCGTGGTGCCCATACCAGGTCCTCCGGTAGTGCAGTGTTCGCCTTCCCCTGAAATCAAACTCAAACTCAAAGCATTTATTTCAATTAAACCATTTACAGGCACTTTTGAATTGTCAAAGAGTCGGTCAGTTAGTCAGAAAGTCGAAGCTAGTTGCCCATTCCAAAACGTAGATCTCTATGGAGAAGAACGGGCAAGAAACTCCAAGGACACTCTTTTTAAATCAAGATATTACAAAATCCTGGGTACATTATTCGTGTTGCTTCTATATGCGAGAACAATGAAAAAAAAAATATAAAAAAACAATTCAAAATATAAGATTAATAATAAAAATAAGCCGTGGCGGTTAAGAGATGACCAGTCTCAACTGATGGCGCCCGTTCACGAACATGACGCGTGGATCAGCACCATCCAGCTCAACCATTTTGTAGCGAACCGAATGATCCAACACACGCGCCACCAACAGTGAGACATTTAAAGTGAGCATGACATAGTCTCTACTGCCATGCTGTCAAGTCAACATAATTATATAATAAACGAATCCATTGTACTCACATTTACAAAATTGCAATATGCTTCTAAATTATACAAAACTATAGTTTGCTATGTATTTGAGCAATGAATAAAATATGCACGCAACATGGTGTCATTTAATGGATTCTTATAAGATATTAACTCACATGTATTCTTCGCCTACCTATATGGCACTCAGCTCTAAACGTAAACAATTAGAAGCAATGCAATATTGTATAACATTGTTAATGGCAATTTTGACTATATTGATTAAATAATGTATTGTGCTATGCAGTCCCCAGACACTGAACTGTCCATAGATGGCAGGTGTGTCCCCGCAAACTCTTTAGAGTAGAGGTACCTACCTGTCTACGTTCACCAGTTCGGTGAATAGCATTGGCAATAGACATATTTACATGCTCTTTGAAAAGGTTGTGTAGCCTTTTGTAAGACACACTTGAGCTCTTAGACTAATTGTTTGTTGTTGATTTTAAATACTTCTATTTTTGTTTGTTTTTTAATGGTGTAACTACCATGCATAAACAGTTCACCTCCTATGGTTATCTGTGATCAGCGCTGTGGGCTACATAAAATGTTATTCTGTTTATAATATTGCGTAATTTATGTGTTTGTTGTTCCTATTTTATAAAATGAAAATAAAAAATTAAGACATACTCATTTCCTCAGACATTAGGTATATGTCTCATGTATTAGTAGGAAAGGCAATTGTCATTCATTGGAGGAGACAAATCCAGACATATTGATACTAGAAAGTTTCTAGTTGAAAAACCCAATAACACTTCCGACCCGTGGATCGTACCCATGAGCCCACCTGCTCTACACTGGCTGCTAGCAATTAACGGGGTAGTCACGGTGTGGTTACGGTCTCCTCTTATAAATCCCTGTTTTACCAACTTCTGCACGCGTAGCATGACCTCAAATAGAAACGGGGTTGGTCAACGGAAGAATAGACAAAATGGCAGACTATAGAAAAAAGTCTGTAGAAATCTGTCAACAATCTGTCATTTTGTCTATTCTTCTCTCCATAGAATCCGTTTCTATGGTGGTCATGCTACGCGTGCTGGATAAATGTCTCTCTACCAGAGGGACCACGTCCGCGCTTGCTGAATTCAAATGGGTAAAGCTCTCGTCAGAGAGTAGTACTCGTATATTCTTTGGGGTAAAGTCACCTTCACGTATCTGTCCATATTTTGAGCCTGTTGGCGAAGCATAGGGTTGCCAGATGGTCGGGATTCGCCTGGATTGTCCCGACACTTTATATGATGTCCCGAGTCACGAAAATATACCAAATGTCCTGATAAACAGCTTTGTAGCGGCATCTTCAAACGCCACATGCGAGCCAACCAACCAACCAACCAATCAACCAACCAACTTTCAGCTTCAGCTTTCAGCTTTTTTTTCTTTCAACTTTTTAACAAAACAGAAATTTAAATAATATCATAGTCAGCTCATAATGTTCCCACTGCTGGGACACAGGCCTCCTCTCCTCTGTGAAAGGAAGTGGACCGTAATCTACCACGCGGGCCCAGTACGGGTTGGTAGATGTTACATGTTTTCGACTTTTTAGTTCTAGGACATGCCGGTTTCCTCACGATGTTGTGACGTTGCAAAATCAATAAATTACGCAACAAGTAGCGACATCTTGTGTCAGGCATTGGCATGGCTGTCGGCGTGTTCTTTATAACACTAGAGAAATTATGTCATGTAAATTATATACAAAAGTATTAGTTAATTTAAATAAATAAACATACAGACATAATTTCCCACATTTTATTTAAAAAACAATGCCTAAGAAATGGAAAATAACCAATAGACAAGAATTCTATTTAGTCTCTGGTAGCGGAAGCTTCTCGAGGGGTTTGTGACATTGATCCGGCATGGGGAAGACCCGCAACGTGTGTGACACGATACGAATAGGATTTGGAAGAGGGACTTAGTTCTGGAGGAACAGACTGTACCCAAATAACCCGATGGGTTTCCGATAAGTCCCATTCAAAGATGAATCCGGTCTGGCTGTTTATGCTAGCCTTTTTTCTCGTGTATCTCTAATAAATATTGACACGTGATGCTTTGGAGTAGCCCCGTGGTCTGATGATTGGAATGGATCCGGGTGCAGGCAACCTTTGAGGTGTGGTCATCCGTTTGACAGGAAGGCTTTACTTAACCGATATCGGTGATGAGGGAAGTTCGCCGCTCCAGGTAACGAAGCGTCATTATTTACCCGTAGGCCACTTAACGTGCAAACACAGGGGTATTCTGTGTTTGATGCCAAGGGTCGTAGTCTTGTCAAGTGAAGGGATTAGTACAGAGAGATCACCGAGAATAATCGGTAAGGTAGCGATTTAATCTATGAGAGAGTTAGGCCTATTGTATGGACTGGGTGATGAGACCAATTGCCATAAAGTGTTGTGTCGCGGATTGTTTAGCATAATCTTATGTTCCCGTTGTTAGCACAACCTTGATAGGTAGGTACTTGTATGATTGAGCTAGTATCTATTAAGTGGTTCACCTCACGGATTCGCTATAGCGACTCTGAGATATTGTAATAGTCTCATTGCAGGTCAACACACCAATACAACTAGACCCGAGACTGGTTGTACTGGTGTGGAAGCCCAGGTGTATGGGGGAAGGTATGTGGCCAGCCACATTCAATGTTGTGAACCTTCAATAGTGTGTTATTATAATAAACATTGCATTGTATAAGAAGGTACTTGTTTAATTGAATCTTTCCCTAGCAGCTTATTATACCCTACAAATTTACTTTAGCACGGTGGTGAGTAGTACAACACCGAAGGAGACCATCAACATCCAGTCTCCTAACCAATTCTGTACAACTCCACTTGACGGGTTACAATGTTCTCCTTCACAGTTTCGAGAGCAGTGGTGGTGAAATAATTTACACAAAGTAAAGCGTCAGGGTTCGAACTTACGACCTAGAAGTCATAAGTCTCAGCCGTTACCATTGGGGCACCTCTCCATTAATTCTTATAGAATCGTGCTTTGCACATAATACTGTCTACTGATTAAGCCCTTACCATAGAACGGCATGCAGTAATCACAGCAGTTGCATAGTGTAGGGGAGGGTAGTGTGAGCCCCCTATGTGTTGCATTGTTGATGCCGCAGTGGATGGCAGGGTCTGCGCAGCCCTCGTCGAAGATATACGTCTGGGGAAAGTAAAGTAAGATTTTCATAAAAATAAAGCCTAATTTACACAATGCGTTTGAATTGCCTGTAGCATAAAGGCTCCCACAGACAGGCGCAACGCGACAGCGCTACACAAAGGCGCCGCTCGTTGCGCGACACGCGGTGCCTTTGTGTCGGGTGTCGCGTCGCGCCAGTGTGTACGAGCCTTAACACGAGTTGAAATTGAAACAACAATAAAAGTTGCCCCATCTAAACCATGGAATTAGTATGTACAGTTACCACAAACTGTCAGATTTTCTCTTTCGATTTTGAACTTAATCATGAACATTTTAAGGTTTAAAATCGTTTGCAGAAATTAACAGTTTCGTGTAGCTTGACCTGCTGGCGACTGTACACTGCAACAAGGATTTATTGACGTTCGAATGACGTTGACAGGGCGCTGTTGGTAAACATTTTGTGCAGTAATAATTGTTTTGTGAAATGTATTGCAAAAACAAGATGGCGGCGTTAGTTCCGATTTTGGTCACGCACCAAAATATCTTTGTATTTACAAGGTACCTACTATACAGGGTCAAATTAAATTAGCTAGGGAAATTCCGCAGACGCGATGAGTAGGTACAAATAAAAAAATTAAGATTTTTTGGGGTCAATGACCCCTGGTGGCTTTGTTACTTGAAGTATGAGTTGAGATTTTTTTTTTTTATCGCGTTTATGTATTGATACCCATCACCTCTGTGAAGTTCACAAAGAGAAAACAATTTTTTTTAACTGATATTTCATGTGACTACACCACCTACCGTTGATGACCCCAAAAAAACTCATTCGATTAATTTATTTTTATCTGATCATGTTTAGATATCGATACCCGTCACGTCTGCGGAGTTTCGCTAGCTAATTCAATTTGACCCTGCATACCTAGTAGTCTAAACAGTGTTCAGTTCAGACGATGCAAGTCATTTGTTGCGTCAATTTTATTGTATGTCACAGACAGTCAACTTGCACAGTCTAAATGGGGTTAAGGGTTCAAACATTACACCCTGATGGGTCAGGGAGGTGTTCTGTAGGTACATTACATACATACCCACCCTACATTTCGTCAGCCTAAGTTTTAATGGGCGCGACTGTACGAGCCTATTACTAGTAACAAGGCACAAATCCAGGCTTCAGGACGCTACCGAGAAATTCCTGAGTTCCTGACAACCCAATAACAACTTACTCTACCTGGGAATCGAACTAAGGACCACCCCACCATACTCAGCAGTCGGGCTTCTGATATACCTACGTACCTACTTAAATTCGCTAAATAATATTATGTACAATGACTATATAAATGTGCCGCAAGTAATTGGTATTCTGATGAATCAATCACTATTTTTAGTACATTAGATTTGACGGCTGATTTCAGCAGAATCCGGATGTCAAAGTATTCGCTCTGCTAATTTAGCAAGTAATAAATTGATTGATGATTGAACCTTTAAACACTTAACCTAAATACTTACTCTACAAAATCCTTGTTCACACAAAATATCGTTGTCTGCGAGCACAAGCACACGGCTAAGCAAAGACAATACAAAACAACAAAAGAATATCTTCATGTCAGCCATCTTGTATGTCGGCAAACACGGCACTGATTTGAATGTGGCGAAGTGTTATCTGAAATTATATTATTATTGTAATTATCGGCAAGATAATCATTGGGAATCATAGGAAGTAATGACGGTACTGATAAGGAATTGGTTTCATTGCGGTTAATGTTCTTTTTTGGGGAAAACGGCGGTGTTTTTGTATAATTTACTTACATACATGAACTCACGCCTTCTCCTCATGGGGGTAGACAGAAACTACAGAACGCCACCTGCTACGATCCTTACACATTCCTTTTGCCTCGTTTACGCTCATACATCTGGTCATACACGCACAACGGTTGCGAGTACTACGCACCTGACCTTTCTGAAGAACATCACCAATAAGATCACTATATGTCTTCCTTGGGGGTCCCCTCCCGGCGTTTCCAATCACATCTGCCTTGTAAATACCTTTTGTTAGTCGCCCTTCATTCATCCTCTCAACATGACCAAACCATCTAAGCATACCCTTTTAAATTTTTGTCACTACAACTTCTTCTAAACCGCACCGTTGACTTATCACATCATTCTTCAGCCTATCATTCATAGTCACACCACACATGCTTCGCAAGGAACGCATTTCCACAGCATTTATTCTACTTTCATACTTTTTTTGCCACACCCAACACTCACTTCCATACAACGCTTATGCTTTGTACAATTTGTGATGATGTAACCTTATACACCCACAGTGAAGTTTTCATCCCATGAGTCCACGACAAACCGTGCCCTTTTTTTAAGTATTATTTCTTTTAACGTGTTATTGTTGGGATCATCATTATCAGCCTAAAGCAGTCCGCTGCTGGACATAGGTCTCTCCAATTTATTGCACGCCATTCAACTCGATTCTCGGCAACTCTCATCCAGCTGCTACCAGCCACCCTGCGACGATCATCGCTCCACCTAACCTGAGGGCGTCCTACCTCAGAGTCTCAAGGATAATCGTAACAAATTCAATGGTTTAGCAGTATAATATTTAAAAACTTGAGCGATCCGTCCACACAGTGACTCTGTACTGACAGAGTGATGTGGAGGAACCGATACGATTTCACCCGGGGATTGAGACCAGCGGGGTAATTACGTAACACACTAACAGTAGGAATGGGTTTCATTTTGACAGTTCAACAACATTCATTGCGTTATTTACGTTGTTGAGCAGACAGATTTTTCGAACATATGAATCAATGGATTAGCAATAGGCTTCAAAATGATTCAGATTGTGATAGATAGTGTGTTACGTAATTAGGGTGCTGGAGCCACGCTCAGCAATCTCAATAGGTACCTATCTATATAATTCAATGTTCAGTAGTCGCACTTGTTTGCTACCACTACTAACGAGGCAGTTATGGAGTTACATTTTATAAGTAGTTATATTTTATGTCTTGGCAATGAGGGTTTTCATGAAAATTCACGCCACCAGTTGGCGCCACTTTGACAAGAGGTCTTCCATTTCGACAATGAACATAAAATATAAGATGACGTTCATCATTCGTTTCATTAATTCATTCAGTCAGTCAGTCACGAATGAAGAAAATATGGGCGCTTTGACACTTTTGACAAGTGCCCGGACCTGACGTCTCGGTACTGCCACCTAGTGAACATCATTTCAAAAAACCCTCATTAAGTAATTCTTTCTTTTTAACCGACTTCAAAAAAAGAAGGAGGTTCTCAATTCGACTGTATTTTTTTTTTTAATATTTGTTAGCTCAGAACTTCTTTCTGGGTGAACCGATTTGGATGATTCTTTTTTATTTGAAAGCTGGTGCTTCACATGTGGTCCCATTTAAATTTGATCAAGTACTGACCAGTAGTTTTTGAGTTATCCTTAATAATGCGTATTTTTTTCAACTAGTTTATATTGATGATGTTATAATAATTTCCTATCACGGTTATTTACATATCAAGTAGAGGTATACGAATGTATGTGGGGTAGGTACCACAACCAAAAAGTGAAAAATAAAAACTTTTTTCCAAAAAAAACAACCGACTTCCAAATAAAACACTAAAAAACGTGAAAAATAACTTTAATTTCGGAAGTCGGTGGCCAAAAACGAAAATACACAATCAAAGACACCGACTTCCGAAATTAAAGTTATTTTTCACGTTTTTTAGTGTGTTATTTGGAAGTCGGTTGCTTTTTTTTGTAAAAAAGTTTTTTTACAATTTTATTTTCAACATACCGAGCTCATGCTGGCGGTACTTACTATCAGAAGGAAGCAACTGCATTATCAATATTCTTTTTGATAATTTCTGATACTCGTATCATATCCATTTTATCATAGACTATCAATAACTGGGTTAACACAGAAAATAACTTGTTTTGTAACAAAAATATTTATTTTTCTAGACTTAGATAAGTAATAAAATAAACATTATTTTTTGACTTTATCAACAGCTTATCGTACCGTAGCAATGACTAGCGGGGTAATTGCGTAACCCACTAACAGTAGGAATGGCTTTCATTTTGACAGTTCAACAACATTCATTGCATTATTTACGTTGTTGAGCAGACAAATTTTTCGAACATATGAAGCAATAGATTAGAAATAGGCTTCAAAATAATTCAGATTGTAATAGATAGTGTGTTACGTGATTAGGGTGCTGGCATAAAGAGCCAGCTCAGTCGCATATTATATAGCTATACAGGTTGTGAGGGTGGCAGGTACTTCGACGCGCAAACTGTAACCTGTAACCATGAATTCAGCACGTGATTCTAGACCCACTAGCGTAGAAATTATTAAAACGATTATCAAAAAAAAATCTGCTGTTTCATAAAAAGTGCAATACCTACGCGGTCGGAAAGAGAAGAGCCATTTTTTTTAATAACCTACGATAAATTTCAACGCAGCAGGTTTCAGAACCATTGTACTGAATTCATGGTAACAGGTTCCGCGTCGATTTCCCTGCCACCCTGTATACAATGCTGTAACTTGAAGTCACAAATATGATAAACTAGGACCATCGAAGTAAATAAAAACAGTAAAGTACTAATAGCAAGAACAAAACCATGGTCAGAAAGACGACTAGTCACCACAAGCAGAACCCGTTCACGAGTATAACGCAAAGATCAGCCATTAGGTACCCCCTTTGCCATATTTGAGGGAAGGAGGCAACCCAACCCCCGACGCTACCGCAAGCAGTGACATCTAGGGAGCATGCATGACGAACCTGCTGCCGGTTGCTCAGGCAAGAATAATAATAATTATGATCAATTGTCGAAGTCGCTAGCTAACCACAATATATTGCAATACAACTCATAAAAAAAAACATTGTAAAGAATAGAAAATTAAATTAAAATAAATTGACTTATACAGTGAAGTTTTCTTAGGGCCATGTAAGTTTATGTGAATTAAATATTTTGTATTTCGACCTTAAAGTTGGCTGGGACTGACTGGATGGGGAATGTGAAGAATAGAGAAGGGATTTTGGTGTAACTTGAAAGATGTTATGTGCTGCCGTGGTCGGCGATAGATTGAGTTGATTGGTTGTAAGATATATATAGAGAGCAGCTTAAAACCTAAAAAAAATACTAGACTAATGCATATAGCCTCAACCTTTTTTTGAAGTCGATTAATAAGTATGTAAATGGCTAACGACTTTCGTAAAGTTCAACAAAATAATTATTCTAAATAGATGTGTCACGCACCGTCCCCCTGTCTGCTAAAACAACATAAACTTATACTGTGATCATTAATCCGACATTTTAGGTTATTGTGGAAAACATTGGGCTGGCTACAATTATTATTTATTAAATTAAAACAACTTTTAAAAAGAAAAGTAATCTTTAATTTAAAAAAATATTATGTCATCGTCCATTTTATTCTAGAAAAATAAATCATTTAAAATAGAATACAAATTACAGATCAGATATGAATGTAGAAATTTTACATAGGCTGACAACTAAGTACGGTAAAGCCTCAGTTCTTACAAAGTATGACATCCCCGTCACGATATTCACCGTCCGCCATTTTGAATTTTCTGTACCTAGTTTACGCTTATTACGCCTGGGTTACACGAGGCTAGTTTTTACAAGCTTTTATTTAACTTGCAATGTTCGTATGTAATATGTCAACTTCAAAATTTGCAAGTTACATTTGACCCATTTCCCGGTGTCCGATGGAGCTGAAATTTGGCACACGTATGTGAAGTTGGTGACAATGCAATATTTTGGTACCATCGAGCTGATCTGATGATGGAGCCGGAAGGTGGCCACAGGAACTCACTACTAAAATAGTGCAATAACGTCCAGTTTGGGTTCTTTTGATTTGTCTTGACGAATACTCTGATTGTAGATGGTATCCAAGGTCTGATGATGGAGCCAGAAGGTGGCCATAGGAACTCTATAACGAAACGACGCAACCCCACAGAGTTTGGGCTCGTTTAATTTGTCTTGACAAGTACTCTATTAGTAGACTGATGTCCAGGGTCTGATGATGAAGCCAGATAGTGGCTACAGGAACTTTGTAACAAAACAACGCAACCTCATCGAATTTGGACTCGTTTGACTTTTCTTGACAAGTACTCTATTAGAAGATGATAAAAAAAATGCTAAGTATATGCTAGATTTTGAAAATAAAAGATTTAATAATATTAAATCTTATTATTACCTTTAAGACTAAAAAGCAAAAAATATATTTTAAAACCAAATTAAAACAAGCAATTTTTTTTAAATTGAACTAATAATAAAAAATATACTCCGATTGGAATTGGAATGTAGTTATCAAATAAAAGCGTGGTGCACCCTCTTTTTTTCCCTCTTGATTTTAAAATGTAACAAGCTTTTATTTGAAAACTAAATTCCAATTCCAATCGGAATAAATTTATTATTTTCTTTTTTGTATTTTTTTTAAATAAAATCTTTTCTTTTTATAGGGTACGATATCAGGCAGGCAGGGCAAGGAAGGACTAACGGCGTATTAATCGGCAAATAATTGGTGTAATACAAGATGAAGACGACAACATGATACTAAATTAAACTTCGTATAACTAATGGTTTTGTTTTTAGTTTTTGTCTTTTTATTACGGACGCTTTTAACTTGCTGCATCGTTCTCACATGCTTAATTTCAACATGAATGATGTAACCCATATTTTGTAACCATAATATTTTGATTTAAAACAGTGTCCGTGGAGTTTCTTGCCCGTTCTTCTCCATAGGTACCTACTACGCTTTGGAATGGGCAACTAGCTTCATCTTTCTGACCGACCGATCCCTTGACAATTCAAAAGTGCCTGTAATTGGTTTATTTGAAATAAATGCTTTGAGTTTGAGTTTGTTCAATATGTCGTGTATCAATATGTCCTTGCCTAGAACTAACCTATTCGTTCAAACAAGTCTTGACAAACGACCTCATTTTCCAAAACCCCTCACAACAGGTGACTAGGTAGGTAGGTATATTTAATCGCCTTATCTAGTACCTACTTATCGTTGATAACCACAAGAATGTTCTGAGCACACAATGTGCAATACTTGAGAAGACTGTTTGATAAAGGATCATTTTATGGAACCGAATTATGTATTTAGGTTAGGTATTTTTGGGTATATTTTCACGAAATTTACTGTTGTTTTTGGGTGACTCTTGAAGATTTCGGTGACAACATGATTTTATATCACTTTGAAGTGATACCCAAAGCGCACCATTTTCTACTCATATTATTATAAGCAGTGATACTAAGGAGTATTGTGTTAAGGCTCCTACAAACAGACGCGACACAAAAGCACCGCCTGTCGCGTGACGAGCGGTGCCTTTGCGTCGCGTGTCGCGCCTGTTTGCAGGAGCCTTTATCCAGTACCTAACTGGGTTGTGGAAGTCAGATAGGCAGTCGCTACATCTAAAATACTGGTACCTATTCAGCTACATCTGGTAAGACTAGAAGCCGACCCCACATAGCTGAGAAAAGGCTAGGCTGATAATGTCGATGGTCAAGCAGTGATACAAAAAAAAAACACTACAATACGTGAAAAAAAACTTTAATTTCGGAAGTCGGTGTCTTTGTTTGCGTATTTTCGTTTTTGGCCACCGACTTCCGAAATTAAAGTTATTTTTCACGTATTGTAGTGCTTTTTTAGTGTTTTTTTGGAAGTCGGTTGTTTTTTTGTAAAAAAGTTTTTATTTTTCATTTTTTAGTTGTGGTACCTACCCCACATACATTCGTATACTTACCACTACTTAATATCATGGTATAATAATATACTTCGCCAGGTATAGCATTCCGAGACACAGTGGTCACGTGGGTGACACAAGCTTACGTCATCACCGCTGTGTTACCAGTAGTGTGTGATAATAACTCCCCAACCGCCTTTATTACCTGTGCGAATCCGATAAAACGATGAGGTTTTAATTAGCAATTACGTTGCTATATGTTTAAATTGAATTGTTTCGTTTGATTAGAAAAATGAAACGACAATTTATATATATTTATATATATTTTTCAATAGAATGGTGACTGAAAATGTTTCCATAATTCATGTTTTGTTGCAATAAAGTGGCAACTGGATAGTGACGTAAGCATGTGTCACTCCCGGAGTGCCAGACCTCATGCTTGATATGTAAATAACCGTGACAGGGAATTATTATAACATCATCAATATAAACCAAGTGAAAAAACTACGCATTATTAAGGAAAACTCAAAAACGACTAGTCAGTACTTGATCAAATTTAAATGGGACCACATGTGAAGCACCAGCTTTTAAATAAAAAAAGAATCATCCAAATCAAATCACCCAGAAAAAAGTTCTGAGCAAACACACATCATTTTTTTTTCTTGAATACAGTCGAATTGAGAAGCTCCTCCTGTTTTTGAGGTCGGTTAAAAATTAAACTACACTGTCACCCTCTTCCCGCCATGAGGCACGTACCTATTGATCGGCGAGCATAGGTAGGTACAGTACAACTTTTTTCTTAATGTCCTTTGGCAAACTTCGTGTTTCGTCAGTCGTCGGATTTCTAATCGAATTGGAAGTGTATAGAGTTGTCAATACTCTTTTGAATTAATGTAATTTATTTTAAAAATGTGAGGAAAGCTACTAAAGTCGCAGATAACTTTGAAATGCGATGATTCCCGAGGGACATTAAGAAAACAGTTGTACTGTAATTGGGTTTCTGCATTACCAAATTCTCAGCAGCAGATCAGTCGCCATAGCAACAGAGCTGCTGCATTTACAACAATATTGACACTTAAGTAAAGCTGAAAGACATTTCTGCAATACGTAATGTTAAATTATCGCGTACTACAAAGATGTTTGTTTCATGCCATAAGTACCAAACTTCTGTTGACTTTTCAAATGAGATTGTGTCGACAGAGATTTAATTATTCCAACTGAGAGACGTTAGTATCATAAAGATAAGAGAAATAAGACTGACATTATCAGTGTTTGAATAAGTATTTAATAACTAAGTTAATTATATTTAGATATAAAATTGCGTGGTATACCTACTAGGTATGTCTACAAGATGAGGTAACTACCTACTTTAAAAAAAAATCTTGACGGGCTAAATTGGTAATTTTCTTTTCACTTCAGTAGCTCAAACATGTAGGTTTTGCTGCCTGAAATCAGTGAGCAAAATGCGATTTTGCTCACTGAGTGAGACCAAGTAACTTTATAATATTTTTTTTTTCAGAAAGCCGCGAATATCTTATTCATCCTTGGAAAATCATACAATTCAAAACATTCACACTCTATCTCTTTCCCGCCATTAGAAAGAGAGAGAGACAAAGACCAGCCCTTTCGAAGTTCCAATTTTGAATTCGATCTCAAAGACAAACACGTTCGGAATTTTGTACTAACTAAAGAAATTTTTCAAAAAGATAATTATGTCTTTTAATGTAATTTATTGAATTTTTAACTTATTGTTGTATTTAAACGAAAATAAGTAACGAAAGTAATTTGCAGAGTTGCAGTATTTTACTTTTAACTTTTAAAATGTTCCATTTTATTGAATTGGTACCTCTACCTACAATCTTAATTATTTTGATTCACAATAAATAGTTATTTCAATCTATTCCTGTTTATTATGTTATCTCCTAAAGTGTTCTCGCTGCTGAAGTGAAAAGTTATGTGTGTTACACGAGAGCAAAGTTTTTTGCATCTCGTGCCTTTGAATCCCTCGCCGCACTCAGGATTCAACTTTAGAATCACTCGCTACGCTCGTGATTCAATCGTTGAATCCTTCGCTTGCTCAGGATTCAAAATCAGCACTCGCAGCAAAAAACGACTTTGCTCTCTTGTTGCACAAATAACTATTGCCATACTTTTGAGGGTAAGTTTTTCTGTTGCTGGGTGCTCGCAAAAGTATAGAGCTAGAAGGATCATTTGGTGACCGAATGACTTTGACGGGGTGCCGTTGTTGATACCTAAACATTTGTGAAATTGTCACAGAAATTTTACTGAAAAAACAAGATGGAGTCGTTATTCCCGATTTTGGCGACGCGCCAAAAGGTCCTTGTACAGAAAACACAGTACCGTTAAACGGGGTGAATCGAGACGAAACTTTGAAAGGGATTTTAACATTGAAATAATATAGTTTGTTGCCAACAAGTGCACTTAATCTTTAATTATAATACAGTAACCTTTTTGGCAACAAACTATATTATTTCAATGTTAAAATCTGTTTTAAAGTGTCGTCTCTATTCATCCCTGCATTCCTATTTACCCCGTTTAACGGTATATTTGTGCTAGGGAGTAGCCACAGACTACATAAACAGTAACAGTATCTTAACACGATATTTGAGTTTGCATAAGCAGGTACAGCAAAGCCTTAAATCTTCATAGTCATTGAACGATCCTATCGAGATACATTCTTAAATTAAGGCTCCTACAAACAGGCGCGACACGTGATACGAATCGCACGTGACACAAAGGCACCGCGTGTCGCGCGACGACCGGTGCCTTTGTGGAGGTATTTTGGTGTTTGAAGGAGCCTTTATCCTTATTTACCTATAAAATACATCTGCAAGTAAAAAGTTAATTAATCTAGGTCTAGAATTAAATTGGATCGTTGGGCACCCCACTGAATTTATTATAAGAATATATAGGTAATACATTCATAATATTCAATTCATATTAATATCTCTTGTACACACGACGACATTTATATCAAGCTATACATTTCCAGTGTAGCTGACCTGGAACTGTTTAGGCTTTTCGTACAATGAGAAGTCATCTTATACTGGAAATGTATATCTTGATAATAACTCATGACAATATTTTGCTTCGTAATTAAAAAGAAGATATCTCATACCTATCTATTTCAATGCGAGTTAAGGCTCCTACAAACAGGCGCGACACGCGACGCAAATCGCACGTGACACAAAGGCACCGCTCATCGCGCGACAGTCGCTGCCTTTGTGTCGCATGCGATTCGCGTCGCGTGTCGCGCCTGTTTGTAGGAGCCTTTATCTGTCAATCAATACGAATTTAGTCCAAAATAGATATTTGGGTGTGTACGCACGACTACATAATTAAGCTATACATTTCCAGTATAACGATAGATAGGTATCTGATTCCCTTTTTTAGCAATAAAATTCTTTCACGAGTAAGAAACACGATTAGTTCAGGAAATAAGAATACCTACTTACATTCAATAAAATTATCACAGAATACACAGAAAAAACAACAAATGTTATAATAGGTACCTTACTATATGTATAGCTAGTAAGATACCTGCAATTTTTCAAGATTATAAGTATAAATAAAATAAAAAAAGAACAAAAAACTTCCCAATTTTCTGAAAAACATAAATACAGTTGACATTTTTCCATCTTCTGTTCTCTTCTGTTCTCTTCTCGTCGAGCCAGCGACCGTTCATAAAGAGAGCAACTCCATGACAGTGTTTACTGGCAATACTGTCGACGGATAGCTCTCTTCATTAACAGATTATAGGCATCTTCTCTTCTTGTCTTGCGTTGATTCATCTTCTGTAATAACTTACTTGTTGTACTACTGGATTTGTACTAAGCTGTGGCTGTGACATCGGAGTTTTTCTTCAGGCGATTCAGCGAGGTAATTACGTAACACGCTAACAGTAGGAATGGGTTTCATTTTGGCAGTTCAACAACATTCATTGCGTTATTTACGTTGTTGAGCAGATTTTTTTTCGAACATATGTAGCAATGGATTAGCAATAGGCTTCAAAATGATTCAGAATGTGATAGATAGTGTGTTACGTAATTAGGGTGGTGGATACCTTAGCGTCATAGGAGAAATAACTTGGTGTCCTCAAGGCGACGAAATAGAGATATGGTTAAAATATCAGCATAAGCGTGCACTCTGAAAAATAAGTTTATGTTAATATAAAATGTCCCTACCTATGTAGTACCTAACAGAAAATAACTTACCTAACGTAAGTTGGGTCGCTACAGACACACATTATCTAATATTCGAAGCCTTTATTTTGAATCTTGTAATTAAAGTCTCATTGAGCACAAATAACTCCCAAAGTTGTAACCTCAAAAGCACGCACTTTTATTTAACTTATAGCTAAAATTTCTGAACCCGTGATAAAACCTTTAGCCATAACCAGTCAGCAAAGGTCGCAAGGTGACTGTCCAAGTGCACACGATGCACTGGAGAAGGCGCTCATTATAAGCCGTTGTACTGTCCACTAGCAAAACTAAAAAAAGTCAAAGGATTTATTTAAATTAATACCAATTACAGGCACTTTTGAATTGTTAAGGGGTCGGCCAATCACAAAGATATCATCTCTTCATTCACCGCTTTCCACCAAGCGAGGTCGAGGTCTGGGCTGGCCCATTTCGCAAAAAAAAAAAAGATGACGTTGGTTACCCATTCCAAAGCGTACTTATTAGGTTCCTATAAAGAACAACGGGCAAAAAACACCACGGAATCTCCTTGCTAGATATAGTCCTCTTCAATTACATGCCACTCAACTAGATCTGTAATAAAGTATTATAATATAATAATTAGTCACTAGTAGAGCTCTTTGAACACACTACACTACTACCAACCTCCTTTCAAAAACTAACTTCATTGACTCGGACGTTTCGCGTCAACTTATTACCGATGACATATGGGGCTCAGCACAGAGGTGCTAAGTGGCTCAACACGCCGACGTGTTTGTCAGCTACTGTTTGACTTTCATTGATGTAGGTAGGTCTGGTCTAACGGGATTGCAGGGTTGATACTGTCAAAAATACCGAAATTTAAAGAACTTACTAGAATAGAAGATGTTTGCAAACATTATCAGTAACTATTAATTCAAGACTACCACCATTGGTCTCAAAACGGTGAAGGAAAACATCGTGAGGAAACTGGCACGTCCTAGAACCAAAAACTTGAAGACATGTGACGTTTACCAACCCGCACTGGACCCGCGTGTTGGATGACGGCCTACTGCTTCTCACCGAGAAGAGGCCTGTATCCCAGCAGTGGGAAGCTGATTATGTTATTCATTCGAGATAGTGACTTATGTAGTAAAAAATATTAATTTGACTGCTACCCCACTAGGATCCTTGAGCGACTTCAGCCTAATAACTAAGTCACACGATCAATTTATTTTCAGATCTTTCATTCTACCTTAAAGTAACGTGTTTTGCGCACCTGAGGTACCTACATCATTCTCTCTCTATGGATCCCTCTCTCCTACATGATAAATACCACTGTTTGTCTCTGCATCACCCAAAGGTTGACTGGTAGAAAATGCATATGGCATAAAGTCCGCCTCTGTACATTTCTATGCTTGAAGTATTAAATAAATAAATAAATGATTTACGAAATATTGTCGTTCCTACTCTACCCTGATTTCTGGGCAAAGATCTTTATCGATTGCCTTTGTTTTCCAATCACTTAAGTTTACAGCTTGCCAGCCCTAACTCTTTGCCTGTAACTATAGCCGCCTTTTCATGGTTTGCTTAATTATTTGTCAAAACATTGAAGTTCCCACAAGAGCCTACGGTTTTGGACGTTTTGAGTTTTCAACTTGTGACCCGTAAGTATTGCTGACTGTCCAGCGGGGCAATTGCGTAACTCACTAACAATGTCAATGCCTTTCATTTTGGCAATTCAACAATATTAATTTACGTTGTCGACCAGACGCATTTTTGAAACATATATGAAGCATTAGAATGGCAATTTCCTTCAAAGTCCTTTGGTTTATGATTGACAGTGTGTTACGTAATTAGGGAACAGTGCAGGGTACCCACGCTGGACGTACCTACATTCAAGTATTGCTACTCATAGCAGCCATTTTAATCCACTCGTGTAATGACGGCCTTACCTACATAAAATTTTAAAGGAATGGTCTTCATTACAACAGACATATACACAAAGACGTTAAGACAATCGAATATAAATTATGTTCATGACTGACAGTCAACAATTCTTGGCTATTATACGATTATCGCATGGCTGACACTAATACGGATGGTAGAAACTAGAAGTTATTGGAAACAATTAAAATTATGGTATGTTTATTAATTTACTATCTGACCCGACAGACTTTGTACTGCCTAAACAATAATACATACAAAAAAGGACGGTCAGTTTTTCTCAAATTTGAAGAATTTCCGGGAAACTTTTCCAATGTTTCCTGCCTGATTCGGACTATTACGAACATTTTAAAATAAAAATATAGCAAAATTTGTCCAGTCGTTCTCAGAGCCGGCAGTCTCGACATTAGATAGCGACAAAAATCCGTCGCTAAGTCGTATCGTTGTCAAATACCTTTAATAGATTTTCAACTTTATTTCCAAAGCTTAAGGTTGAAAATCTATTAAAGAAATTTGACATCGATTGGACTTAACGACCGATTTTTGTCGGTATCTATGTCGAGACTGCCGGCCCAGGCCCTGCAGTCTCGACATGAATAGCGACAAAAATCTGTCGTTAAGTCGTATCGATCTCAAATTGCTTTAATAGATTTTCAACCTTATGCTTTGGAAATAAAGTTGAAAATCTATTAAAGAAATTTGACAACGATACGACTTAACGACCGATTTTTGTCGGTATCTATGTCGAGACTCGGGCCCAGGGCCTGCAGTCTCGACATTAGATAGCGACAAAAATCTGTCGCTAAGTCGTATCGATGTCAAATTCCTTTAATAGATTTTCAACCTTATTTCCAAAGCATAAGGTTGAAAATCTATTACAGAAATTTGACAACGATTGGACTTAACGACCGATTTTTGTCGCTATTCATGTCGAGACTGCAGGCCCAGGTGATGCGCTTACCAACGATCAGCATTTAATTTTTATTTATAAACAGGGTGGGAGGAACATCAACGCGCAACCTGTTACCATGGATTCAGTACAGTGATTCTGAAGCCCCATACGTTACAATTTTTCGTCGGATATAAAAAAAATGGCTGAACCATACATTTTGACCGCGTAGGTATTGCACTTTTCTATGAAACAGCAGTTTCTTTTTAGAGAATCGACGAAATATTTCTACTCTACGGGGTCTAGAATCATGTGCTGAATTCATGGTTTCAGTTTGCACATCGATGTCCGTGCCACCCTTTATACTGCGGGGTAATTACGTAACACACTAACAGTAGGAATGGGTTTCATTTTGACAGTTCAACAACATTCATTGCCTTACTTACGTTGTTGAGCAGACAAATTTTTCAAAAATATGAAGCAATGGATTAGCAATAGGCTTCAAAATTATTCAGATTGCTGGATAGACAACGGTTTCACTATTGGCTATGGAGTCACCTGCTGAAACCTAGCCTTTTTAAATCTCGTCATCATCTTTCTGCCCTTACCCCAATGTATTTGTGGCACATCTCTATTCATTAACCATCATCTATCTATATTCCTTCCTCACCATAATCATCATGTTTTCTTTGGTCTCCCTCGTTTCTTAAAACACTTTTCTTGACACAAGACATGCTCTTTCAGAGAAAATTAAATTTTAAGTGAAATGAAAAACAGCTGACGTCTGGCCGTCGTTCGATATTTTGTCGCGCACTGGATTTTCAACTCTTGGTGTTGGACCGAGCATTGAGAATCCAACAGATTGCATCCTAACGCGTTAAATACACTGTTGGATTTTCAAAATCGCCCGTAGGCACACGGCTACAAATCAAGGTATAAATTTCAGTATAAGCTGACCTCTCATTGTATGGAAATCCTATACAATGCGAGATCAGCTTATACTGGAAATGTATAGATTGATATGTAGCCGTATGTACGAGGGCTAACTCGCTTAAGTAATTCTCAAATAAAATATGCGCAATAATGGACAGACAGACTGACTCATTAGATATTAATAACGTTTTATGAATGACTAAGGAAACAGCTGGCTGTAGCATTTGCAAGGTCTTGTCGGAATTGCTGCTAAAACCGTTAACTAATTAACTACATACACACCTTGTAATTATGGAATGGAAACAATCTGTTGGCAATCATTTTAGCAAAAGTTAGTGCTCTTGGTGAAGATGAATTCGAAATACCAATGAACTTGAATTTATTACTGAACAAAGTGGAAAACAAGAAACTTTTTCGTTTAAACTAGTCTTTTGTCAGGCCCTGCAGTCTCGACATTAGATAGCGACAAAAATCTGTCGCTAAGTCGTATCGATGTCAAATTCCTTTAATAGATTTTCAATTTTATATTTAAAAGCATAAGGTTGAAATCTATTAAAGAAATTTGACATCGATTAGACTTAACGACCGATTTTTGTCGCTATCTATGTCGAGACTGCTGGCGCTGGTTTATATTATATTGTTCACGAACAAATCGTTACAGTATCCAATGACGAATGGTTATTTTTACCCACGACTAGGCGTAGGTAGTATCGGCTAGTGCCTATCTGCACCCTAATTGCGTAACACACTATCAATTACAATTTGAATCATTTTGAAGCCTATTGTTAGTCCATTGCTTCATATGTTCGAAAAATTTGTCTGCTCAACAACGTAAATAACACAACGAATGTTGTTGAACTGTGAAAATGAGACCCATTCCTACTGTTAGTGTGTAACGCAATTACTCCGCTTTATCGCTTCGATGATCCCTTGAAACGTTGAAAACCGCTTGATTTTTCAAATAAAAAAAAAATACCAGCCTATTATTGCCCCAATGCAGGGCAAAGGCTTCCTCTCATACAGAAAACGCATGAGCACGATTGCTCGAGGCAGATTGGCGATTTTGCCAGAAGTCTTAGAAAAAGTTTTCAGTACGACAGGCCCACCTTCCGGCCTCCAGCAAATTTATCTCATGGAAAAACCTCATGCCGCTACGCAATAATTACCTAAAAACGTGTGTTAATAAAAAAAAATAGCTCAATAAAAGACACATTTTAACTGTACACTCAATCGCACGTCTTTGATAACATTTTGACATTGGCAGAACCTTTATTTCGTAGCGGTTCGGGTCTTTTTCGTACTTCAAGAGCTACATTGCCTGGCAGTTGACCGTACAGACGTGTATAGGCGTCAATTATCACAGCACGCATAGAAGTGCCAAGTGGAGTCTCACGGAGAGCTAATTTGATAGGCGGCGGTTGCTCAAGAACCGTTGCTTCGAGGTTAGTTACGATATTGGAAATAGTTTAGACTTAAGATGGTTTAGACGACGGACAAAACATCTGGCAATGCCTAGCTTTTCATCGTTCTCAATTTGTTTGGGGTCGGCGCAACGTCTTTTTCTTCGATACTTCTCTATTAATCGCATATCGGTAGTCTCCCCCTTTCTAACCATATCATCTTTCACACAGTCCATCTATCGTTTCTCTGGTCTTCCCCTACTCTTATAGCCATCCACATTCATACTCAAAACTCTCCTCACTACATTCTTCCTTAATGATATTTGGAAAACACAGGCAAAGGATAGCAAGAGGTAAATTTTTCGTAAATATTGTGACGTAGGCTCTTTCTTCATTTAGTACAAAAGAATAACGAACGCGCCATGCTCGATCCTAAAAGTTCAGGGAATTGTAGAATTAACTAAGAACTTGGTTTTTGGACAGCTACCTCACCATTACCTAAGACAAGCTTTTTGACAGTGAGCAGCTAAAGAGATACGATTGCCATTTGCCATTGGTATGGAGAAAGTACTTCTGCATGTATAGGTAGGTACCACCAATTTCAGAAGATACCTATGCCAATTTTCCACTATAACATTAAAATCGGTTAAGAGTCAGTTAAATTTTTAAACCAATAGATAGGTTGTATAAAGTATTAAGGCCTTATGTTCATAGATTTTTCAAAAAATAAGGACACTATTACAGCGACGTTGGGTGCAGATTTTTTTTTGCAAAAGAAAGAGTGGGAAGGCACCGCTTAAAACCAGAAATCTCCTAGCAAACCGCCTTTAAAACAACAACCAAACAACTCATCCACTTCTAAACGGTAGTCTTGAAACTAAACAGCATATTTCGTTCATTGTGACGCAAATTAACTCTTAGAAATCGTCGCCATCTTGTTTTGTTTCCCGCCATTTGCATTCGTTTTGTTCGAATTCATTGTCGACATGACGGCTAACGTTTTGTCAGGCAAAGAAAGGAATACGTAATGCCTTATGCAACTATATGTGACCTATTTTAAAGGATATTTTAGTTTCTAATACATTTTCTCGTGGTGTTACTAATTTAATTAGTTGGACAGTTATTTTTAAGTTTTGGTTGATTTCTTTTTGACGTGGCTTCGGCAGTTGCACAATGAGCGGTTCTTTTTTCAAAATTTTGTTGAAGTTGCTTGGTAATCAAGGATTTGGGAATGCCTCTACCTCCTTAAAATAGTTATGTGCATTTTGATGAAAAGACTTGTTACGCTTATATGTAGGTATAGTGGCAAAGATTGGTTATTAATTGATTATCAATAACGGCTGGTAGAGTATAGGAATAAGAAATTGGCCTGCACTAAATTACTTTAACATACAAGTTTAGTAGATCCGCAGTCATCGATAAAAGTACTTAGATATAATACGAGTAGCTACTTACTTAATCATTCTTGTACAATAATAAAGTGTCATTTGATTAAGTTTATATATACATAAACAACATGTCATTGTACTAATGTTTTTTATCTCAATTAAATAAATTTAATTATACAAGCCTGTAGGCGTAAAATTTATGAATACTGAGAATACATTTTATAGAGGCTGGTTTATTGAAGCATTTGAAGTTGTCCTAGACCCTTTTCTAGACTTAAAACTAACATAACATCACGGCTGTAATCCCCGAATGGTTAGGCAGAGGTGTACCTATAGTACACCCACATTTCGCCAGTTATGTTTAAGTCCCAGCCCACCTTTTGCCGTCAACCGGACACGAATCCAGACTCCTACTACAGCGGGATGCTACTGAGAAATTCCTGATGGAAAAATCCAATACAGAATGATTTCCACCAAACGGCTCGCATCGCATCGGACCGGAAAGGATACGAACGGATGCGGCGACAGCCGAGCCGATCGCGTCCGGCAGGATGTCGACGCATACGATCGGCTCCGTACCGTCGCGCGTCGCTTGCAAACGTATCCGTTCCTGCGCCTAGTCAAATAGTTTCATTCCTACCGTGTTGACGATACGACGATACGACGACTGACGAACGCAGCCGATCGCGCGTCGCAGCATACTTTCAGCTATGATTGCGTGTCGCGGAAGACGCCCGCGGTAATGCTGCTGTGCGCGGCTTGGCAATAATATACACTTAAAATACTGTGTACACGATTTAATATCGTTCAAAGATTGTAAAATCCGTTTCGATCCGATGCGATGCGAGCCGTTAGCTGGAAATCATCCTTAACACTTTGCCCGACCTGGGAATCGAACCCATGCTCAGCCGAAGCACTTGCGACCACTACACCAACTATTAGATTATAAAAGAATTCGATTGCAGTCTTGGGTACAGTCGCGAGCACATCAAGTTACCACCAACTGTTAGATTTTCTTATTCGATTTTGAACTTAACCATAAAAAATTTAAGGTTTAAAATCGTTTGGATAAATTTGGCAGTTTAATATAGCTTGAGCTGCTGGCGACTGTACTTTACCACTAGTCGACAGCGATGCGGAGGAATTTTTCGACGCCATATTTGATTTTGTTAACAGTTTTAGTCAGCACCCTAATTAAGTAACACACTATCTATCACAATCTGAATCATTTTGAAGCCTATTGCTAATCCATTGCTTCATATATTCGAAAAATTTGTCTGCTGAACAACATATATAACGCAATGAATGTTGTTGAACTGTCAAAATGAAACCCATTCCTAATTGTTAGCGTGTTACGTAATTACCCCGCAGGTTAGGTTATTATAATTTAATTGTAAATACTATAATTTCATATTTGTAAAAACGAATAAAAATAAATATCTAAGTAATACCTACTTACAAAAAAACAAAAACAAAACGATTGATTTATCTAGGCCAATAGGTACAATAATTGTAATCAGTATCAGTTCACTAGAGCCTTCTAGCGAGCCCTACAAAGTATTCATCGTAAAGTGTTCGCTAATATAATATTAACTACATAGTTACATAAGTCACGCTTCCACGATAACTCGTACCCATGAGTGTTAATGGAAGACATTTTGTTTTATTATTTGTAAAAATACCGGCTTCCTATTTAAAAAAAGAATAATTTACAACAGAATCAAAAATAAAATTAAAATAATTGATTTTAACTCCCACACTTGAAAAACAAACTGACTGAATGGCTACTGCAAAAAGACTACTCATTCACGGAGTCTTTACTAACATTCATAGGATAATCCCAAAAAAACTCATTATACTCAATACACTATCACTCATTCACACTGCATACACTCACTCACTCTCTCTCACGCGCACCCTTAGAGGTACGCACACACTCCTATATTCACCACACATACACTTACACATACTTGTGCTCACTCACTTACACTCGAAACACATTTACAGACCGGCACACAAATTATTAAATGTATTACTTAAGAGCGGCCAACCCGTCATACTTTTCATACAAACGCTCATACGTGATTATGGCGTTGTAACACATCTTTCATTAAAATTTTAGAGCTAATAGGTATCTTGTGCACTTTATCTAAGTTTCTATGCAAGTCAAAAATCAAAATTTTGGAGAAACAAATTCGGTACAATCCTCCAAAAATCTGCCTTTTTTGCACAAATTTTACCTAAACTATAGCCGTTCATAATGTACTCATAAATTGTAAAAGTAAAGAAAACATCTTCATAGAAACCTAGCACGTGTAATGGAGATTACAAAAGACAAATATTTTTTCCAAAAACTTGTAAGACTTTTTCAAAAACACGTATTTCCTGGAACAAGTTTCGTGAAATCTTTGCACGCCAATTTTCCTTCGATGTTATCGCGTTCTCACTCTTGCTTCTTTTTCAAACATTGCGTTGGATGAAACAACAAGCTTTTCAATCATGCTCGCGTTGACGATAGACGGACCGGGACGGGCCGTCTTAACCACCCTCGCGCTTAACACCCTCGCTGCTAGTATACCTATATGAGTAACCGCCATGTATGGCCTAACACTGTCTCCTAAGATACAGGGCTACCTAGTTTAGGAGACAGGGTTACATGATCTGTTTAGATTTATGTAGATATATACCATGTTATTTTGTACATCTGCTCTTGTGTATCATGAATATTGTGTGTTTTATAATAAAGATAATAGTTTCATTTACCGTCCGTATAGCATTCATTCATTCCGCCAACCTATTTGCGTAACACACTATCAATCATAATTTGTATCATTTTGAAGGATATTCCTAATCCATTGCTTCTTTCATAAGCTCGAAAAATTTGTCTGCTCAACAACGTAGGTAAATAACGCAATGAATGTTGTTGAACTGTCAAAATGAAAGACATTCTTACTGTTAGTGTGTTACGCAGTTACCCCACAGGAGCTTTCACAACTTTGATAAATTATGCTATGCTGTCTTAGAATCCTTAGTTTTCATTGCAAAGTGAGACAAACTTCTATGAAGATAATACAGTCCCGCGAGGTCTAAGCTGAGCTTTGCATTTGTGTGAGGTGCTCGTCGCGCTGTAGGCCGACGTCACAACTACAGTATCTCTATGTGCACTCACACAAATGCAAAGCTCAGCTTAGACCTCGCGGTCTGTACAGCCGGCACGTAATTTGGCGGGGTTTTGGCAGATTATCTCATTAAATTTTGAACTTGACTATCAACATTTTAAAGCTTAAAATCGTTTGCAGAAATTTGGCAGTTTCGTGTAGCTTGACCTGCTGGCGACTGAACACTTAGTGCAACGAAAATTGACACTTTTATTGTTTGTCATTATTCTATGGTTATTGCCATAGTTTATTTTTAAATAGTCAGTTTAGAAGAAACTTAAATGAAAAACGCATCTAACGACACATGCCGAGTTACGTACGAACGTCTGTACAATTGTAAATTACTTAACGTTTGATACAAAATAAATTACAAAAGAAACGATTCAAGTCTCACTGGCGTTGTTATCATTTCGAGTTCATATTTAAACAGCTGATGAGCAGCTACATGCTAAAACAAACCCTGCTCTCTACACAATAAGGCATACAATAGGTATGCATGTATGATTTGTACTGCCACAGTCACAAAAACATGATTCATAGAACACTGCTGTCCAAATAATAGGGTGTTTCATTAAGGAATGGTCGTGCTACGACTGATTCAGAAAAGGTGGACTTCAAGCTTACTTTTTGTTAAAGAGATGACTGTAATTCCTGGTAAATGACATACAATCATTTCCCCAAATATTCTGTGTATTGTGGATGTGGTATACTTATGTATATTTAATGTCCTAACAATTATAATCCATAATATGTAATTTAATCTTTTTGTTTGTTTCAGTCCAGCACTAACCCCACAAGATCTACATTATTTCAACGGCATCATCGTAGTTTATCGATTTTATTTTTTAATTTATAATAATGCACATTTGCTTTTCCAATTCACTTTAGACATTGGCAAAATAGTCGACATCGGCTTTGCTTTCCATAGTAAAAAATAGAATAGAATAGACATACAATCATGTTTTTGTATTATACCTACTTACTTGGTGCCAAACAAGGTGACGGCCCACCAGAACAAATAGCATGACCACCATAGAAACGGATTTTGTCACCCGAAGAATAGACAAAATGACAGATTGTAGAAAAATTTCTTTAGAAATCTGTCAACAATCTGCCATTTTGTCTATTCTTCCGTCGCCAAAATCCGTTACCCGTTTCTATGATGGTCATGCTATACGTGTTGGTGGTAAATTGTCACCAACACATCCAACACAATTGTTGAATATCAACAACACCAGAGGCATCACATTGCATTGTCATTTCAATTGATATCAGAGACAAAAGTTGAAATGCTTGCAAACCAGACAGAACCAGAAAGTAATGCTGTCTAGCGGCAGACGTAGCATGATGGGTAGGTCCTGTACCTAGTACACACGACGACATATCAAGCTATACAATTCAGGCTTAAGCTGACTTCGCATTGTATAGGCCTTTCGAACAATGAGAAGTCAGCTTATACTGGAAACGTATAGCTTGATAAATGTCGTCGTGCGTACTTCTAGTCAATTTGATACTTCCCAGGAAGAGCTCCTTTATGAAAAAGTCGACTTATATTGTTGTAAAATCACTTTTTAAGTGATAATGATAACGGATGGCCTAGGCCAGATACTACACAAGCATCTAGACTCCTAAAGTTCTCCCGCGAACTACTAACCTTACGAAAACTGACTACATTTTGAATACCTCATAAAGATTGTGTACAAAATCAATAACAAGACTCATGTAAACCGCAATTCATATTTTCTGTTACAAAATAATATAACGAATGTACAAATACCGTACAAATTGAAGACTCCGGCGCCGATTTATATTTAGGTAACTAGTACCATGTTTGACCATTTTAAAATCGATAATATTAAAAGAAGAGTAAAAAACGATTTTTCAGGAGTTGCAAAACAAAGAAAAAGAATTGATAATCTACAGCCTTTTTTAGTTCTGGGCATAAGCCACCTGCCATTTCCTATTTCACGGATGTAACCGCCAAGAGAGCAGCGAAGCTGTGGTGACCTAGAGGTATCGTCCTCGACACATGAGTTATAAGTCGTAACTTTGAACCCAGGAAAGCACTTTGTGTAAATTAATGAATTCATCACTACGGCTCGCAAAACGGTAAAAGAAAACATCGTGAGGAAACGAATGTTCTTGAACCAAAAATTCGAAGACATTTGACATTTGACATCCACCACGCGGGCCCAGTGCGGGTTGGGGGATACCCGCACTGGGCCCGCGTGGTGGATTACGACCCAGTCTCTCTCACAGAGGGATTGAGTCAGCCTGTGCCCCAGCAGGGAGAACATTATAGCATTATGCTATGCAAGATCATAACCAGTTTCTAAACTGTAATAAAACAAGCGCTGTCAAAGATATTCTGAGTTTGAGTTTTTAAGTCTTTGATTCACAATTATAATTAATACAGCCAACGAGTTAGATTGATGACCAGGAACTCTGAAGAGTCAACAGGATTACAAACAGGACCGGATTGAACGGGACAGTCGATAAAGTTGACTCTAGAGGCCACTTATTATACTGTGACCCGTGTGACCGGACCCTAATGTTACTCATAAACCTACTGATTTACTAGATACTAAAATGTAGTCTTTACGTGTACTTCTTTGTGTAAGCTGCTTGGTATGTGGGTACGTACTATTAGCCTATATTGTGTTAACGGGTTTTGGTGACTGTGTGACATGGCGCCGGTGTTTGAAAGCAGCAGGGATTGAAAAGGTTCCTAAAATACCGGTAAAGAACTGGTATTTAGTGGTTCCGTTACTAGAACCCGAACCGGAACAGGAACCTAAATTGGAACCTTTAAGAACCTTTATTTTATCGGTTCTTCTTAAAAGCGAGTCCGAACGAGTTCATACGATTCCGCTCAGCGCAGGACGAAGCTTTGTACGAAAATGGCGAGGTACGGGCGGCCGCCGTCGGGTGAAGAGGTTGGAGTTTTTGTGAGAGGGAAGAGGGACACTTTTGCTTTGATAGATCTTGTGGTAGTTCTTTCTTAGAGAACCTTTATCGGATGGCATGGAACCGGTATATTGGAACCAATACCAAACCGGAACCGTACCGAAAAGAAGAACCTTTTTAAGAACTGAAATGAAGAACTGGAACCCAAATTCGTACCGGTTTTCAATCCCTGGTAAAAACTTCTACAACCCCTGAGTTGACCCACTCATCACCATCGTCCTGCCCTTGGCCCATGTTACTTTTGGTCGACACAACACGTTTTCTTGTTCCATTCTCCCCTGACGTCACGTTCTCATTCACTCCCTTCTCTTTCACATCATTCTTCACACAACCCATCCATCTTTCTTTGGCCTTCCTCTCCCTCTCCATCCATCAACATTTATATTCATCATTCTTTGAGTCACATGCGTTTGATCATTAATTTGACCAACTCAAGAGTGGAATTTTGAATTCGGAAAAGTCTTTCTTTTTGCACCTCCAAAAGTAACGACCATGTAATCTTTTGAATTTCATGTCTAATTTTGTTAAATTTTCAGTGGTTTTCGCCTAAACGTTGTCTGCCACTCACCGACCTGTTTATTTATTAAATAATTATGTACAGTCACCAAAAGAGTTAAGTAACCAGGGTCATCGATATAGTTGAAGTTTAGTAAGAAACCGATGAATGTTTTCGAATAAAATGTAATTTAATTAATAGAAAACAAACAGGTAATTTATCAAATTAAATTTCATTCGAAAACATCCATCGGCTTTTTACTAAACTTCAACTATATCCGACGACCCTGGTTACTTATCACATTTGGTGACCGTACCTATCTACATAGAGATAAAGTTCTAAAATAGATACATACACTATCAGTATAACTATACGTATTAATAATTAAAGTCGCTTTTTATGTCTGTCTGCAATATGTAACCGCATTGTTCTTCTAAGCTTCACAACGGATTTTGATGCCGTTTTCACCATCATTTTGATTTATTCCAGAGGGTTTATGTTTATAAGTTATACAAGAAATCTCGATGTTTTGTCAGGTCGTACAATCCGAAATCGTAATCGTAAATCCGAATCGTGCGAAGCAGGGGAGGGTCGCTAGTACAATCTTGCTGAAAGACTGAAAAGTACCCTCATAGGAACCTATACTAGGTTTTGCCAGCGACTTCATCCGCGTGAAATTTCTTGTTCCGCCGACCCACCGCGTCTGATCCCATCGCATCGCCCCCGCCCGCGCATTTACTTCGTTTTCGATAATGTTCTTTCTCTTTTTGCTTGGCTCATTAGAGTTGTAGCGTGATGTTAAATAGCCTAACCTTCCTTAAGAACTGGGCTATCAAATGCAAAAAGATATTTTAAAATCCGACGAGCAGTTCCAGAGATTACCGAGTACAAAGTCTTCAGCTTCAATATATGAATATTTAGTATAGATACATTTTATTGTCCAGAATAACGACACATGTTCGTGCTAAAATCACGACAGAAATATCACAATGACTTTAAAATCTAGGTAAGAAATACTCCGACCTAGTGCGCGTAGCAAATGCTACCACTTGCACGGCTATCTATCACGTTCCTGTTATCAATCGATAAGCATCTTGATTAGGTCTCTTATCGATAGCAGTTTGTGATCGAAATTGATGCTAGACTGCCAGCATGTTTTGAGTTAGTATGTGAAAGATTTTTTTCTATTTCGAAATGAAGGAAATGTTGAAAATTCAACGAGGAAGAGATGCTTTTATTTAGTGGCGAAAAGGTGGGTTGGTTTAGCTGATTATTGAAAAGAAAAAGTTAAATGGCGCTGCCAAAACAGCTGGTAAATTAAAGTGGAACTGGCCTGGTCACAGGTGGCAGGAGACAGATGAACACTACGATTCAGTGGAAACTTCCAATGGTGGTGATGGTGGTTGGTGGTGAAATGGCAGGAAACTGAAACGCGGCAGGCCCAGAAAGTTATCGTGGAATGAGTGGAATTCCTTTTGGATTGGCCCAAAATCGCAGTAGACAGAAAGTGGAAAGAGTGAGAAGGCTTATACCGTGCAATGGGACAGCAAAGCCATTTATAAAGTGTGCTATTTCAAGAGAATGGGTTGCAGCATCCTTCTTGTACGAGCTAACAGATCATTAAAGGTCTATAAGAACAGTAGGAATAGGGGGCGAGCCTTTTTATTGCCTTCAACCAGGCACTAATACAGACTCCGGGCTGCTACTATGAAATTCCTTAGAGAAAACCCAATAACACTTTGCCTGACAGGAGAATTGTACCATGACTGATCACCATGCTCAGTTGTAGACTTGATCAACGATGCAGTCACCCTGATTTGTTGCCTATGCATATCATAATTAGCCAAAATTTTCGTATTATTTGGGACACAGGCGGCGTCAGTAGGGACTGGTCATCTCTTAGTTGCCACGGCTTATTTTAATTTAATTTAATATTTGAATTGGTTTTATCTTTTTATTACGGACGCTTTTAACATTCTGCATCGTTCTCACATGCATAATTTCAACATGAATGATATAACAAATATTTTGTAACCACATTTGGATTTAAAAGAGTGTCCGTGGAGTTTCTTGCCCGTCCTTCTCCATAGGGACCTTTAGAATGGGCAACTAACTTCATCTTTCTGACCGACTGACCCCTTGACAATTCAAAAGTGCCTGTAATTGGTTTATTTGAAATAAATGCTTTGTGTTTGAGTTTGATTCTATGTGAGAGAGAGGTGGGCCGTCGTGTGACACGTCTTCGAATTTGGTTCTAAGATATGCCCGGTATCCTTACGATGTTTTCCTCCTCTGCACCCACCAGAGCGCTGTTTAGTAGTATCTTCATAGTTATAAATTAACTATATCTACATCAATTGATCTATTCTGTAAAAATCTCACCGTGAAAGTATTGATGGAAGTGAGCTGTCAATAGTTTAAATCCCTGGCATCTGGTTGGATGACAGTTCACTTCAATGTTTTCACTTGAACTTTTATCGAATCTTTTCTACCAACTTATCCAGAAATTCTACTCTCTCCCTATAACCTACCCACGATTACGTAATCAACTACAATCTAGAAAAGGAAATAAGCATGCTATCATAAATTTAACCACTTAAAACTAACTAAATAGTGTTGTATTCAATGATAGCGTTATCTTTCGTTTACTGCTCTCTTAATCTAAGATATGGCGTTTTTATTTGTACTGGCAATGTGACCCCGGGCATTAGATTGTGCTTAAGCAAATGTTAGTTTTTTTAAACGTTAATTGAGGTGATAACGAAGTTCTAGTTATTTTTTTTTTGGAAAGCTACTTTATGGTCAAATTTTTTTAATAAGATGGCGTGTGTAAAGTCTTTGAATGGCAAACTAGGGGTATTTTTATGGCTGAAACATAGATGTCAGTTTATTTTTTATGGGCGGACACGTAGATCCTAATTTAAATGCTTTATTTATTGAATGATTTAGTTTATCTTAACTAACTTAAATTCTGGTCTATTTTAAACTTATTTATGAATGAAATGAAATTTTAATTTAATTTCAGTTTATTTTTAGTTTAATCGCAGTTGCGAGATAGGTACACTTATATTTCATTGCGAAATTTTTTGTTCTGTCAAAAATGGGAAAATGGGAAGAAGTAGAAAATAAGTTTAAATACTTTTCAAGGATTAAATTCTAGCCTCTTATTCATTTGAATCGCCAGTTAATTTAAGAAAACCTTTATATTATTTAAAAAAATTAAAGTGTCTTACCCAAAGTGAAAAACTTCCACTGCGAGATTCCCCCTCAAATGATCCGCCATCTTGAATCACATGTTTATCTCATTAGTTGGTCCATCGTTATGACGCCCTGCCGACCGTCATGTGACCAATCACAGGCCAGAAAACTTTAATTGTTATCTATACTGCGATAAAACAATCCAATCATATCGCTTTATCAATAATATTTTGTAACAATCGTAATAACCAGATTTCCCGCTCAAAAATTACTGAAACACCACTCAATTGACTTCCAATTTAAGAAAGAACTCGTTAAAAACTCTAACTAACAAAAGAAAATAACGTAATTATTCTAATTGTTAATTTAGGAGTGTTTAACTTTAGAACGAACTAATTTTAATGATAATTACAGTTAAAAGTATCGTGAACTGATTTTGGAATCTTGCACTGATGGCGGCAAGAATAAAATGGCGTCGGTGCTTACATGTCGAGTGTTTTATACAAGTGTACCTGTTACGTCACACCTGTGGCTAGGACACGGAGATAGGGCGCGTTCAGACGAACGATTGTTTAATCACCTGTTTATGTATATGTTTTTACAGTAAATGTTCGACGATTTGGTATTTTTGTAGTTTTCAATGTGAATTTAGATACTTAAAGGACGTGCTAACTAAAAATACGCATGCTGTTTTTAACATTTAGAATAGGCCAACAAGATGCGACACAAGATGACAAATAAATTATATTTTGGTACATTAATTCTATTATTTTAGTAGGCCGGTAGATAAATATGAATGTAATTTTCAGAAGTGAATCATAATTGATTAGGTACATAGTTACATAGTAACTACCTAACCACGTTCACATCCACTCTATTTTTTTCTTCATAAATAAGTATGTTTCTGAATGGATTTCACCGAACATATACTCTTCGACTGGATATCAGTAGAAGTGTTTTAAATTTGAATAACCTGCAGCTACCTACTTACCTCGATATGTTAATTTTGTTAGTTTTAAATGCTCCTTTTTTATTTTTACTCTTTGTATTTCCTGTGCGTGTCACAAATAAAATATATTTCTTTCTTTCTTTTTTCTTTCAATCCTTTTCATACTAATACCTTAGGGACTTTAATACATTATATAGTTATTTTATTCTAGGTACATCGTCTTCACATGTAATTATATTTAATGTATGCATTTTTTTTAAATATGAGTATATAATACTCAATTTTATATATCATAAATATTCTAAAAGACTAACTATGGAGTTTCTTGCCCATTCTTCTCCATACGAAACTACCTTTTAGAAGGGGCGCCTAGAATCAAATCTATTTTGTCGTAAATTTTGACGTTTACAAGTGCCTTTTAATGGCCTACTTAAATGAAATGAAATGATTTGACTTTGTCTTTTCACGAGCACGTCTCATGCGGAATTTTGCTATACAGCCATCGACGTTGGAGCAGAAAACGATTTTACGAAAGTCCGGTTACAAATAATATTAATATAAAACGTTTATTCTCTCTACACAAGTTATGAACATAATGCTAAACGTTGACACTTAATACATGAAAAGGAGCTAACTTTGTGAGGAACTGGTGCCTGAGGCAGATTTATATTAAAACGTGTATTACAGGTCACCAGGGCCCTCTCGCGGCTAGATGCCTGTTATTTGGATACACGGCATAATAACAATGCAGGATACTTAACTAACAATAAATTAAAGAAACATAGTATAACATTTAGACTCTTCACGTGACTAGAGGGCTGGCCTATTTTTTGGCCAAAGAATCAGCATCGCTATACAACGTGGCAATGCTGCCAGCCTTTTGGGCACTTTTCCTGTCGACAGCGATACGGACGAATTTTTTGATGCCCTATGATTCTTTCCCTTCCTTTTTTTATTTTATTTATTGTTATTTAGTTGTACATACTATTAATATTATTTGAAGAATCTATAGGGTAAAAACTTCATGAATATCATAATATTTATTAATACAATACATTTAGTAACATAATATTAGGTCTTTACCTATGAAATTGCCGTTCTGCAGTACTGGCCATTTCAAATCAAAATAATTTTTGTTTGGCTATGAATTCTAATTTCAAATTAATTTTATTTTAAAAACATGGATTTTTTTTTCTAAAAGTAGTCATTTCTTTATTGATTAGTGTTACATTTTCATCGCATTTCAATCTTTTTCGTCATCATGGATACGTTAAAAATTCGAGTAATTATGGAATATGAGTACCGTCGTGGCAGCAACGCGGCACAAGCGGCACGCAACATCAACGACGTTTACGGAGCTAACTCTACAAACCAACGCACCACCTGTTATTGGTTTGCTCGCTTCCGTTCTGGAAATTTCGACCTGAAAAATGAACCTCGCGGTCGTCCGAAGACTTTGGTCGACAATGACGAATTAAAGGCGATTGTGGAAGCTGATGATACACAATCTACGGCTGAATTAGCAGCAGCTTTCGACGTTAGCGTCAAAACAATATTGGTCCATTTGCGTCAAATTGGCAAGGTAAAAAAGCTTGACAAATGGGTGCCCCACGAACTCAATGATCGCCAGCGCGAAGTACGCGTCGAGACGTGCCTTGCACTGCTCAACAGACACACAAATGAAGGAATTTTGAACCGCATTGTTACCTGCGATGAAAAATGGATTCTGTTTGATAACCGTAAGCGCTCAGCAAGTTGGTTAGATCCTGGTTCAGCACCTAAACAATGCCCTAAACGAAAACTTACCCCTAGAAAAGTGATGGTCACTGTTTGGTGGTCTAGCGCCGGTGTGATTCATCACAGCTTCTTACCAAACGGGGTGAGCATTACTGCAGATGTGTACTGTGAAGAACTGAACACAATGATGGAGAAGCTGGCGCATCTCCAACCAGCATTGGTCAATCGCTCGTCTCCGCTGCTCCTGCACGACAACGCGCGACCTCATACTGCACAGCAGACGGTCTCCAAGTTGCAAGAACTGGGGTTGGAAGCTCTCCGTCATCCGCCCTACTCACCAGACCTTGCGCCTACAGACTACTACTTTTTCCAGAATTTGGATAACTTCTTGGCGGGAAAAAAATTTAATACCCGAGAGGCAGTACAAAATGCCTTTGAAGAATTTGTTGCCTCCCGTCCAGCTGATTTCTTTAAGAAGGGCATCAATAAACTGCCACTGCGATGGCAAAGATGCATTGATTGCATGGGTGATTACTTCGATTAATACAAATAAAAAATTCATGAAAAAAATTCGTTTAAATTTTTTCATACAAAACGGCAATTTCATAGGTAAAGACCTATTATTAAAAAAACAAAAAGTTTGAGCAAATACGAGAGTGTGTGATGTGAGTAACCGGAGAAAGTGTATGAAAGAGGTGTAAAGGTGTATGCGAAAGGTTGTTTGGGTGAATGTGGTGGGAGTCTAGTTGATGGTATGCAGAAGCAGCAGAGGCAATGAGTAATTAGTATAAAGAGAGTCTATTTAAGGGGGATCAACAAGTTCTCGGTTCCCTGACAGTCAAGAGTTTTTAACTTTTTATATAGGTAGTGATTGAAATTTTACATTTGTACGAGTACTTAGTTACCTACTAGTTATTGTAGCAACAATGCATTACAAAAAAGTACAAGTAGGTAGTAGTAGTAGCCAAATAATAAAAATAATCATAAATATTTGGGACCAAATACTTGTAGGCACACGTTTTATAAACCTGCCAAACTGCATGACAGTTTATCGGCAGGATTAGCGCTCGTCTGTATATACTTTTACGTCTCATTTGGTATATCAAATCTAATTGAACATCTAAGTAGATACAGAGAGTTTAAATGAACAGAAGTTATATTATCACTATGGCAGCGCGGGCATTTTACAGTGTCACGAAAAGTCACTGACAGCCAAAACCGAAAGACGGCCAAAAGGCGAACTTTCAGGCCCAAAAACGAGCCTTATTTTTTTTTTTTTTGGTTGGGAAATCATCAAATGAGCTCTCCCGCTCTGGGCGGAGCGGAAGGGCGTGTCAGACTCTTACTGACTAAAACCCACGCGTGTTCTTTCAGTTGCCTGTGCGCCAGGGCCACGGTAACTCTTTCGAACAATCCGCAGCAAACGAACTTGGAGTCATTATCAGACACGATACTTTTAACATCGGTGGTCATCAATCGCCTTAATCTGTATTAAGTAATGCCGCATTTTCAGGTGTTTGTAACGGCCAGAACATCAAGACTTCGCGACAAATGGAAGCATTTGGAGGAGACTTTTACGGCCTTAGGCGGTCCTTACATAGAAAACTAACACACAACACTAACAAAATATAAAGTAACATTTTTTACAAAATTTTTACTAATATAAGTTTACATAATTATGTATAACAAATTCTTGATTCTACAACAAGTGCCAACCCTTTTGTTTTTAGTAAGTTTAATAACTTTTATAAACATTGTTTCTTCAAAAAAAAACTACCTAGGTACCTACGCACAACGATATATCTAGCTATACATTTCCAGTATAAGCTAACTTTTCATTGTACAAAAAGCCTATACAATGCGAGGTCAGCTAAAACTGGAAATGTATAGCTTGATATGTAGCCATGTGTACAACAAGCACTACAAAAACCACTAACTCCGTGTGAACACAGCTTTACATAATATTCTTATCGGGAAAATGGGTACCTACGGACTGTAGGAAACATAATTTTAGTGACTTTCAATTTTCTTTCCATTGTTGTTGGGTTCCGAAGCTTAAGGTTCTACTTTACAACGTGACCGCACACGTATTTGCATACTTACCTGTGACTTATGTAATGCGTCTTGCAAATCGTGCTAGTTATTATTGAGATGGTTTTAAGAGAAATCTGTGGAGATTATGTTAGACCAGGTTTTGGAGCGGATGAATACTTACTTTTCTACATGGTCTTCACATGATCTGACCAAGATTATGTCTGGACTTTGAAAGAGACTGTGACCTCTGAGGTTGTTTCGGCCTTTCTTCTCAGAGTAGTCAGATAGGAAACACCGACCTCATATAGTTTTTTAAAATATGATTGACATGTAAAAGTGTTTGTTCAAACCTACTTACAGAAATAAAATAATTTATCATTTATCATTTTTCGTTTTTAACAGAGGTTATTTTCTACTTTATTAAATTCACGTCCAATATAACAATAGAATCGTGGAACAGGCATAATAATAATCCTATAGAGGAGGAATTTTGTTAGATCTTCATTCAGAAAAAACAAATCTCTGGTTTCAGTTTTCTTTAAAAGTTTAATGTGCTTTAGACTAACTGTCATTATAAACGTCAGAATTTTGAAGGCTGACGAACCATGTGCCTTGTCTGAGGCAAATTGCATGGGTAGGTAATTTTTTTTTTTTGGTTCCTGCTATTGGCTCGATATGCCAATTTACACTAAACTTATACCTACAGGGTGGCAGGCACATCGACGCACACGGCACAACCGGATACCATGGATTCAGTACATGATTCTGGACCTCTGCGTTGAAATTTTTTGTCGATTTTTTTTTATAAATCTCTCCCATACAATTTGAACGCGTAGGTATTGCACTTTTCTATAAAAGAGCAGATTTTTTTTTGATAATCGTCGGAAAATTTCTACGCTAGGAGCTCGAATCATGTGCTGAATTCATGTTTTTAGTTTGCACGTCGATGTCCCTGCCACCCTGAGGTGTTTCCTAATTTCTTGTTGCACTACTCATCTCCGGCTACTAAGAATAATAAAAAAAAATTAAAAAAAATTCAAGTATAAAATATAATTATGATTTACACTAATTAAAATCGAGGAAAATTTTAATTCTAACTGTAATGTAGACCTGCCTGATCTAGGTTTATAAAACCTGTGTTTCAGGCCATCTATTTATATCAAGCATTTAGAAAGATGACAACAATTTTATTAGAAGCTTAATTGAAAGTAGACAATATTTTCAATGACTTAAAGAGTAACTAATTGATTAAATTATTATTATAAAACTAGATTATATAAGATATATTATGTTTAAATAAATTAGCAAATAATATTAAAGTAGATAAAACGGAGACTATTATAAATTAGGTAAAAGAAGAGACTTATATTTGAGTAGGTAGACAGAAATTTTATTTTAAAATCTCTAGTTGTTTTCCCGTATCTGCATAATTAAGTTTTGCCAAATATTCCTGTACTAGTAAATTACACCAATTATAATAAATCTTTAACACTCTGTTAAACTGGTTATACAAGTGGGTCCTATAAATTAATAAAATCGACTAGCAAAAGCATGTTTAGTCTGAGAGTTAGCACAAACCAAATCTTTTAGTCTCTTCATGTCTTTAGTTACTTAGAAGTTATATTTTCACGTCACTGTTCAAAATCATTTCTAGAGTTGCTTTGTGGTGACGTTAACGCCACTGAAAGTGGAAAGAAACCATTGGACAAACTACATAAACAATAGCGGGTCGTGTTGTGGCTCCTTGTCCAAATAATACCGTTGTCTTCAAACCACATGTTTAGCACTTTCCGTAGGTGACCACGTGACTTCCGGTCGGGAGCAGCTAAACAAACTTCACGCTAGCTACCAAAGAGATAGACAGACATGTATTCCAATTATGGTACATATTCGAACACATGCAGCGGAGTCATTGCGTAACACGGTAACAGTAAGAATGGCTTTCATTTTGACAGTTCAACAACATGCGTTATTTAAGATGTTGAGCAGACAAATTTTTCGAAGCAATGCACTAGCAATTCCATTCAAAATGATTCAGATTGTGATTGATACTGGTGCCGATTCTCTTGTCACAAAATTCTCTAAACTAGACTAAAAATCACAAAAAAATAGTTTATTCCTGTCAAACGACGATTTCCCATTCTGAAATAGACTAAAGTGACAAAACTTAACTATATTTTAGTTTGACAGCACTAAGATGACACTGAGTTAGTAATTAAGTGACAATGACAATTTTGCTATTCTGAATTTGACGATTTTCACCTAAAATTTTGGTTGTCTAACTAAATCTGGCTATTTTAAATCGCGATTAAAAAGGTGTGGAATAAAATTAGTTGTCATGAATTCACCACAACAACTCGACTTCAGGTGCAAAAACAGCGGGGTAATTACGTAACACACTAACTGTAAGAATGCGTTTCATTTTGACAGTTCAACAACATTCATTGCGTTATTTACGTTGTTGAGCAGACAAATTTTTCGAACATATGAAGCAACGAATTAATTTCAAAATGTATGACGTTCTTTCGAAGTTCCGTACATCGTGATCATGAACATTCTCAATTAAATACATCGATAGTTTAAACTTCGAAGTTCAGTAATACAGTCGCCTACGCCTATAAAAAAAATGGAACAAAAATTGATTGAAATTATCTGACAATGCATTCAATCGTAACTTACTTGAAAGTGGTGAAACGGGCCCTTAGATAAGGTACTGTCTCACTACTGGACAAAGCAGTCCGCCATAAACTTCCAAATCGCTCCATTTCTATCTGTTGCAAAACCGTTATGAACTCCTCCATGAATGAATCGAAGTCGTCAAGCCAACGGTTCCTAGGACTGTCTGGATGACGACTCCCGTCTTCAGGCAGAGGCACCCACTACGTACCTTTTTTCCCCTCAGTGGATTGGCAGAGACGTATGGTACACCCACGTTTCACCAGTAATTTAGGCGCCATGTAATAAAGGGTGGACCCAGTCTAATAATGCAATAAATAAAATCCATAACTGCTAACGGGACAATCATGGGCGCTAGTTTATTTTCAGGGGTGCATCTTTAGCTCTACGAATCGAGCTCGATCATTTTTGCACTTTACCCCGGATGGATATGTTAGGTTATCATTTGTCAATTTATACAAGGAGTACTTTGTCGACTTATGCAGAAAAGCTTAGCAATTAAGAGAATGTAGGATGCAGTAGCGAGCAAAGCGAGCTCAATAATTTTTGCATATCGCTTCGAATAGGATAGGTTTTATTTTGTCCATGCATACAGAAAGAGGTCTAACTGTGTCGATTTATACATATAAAAAGCTTAATAATTAAGATAGAGTATGAGGAACAGGGTGTAAAGTTCACTCATACTCTATAGAAAAGGGAGGATCCTCCGACCAGACGGGTGTCGTGTCTGGTGGGCAACTGCCCGACGGTTGATGTCGGGATGTTGTATATATGCTAGTTGCGCGGTAAACTCTGCTTGCGCGATGCAGGATTTTGCGTGACGTCAGTATGACGTGTAGCTCGCATGTGGCGTTTGTAGATGCCGCTACATCACTCCCCCCCGGAGAGCGGAGTTCGATAGTGGGCTGAGTCGTGTATCTTGCGATGCTTGCCAGGGCCAGTTGAGGTTCCAGTGAGTCGGAACCGGGTGTCGCATAGTTCGCGGTGAGTCGGAACTGTCTGCGAAGATTCCCCAGTGAGTCGGGGGTGGCGCTACGTTATGCTCCAGTGCGTCGGATGTGGTACAGCGCCAAGTTGTGGCTGACTGCTGGCTTCGACCAGGAGAGGGTTTTGAAGGCTCTGCTTGTGGACTGGCCGAGAGTGCAGTGTGCTGTGCCAAGGTTGCTGATGAGGCTGAGGGTGATGACCAGGTATGCGCGTCGCTGCATGCTGGTGGTCAGGATACCCGTTGAAGCCGTGGGTGCTGGCTGGCTGTGTGACTCGCCGCTCGAAAGCTTGAAGGAAGTGATGATGACGTCACGCTGATGTACTTGCACGAAGGCTGCGCTGACGTTCATTTTCGGGGTCACCAGTATAGAGGTATGAGGAACAGGGTGTAAGGTTCACTCATACTCTATAGAAAGGGAGGATCCTCCAACCAGACGGGTGTCGTGTCTGGTGGGCAACTGCCCGACGGTTGATGTCGGGATGTTGTATATATGCTAGTTGCGCGGTAAACTCTGCTTGTGCGATGCAGGATTTTTCGTGACGTCAGTATGACTTGTAGCTCGCATGTGGAGTTTGTAGATGCCGCTACAGTAGAATACAAGAGCGAGCGAAGCAAGCTCAATAATGTTAGCACCCTGCCTAAGGTCGATTAGATTTTCGGAAATAGGAGATCGGGACTTTATTGACTAATGTAAAAAAGCTTTAGAACTGCCAGATTGCAGAATGCGAAAATTTTTGGATCTTGCCTCGAATCGATTAAGTTCTCTATGTATTAGGCGCTTTCGTTTCTTTTTTAGTTTTTTGTGTTTTTACACCTACGTTTTATTTTGAAGCCAGGGAGGTGCAAGTGCACCCTGTAGCACTCCGCTCCCGGCGCCCATTGGAACACTTCATTCCCTTTAACAATATATCACATGAACTCGAAAAAAAATGTTTCGAGTTCATTAAACCGTAACTATCAGAGTGAAAAGCTTTAATCTCATATCAGCGCTTATCACCAAAAGTCAGGGAATTGGGTGATATTCGTGTTCGCAGAAGATATAAGCAGCCCTGTCGCAATCAGAATTCATTGCTTCGCTTGCAAATAGGCATTGCTGTGCGACTAGGGCGCACCTTGGACAATCAATGAGCCAGAAATTTGGCAAACAGCGGTTCAGTCAAAATAATCATGCAAAACGGTTACATAGCCTCCTCTTTCCTATTAATTTTATCAGCTAATGTTACTTAGTAAGTGGTGGTAAGTGGCACAGACTCACGCGCAGACCTCTAGGTTTTTGCTCAAAGGGGGGAAATATTTCTTTCTACGGAGGATAGGGGTCGGGGGGGGGGGGAATGTGTCAAGCCATGAAAACCTTTTTAAAAAACTCAACAATGTGCCCCCTTTTTCGAGGATGACTGCGACTTACATAGGTATGTATCTGTAAAAATACAGGTTATAAGAATATATTTATGTCTAATTTAGAGTTTTAGACTCAGTTTGATCGAAGCCCAGGGGGGGCAACTGCACCCGTTGCTCCCCCCCCCCGTATCTGCGCCTGCATTGACTACAATGCTAATATTCTTAGAAATTATGGTCAATAGCTCAGTCAGCTCAGTGGATTTTCGGGAGCTGATTAGAAGCTTCCAAAGTTAGTCATGCCCAGGCCCTGCATACACGTAATTACCTACTGCATTTTTAATGATTTTCATAACTCTCATATTATGGCGATCTTTACCTCCAAATACATCGGGAACGTGACACTTTAGGATACCATATTACTTGACATTTTTTGTTTGTATAAGTGTCCCCTACCTGTTTAAACTACATTCATCGAACGCGGAAGCTTTGAAAAAAAAAAACAAAATGGCGGCGCGGGTCGGAAATGCCAGAAAGATTCGAACCCCTTTACTGTTAGACAACGTACAACTTAAACCGCTGGATCTAGAAGCATGAAATTTTGCACAAGAGTTACTTTTTTATCGAAAGTTAGCATTTGAAGGTGTCTAAAAGTGAACAGCGGTGGTGGTGGCCCAGTGGTAACGACCGCGTCTTACAAGTTGTAGGTCGTAGGTTCGAACCCAAACAGACACTTTACTTTATGTAAATTATTCCATCACCACTGCTCTCAAAACGGTAAAGGAAAACATCGTGAGGAAACCGGCATGTCCTAGAATCAAAATTTCGAAGACATGGCACCTACCAACCCGCATTGGGCCCACGGGATTACGGCCCACTCCTTCTCACAGAGAGGAGACCTGTGTCCCAGCAGTGGTAGTGTTCCCACTGCTGTGACAATTCCACAAAATTAAAAAAAAAAAACCACGTGTGGCACTCCGGGACTGCCGCGGTAAAGCTATTGCATAGCATTTTTTATCAACTTATGCAATTATAATTATTTATTTATGCAGTATTTTTTTTTCTCTGATATTAATTCAAGTACAGTCGTACCATATACATACACGTTAAGCGAACTCTCGGCCGAGCTACATGGTAGGCGGAGTGGGCGGTGTTAGGTTTTATTTTCGTTACGGAATTTCTTGATTCGGTCGCCGCGCTCAAAGCCCGCGATAAAAGCTATGCAATAGCTTAAAAAAAATCATTCCCTGAAAGGTTTAAACAACTATGAAAATTTAAACCTACGGGTCCGTTTTTTTGGTTCAATAAACTATACATTGTAGCCATGACCGCCGAAGCTAGAGTACTATAGTACTAAGGCATCATCTTTCTGCTTCGTAGAAGGAGAAAGACGGGTTAACCAAACGGTTGACGCATTGGCTCAGTGATTATTTTCTGTACCTAAGGGTCACAGGCTCAATACCCGGGCGATACAAAAATAAATATTTCTGTAGTCTAAGCTGTAGTCTACAAACACTTATCCGGGGACTTTCCTGTAATAATCCGGGTTTCAGACGGTTTTTGTAAACTTCAACTACTGCAAATACGTTAGAATGGGTACAAAATTTGTACCTACCTAATTGTAATATTTCTCTGGCACGTTTAACTTCAGCCTCCCTATCTTGTCCCCATTTCTTATCTCGTATCTTATATCTTTTGAGATACTGCTCAAAGTAAACTAGCCATGTTTGCTCAGCATCCAGTATGAAACTACTTTTGATAGCACTAAACTAAGTATCTATTTTAAACCTTATCATAACGAGTTAGAGCTTAAAACACAAAAACCTATTCTTGAACTCTTGAAGCAAGCGATTTTCAATCTTACGCCATAGTGTTCAAGTTGAAAATGTTAGGAGAGTGTCAAAAAGGTGAATGTAGATGAATAAAATATGTTCGTAAATTCGTAAGGATGATTTAATTTGTATAATATTGTGGTTGCTAATTTTATGGTATTGGCAGAGGATTGACTAGCCTATGTCCAACGACAGCAGTAGATTTTCGCAAAACGTGTTCCGGACCGGATTTTGTTGAACCCACAATTTATGTTGTTGCTCTACCGTAAATAGGTCTAGGTCTTGTGGTCGCACAAGTTCTACAGCTGACCATGAGGTCCTGGGTTCAATTCCCAGATTGGGCAACGTGTTATTGGATTTTTCCATCAGGAATTTTTCAGTAAAGGCTCACGACGCGACTCGAGTAGAACAATTTCTATGAAAACTTCATGGAAATTCTTCTAGCTTTAACAGCCCGAAGTGTGGATTTGTGCCCGGTTGATGGCAATAGACTCGCCCCCTATTACATGGGACTTAAACATAACTGGCGAAATGTGGATGCACTAAGGTACACCTCTGCGTAACCCCTCGGGGATTACAAGCGTGATGTTCAATTTTTGATGCTATGTTAAATTGTTGATGTTATGTTAAATTGTTGATGTTATGTTAAATTGTTGATGTTATGTTAAATTGTTGATGTTATGTTAAATTGTTGATGTTATGTTAAATATTGAATTATTATGTTCTTTTCTATTTCTAATGTTCTCCAGCTAGCTTTTTTATATAAATACAAAAGTGCCACATACCACACTGATATTTTGACGCGTCTTTTCTCTTGCCGGTGGTGGTATGTTCAACTTTTGCTAACTGAAAACAAAACCGTTAAGTACAGTTCAGTCGCTAATAACTACAAGACTAATTGTTTTACATCGAGGCTGCTAATGAAATTCCTAACTTTCCTACTAATATTATAATCCTTCAAATCCTACTATCCTATCCAACAAATCCTACTATCCTACTAATATTATAAATGCGAAAGTTTGTGAGGATGGATGGATGGATGTTTGTTACTCTTTCACGCAAAAACTACTGAACGGAATTGGGTGGAATTTGGAACACAGATAGTTTATACCCTGGATTAACATGTAGGATACTTTTTTATCCCGGTAGTACGTTCCCGTAGGATAATTTCCGACCTCCACGCGGGCGGAGCCGCTGGCAGAAGCTAGTAGAAAATAATACTAGAAGACAAATACACCTCTTCCTGAGGAAGTGGTGGCTAGATCTTAAAAACATAACTGGCCCCAATTATATTATTATATTAAATGGCCCGTAAAGTTTTTGTAAAGCTACGGTTTCATAAAAGAACGTTTCCATCATATTTTTATCTGACGTCATGAAAATCTGTAATTTTCACCAATATTTGACATTACACTTTATAATTATGGAGAAAGAGACGTCACTCGAACACTTCATGCGCCCTCTAGCAACAAGTAAAAACAACAATCTATGAAGCAATATACGTTTAGTTAGCTTCAAATCTGCAGTAGGTAGGCCCTATCCTATTTTTCTTCCTTTTAGATAAGTAATATTTTTTTAAATTAACTCAAAATAAAACATTACATACAATGGTGCCGATTCTCTTGTACACCGAACTAGACTAATAAAACTATCACTAAAATTCCTAACTTTTGGTTATGAGAATCTTAAAGCTATTCTGCAAAATATATCTCTAAATTTAAAAATAATTTTGATTGATTTTGATTTTTGTTACTTTTCGCAGTTTAAAATAACTTTCGGGAACCAATGAGGTTAAAAACATCATTGTCGGGAACTGTTTGCCAAATAATATTTTCGATAAAACAACAACTTTTACGTAAAACGAATTCTTGAAATAAGTAATTTAAAAGTAGTTCAAAATGTTTATGGTAGCAATTTTTTCTAATATTACCATTAAAGATTATTTAACGTTTTATAGTAGATTTTGATCTGCAAATGCGAAACAGTAATTGATCGGAAAAAATCAAGCCCTCAATACCTTACAGGTGGGGTGGAGTGGTGACGAAAAATGCAGGAAATAAGCCGCAGAATAATAGCCATGATAAATGATAAACGATGTTTATTTGTAAGTAGGTTTGTACAAGCACTTTTACAGGTCGATAATATATGTATATGTATAAAAAACTAGATGAAGGGCGATGAAGAAACACTGAAACAAACTCAGAGCTCACAGTCTCTTTTATTGCCCAGACATTGTCTTGAACAGATCATTAGGAGGACCATTTAGATTAGTGTCTCAATTGATATTTTGTTCAAAGTCAAACTCAAACTCAAAGCATTTATTTCAATTAAACCATTTACAGGCACTTTTGAATTATCAAAGAGTCGGTCAGTTAGTCAGAAAGTTGAAGCTAGTTGCCCATTCCGAAACATAGATCTCTATGGAGAACAACGGGCAAGAAACTCCAAAGACACTCTTTTTAAATCAAGATATTACAAAATCCTGGGTACATTATTCTTGTTGCTTCTATATGCGAGAACAATGAAAAAAATACATAAAGAAACAATTCAAAATATAAGATTAATAATAAAAATAAGCCGTGGCAGTTAAGAGATGACCAGTCTCAACTGACGGCGCCCGTTCACGAACATGACGCGTGGATCAGCACCATCCAGCTTAACCATTTTGTAGGGAACCGAATGATCCAACACACGCGCCACCAACAGTGAGACATTTAAGTGAGCATGACATAGTCTCTACTGCCATGCTGTCAAGTCAACATAATTATATAATAAACGAATCCATGGTACTCACATTTACAAAATTGAAAAATGCTTCTAAATTATACAAAACTATAGTTTGCTATGTATTTGCTATTTTACTACATAAAAGAAAAGAATCATTAAAATAACTATTGAGTTATTCAATAATAAAACATATTTTATAAAAAATAAACAAACATTAAGTTCGCAATGTCAGAAAAATAAAAGGGGGAATAAGAAAGGAGTATCTCTTCCAAACATTCAAATTTTAACTAGAGCGCCCGAGTGGCTGTGGAGCAGGATCAGCATTAAGCCAAGCATTTTTATCTACTATATAGTCAGTTGAAAGCAGTGCACGGATTTTGGTGCACCTATCTAGTCAGTACACGCATGTGTTATATGCTGTTCACAAAACGTGCCTGCCCAAGATGTTTCTGTTAGTTACAGCAGTAGACTAATCTGATTCACCAGTGAAACAAATAAAGACACTGTCATGGGCATCCCGAGAGGGGGAAGGGGGGTAACCACACTACCTGAACCACGACTGTCACCCCAGGCCCTGCAGTCTCGACAAAATAACGATAAAAATCGGTCGTTAAGTCTAATCAATGTCAAATTTCTTTAATAGATTTTCAACCTTATATTGTCGAAATAAAGTTGAAAATCTATTAAAGGAATTTGACAACGATACCACTTAGCGACCGATTTTTGTCGCTGTCTAATGTTGAGACTGCAGGGGCTGCTCTCATACATTTCCGAGTATTAAATACTACGTGAAATACTCGATTTTACTCCCCTCAGTCGAAAAACTGGGGACATCCATGGACATTGTATTGTATTGATAACAAATTGAGAGGCTACATTTATTTTCAGCAGCAGATTTTAAGAAGCAATTATAATTATAGCGAGGTGTGACTAGAATTTGAACTGAACTAACTTTCAGCTTTAAATGAAGCTGGATTTTATTATATTTTAATAATATATAAAAGCTATTTTACTGAATACGGATTCGTACAAAAGTAAATACGATAAAAGTTAAGCTATAATGGATGACGAAGTTTTTGTAAGACCAATCTCTAGCTGAACATTCTCCAAAAAGACACTTTTAAATTCAAGTAGTGGTTTCTTTGATTCTGATTATGGCAACACTTTATTTTACTAACTGTCAAACAATAGCTAATCAAAGTTGATTTGAGTGACATCTAGATTCTTCTTTCATTCGCAGTAGTCAACGGGTGGAATGTACGTAAATCAAAATTATCATTTATCATCAAATATCGTGTAAAAACAACCGAAACACCAATTAACTTACAACAAAGATAATTATATTGAACGGTGTGTGTCTAAATTTTTTGCGAGTGATCTTTGAAATTAAAAATTTTCATAGGTTATATAAAAGAAGAGTTTATAGTGTATTTTACGTGATTATGAATTAGTTATTTGTTTTGCAGCCCATACACTGGTTTGGACCACAGTTTGGACACAATGAGAACGACCCAAATTGCCCAGTACGCTTTAAGGCTCACATATTCGCAGGTATGTCTTATTTTAATTTACCCCCGAATTTTTTCTCTTCATTAATATTGGGCTCTCACTACCCAAATATTTGTTTACCTGATGCTGCCAAATCTCTTCTAAGAATGCCATTGAAAGAAAGTTATTTACTTCATCTTTATGCTAAAAATCTCTAGGAATATTTTTATGAAAAAAGCACCATTCGTTTGACAAGTTATACCAACTTCTTTATGTCTAGTATCCCATCATTTCTGATGACTACTGTGTAAGGGGTCTGAGAAGTTTGTACTGTTTCTAGATCTCCTTTGATATCTCTATTTTTCTCCCAATGCTGAGTACAAAGTGTTTTTCTGTGACAGACTTAAGATCTCTATCAGTCAGAAAAAAAAAAATACTGAACTGCATAGAACTCCTCTTTGGTCTTTAACCATGTCCATCTTCAGCTGTCTGCAATCTTCCAAAATTCTTTTGAGCACTCAAAAGAATTTTGAAAGACAGGCAGCTGACTGAGTTCACTAGAAAAAAAAAAGACATGGAAAAGCAAGTAAGGAATAGAGAGAATTAGAAGGGGTATGAGAAGGCCTTTGCCAAAGGGCACACAGAGACTCAAAACTGATATTAAACACGTTTTTAACTACAACTATCACTTTACAATAAGGCTATAAATAAATAAGTTTGAGACCCATATTACAGACTTTTACTTCCTCACTCAAGACCCGAGCATTATTTAAAACTAGTTTAACACCATTTGATTGGTTGAATCTAGTTTTTAGTAATGCTAGAGTCTTGAAAATGCATTTATTTATGAGTGACGATACTTATGCATGTATTCTGCACAAACTGGACCGTCAGATCTGCTACTAATATTGGCAGATCTTTTTATCCTAGCTTAACAAGGTACTTCAAAACCTGCCTTAATATTAACTTTTCATCTACTAAATGCATATTTAAATCCTCAAATTATTTTAAACCAGCTGTGCCCAGCGTTATCACCCGCCTTGCTCGGGTCCTAAGGGTCGTAGTGTGATCTTAATAGCATATGACCTTCCTCTAGAATTGGGCTATCGAATGCAATAAAAATGATAGTTCTAGAGATTAGCGTGTTCAAACAAACATACTCTTCTACCTAATTCTATGTAAAATACAATTTAAATACATAATATCAGAAGTTTATCTTAAAAGGATTGGAAATGTAATAAATGAATGTTGATAAAAATACAATTAGTTAACCAGTTAAGCATTGCTAATGAGACACTATTGATTTTCTATCATAATGGCCCTCTAGCTGACCACCACAGCCTATTCAATAGATAATGGCATTAAAGAAAAACATTTGTTCAACAAAAGAGGTTCATCCAAAAAAATCTAAATGAATACCAGAAACTTGTGATTTTCTAATATATTTTCTTTGATTTATCATTCAAGCCTTATCCATTGTTCGTTTAGAGTAATGGAGTTACAGAAAAACATTTGTTTTGCAAAAAAAGAGGAATCGCTTTAACAAAAGAGGTTTATGCAAAAAAATCTGAATGAATAGATACCAGAAGGTTGTGATTTTCTAATATATTTTCTTTAATTTACCATTCAATCCGTATCCATTGTTTATTTAGTGATATTATTTGTCAGTTACAGTACTTTCTTCAGATAATTAGATGTAAATCTAAAGGGAACTAATTAAATCTTAATAAACCTTAACAATTTTATAAAAAGTTATTTACATGTCCATATTGCCCAATATTATTATTTATATTGACGAAAGACAACTAAAATGGTTCCGAGGTGAAACTTGTAAAAGAAAACCGTAATCATTTTAATTACCAATTATTTCTTTAATATTATTTGCGAAGTTGTCACTGCCAAGACTGATAGGAGTGGTAAAAATGCCATCTTACATTAGCTAGTCAGGCCCGAGGTGGCCCGCTAGAGGGCCAAAACAATAGATAATCAATTTTGTCTCATTAACAATGCTTGATGAGTTAAGAAAAGATAGAAAATCACTGTCCATTCCAAGGTTGCCTGGAAGAGATCACAGAAAGCGATAAGGCCACCCATTGTATATTTTTTAGTGTTTGATTTATTTTTTGTTATGTATTTTGTGGTGTACAATAAAGAATATATAAATAAATAAGGTTTGATTTGTACGAAACTACTGTTTTTAATATAGTAAGTACCTTTCTGTAAAAAACAATTTATTTTAATTTTAAATAAACCAATATCTTGCGCCATCTAAGTAGGTTAATTCCTAAGTTACTCAGTAGGTAATGGAGTGTTAAAAATGCTTGTTTCTCAGCTACTTATTTGGTAATTAACATGCACATAAAAACAATAAGTTTTAAAACTTAAGATTTTGACTATTGTTCTGGATAAAAACTTTTGTTATTATGATTATTTCTGCATCCTACCTATGAGTAAATATTTTTAAGAATTTTAAAGTATCACACTTATTACTACTACATATTTAGTTTTTAACATTTTGCAGGACACTAAATTTCCCCAGACGTAATAACAGTAAAACTTCTATTGTGTTGCCTTCATTGTCTTTCAACCAATTAAATCTTACTCAAACCTTGTTATTCTGTCTTCTACTAGTAAACCCCTTGTTTCATTGCCTTCGAGTTCACGAATTCATTCTTGTTAGAATCTTTAACAACCATAAATATTAGTTTTTCATCATCTTACTCCTTTTACCCAGTAACTGGGTTGTGGAGGTTTAATAGTCAGTCGCTCCATATAAGATACTGGTAACCAGCTGCATTCGGTTAGACTAGAAGCCAACCTTCAGCATCTACTTATGGCCGATTCCTATAATTTACGGACCATTATTGGTTAAAATCTAGACTTGTATCTTTACCAACAATGACGCGAAGACCTCATAGCTTAGTATAGTAGACCCCCTCCCTTATGGAAGTAGCTATCACAGGTAAAATTAGCTTATGAATCTATTTATATGCCCCAGTTTGGCAATAAAAAATGCTACCATTGGTAAGCAAAACGATTTGTTTTTGTTTATAAGAATAGAGCATTAGTAAAAATCTTAAATTCACTGACAGACAAAGCTCAGCCTATACCGTTGTGTCTAGAAGCATGAAATTTTGCACAAGAGTTACTTAAAATTAAATGTGTGTACTAAGGAATGATTTTTGAAAATTCACCCCTGAAAGTGGTTAAATAGGGGATAGAAGTTTGACATTTTTGCTGATGAGAAATCCCATCGGGCACACCGCACATAGTTGAGAAAAGGCTAGGCATTTGATGATTGCCATATACCTTTGTTTCGCCTATTCATCTGGTCATAGGCGTCATCTATCAATTGAATACTCGAAATTTTTATTCAATTAATTTCTTTGTTTCATTGTAGTCTACTGCGTATACTATAAATGCTAAGGTCACAAGGTCAGATCTATTTTCATTGTAATGAAACTATTATTGTTTCAGCTCATTCATTTGATAGTGTAAACATAGTGAAACTCAATGAATATGTTTATAAATTGATCATTTTGTGTCAGTAAGTTACTTCCTGCTTGCCTATTGTTGGTCTAAGAATACTTCCTTTGTTTTCGCACTGAATTAAAAAGTATATTGCGTAAAAGTCTACCTATTCATTACGGGATCCCATAGGGTAGTGTTCTTGGCCCGACCCAGATGAATTAAAGCAAAATAATAGTGATTTCATATACTATATTTCATATTCATAATAGAGAGCATTGCAAGATTTTACAAAAAAATACTGCCCCCAATTATTACACCAAAAGCAGTTTTAGCCATCGGCAATATTTTAATGTTAAACATACTGTGGTGCCAAAATAATATTAACAATCCCTGGCCGTAAAAACCAATAAAGAAAAAAACTACCTACAATCACATGCTGCATTTGAAAATGGAACCCGGAACCGCCATTAAATTAATAGCCTATCTATAAATAGCCCGCATTGTAAGGATGCAGTCACACATGTGCACTTGTACAGTTATGACTCACGTGGGCTATCGTGATTTGTCACGTTCACAGCAATTGCATTAACACAATCCGATCTGTGACATGCGGACAAGTCGCGTGCACTGAGCAAACTCACGGGTTGTTAGTTCAATACTAATGTATTTTGACATTTCTATGGTCGTTTAGCGTCTACAACTTTACGTACCTATAATACCGGGCGAGGATTATCCCTCGTTCTCTGAAAGCCTGATTTAATCTGAAAACCTAATGTCAAATCTCTTGATTCTATTTTTAGCTCTGGTAGTAAAGCGTGATAGATAACCTACTGATTCATTCACGTTTTTTATTAATAGAGTTGTTATTACGTAAATAACTAATAAAGGGCAAGAGATATCATGCATCATAGTAGTGATTTTATAAGTGCTAAGTAGAGACCTCTGATAAGAGTATCAGAGGTCAACGGTGTTGCTAATTCTGAAGAAGTTATCAACGAGACGACGAAGGATGATTATTCTGTTCTTCTTACGGATTAGAAACTTGATCAGGCTTTCAGTTATCATTATCTGCCTTGCCTTTATAACCGACTTCAAAAAAGAAGGAGGTTATAATTATGTTCGTCTGTATGTTTTTATTTTTTGCGTATGTTTATTGATATTTTCGTCAATTGTGGACCGATTTTGAAAATTCTTTTTTTTTATTTGGTATTGGAAGCTTGCGCGGTGATCCGATATAAATTTTATTAACTTTGCTCGGGTAGTTTATTTAATCCACTTAGTGTATTTTGTGTGTTTGTGTAACCGGCACTGGGCCTGCGTGGTGGATTACGGCCCGCTCCCTCTCATTTAGAGGAGGCCTGTGCCCCAGCAGTGGGAACATTACAGGCTGATTATGTAATGATGGTGTTATAACACTTCCTGACACTGTTGTTGGTGTGGGGTACTATAACAAAACAGTGAAAAATAAACAAACTTTAAAAAAAAAACTGACTTCCAAAAGAAAAACATCAGATAGAGAAAATTTACTTTTTCGGAAGGCTTCGGTGTCTTTGTAGTGTTTATTTTAGTGGGTTGTTTTTTTTTTAAGTTTTCTTAACCCTACTTTGCGATCGGCTTCCAGTTAAACAGGATGCAGTTGAATACCAGAAGTTTACATAAGCGGCTGACCATCTTGAATTATCTAACCTCCACAATCCAGTTGCTCAGATCAGGGTTTCGGCATAGGCTAGGTAATATTTTTGTGGTTAAAAGTATCCTTTGCAGTATTCCAGACCGTTCTGCCGTCCGTCTAAACCTGGTCAGCAATTTCGGTGCGATTGTATAATAAAATATCTAAACTAATGCATTTATAATGCTAATTTTTCGCATAGCAACAGTTGACTTAACTTTCCGGGAAATAACACAAATATAAAAATACCACGATTTTGACGTTTAGCGGTATTCAGTCTCACATTTTTAGAGATACATTCTGATGAGCGTAAACTAATAACTTTTGGATGTCACCCAAAAATGTTTTACACCTAACGTTCTTACCCCTTGAATCATTAGGAAGTACCAGTCATTCATGATTTTCATGATGGTTACGAAATATGGCGCCAGACTTGATAATGAATGTTTTTGACTGTAACAAAAGCAACAGGTTAACATTTATCGTTTTTTCTAGCTTACATAATTTACCTTTATGTCCATGTTAAAGAAATACCAAAATAATTTTCCTTAAAATAAAGTATTCAGTCACAATAACTTGATAAACAAAAAAAACAAGGTAAGTTCGTACCTGCGGGGTAATTGCGTAATACAGGAATAGCTTTCATTTTGACAGTTAAACAACAATAATTGCGTTATTTACGTTGTTGAGCAGACAATTTTTTAATACTAATATTATAAATTCGAAAGTAACTCTGTCTGTATGTTACATTTTCACGTCTAAACCATAGAACGGATTTAGATAAAATTTGGCAAGGAGATAGATGGCATCCTGGGGAAGGACATAGGCTAGGCTTATTGTCCCGGTAGCACGTTCCCGTGGAATAATTTCCGACCACCACGCGGGCGAAGCCACGGACACAAGCTAGTCTTAGATAATTAAAACTGATGGTGGGCCATAGTAACTAAATATTGAAAATGTCCAAAGATCATTATCATCCAGTGTCCTCAATATCCCACTGCTGGATGTAAAACCTCCCTTAATATCCGACTACTGGATGTAAAACCTCCCTTAATATCCGACTACTGGATGTAAAACCTCCCTTAATATCCGACTACTGGATGTAAAACCTTCCTCAATATCCCACTACTGGATGTAAAACCTCCCTAAATTATTATTTAGCCTATAGCGTTCCGATGCAGGACAAAAGACTCATTTACCTCCTGCCTCTTGTCTCTGTCTAATTCCATCTAAGACCAGTCGTTTGGATATGGTTCCATCATTTAGATCCCGCCATCTCTTTCTGGGTTTACTTTACTAAGCAATCGTGAATTGTGATCTATGCTGGCTTTATTCACTCCAGTTGATCCTGGCATCCTTATTTTGCACCTCATTTACGGACAATCGTAAACTATGTTGGCTTCACCTACTCCTTTAACTTCATAAATGATCAATACAAAACGTAATCCTTTAACAGCCTGGCCAAGTTGAATAAATATGAGTGTAACTACTTTTTTGCATTAAAGTTCGTCGACAAGCCAAGGTCGTCTGCATTCTAAAACGTGTTGCTAAGTTCAGCTTCGTTCGAGAGTGAGACGAACTGACTGACGTCTGTAAGGAGCTGTGTGAGGAAGTTTTAGCTTTTGTGCTTTTGATTTTCTTTGTTTCGACTGGTTACTACTTCGTTTAAGGGATTTTGGCTCTTATTAAAAAGTGCTGGGGACTTCCTCAATCATATTATTATAAATATCCTCTTTTGGTTTTCTTTTTCATTCCTGTCAGTTTGTCTGCAGTCTCTTTTTTATTTGCATGATTTCATACGCTTCTACAGTTTTTTGAACTCTTCTTTGTAACAGTAGCTACGTCGAAGTCCAGACAAAGCCTTTGTTTTTTTTACCCATTCTTAATTCTCGCGCAATTTGAATGACGTTTCTTACAATAATGATTTGCTATCTATTTCGTTGATACTAATTCAAAATGCTATGGATTTCTTTATACAATCAGATATTGAGCCTAAAATACATTTGCTATCAGGTCATTGCCCTCAAAAAATATGCAACATTGTCTGTCCATGAAAATAACTTAAAATCTTGAACACTTCCTAAAATCTCAATAAAGAACACCGCTATACAATAAAAAGGTAATAACCATGTAGATGTAATATAAAACCGTTGCATAATACGTTACGTAATACCAACCTAATCGTTAGGATATCGGTAAAGGTTGCACTGACGTTTTATAACGTCAGCTGCAGCTTCCCGCGCATTTCTGACGTATGCAAATTGATTTGACCGTAGAACCAGATAGTGCCAACTTATGAATATTAAAATATGATTGTCATAGTTTATGGTGCATGGGCTTCCCCTATAGACATCTACAAGAGTGATCTAAGAATATTACCTGAATCTAGTTGATAACAAATTCAGTTATTACATCCATAATTAATAATATTCTAAATGCGAAAGTACTCTCTGACTTTTTGTTATCTTTTCACGTCTAAACCTCTGAACCCGTCGTTACGAAATTTGACAGATAGGTAGCCTGGGATCTGGAGAAGGACATTGGCTTCTTTTCCTCTTGGATCGCAGACGAAGTCGCGGGCAACAGCTAGTATACCTATTACGTTGTAGTTATTTGATTTGCGTTACATAAAGGCCGTAACAAACAGGTAAAACGAACAGAATGGGCATAAGAAGCCATACTTAGTATCTCTGATTGAGCGGTCAAGTTCAAGTCACGTTTAATCAAACCCAAACACGTTTTTAATTAGGCTACGCAATTTCTTTATTAACGAACTGGGTAAACAAATATGACTCAGATTTCGACCAGAACTGTTATTTAATTTCCTTTTGGAGCAGGAGGAAAATAATTCGCTAAATTGTATATTAAAGAACAAAAAAATTCAAATAACCGTATTTTTCTGAGTTTTTAATACAGTGTGGCAGGGACATGGACGCAAAACCTTTTACCATAGATTCAGTACATGATTCTGGAGTTCCTCGGTTGAAATTTTTAGAAGCTTATTAAAAAAAAAATATCTGGCTTTTCCTACAAAAGTGCAATACCTACGCGGCCAAAATGTATGGAACAGCATTTTCTTTTTAATAACCGCTGAAATATTTCAACGCATGGGGGGTCCAGATACATGTACTGTATCTATGGTAACAGGTTGTGCATCGATGTCCCTGCCATCCTGTATAAATCTGAAATCGCCATCCTGACTTAAACAAGCGTGGTGATCAATGTCTCGTGCCTTGTCTGTGTGAGAAGAAGCCTTTGCCCTGCAGTAGACAAATAGGCTGGTATTATATTATAATTAGAACTTTCTGGGAAATAGGGATCAAGTCCCAGATTTGCACCTCCGCAATTGCTGAGGCACCCAGAAACAAATCAGCAAATACAGTGCCGATTTTAACATTACATGGGCCCTGAGCGAAATTTCGGCGGCGGCGCTCCTCTAAGAGAGTAGAGTGGCGAAAAATTTCAGCACTCCGCCTAGGTTTTCTTTTGTCCATTCATAAAGAAATAGGAGTTACTTTGTCAACTTATGCAGAAACGTTTGAGAATTCAGAGAACGTCGGGTGCAATTGCAAGCAAAGAGATCTCGATATTTTTTTTGGTTTTCTAACTCCAAACGAACTAAAAGAAAAGTACTCTGCAGGCGCCAGAGGTGAAGGGGCGCCTAGTCACAGCCCCTTCGGCTCCCCTTCACCTCTGGCACCCTGGGCGGTCGCCCAGCCGCGCCCTACCCTAACGCCACCGGCACTTAGCAAATAGGTAGCAGATGAAAAACTCACACAAAATCTAGTCTAGTTAGTAAAATATACATTTGGGAAGGATTCTCTTATATTTATAGAAACAACGAGATCTAAATAAAGGTATTATTGTAATTGTCTAATTGAGCTTGCTTCCAATTGCCGTGGATTTTTGAGATGGGACAGCAAGGGCAGGTAACCGACGTTAACCGTTGTAGCTAAAGGAAAACGGTCTTAGGAGACTGTCCTTAACTTTTGATCACACATTTTCATCTGCATTGACAAATTTTGTAAAAAAAATACAGGCAGTAAGAAAATATTCGTACGCACCTTGATTGACCCGTCTCAAAAAACCACCTGTATATAATGCGAAAATTCTAGTCTTAAGTTAATTAAAACTATTCACGACAGTTCCACTTTCTGGGAACTGAGAGTCTGAGATCACATCCTTTTAATCACAGCTAAGATAAATACACCATAAAACAAAGAACATTGCTGCCTGCCGCCATGGCCATTTCCTGATTCCTGATCAGAAATATAAACAAAACTTCCTACTTCCGATATTCGTATGAGCGCCAACTGTGTACAATTTAGAGTTTAGATAGAGAATGTATAAATGGCCTTGTCTTCAAGAAATATAGCTGTAAACATATAGGATTTTGCAAGCGAAAACATGTTTGTATTTTGGCACTGGAACTGTTTTCAATTGCATAGTTTTTAGATCATAAATTCAGTTTTTTTTTGGACGAATGGTGGATATAACATATGGAATGGATATTAACCATCTGTCAACTCAGTGTTTTCTAACGAATGTGAATTTGTGATAACTCATTTTATCAGCCTGGATTTTGGCATATTCTATTTTCTTTATTTTTTTAAGGCAATTTCTAGACCAGATATTTTCGCCTTAACTTTATTCCTTATATACCAGTAGTCATCATCTTGCTCTTATACCAATTTATTCATAGTTTCTCTTTTGCCATCGATTTGTACTATGAAATAATGAACCAACAAGGTTCATATTCCATAGTACAAATCGACATACAGCTTCAAATGAACGATATTAAATTCATGAATTCATTATTATTGTTTTGCACAGCAATTGAAAAGAATTGATGCACCATTTTAACGTGACGTGCGTTGCGTGTGTACATTCTATTGTTTTTAATTTAAGAGTGTGAACGTCATTGAAAAACAGACATTTATTTGTTCTTTTACTGTCTGCGTAGGGGGACAGCAAAAAATAATTGCGTAGTTTAGTGCTCTCGGCGTTGCTATGAAAAGCAACTGTGTTGCTATTTATTTCGGGACTATAAAATGCTGTTTACTTTCTGGTTCCACCAATCGAGTGGGGTAATTGCGTAGCACACTGACAGTAGAAATAGCTTTCATTTTGACAGTTCAACAACATTCATTGCGCTATTTACATTGTTAAGATAACAAATTTTTCGAACACATGATGATTTGATCTTCAAAATGATTCAGATTCTGATTGATAGTGTGCGCAATTCAGGTGCTGGATCTGGCTAGGCTAGCATACCATTATGCTAGAATATCATATTTTTATCCCAATTCGAAATGAGTGGCGAGAAAATACAACCACTCCCGCCTTGTCTTTATTTTAATTTTTTCTTTCGAGTGCACCGTAAAGTCCGTAAAAAACAGGCGCTTGTCTGCCTAGAACCCACATTGACTCATAGTCATACTATTTTTCTATAGCGATAAGCAGAAACTACAGAAGCTATGATTTCATACTCCTTTTATTTCGCGGTTTGTCCAATGTTTAAAATAATAAGAATAAAATGCGTTCGACACTGCCCACCAAAAACGCACTATGACAGACTCGCTGATTGACAGTCAGTGACATGATAACAAAAATAATTCTGGCACCTTTCCATTTTTATCATTGACGAGTACAAAGAGTATCCACATAATAAACATACCTCGTTATTGTAACAATAAACATGAAAAACTTTGAAGTATATTTCTGGCGACGATTTTTTCAAAAATAATATTTTCATTACGCGGATTCGCTAGCCTTCGCGACCTTTGCGGCTGCTGTTTTTTTTTTAAGTACCGAATATGCGCTTTGATAATTTCTAGCCTGAAGATATTATTGTGGACGTCTACGTCCACGTCACGGCATCACGATAACCCAGGGAAGTAAAGTATATGGAAATATATGAAGACGCCTTTAAATTTCTGTCCACGTTATCTTTATAACGCGCACATACATTTCGAGGACGTCCACGATAATACCGAAACGTTGGAAATTATAGGAACGCATATTTTCTGATCCAAAACTGTAGTTTCATCAAAAGATGATTGATGATTTGTCTACAGCTGATTGTGTTCCCAAATCGCTTTTTAATAACGACTGCTTAGGCTAAGCAAGCCGAAGTGACAACAGACCGGTCATATATTATGCCGTAGAACCGATGACCTTAGGGGTAGACGTGTTCTTAAGTGGAGACAGTGATTTGAAAAACGTAGAGTACGAGGCCTTCAGGCTAGGTGGAGCGATGATCTTAACATGGTGGCCTGGTAGTGGTAGCAGCTAGATGAGAGCGGGCGAAGATCGAATTAAATGACGCACAAGACTTTTGTTCTTAACATCTTAAGAGGAGACCGCGAATCGTCAAGTGTTAAGCTAGAACGCCGTCAGGCTAGGTGGAACGACAATCCCAGCAGGGTATTTGGTTGTAGCTAGTTGAGAGTGACAGAGGATCGAGTAAAATGACGTGCAATTCGAGAGACTTATGTCCAGCAGGGCACTGCTATAGGCTGATGACGATGATCCTGACACTAGTAGCCATGTCAGTTCATGAATCTACGTCACACGTGTTACTAAAATAGCTCCATTAATATCTCTTAAACGGGAGGCGTGTTAACCAACGTGACGTACAAATTGACGGCGTGACGCTAAATTAGCTTACATTAGTGTCAATATCAAGTCAGCTAACAACCTAAATTGCGTAGTTATTTAAAATAGTTCCATAAGTTTTTCTTGTAAACGCTACCAAACTGATCTATTCAGCTGAAGAGATCTCCATTATATACTACTTTAGCATTTTAATACTATCTTTATTTTTATTGTTCCTCTAGTTTTCTTTACCTCTCATTCTTTTAAAGAGTTGGTTTTTCGTCTAAAGGTTGATTGAGAGAAACATCTTACTGCAATACTTTTTAATTTACCATAGGGGCTCTTGTTCTACCAGATGGTCGCTGTCCTTTTGCTAGTCATTCGGAACTGTCTAAATAAACTTCCTATGTCCTTTACACTAGCTTTTACACTAGAATCGAAAGAAGTTTTATCAAAATTAAACTCGAAACATAATTTATGCCTTTGCATATTTTAATGTCGTTGAGCAGCAGATTACTGTCAAATTTCAGCTTTTGACACTGATTCTCTTTCTAAAAAGAAATTACAAATATTCAAATACCCAAATGTATGCAAATATTCGCCTCATCTTTTCAAGATTTTCTGCGCACTAAAAGCTTATAAAATCACGCGTAATACAAACGGGTAACAAACTAACTGGGAACAGAGACATATTGTTTACTGCGCCAATATAATAGCTAAATATAGCAGGAGTCAATGAAACGCTACAGCGCGCAGCGGTCTGCGCAATTGATAACGCAGATTGATCGGCCAATTTACTATCTGATGTAGACAAAGAAGATGAAAAGATTGCTGATTTTGAAACAATAGAATCAGTTTCATTTTATGGAGAAAATGATGATGTGGTGAAATGGGATGACAGATTGAGGAAACAAAGATTGAGATATATGACTAACTTATTAGATGAAGACATAGTTAACAGAGTGACAAATATGCTTAAAGATAGCCCAACTCAAAGAATTTATTTCAATTAAATTAAAGGCACTTTTGAATTGTCAAGGAGTCGGTCAGTCAGAAATATGAAGCTGGTTGCCCATTTCAAAGCGTAGTAGGTACCTGTGGAGAACAACGGGTACGAAACTCCATGAACACTCAGTGACAGACAGACTCTCAGTGAAAAAGAAAACACTGTTGTGGAAACAATAGTATTTATTTGTATTTGTTAGAGGGATTAATCCGTTCCCAAGCGATGGCTAGTTTTAGCAGAAATATTGTGACGTTATACATAATCGTAGTAATTGGTAAATTCACCAAAATATCCCTAACCTGACTCATCTTGGTTATAAAACTAAAAATAATCCTCAAATTATTGATACCAAGGAAAATTAATTATTATTCGAATGAAAACTGAGAATTCTGAATTCGAATGACGTTTGGTTTGTTTTGCTTACTGAAGGTCATCCCACAATGGAAGGACGCCAAAATAATTACGTTAGTGTTAAATACGCAAAAACTTAAAAATAACGTTCTAAATTCGTCAATTGAGATTATGTCTTGTTTTAAAACAGAATAATTAAATTTAAGAAAAAAATTCAACATCATGTTTTTGAACATGAAAACGACTGGAAATTCAGCATCAGAAAACAAAGTTAGCGTTGACATGCTATGGTAACTGAAGATTATAGACATCATAGGACAAGATAGTTCGATATCTAGTTTTTTAGAAAGCTAGGAATTATCCAAGAATCAAAACGAACAGATAAGCATTGGAAACAATGCCGAACTATTTTCTGAATACCACGATAGTGACGTAAAACTGAAAACGTCACTAAATTGAAATCCAAGAATTAAAATAAACTGACAAGTATTTTAAACAATGCCGACCTATTTTGCGAATCCCACGTAGTGACGTAAAACTGAAAACGTCACTGAATTGAATTAGCAACCAACTACGTAACCCAAACACCAGAATATGCGAAACCTTGATCCTATCGTCTCGTTCCTACCACCTAGCAAAATTCCTTAGCCTTATCATTTGATAAAAAGAAATGTAGATATAGTTTTAAAAGACATATCGTTGATTACGCAACCACTGACCCTTATCATCGTCTTCAATCAGTCTGTGAAGTGTGCGATAAGACTTTGGCGCCTTGTAGTCAACCAAATATATTTTTAGATCAGTGGTTCTGCCAAGTCTTTGTGTTTTGTTTATTTAGATATACATATATTGTATTTTTTCTTGTTGTATTGCATACCTTTTGATGTATGCTTTGATATATCTGTTGCTTGGTGCTGGTCTTACGCCTTTTTTTTTTTTTTTTTTTGGGTGGGAAATCATCAAATGACGTCTCCCGCTCTGGGCGGAGCGGAAGGGCGTGTCAGACTCTTACTGACTAAAACCCACCCGTGTTCCTTCAGTTGCCTGTGCGCCAGGGCCACGGTAACTCTTTCGAACAATCCGCAGCCCCGGCAGGCATCGGTCCTATCGGACCCCGTCAATTTTGCTGACATCTCTTTGAGGCGCGCGTGGAACACGACGCGCCGTCGACCCGGGCCTGGTCCTTACCGGACGACGAGCTGCCCATTGCTCGCCGTCCGCAAGCCCGCGCCTACGGTGGCCGGGAGTCGGCAATCGACTCCCGACGCCCAGGGTGTCTCCTCCTCCTGCGGCGGCTAGGGGCGCGAGGGCGCAGTGATTGCCTCTCCCTCTCGCGCTCCGCCTCCTCCTTCGCGAGCATTACTGCTTCGCAGAAGGAGGTGACGGCTTCCCATTCCCTCTCGCTCCGTACCATGGCCTGAACCAGGGCCGGACGCGAGAGGTCGCCGCCGCCGATCGCCGCCACGAGGACACGGCGGTGCTCCGCCCAAGCCGGGCAGACCTCCACCGTATGCTCCACCGTGTCCTCCGGTCGATCCACGCAATGATAACACCCGGGCGTTTCCTCCCGCCTTATACGAAACAGGAACCTCCCGAAACAGCCATGTCCGGTGAGGGCTGGTCTTACGCCTTAAGGAACTATCAGATTCTTATCCATCGTCTTGATTTAGCTACATTTTGTTATATTTTACAGTTTACATTTGCCTCAGAATGATTTTAGTGTTATGTCACTGAATCGCTGTAAATCTTAAAATACAGCAACGTTGTCTATTATTTATCTTGTATTTTATTACAATTCTATATATTTGCTTAGAAATATGTTGTAATACTGGGTGTAGCATTACTGTAAACTTAGTAAATATTATTATACAGTACTAACTCCTTCTTAATGACTCCAACAAAATCAATAATTGTTTTGTCGTCAAACAGCTTTATCAATTGGTATTTATACCCTGGTACCTCATTAACGGCATCACTATGTAAATGTCTAATAACAGCCCCAAATAATCTTCTAATCTTCTCATTATCTTGACATAATCTTCTCATTATTTGACATTATATATCTCCATTTTTTTTTAAACTCTTTATTGCTTTTGTAGACTGGATTTTAATTCAGATTGGTTACAGTTGTAATGCAATCATGTAATTTGATTTAAACAGGCTTTTATTTTAATTATTTTATTTATCTTTTATATAGATTCTTCTATGTTTTTGTTAATGTGAGAACGTTGTAAGCCTAACTTGTAGACTAGATGTGTAGACCTTTTTCTATTTTGTAGAGTACCTGTTACTTGTTGACAGGCCTACACTGTCCTCCCATACCTATTAACACTGTAATTTGAAAACATTGTAAAAGCCACTTATTTTTAAAAGAGGTACCGTGGAGTTTCTTGCCGGCTCTTCTCCATAGGAAACAACCAATTGGAACCGTGCACCTAGCTTCTGACGTTTCATAAGTGGCCATGTAGGGTTATGTGAAATAAAATATTTTGATTTTGATTTTTTGGTACCTGGAAAAACCGAGTATTCCTGAAATACCTGTATTATATTTGTACTTAAATCGGTATCGCCATTATCGATAATATTATCATATCTAAAAGGTCGTTGCACACAAAATTACAAGTAGACTTATTAAATTCCTTATTTATGTAATAAGTACAGTAAATTATAGTAGTTTGCCAATTATCAACAATTTATCTTCATAATCTTCGTCGTGGCTCGCGGCATTCCTATGACTCGTTGAGGAAAGTCAACAGACCAAAACCGGTGAAAACCAGTTTTTATTCAGGTAGATTGAATTCCCTTGTTTTCAGGACTAGGTTGCTATAACACAGATGGGTTTTATGTGATGAAATACTCCAGAATCTATTCAAACTCAAACTCAAAGCATTTATTTCAAATAAACCAATTACAGGCACTTTTGAATTGTCAAGGGGTCGGTCAGTCAGAAAGATGAAGCTAGTTGCCCATTCCAAAGCGTAGTAGCTACCTATGGAGAAGAACGGGCAAGAAACTCCATGGACACTCTTTTAAATCAAAATATGGTTACAAATAATAGGTTACATCATTCATGTTGAAATTATGCATGTGAGAACGATGCGGAACGTTAAAAGCGTCCGTATTAAAGAGACAAAAACAATTCAAATATTAAATTAAATTGAGCCTTGGCAGCTAGGAGATGACCAGTCCCTACTGACGGCGCCCGTTCACGAACATGACGTATGGATCAGCACCATTTAGCTCAACTATTTTGAAGGGAACATACACGCCACCATCACACCATATTTGTGTAAGAAGCAAATTAGGGAAAGGCAAGACTGATATTAGCCTATTCATATATACTGAATATATTGTGTGTTTCATATAGACATATTTAACGGAAACACCAACTTGTTGCCGCGCCAAGATTAAACCAGACACTCATAAGAAAAATATTAGGGAAACCCGAACTACAAATAAACGATGATAAACTCGGGGAACCCTGATAAAGCCGAGATAATAATACATTACTTGTGAATATCATTAATCATTTCTGAAATTTACTCAGTGAGAAGATTGCCAAAACGTTTCCAAATATGGAAAGTAAGAAATAATAGGGAATTCTTTGCGCAACTGGTGTCAGATACATTCTTGGAATAGTATTCATAATCTTTTATGCGCTGAAATGTTTCCTGCTAAGTTTCCAAGAAATATCTTCTTGCTGTACCAGTTTATCAAAAAGGACATGATGGACGATCTATCTTCAAGTCACGTGTGAAAGCACCATCGTCGACCTCATCATTGCTTACCATCAGGTGAGATGGTGGTCAAACATGAGCTGTTTTTTCGGCGAAGTGTCCAGTTATGTTTAGCCACCTGGTAACATCTATCTTTCAAAAGTCTTTTTTAGGATTCCGTGGTCAACAAGGAACCCTTATAGTTTCGCCATGTCCGTCCGTCCGTCCGTCTGTCCGCAGTTTAGCTCAGAGTCTTAGTACTAGAAAGCTGTAATTTGTCGTGGATATACATATTAGTCACGCCGACATAGTGGTAAAATAAAACTTTCTTTGTCTACCTCCTCCTCCTTTTTTTTCTCGTCTATCCCTTGGTGTGGATGGTCATTGAATAGATAGGTCTTTCAAAAATATTGCGGGTTTGTGGAAACCATTTTTCGATTAAGGAATCAGTTTGTGAAATATTAAGCTTAAAACTGATAATTTTTATTAGAGTCGAGTACCCAAATCCCCCCTCCATGCCAGCTAAATGGTAGTTTCTGGATATGTGAAAAAAATCACAGCTAAGTAGGCTTCACAAGTTAAAGAGTAATAGTCGGCCAACTTATATTTGCAGTTGGAACGTATGCGAGAACCTGTTTTCAACTGCAATGTTAAGTTTGTTCTTGGAATAAATTGATCCCAACTACGGAACCCTTCATTGTGCGTGGTCCGACACGCACATGGCCGGTTTTTTAGATTCTGTGGCTCTAAAAGTAAAAATTCTAAATATTCCATACTTAATTTATGTACCCCTTCTGTATCTACCTTATTTGGAACGCGGAAATCGATCGCACACGATTCGCGCCGTCGATCGATCTCAAGGTCTTCACGTAGATGTTAGACCTAGTGAGTGCGTTGAACTCTAAGTATTCCAGCAGGGAAATTGAAATGTTAATTTTATGGAAACAGTAGGTTTATTAGGCAACGGGAATGTTTCTGGTCGGGAAATGGTCTTAGGGCAGCTGGTGAAAACCACTTTTGAGTAGCTAGGATCTGTTTTTCGCAGAATATGGTGATAGGCCAAACGTGTAGTATACGATGAAAATAAGATTTGGACTGGCCTGAAAGGAGAATACTTTAAAAGAGCACAAACGTCTTCAGTCGAGTTATAAGAAATAGCCAATGTTAAATAACATAATTGAATGGCAGGATATTTTGTCATACACATTAAATCCACATCATTGTATGAAAAGATCAACAAAATACTTGACGAAAGTATTGTTTTAAAGAATTCAAAAATATTTTGAAATCTTTGGAAAATAAATGATAAAGAAAGAACTTGGGACCAAAATTGATGATAAAGATGAGGATGAAATAAAAAGTTCTAATAAAAACCATATAAGATTTGAATGGGGGTAGAATTAATAATAATAATAATACTATTTATTTCAGGCGACACAGGCCCATAGAAAAATACCTTAACCTAAACATACACATTTTTATATAAACAAAACTTGTGTGTACTTTAAATAAAAAGGCTTAAGACTATGTTAGTAGCGCTTCACTTTGTACTAGCTTGACTTTGTGCTGTCCAGTGGAACTTGTCCGCGGAAGCGACGGAACACCACGTCTTGCGGCCAAAAGTCTTCTTCCATGACGAGGGGCAGATAACAGTTCGGTACACGTACGACGAACGCCTTGAAGTTGACATTCCGGTGCGATTCCAGTAACTGCACCCTTGGCGTGTGTGTTAATGGTAGGGGAAGACCAAAGAAACTATGGATGGACTGTGTGAAAGATAATATGGCTAGAATGCGTATAACTATAGAGATGACGACTAATAGAGAAAGTATGGAAGAATCCTGCGCCGACCCCAAATAAATGAGGATAAATTTCCGTAGTTCAGTCCAAGTCCAAACAATAAAAGGCTGAATGACAAAGAAAACCGGAATAAGTCCGTATGTCTATTTGATGCTATATTTTGTAAACACAATTGTCATATTGACACGGTGTTTTGAAAAATAAGATATTTTCGCGCTAATATTTCCGTAAACTTGATATTGGTTTGCTTACCAAAACAGGTAATAATATTCGTTTACATGAGATTTAACAACTTTCAACTGACGGAAACTTGAAGCTTTTCTATTTTAGCTCCCTCTCCATCATCATGATCCTCCTGTCCGTATCTAATTTATTTGTGGTGTCCGCAGTACGTCTTTTTGTAGCTTCCTATCTTTCAGTATGTTCATTATCTCTGAGTCTAGCCTTTGTCTACATCTAAAAATATAAATACTTCGGTTACCAGTTGCCACGGTAATATTCTATTGATAAATTCTTACGTTCCGAGAAAATCTTTGTTTAGCTAGAAATTGGTGTTGAACTAAATAGTGGATATTTAGTTCAACACCGATCTCGGAAATAATCGTACTTGGATGTCATCCAAGGAATTCCCTGTTATTTCAGTAAATGGCACCGAATTTGGATGTTTTATGTCTCTTGAGATTTAAATTGTTTTGATTGAGATGTTTATTTGTTTTTATTTACTCTTGCTGCTGATTCTTGAGTAGGTAAACAGCAGCTGCATAGTGATGATATTGCCTTGCATATTTTTTTAAATCTCAATTCATTACTTGTTTATCTCAATTATCTTTTACATCAGAGTAAATTAAATAGGTCTTACCTATCTACGTACCTACCTACCTACCTATCGTAATACTTTTTTTTTGGGGTGGGAAATCTTCACATGACCTCTCCCGCTCTGGGCGGAGCGGACTGACTAAAACCCACCCAAGTTCCTTCAGTTGTCTGTGCGCCAGAGCCACGGTAACTCTTTCGAACAATTCGCGACCCTGGCAGGCATCGGCCCTATCGGTCCCCGTCAATTATGCTGACATGTCTTTGAGGCGCGCGTGGAACACAACTTGCCGTCGACCTGGGCCTGGTCATTACCGGACTGCGAGCTGACCTATCGTTATACTAAGTTTACATTTTAATGCCCTTTAGACTATATTATCTGAATTATCATGTCCAGCGGGGTAATTACGTAACACACTAACAGTAGGAATGGGTTTCATTTTTGACAGTTCAACAACATTCATTGCGTTATTTACGTTGTTGAGCAGACAAATTTTTCGAACATATGTAGCAATGGTTTAGCAATAGGCTTCAAAATGATTCAGATTGTGATAGATAGTGTGTTACGTAATTAGGGTGCTGGTTCTGTAATAAAATTACCTTATCTAGCTCTATCAATGTTATCTTATTCAATATTTGTCCCGAGTTTGACCCCAGACGTTACAAAGTTATTTCTCGCTCAGTCTATAGTTGCTAAGTCAAATGAAACTGTCTAAGCAGCTATGGCGTGTAGGGTAATAGTGGATTTAAAAACGAATCGATTTTCATCTGAATTTTCAGTGTTTTCTACTTAGGGCAGATTTCTTGAATGAAACTGAACGAAATCAGCACTTCTAAATAGCGTTCAAGAGCTGTCAGTGTCAATATTCCACACAATGATATCACTGACAGCTCTTAAACGCGATTTAGATATGCTGATCGCCTTCAGCTTCATTGGTGAAATTCGCCCTTAGTTTTTAACGAGGAAAATCGCTACTGGGACTGGGGGATTTCTGAATATTATTTCAGTGTACCGTTATATAGTATTTTTCACATTAAACAAGTCTTTAGGCAGTTCATCGTTCGAAAATTTTCAAGGTGTGTGAAATTTTACAACTTCGTACACTCGTATAATATAGTCCTCCTTATCGATTTCAATAACGGCGACATTTTAATCGGCGTTTTCATGCTGCACTGCGTAAATAAATACTCCAATTTACTTATACTCTTATAATTTTTGGTGTCATTCTGATAATAAAGATAATTAATGTCTGGTTTTAATACAGTAATTACTTTATTAAAAATGATAACTGTAACCCTGAGATGTTCTGCAATTATCAGTGTTTTATTAGATTAATTCTTTGAAAATAAGATCTCGTGAAAGTAGCCAGAATTTCAAGTGTCCTTCCACCAAATGCTCTACCTATTACTACGGTGTCTAAAGTCTTGATAAATTTTGCGTGATGGGATTTAACATCGACATAAAATGACAAACTTCCATAAACAAACTTTCATCACCTATTTAACCCCTTTTGGGGCTTCTTTAGTGCTCACCTTCATTTTATAATAAACTCTCGTGCGAATTTTCAAGCTTCTAGAGCCAGGGCTGTAGGCTGTGCGTAGTTTGTCCGTGAACGTTAAATTTGTATTAAGTAATGTGTGTCCCAAAGTACGTATAATATTTGAAGAGACGATGTCAATTGGCCACCAAGATCTTGCGATCTAACGCCACTGGATTTCTCTCTTTGGGGCTACGTCAAAGGTAAGGTCTACGCCAGCGATCCACAAAACATTGACGACTTGAAACACAATATTCGCCTAGTTATTGGTGAAATAAGCCGCGAAATGTGTGAAAATGTAATGAAAAACTTCGGCAAAAGAATCGTTATCCGCATTTGCAAAAATGCTTGTGGCGGACATTTGGTAGATATTCTGTTCAAATAAAAATTCTACAAGCAAAAGAAAAACAATAAAATAAAATTACGAAGAAATTCCAATCCGCTCGCATTTCATTGAAAAAACACATCCTATACAAACTTTTGAGACACCCATTCAGGAGATTCAAGACTAGGACCGATTTACTGATTATGTTATCAGAAGCTAGAAGCAAGTCTGCGTAAATACCAGAATAATACGAAAGCAACATTACAATAAATGCAAAGGGTCAATTCAATGTTATCTATCAAACTTCTCATTAATTACTATAATTATATTATTATTATTATACTACCTATTGTTATTATTATAATGTATTTGAACTTCCGATACCCCAGTTTTAATGAGAAATGATAAACAAACTAATGTGTCAATGTTGAAGTCCATATAATTATCATACTTTTATTGTGATTACAATTAAAGGTAAATTTATTGAAGTGACACATAGATTGTGGAGCAATCCCCAATAGCCATGTGGGTGGACGACCTACAGAAGATCGCGGGTAAATTCTGGATAAGACTCGCACAGACAAGGGAAGCGTGGCACAAAAGGGAAGCGACCTAAATACTCAGTAGTGGGCGGAACAAGGCTGCCAATGATGATGATGAGGCATTCCGTCTTTAAGGACAAGCCCATTGTAATTTACCGGTCTCAATGCCTTATTACATAAAACTCAGGCCATCTGTCTGAGGAGTGTCCCACGGTGCACTTCTGCAATGTGTCATCGACTCGCTTGCACTAACACCAATCTTCCGGCAGACTTAGCCAAGACTCCACCGCTTTATTTCATTGTATAGCAAAAAATGCTGTCGCTTCATCATCGTCATCATCCACAGCCCGACTTCGCCCACTGTTGGGCTTAAACATCTCTTTACTTTTGCTAATGCCCACGCTTCTGTGTTAGCCTCGTCCAGGTTCAACCCGCGATGGCACTTGCTTAGGACTTGACAATGAGGGTTTTTTGAAATGACGTTCACTAGGTGGCAGTACTCAGACGTCAGGTCCAGGCACCTATCAAAAGTGTCAAAGCGCCTATATTTTCTTTAGTCGTGGCTGAATCATGAACGAATGAATAAAACGCATGATGAACGTCGTCATATATTTCCTATTCACTGTCGAAATGAAAGACCTCTTGGCAAAGTGGCGCCAACTGGTGGCGTGAATTTAAATGAAAACCCTCATTCAACGCCTCTCTGACTTCCAACCCTGAATGTGATGAGATTACGGATGAATGGAGTAAAATTATGCGTTACGTCTGGTGTTCTGTGAAATAAAGTATGCAAGGGATTCACTGTTGGGTGTTAGCCGGTCTCAACACCTACAATATGATTGAATCAGCTCTTGCATTCAAACGATCCATTATTTTCATGCGAAAACATTGACGGCCGCGTGAGCAAGACCTGTACCCTAATTACGTAACACACTATCTATCACAATCTGAATCATTTTGAAGCCTATTGCTAATCCATTGCTTCATATGTTCGAAAAATTTCTCCGCTCAACAACGTAAATAACGCAATGAATGTTGTTGAACTGTCAAAATGGAAGCTATTTCTACTGATAGTGTGTTACGCAATTACCCCGCTGCTCAATACTTATCCTAGACGGTACAATTAAAATACGGGGCAGTAAAAATGTAACTAGCTTAAACTTTTGTTCAACCATTGCGCAACCTTCAATATTAACCCTAAACTGTCGAAAACATTGTGCAATTTTTGATAATATTGTGCAATATCATTTATGGCCCGCCTTAGTTTTAAATAAAATTGTAAACAACATAATTGACAACATTTAATTACTTACATTGAATAAAATGATTGGTGTTGTACCTACCGTTTTAATTAACTATTCATAAAATCTTCCAAGCAATTCCTTGCTGAGAAGCTGTTCCCTTTCTTAGAAAAGGCGAGAATAATCTCTGTCCCTGACCTACATAATAAATAGCAGGAATACATGTGTATACATTTACTAATTACTGGTAGACTATCCTTGCCAAGTGCCTTATGTAACGTAATACCTATGTATGTTATACAATGTGCTACGTGCACATAGATAAGTGTCGTAGAACAATTTGTTTATATTGTTTACTATTTGAAATTCATTGTTTTGAGTTCTAGAATATTGTTGTTAGTTTTACGTCATGTTCGTGAACGGAAGCCGTCAATAGGGACTGGCCATCTCTTAGCTGCCACGGCTTATTTTAATTTAATTGTATTGGAATTGTTTTTATATTTTTATTACGGAAGCTTTTAAAATTCTGCATCGATCTCAATTCAATTCAATCATCGATTCAATCGCTTTGTAATGCTACCTTGTCCTGAGCTGATTAGAAGTGGATTCATTTCAATTGACTACAGGATGAGCAACGTACGGTGACTAAGCCATGGTCGTCTGAAGCGGTTGTATGACGATGTATCTCTTTGTTTATTTAGATCGCATGTTATATCTGTAGCATTCAGTTTCTTCACGGCATATTAACCAAATTAGGTACCTTATTTAGATATTACTTATTACTATGCAACCACGCAACAAAGGAGGCTGAGAGTAGATTCAAATTCAGTTATTGTTTGCCACAGGTTTGTAGAATCTCCAAGAGATATCAAAGTCTCAATTATTATCATCTCGATTTGGATGTCGCATTTGCAAAAGTGTCCTTTATCTACCTTTCAAGTGGAGTTTCTTGCCCGTTCTTCTTCATAGGTACCTACTACGCTTTGAAACGGGCAACTATTTAACTTCATCTTTGTGGCTGACTGACTCCTTGACAATAAAAAGTACTTGTAATTGGTTTTATAGAAAAAAAATGCTAGTTTCAGTTGATTTAAAATGTCTTGGAAATATTTAAATACTCGTTAATTATTAACTCAATGTTAGGGTATCGAAGGTGGACAAGGTTTGTCTTACACATGATCAGCCTATAATGTCCCCACTGCTGGGACACAGGCCTCCTCTCGGTAAGAGGGAGTGGGCTGTAATTCACCACGCGGGCTCAGTGCGGGTTGGTGGATATCAGAATTCCTATCCTTCGAATTTTTGGTTCTAAGACATGGTTTCCTTCACCGTTTTGAAAGCAGTAGTGATGAAATTAAATACACAAAGTAAAGTGTCTGCTTGGATTCGAAATCACGACCTGTAACTCGTAAGTCGGGGCCGATACCTCTGGGCCACCACTGCTCTCAAAAGTGCAGGTTTGTCTTAAAATCCCTAAATTGGTAACCCATTCACATTATAACATCTAAAACATAACCTCAGCGATATAGCGCCACTTGGCAGACTCACAAGTCTGGCGTACATAAATAGCCAAGCAAATCATATGACTTCTACCTACGGATGTCCAACTATTTGTGGTATGTTTTCTTTTGTCGGGACAGTGCGTATTGCCGCTTATTGCGATAATTATTTAGTTCACGGTTAAATGTTATGATGGTAGCGCTTTTGTCGCCATTTTCAAAGGCAGTAAGCAATATCTGTGCACTATGCTCTCTTTTTGAACAGTAAACGAAACTGAGCCGTCACGCTCGGGTTCGGTGACGCTGAATCGGATATACTCGGCTCCAGTCGGTCGGTTACTCTGATTCGCGTATACTCGGCTCCAGTCGCAAGTTTTTACTTCAATCGTGTGGTCATATTTCGATCTGTCAGAATTTATAATAAAGGTTTTTTTGCGACGCAATTGACTTGGGGGAAAAGTCCTGAAGTATTTTATAAACAAATTCAAGACTAAGAGCTCGTTTGGCACCCAAATATCGAGCCGTTTTGTGTACCCAGACTTTTTCAAATGGGTCATAATTGTATTGTGGTCAACCCCTAACTCTTCAACTATGTCGTAACTACTAATATTGCTCCACTTTTTCCAAAATGGCATAGACTTTATCTGTAACAGGGGGACCAGAGCGAGCTGCATCTTTGACATCAAAATTTCCGGACTGAAAACGCTTGAACCAACTTTGTGCTACTCTTACTGACACTGCATTAACCCTTTCACGAGCGTTGGCAAAAAATTTGCCACAGCGGAATTTTGAATCTTGCGCGTAATCGATTTGGCAGAATAATATTTTTAATCTACGTACATAAAAATTACGAAACAAATATATTGCCACCCCCCATAAAAGTAAATAGGGATATCTAGGGGGAGGAATTGTTCAGAAATGTTTTGTAGGGGCCTCTAATTACGTCAACACTCATAAAAACAAAAAAAAACTACGTACTTCGTACTGCCCGTTAAAGGGTTAAGTCCATGAATGTCACATTTTTTTCGCGGCTTGTGTCGCTGTCTCCCTTTTTTGTAATAAAACTTCAAAATGTATCGAAATTCTTCGTTAGATTCACTCATTATGGCGGACAGAAAAACAATAGAAAAATGGCGGGAAATAGTTATTAATTGTATTTTTGGTTTTTTAAATGTCATCTATTTAATGGTATCAAAACCAGCCAGATACAAACAGTAGAGCTAAAGAGATTTTACTACAACTTATACTATAAAATACGAAAAAAGAATCCCAACCTGTTATTTAGGGAGTCTAAATGGGTTCTTGTGTCCTGAATTCTTTAGTAAGATCCGTGCAGGTGGCAGCGCGTAGATTTTCTCTCAGTGCAAATTATTATGAGTTGACATTTTTACTATTGCATAAGTATTGGATATAGTGTTAATTAATCGTTTAAGAGAAAGATATAGAGAAAACTTGAGTCCCAGCAGTGGAAACATTGTACGCTGATAAAGCTTATGCTAGCTAAATGAGTAATTAATTAACACCACCACCACCACCACCACCACCACCACCACTGAGACCCTCCTCCCTCCCTAACCCTCCTTTAGCTTCAGCTACAGGAGTATGTAAGGATAGTAGCAGGTGGCGTTCTTTATTTTCTGCCTACCCCCATGGGAAGAAGGCGTGAGTTAATGTGTGTAAATGAATATGGATGCAACGAGGATCAAAGAACTTTATTCAGTCATATAATTATGTTTAAATAAAATGTAGATTATAGTAACGTGTTTATTCCCTGCCATCTAATTACGTTTTTAGATAACGCCAAAAGCATTATACAGGTCTTCAATATAATTTTATCGCATGTCAATGTATTTTCTACAGTCGATAGATAGCTGTAATTAGGTTAGACCTGATAATATTGCTATTACTTAGCCAAATAGCGTGTTTATGATCTATCCATACATTACTTGGGGACACGTCGTTTATGGTCGCGATCTGGGGGCCTACTCTCTCAAGCACAGCTTCTGTAGTTTCGGCCGAGGTTATGGATGCTTCCTACCCCGTATCACTTTCGGACATAACATTAGTCCGGGGTCCGAAATAAAAAACGACAAAACGATTTGACAATTGTCCTTACTCCCGATCTGATTTTGTCCGTCCGAAAAAGTTAATTAATCGGGAGAAGGGGTCAATTCTAAGTATCGAACTACTTTTTATACTACCTTAAGTTCTGAGTTGAGCTGTACGATTACTGACAAATGCGTGCACTGACTGGACAAGTCCACTCAATCTGGGTAGTTCTTTCTTCAAAAGACCATTTCAGACACTAATCTACATGCTCTTCACATGATCTAACCAAAGATTATATCTGGACTTTAAAAGAGACTGTGATCTCTGAGTTTGTATCGGCCTTTCTTCTCAGAGTAGTCAGATAGGAAACGCCGACCTCATCTAGTTTTTAAAATATGTTTGACGTGTTAAAGTGTTTGTACAAACCTACTTAAGAAATTAAATCATTATCACTGACGGACCCGTATCTTCGTTGATGGACTTGAGAGTAGGCCCGCACAGCATTGAGGGAACGACGAAGAAGACAAGATCCATACTAGATACTATATCCATACTAATATTATTTATTAATACGAAAGCAACTCCATCTACCGGTCCGATGCGTTCTCACGCCTCATCGGCCGAAAAGATTTCGTTGAAATTTGGCACGCAGGTAGACCATGACCTGGGTAACGACATGGATACTTTCTATCCTGATAATATGAGGGGTCAACACACGATTTGAGGCGCGACGCGACTGTAGTAGAACAATTTCTGAGAAAATTTTATGGAAATTGTTCTACAATACCGTGTTGATTATATATCTACCGATGAACTAAAAGTACATACAGGTTGACTTTAATTTAATTGACAAGCTTTCAGGGGTTCAAAATACTCATCAATATGGACATCTATTACTAGAGGCCAACTCTGCAATATCAAAAACATAGGTATCTGCTGTTTCATATAAAAATTCAATACTTAGTATTGGCTGTCAGAGTTGTACTGTGATAAAAAAAAAATTGTTCATATCATATCCGATTTGTTCCCTGAAAAGAACAACTAATATCATTCAGTTTTCTATTTTCCGAAGTACTCGCCCAAAATGGCGCCCACCGTGGGCCAGTGTTGAAAATTACCAGTAGGTACTAAAGAATTAATGATGAAGGAGATTAATGCGTCAAAACGAGACTATAGATTCGATTTATCAATATATATTTTTTTAATAAATACCGTATATGCTTTCTCCTCTAAAATCACAATTGACAATAGCTCATTGTGCAGTCCATTCTCGAAAACAACAGAGGTTCACATACATTTGTGAATATTTTTGCACATGAGTGGTGTTCGGAGTTTTAACATCTGACTTTTAAATGACTTCTGACGAACGACATGTCCTTCTGAAATGTGGCCTTTAGTGAGGACGCCTACGTACCCGTCGAAAACTACGATCCGTATTCATTCTCGCAAAATATTTTTGCTCTTTACGAATGAGAAACACTTAGATGTTTTATTGCAATGGCTTTTTTGATCAGTGTAAATCCTGGATTCAGGTCTACCGCAGTCCAGTGACTCAGACGGGTAGACAAAAGGTTTTGTCGGACTGTTACTACTATATAATTATATATGTACTATATAATTATATACGGGGTGGATTTTTGAGATGGGGCAGCAAGGGCAGCTACTTTAACCGTTGTAGCTACAGGAAAACGGTCTTCGGGGACTTTTCTTACTTAACTTTTTGAGATATTTTGATTTGCATTCCCAGATTTTGAAAAAGATGTACAGTCAGCACGAAAATGGGTAATTTTCACAAAAACTTTTTTTATGCCAATCGATCATATTCCATATAAGGTTCAAAAACCTCTATTGGACTAACTGAGGTTTGAGTACTAGAAAAGTCAGAAATCGCAAAAAACTTTTCCCATACATTTCATAGGAAATGAGACTACAACTTACTGTTTTACCATCGATAAACTGACAGCTACAAAAGAGACTAATCGAAAAATAATAACTTCTACTTTGAGTATTATTACACCTTAAAATTAAAAACTTGAAACTTTACATTTGGACTTACCTAGAACTGTACATTTTTTTCAAAATCTGTGAATGCAAATCAAAATTTCTTAAAAAAGTTAAGGAAAATCTCCTAAGACCGTTTTCATGTAGCTACAACGGTTAAGGTAACTGCCCTTCCTGCCCCATCTCAAAAATCCACCCTATATATATATATATATTAGCGCAATGCTTGTCCTATACTTACCTTTCACCGGGGGTGTTGAAATCGCTGGCACATACTTTCAATAACGATGTTTATGACTGAATTCAAAATGACACTGCAAATAAAATCGGAATAAATTATGCATTTCAAAATTCTCGCGTGCCACCTGACCAGCTAGGTAATTACGTAACACACTAACAGTAGGAATGGGTTTCATTTTGACAGTTCAACAACATCCATTGCGTTATTTACGTTGTTGAGCAGACAATTTTTTCTAACATATGAAGCAACAGATTAACAATAGGCTTCAAAATGATTCAGATTGTGATAGATAGCAATGGCATTTTCTGATCAAACTCAAAGCATTTATTTCAAATAAACCAATTACAGGCACTTTTGAATTGGCAAGGGGTCGGTCAGTTAGAAAGATGAAGCTAGTTGCCCATTCCAAAGCGTAGTAGGTACCTATGGAGAAGAACAAATTTTTCGAACTTAAGAAGCAATGGATTAGCAATAGGCTTCAAAATGATTCAGATTCTGATAGATAGGGTCTTACGTAATTGGGGTGCTGGGGCCTAATTCTCTTATTCTTAATTTACAACTAGTCCAATGGTTTTGCCATTGTGTTTTTGACAGATTTTATATGGAAGATCTATCACAAACTCACAATGGCGACACCATTGCAACGTTTGTAAATTAGGAGACTTGGCCCTCTGGCTATGGCCCACTTACAAGCGGTAGTTTCTGACCTTTTTCTGGTATCTAATTTCTTGATAACTAACCTATTTCTCTTCTTGTTACAGCCAGCGAACCGTGAGAAGATGATGTCGAGGTCTGCGTTACTACTCGCCGCCCTTGGCCTTGGCTTATCCACATTTAGCGTCCGCCAAATGGTCCTACACCAAACCAGACGATTCTAAACAGCCAACCCAGACTCAGAAAACTATCTAGATTAAAGCCAGAATTCAAAGACATGTCAGATTCTAAATACAAATCTTTCGTGTCTATGCCGAACGCATTTTCTAGCAAAAAATAGACGATTATATTTTTTTTAATAGTGAGAATGCGTGCGGAATTCCAATTTGGATTCTGGCATAAAAAAATCGTAAAGAATTATGTTATCATTATGTATGAGAGAAAAAAATGTAATATATTTTTTTTTGTTTTTTTTTTTCTCTGAAAGAATGTGTAGTACATTTTAGACATAGGAAGTAAGTTAATTTCGGAGCGATGTATGTGATGAGTTAGGATGATTGTGAGAAACGTGTTTTGCGAATGTCCATGTGATGGAAACCAAATAAAAATAGACAGTAACGTTATTTTGGCATTTTTATTTTGACCTTACCATTAAAATTTTATTAGAAACGGTTTTCACTTGTGCACAATTTTTTTAATTTTTTTTTCTCGCCTTCTATTTTGTGTGATTACGGTGATCAAACTCAAAACGAAATTGGCAAAAACCTAAAACAGTATGCATAGATACTTCTAGGTTACATAGTAGTAGTTATACCTTTATATAGATACTTATATCGACTTATATAATTATGAGTACCACCTGTTTTTATTTTCACTCACTGCAGAATCAATAAAGACAAAATAACCAACTTGTGTTGTTTTATTCTGATGTAGGTATGTACGGGCACATCACGATCTTTCATCCAGGGCTTGTTAACGTTACCAAATAACAAAATAATTACCGTTAAGTAACGTTAATTTCAATGTGATACCTTACTAACGTTACAAAAAAGTAACGTTACTTTTTTAACTTAACAGTATTTTAACGTTAATTAACATTACCGTAAAATACACAAGTAACGTTAATTTTACCGTTAATTTAGCTACGTTGCCGTTCCGTAGATTTACATTTTTGTGCGCTCGCTTTGGCATAGCGTTGGATCACTATAGATGCACTGTTGCCGCTTTGCCGCGCCGCCGCCGCCGCGCCGTCACGCCTCATTCGTGTGTAATACCTACAGTGAGTTGGTTTGTTCGAGACGCAACTTTTTGGTTGGGTATTTCAGACGAGTTTTCTTCCTGAAGGGCAAGCGATAACTTGCTATTGACTTTAAAATAAACTGGTTTACCCCTAATTGAGCCCATTTACCTATGGCAAATTTCAGGCATCACGGGGATAGTTTTTTTTTTTGGTGGGAAATCTTCAAATGACCTCTCCCGCTCTGGGTGGAGCGGAAGGGCGTGACAGACTTACTGACTAAAACCCACTCGTGTTCCTTCAGTTGCTGTGCGCCAGGGCCACGGTAACTCTTTCGAACAATCCGCGACCCCGGCAGACATCGGCCCTTTTGGACCCCGTCAATGGTGCTGACATCTCTTTGAGGCGCGCGTGGAACACGACGCGCCGTCGAACCGGGCCTGGTCCTTACCGCAAGCTCGCGCCTACGGTGGCCGGGAGTCAGCAAACGACTCCCGACGCCCAGGGTGTCTCTTCCTGTGGTGTCTAGGGGCGCGAGGGCACAGCGATTGCCTCTCCCTCACGCGCTCCGCCTCCTCCTTCGCAGAAGGAGGTGACGGCTTCCCATTCCCTCTCGCTCCGTACTATGGCCTGAACCAGCACGCGTAGCATGACTATTATAGAAACTGGTTTTGTCGACGGAAGAATAGACAAAAATTACGTTCCGTGAAGACAGTACGACGGCAGCAAAGTAGAAAGAGTCAACTGCCCTTTTTACGAAATTCAGTAAAACGTTCATGTTTTTCTTTTATTTTGCTTATATCTCGAAAATGGTGTGTCCTATCGCAAAAATAATGAAAATTTCGACCCCCTTTATGAAACTCTTAAACCCCTAAAGCTGAACATGTAGGTAATAATTTTTCACATTTTCCATACAAAATGTGAAAAATTCAATTTTTCCATTCCAATTTTATACTTTGGGGCCGTCGAGTAAAAAATTGTCTAATGTCTTTAGCATGGTGATTACAAAATCAAATTGTCTTCACTACCTTAGACAACAGTCAGTTGTCAGAGTGATTTTGACGTTTGGGATAGAAATCTTTCTTCTAAAATAGTCTACATATAAAAGGACCTAGACAGCGATCGGAAGAAACGAAAGACAAAATGACACATTGTAGAAGGATTTTTACGGTGCGATGTCAAAAATAGAGAAACGAAATGTCACTTTGTATAGAAATAGCTATGTATTGTCTTCCAAGAAATAGAAAGCGTCATGCTACGCCTGCAGGGTTGGACGCGAGAGGTCACCGCCACGAGGACACGGCGGTGCTCCGCCCAAACCGGGCAGACCACCGTATGCTCCACCGTGTCCTCCGGTCGATCCACACAATGATAACACCCGGGCGTTTCCTCCCGCCTTATCCGAAACAGGAACCTCCCGAAACAGACATGTCTGGTGAGGACCTGCGTCAGGCGGAAGGTGAGGACGCCGTGGCGCCTCTCAAACCACTCCTCAAAGAGGGGACTTACCGCCGCAATTGTGGCGTGCCCTGTGCTGGGTTGCGACAGTCGCACTCTCCATGCCGCCATGAGATCCCACCGGGGCTCCGTCCGCTGTGCCGCGATTTCTCGTGGCAGCGGAGTTACGCCCCGGCGTTTCGCCTCCTCGCGATCGGGGGATGCCTGAAATGCGTAAATGTAAGCGCTCATACATATGAACGGCACGCGGCGGCCGGTGACAACAGTCGACATGCCGTGGCGGTGCGTTAGACTATTAGATCCTGCATGTTTACAACGACTATTGTAATAACTATAAATAAGTAAATTAATTACTTTGATTATTGTCTTCACTCATCTTGATATTGGATAAATTGTCAGTTATCACACTTATCACTGACTAAATCAGCTCACTATACTAGTCACCCGTAAGAATCAGACAATGTTTTTATCGGCACGGCATCACAGCGACGCGTGAGAGGGCCACAGCGGCGCGGCGAGCGGCCCGCCGCGCACCTCCGCCCCATTACTTCCACGTCACAAGATAACAGTTAAAAAATAACGGTAAAATTAACGTTACTTAACAATTAACGTTAATACAGATTAACGTTAAAATGTGGCATAAGTAACGTTAAATCTATTACCGTTATTTAAATATTAACGGTAACTCTGTCAAATAGAGGTAACGTTACGAACATTTTACCGGTATTTAAAGCCCTGCTTTCATCATACCTGGGCTTTTCGGGAACAGGAGGATTAGCATACATGCTTATTTGCTTATAGCAAATCAAAATAAATTAGACAAAAAGTCAGATCTGCCTACTCTTTTCCCAACTATGTTGGGGTCGAATTCCAGTCTAACCGGATGCAGCAGAATACCAGTATTTTACATGAAATGACTGTCTATCTGACTTCCATAACCCAGTTACTGGGTGACACGACACCCCTTGATAAGACTGGTTATCAGGACTTTTTGGCTTCTAACTACCTATAACGACTGTCAAATGTCTTCGAATGACAGCCGTGAATAAAGGCTTAATGGCCCTTTTCTTGTCAAGCGCATTTTCGCCCGCGCGCGGATCTGGTCCGCGTGTAGGCTGCCCGCACCCTATCACTTCATACATCATGCGGGCAGCACGCGCGCGGAACGCGGATTGGCTGCGGGCGCGCAGCCCGCGTACCTGCTAACCAGATGCGGGCGGCGTTCTTCTTTCTGCCTTCAATGTTGTTTTTACTGTGACGCGGGTCGCACGCATGGTCATAGTACGCATATAATCATGCACGAATTTAGTCACTGGCGACACGCACGACACTGCAGCGCCAAACGAAAACTTTGTCCTGCGTGTGGCCAGGAGCGTGCTATTACCCGCATGCGGACCAGATCCGCGCGCGGACGAAAATACGAATGACAGGAAAAAGGCCCTAACGTGATGAATTCGAGGCACGGAGGAATCTCGATATGTAATAATGGATCCACGAACCGACCTTCGACGAAAAGTCATATGTCGAGCGATATTAAATAAAACCTTTGATTTATTCGGGAGTCATGATGGCCCGATAGTTAAAGACCTGCCTCTCATGCACCAGGTTGTGGGTTCAAACCCTGGCAAGTACCTACGTTTTCAATTCACGTGTACTTTCTATCATGGACATTACTGAAATCGTGAATTCTGGAGGAAACCTCATAAATTCTGTAAAAATCTCTTATTAATAACTTTGGTTAAGTGAGATTGAAGTAAGTTGTCAATCCCTAGCATCGTGTGTAATAACAGATCCTTCACATGAAATTCCTGACCCCAGATTCTTACAGAATAGACCAGCTGGATTTATAGTTAGTACTAGCTGCTGCCCGCGGCTTCGCCCGCGTGGATGTCGGAAATTATCCCACGGGAACGTGCCACTAGCCTATGTTACTCCATTAAACATCAGCTATTTACCAGTGAAAGTCCCGTCAAAATCGGTCCAGCCGTTTCGGAGATTAGCCGGGACAAACATAAAGACAGAAACGAAATTTAAACATTGTTTTTTTTTTGTTATAAGTATTGCTATGCATTTAGTAAAAAAGCTTTTATTTTGACATTACAAACAGACACTTCAATTTTATTTATTTGTACCTTCTTATAGAAAGTCTGAAATCCAAATCGCCAACCCGTCTTGAGCAAGCGTGGTGATCATTGCTCGTGCCTTCTCTGTATGAGAAGAGGCCTTTGCCCAGCAGTGGGACAGTAATAGGCTGGTATTATAGAACAACTTTGTCAACTCCTCACGCTGTCTCATCACTGAAGATCGTAATTCATGACCCTCAGTTTACGATGCTATATTGGCATGAAGTCCAGGTGCCAAAATATGTGACATTATGACCTACAGCCTCGTGCTTAGATTAAGTGCGTTGTGTTGGTATTTTTTTAAATAAGAACAATAGTATATCACCAATATGTTTATGCGGCTGTAAATAGATAGATAGAGCAGACAAAAAGTAATGCGTTAGCATTACTTATTCCGTTGAAGATCTTTGTTGGTTCTATTATGTTGAAGTTTTTACAACTTCTTTCAAAGGAGTAACTTTCTCAAAATATTACAAATTGGCAATCTGTTAACGCGACAGATGGCCACGATAACGATGGTACGCGATTCCTGGGGAAGTAAAATCCCGAACTTACCTTACGAGCATAATTTTACCTAAAAGCAACCTACTCTAGTAGGACAATTTCTATGAAAACTTAATCGGAACTGTTCTACCAGCATCGCATCGCACCGTCGCGTCGCGCCTGACTGCGGGAGCCATAAGTCAACATTCAAAAGCGATTTTCTATTGAAATCACGATTTAGAAAAGACCTATTTCATATTAGTATGGTTTCGAATAGTTGCGTAACACCAAAGTTTCTATCAATACTTTAGTTGAAGCTTGTGAGGTAAGAGGATTGACTTTGCTATAGCAGCACGGAAAAGTAGTAACAATAAGAACCATGATTACCGTCAAACGGGGTGAATAGATGTGCAGTGGTGAATCGGGAAGGGATTTTAAGATTGAAATAACATAGTTTGTTGCCAACAAGGGCACTTAATCGTTAATTTTAATACCTACAGTAAACACATTAGAGTCCTTTTTGGCAACAAACTATATTATTTCAATGTTAAAATCCCTTTTAAAGTTTCGTCTCGATTCACCCCTGCATCCCTATTCACCCCGTTTGACGGTACTGACAAATGTGTGCACTTACTGGACAGGTCCTGAGTGGACCTGTTGTGGTTTTTCCTCAAAAGACCATTTCAGACACAAATCTACATGGTCTTCACATGATCTGACCAAGGTTATGTCTGGACTTTAAGAGACTGTGACTCTGAGTTTGTTTCGGCCTTTCGTCTCAGAGTAGTCAGATAGGAAACGCCGACCTCATCTAGTTTTAAAATATGATTGACGTGTGTTTACAAACCTACTTACAGAAATAAAATCATTTATCAGTCGCACTGTCTTAATAGGTGTAGTGGTCGATCGAGAGAGAGATTTATCCGAGTGTAGGTTCCTGTGTTCGTTTCCTATGGTAGACGAGATATTTTGAGTTTGCCAGTGGCAGCCCGGAGTCTGCAAGTTGTGCTCAGTTATTGGCAATAGGCACGCCCCCTCTATGTGAGTGGGACTGCACATAGGCGCGAAGAGTGGGTGCTGTAGGTACCCAAGTCTACTTACCCCTTCGAGGACTGCAAGCGTGATGCTACGTTAAGCTTACCCGCATAAATGATAAGTGAGGGAGAGTACAATAAAACAGAAAACAAAAAAAAAATAACAACATTTATATTTCGAACTTACAAATTATGCATAACACGACGAAACGCAAAAACAACAAGAAAAAATGCTTATCTAATACAAAGTGTACTTTAAATGCTCTGTAGAATACATACATTATTACCGAATAATAATTGGTTATAATCCACGTAATAATGGCTAATCAATCATATAGACATACATAATCTCTGGACACGTTTGTTGGGTAGTGAATTTAAACATGTTTATCAAGTACCTACCTAGGTATAGTTTTTTTTTTACTGTTTAGTTTTAAGGAGCATGTTTAGACGTAGCGTTAAAAAAACAATTTAAATTATTTGGGTAACTGCCCTTTGAAGCCTGAGGCACAGAGGCATAAAGGACTGTTCAAACTGAGGGGAATCACGCGCAGGGCGCGGGACGCGACTGCGCGCGTCAATTCTTTTGAGATACGAAGCCACGTGATTATTGGCGCCATTATAAACACCTCCACACAAGGCACACAAACAGCGCGTGCGTATTTCGTTGCGCATCGCGTGCGGTTTTCCCTTCAGAACTTAATTTTTTCAGTAAAATTTGGAAAATGCTACACTTTTTAAAACACGTGTTCTGGACAAGATCAAAATGCTGTAACAATCTGACAAAAATAATATGAATAAGTAAATGAACACGTTCACGAAATTAAAAGTAAATAAAAACAAGATAATTTAATCAAACATTTGCAATTATTACTATTAAAATATTAGACCAATTATTTTACAAAACTATTATTTGACTTATCTACTTAATTGTAATTATGACGAAGGATGGCAATTAGCGTGTTCCTGTGTTTTAATAACAACAGACGTACTGAAAAGTTTTTTTTTACAGGTCGCACCTTTCAGTAAAATAATTAAGTAGCTTGATCTTCATTTACCTAACACGTTTAAAAAATCGGTGTGTGCTATTGACCACATGATAGAAATGAAAACTTACGACTGGAGCCAATCGAATCGGCGCCGAATATCCGCGATTCAGCGTCACCGACCGACTGGGGGTATACCCGATTCAGCGTCACCGACCCGAGCGTGACGGCTCAGTTTCGTTCACTGTTCAGAACGAGCGCAAAGCGCGCATATAGAAGATTTTACTTCAAAAAGTATTCATGCCCTGAATATAGGTTGTTTAGTATTCAGAAAACTAGTTCAAAACCTATACAACAACTCTATGGTAAACACATTTCTACTACTTTCTGTAAGCAAAAAATGAAAAGGTATATAGAAATAATGTTACATCTATTGATTAAATACATACATAAACTCACGCCGTCTTCCCACGGGTGTAGGCAGTAACTACAGAACGGAACCTGCTACAATCCTTACATTCTCCTTTTGCTTCATCCACGTTCATACATCTCATAATACACGCGCAAGTATATGACTTTATGATTATAAAACTCGTATATGTGTACAAGTATTTATAAAACTATATTTTTTTATTTGCATAGTATAGTGCTTTATCCGGAAACTACAACACAGTATGAATACGCCAATCCGGATTTCGTAATACGACAATTCGCGTTTTGGTGATTTTTCGATATGTCAGTGTGATTAATAGTGATTATTAATATCATTAATGAATAATGTTATTTTACATGTATGTTAATGATTTCCTTAATTAATTGAGGTTACAAATTCTAAGATGTCATGAAAAATTAAATACCGATTTTTAAAAATGTCAACAATTTTTTTTTAAAAGATTTTAAACTGGTTTACAAAATCTTATTTACTTTTTGTAATACACCAATATAATACGATAACATTGCGTAATCCTTATAGAAACCAAACCAGCCATATTAAAATTAACTAAATTAATTAAATACTGGGGCCGTATAGGGACGAGGCTGTCCGTACTGGAACAATGATCTAAACACTTTCCTTTATGGCCCCTGACTTGAACTTTGTACAGCTCAACGAATATTAGTGATACAAGATAAGTATTTTTGTGCACTTTACCCATACGATTAGATAGCTAAATATTACTTAAATTACCTACATAATATCTACTTTTTACCCCACTTTTCGCTCGCTCTTGTGTTTCTTAACATTTTAACTAATCAATCTCTTATTTTTTTTAGAACTTAAATATTTATCTTACTAACCGAAAGTAAAATGTTTTAATAAAATAATTATGCACTACCAGTCGCCAAATATAAGCTACAAGCTATGTTCTAATAGCATTTTCTAAAAGCCATAATTAATATTAAAACTAAGACAATGATTTATTACTGCTGATTAGTCCTGACTTTTCCAGTTATTAATGAAATTGACAAACTGAAATAGGGATAATGACTAATATTAGAAATATTCGAACAAATACTGTAATTTCAAAGAAGGCATAGTAAAACGAAATAAAATATTTTTTTAGAATAAAATGTCATCATCCCTATTCAAATTCATCCCTACTGACTGAATGTTCTGGCAATTTATGATGTACTGTTTTTAATGCGAAGTTAAAATCGAGGCAACTTTAAAATTCCTTCACACAATAACACAGACCTACAACGAAATACCATTTTTAAGTTCAAGTAGTGTTTCTCCTAGATTTTTTGTGTGCTGATTACAGAAAAAATATTTAAAAAATTCCATCACGTCATGATATTTAAAAAATTATTCGATGAAAAACTGACTCCTATAGAACTGTGAGCATGGTCATAGCTCCTGCCGGGGTCGCGGATTGTTCGAAAGAGTTACCGTGGCCCTGGCGCACAGGCAACTGAAGGAACACGGGTGGGTTTTAGTCAGTAAGAGTCTGACACGCCCTTCCGCTCCGCCCAGAGCGGGAGAGGTCATTTGATGACTTCACACCAAAAAAAAAAAAAAAGCATGGTCATAGCTAAAACATGTTATTAAAAACTTCTTATAAAATCATAAAGCCCCAATTATGAATATATTAGAAATAACATAGTCCGAAATTTCCAAAGTTCATTTCCTTCCTTCGCATTTGAGCTACTTTCCTGATGACTTAGGAGCATTTAGTGGGTAACAAGAAAAATTTATCAGGATTTGAAGGAAGTGGAGCGCAGGTACCAAGGAATGTGGAATATTAGCATGATGGCTGACAGGAGTATGACTGTTGGTTGATGAAGCGTGATGATCCAACTAGACTCACAAGAGAAAATCGCTCAACAAAATCTTCGCAGAAAAAAAGAAATGGTTCCACAAACCTAAATTTTAATTTTATAATGTTGATCTTCACATAAACAATCAGATAATTAAAAATAAATACCAACTACTCACTTATTTATTTATTTCTGTTTTATTTTACCTGAGTAACCAATTTTTACGTGTTTTTATAAATGTGCATTGTAAAAACTTTGACGTGACAGAAAAAAACGATTTCAGATTCGTGTTTAGGAGGTCCCAAAACCCTATTAATCAGCACTGAAGTCAAAAAAGGAACAAAAAAACTAATTTGTAGGTCTGTGTAGTTTATAACTAAGATATAAAGTTTATTTATCTAAACGTTTCTATTAAGAGCTATCGATAATTTATTATATCGCAAGACATTTTTTTTTCACAAAACTAAATAATATAACTAACTACGAAGTTTATCTACCTTTTTCTACATAGAACTATCGATAATTTATTATATCGCAAGACAATTGTTTTATAAAATTAAATAATAATTAGGCTTAAGATAAGACACACTAATTTTAGAAAAAGCTAGTATTTGTACATAAAACGTTTTCTAATTTGACAAACAACCCAGAAATGAGTAATACTTTTTCAAATTATGGGGGTACATTACATATCCCAATGAAAACACAACAATATTCTAATATGTATCAAGTATATGATTCGTGTACAGATATTATAATAATTATGTAGAACTATGTTTGTATAGTAGGAGCTTATTATTAAACAAATCTGTCGTTAATGATGAAACATTTCCTTTTTCTGATAAGTTATTGGAAGCCATTGATTTAATTGATATTCCTGTTCTGAATAATATCTGAAGAAATATCTCTACTTAATTTAATATTACTTACTTAAAGTAGATTGATTAAGAAACTAAAGTATTTTCTATAAACAATAAAATACCTAAATAGATAAAACGCATATTATGTACATTTTTCTAAATTTTAAATCTACTTAGAATAATTAACTACAATTATTTCAAAGGTTGACTATTAGTTCAAATAATTTAAATCGGACTTTCTATAAAACTTCACTCAATTCTAATTTACACACGATACCATTCATAGTTTAGTCCAAGCAAAAACTAAAGACGCATTTCAACTATTCAAGAAGCTTGCATGCAATTTTTATAGAACAACACTTTGGACAGCTTGAGCTGATATTCATCGGATGCAGCAAGTCGACTTTACTGTAAAAATATTATTTATTTATTCTGCAGTACGCATACATTTTAGATGATGCAAAATAAACTCATTGAAGTTTTACCGCGCACCATAATCGTTGACTACATAATCCAGAACATAACAACTGTGTTTGTACAATGTATTACAAAGACCCCTTGCATGCTAGTAAACGTTTATATTCCGCAAGCTCTTGAAAGCTTAAATACATGGCACTTGTATTGCAAAATCGCGTTTTAAAACAAGTAGGGACACTCATATAGCATTACAAAGAACTATTTATCTAATAGAACCTGAAACTGAAAGAATCCTAAGTATTTATACAAATTGTAAAAGCTAGGCCTCTTTCTCTACTAGAAGAAAAAGTATACTTAATAAAGTATTCACATAAATTGCGGAAATTATTATACTTCCAAAGCTACTTTACAGAAGTTTATGCGAAAATGGTGCTTAAGTCTTAATTCGGTGGAAATGTCTGTGAAAATATTCTTTGAAGGTATCAGCAACATATCTTAGTAATAAAATGATTTTAAGTTCTAATAATTCGATTTTAAGTACTCCTAAGCACAATAAAACAAAGCCAAAAATATTATGAACGCTCTATAAAATTATTCATAAGGAACCGACAATTACAGGGTCTTTTGATTTCTGTTACTACCATGTAAGTCACATGGAGTCAGCGCAACATATTTCCTATTCTTTCCTGTCATTCGTCACCCTTAATTATGTAATTTACTATTTTTTCCTATATAAACGTAAGAGTGACCACCACAGATATTCCCACCAAACCACAAAAAGAAAAAACAGCAGAAAAATGTCAGAGTTATCTAATACGAAAGATTTACTACAAGGACAGGGATTTCAAGGACTAGTGAACGAGGTCGAGATGTCCTTGAAAACTTGACGCTATGGTCTCTTAAAATACTGCTCATCGACTCGTTTAGCGAGAGCTACTAGGGACTCATGTTTGCGGACGGTATCTGCCAGTTTCCGACAGGGAAGCCGTGTAGTTATTATGGTGAAAACGTGGCCGAAGACTAGCGCGTCGAGTTCGGTAGGTCTGTGGAGGAAATAAATAAATGTTTATTATTATTTCATTAACATACACATACAAAAACTCACGCCTTCCCATGGGAGTAGGCAGAAACTACAGAACGCCACCTGCTACGATCCTTACAAACTCCTTTTGCCTAGTTTACGTTCATACATCTTGTCATACACGCACGCCGGTTGCGAGTACTACGCACCTGACCATTCTGAAGAACATCACCAATAAGGTCACTATAATGTCCTCCCCTTCCGGCGTTTCCACTCACATCTGCCTTATAAATACCTTTTGTTAGTCGCCTTTCATTCATCCTCTCAACATGACCAAACCATCGAAGCATATACTCATTTAAATTTTTGTCATACTTCTTCTTTTAAAACGCACAGTTGCCAATTAACATAGGAGCAAATTTCAATAATTATTTGATGAATGATGGTATCAATATGGGGATAAATTTGTTGGAAATTGAGTAACAATGATCTAGAAAAAGAAATGTCTAATGTTTAGTTGAATGAACTAGTAGCTAAAAGTAACATATTATAATGACCTAATTGACATGACTAAACAAATGATTTTAAATTACTGCTACAGCAGTCAGTTACACTGTGAACAATCATAGGTACACATAACATACTTTACTTACTCGTTTTTAAAATATTTAATACACAAATACGATCTTTAATAAAAACCATTTTTAAACCAACTCATAATACAACAATTGGAGGATTTAAAACTAATCTAGGTACAACTAATTTCTACAATAACGAAAAAAAAAGCATGTAAAACTTACATTTTATTTGCCATTCCGCATTTAAAATAAAACAATATTTTAGACATAAACAAATAATTTAATGGAAAACATAAAAAGCAAAGCTAACTGAAACGTATTTCGTCTCATAAATGTTTAGGTTTTTATAAAACTGTTGCAAACACATGCCTACAATTTACCGTTACTCCATCTCAAACTAAACAGAATATAGTAGAAATTACTTCAAAAATAATATAATAACAGTAAGGAATTAGAACTTGCGACCGTTCAAACGACGTAAAATATAGTATTTGTTACTTCGATAATTCGAAAAGTTGGTATTTTATTTTCAATAGGAGATTGAAGAAAAATAAAATATAACCCTAACAAAAATGCTTTTAGTTAGGGTTCCGTACCCAAACAGACGGCGTAGGCTTAGTCATAGGGTCCCGCTACCCTATTACTAAGCCTACGCGGTCTGCCTGTCTATCTGTCACAGGGCAGTAACTTTCAATAGCTAGCTAGTTGAAATTTCACAGAATACGTGTCTGCATCATAGCATCATAGCAGCTATCATGGAAAATAATAAAAAAACGGTAAAGTTATGATAGTTTTGGTAGTATTTGGTTTTTAACTTTGGTTTATCTAACAGATTTTAAATTAAATAAATAACAGCATATTATTATCAGAGTAATGTTTTGACTTAATTAATATGTTCAGTGCCTAATTTCCCTTGATGTTAATTTATAAATTTTCATTAAAAAATATGTATTCTCAACAAACGATACATAAAAATTGCACAATACGCCATTTCGTATTCGAAAAATGTGAAACCCGAATTGTCGTATTCCGCATTTCCGTAGTCCTAGTAACTAATCAATGTCGGCCACCACATTTTTGTAGTTATACGCCGCGTTTCGCCTGCGCAGATAATTGAGTAGCTTCTCAACGCTTATTTCCTCATTGTGTGGTGGTGTTTTTAACGTAGAGGAAGAATCTGTAATGGTGGTAAAATTGTCAGTACAAAACGACGTAGAGATACGAAATTTCGGGTCGTACTGCAGTGACACCCTAAGTATATATTTTTAATAATTTTGCACTAAGAATAAGAAAAAAAAACTACGAAAATGGGGATTAGTACGGTGTAGAAAAACGATGAAAAAAAAAACAAAAATAAACCTGTGTACGTAGCTGAGCGTGAAACAGACGATGTTGTAACCGAGGCAATCTCTACAGAATCCTGTTCCTGCTGTTCACAGTTTTCATTACTATCCAATTCTGGTGTGCTATTTTGGTGTATAGTTACAACACTGCCACAAGAAAAAAAAAATATAACATACGTGCTCCATTTTTGTCTACTATTAAAATTATGATAAAAACACTTCCTCTCTCTCCTTGAACATAATCATTAAAGTATATTTTCTTTGCTCCTGTTTCATGATTATTATTATTTCTTAAATGTCTTTGACATATCAAGACCCTCGGATCCCGGACTTTGGAAGGCGTACGAGGGACCGAAACCAACTCGCAGAGGCCCCTTTGACAATTTTAAATGATAAGGGGGCACTATTATTATTATATATATTTATATGTATAGAGTACTATATGCTTTGTGTATGTACTTATTGTATTATGTAAATGGTACAACACATACTACCGCCTACAGTACTGTTTCTCTTCCCCCTTTTTAATTCATCCAAAGGTTGTCTGTAAAAAATCGCTTTTACCGATAAGACTGCCCATTGTGTCACCCTATGTAAAATTTCTATATTTATATCTATAATTTATATGGTGTGCATAATAAAGAGTAAGTATTCTATTCTATAAAAAATAATATTTCAATGATGATTGATGACTTCGTTTTTTTTTTCACTGTCTTAGCTCTTCCGGGTTACTCAAAAAAAATCAAAATATTTTATTTCACATAAACCAACATGGGCACTTATGAAACGTCAGAAGCTAGGTGCACGGTTCCAATTGGTTGTTTCCTATGGAGGAGAGCCGGCAAGAAACTCCACGGTTACTCTTTTAAAAATAAGGGGCTTTCACAATGTTTCAAATTAGTGTTGATAATGGGAGGACAGTGTAGGCCTGACAACAAGTAACAGGCACTCAACAAAATATAAAAATAAATAATATATATAAAAAGGTCTACTAATCTAGTTCACAAGTTAGGCCTACTCACATCAAAATAAATCATTAATTCGTTTTTCTAAAGATTTCAGAAGCTTTTAAATAACTGTCTATAATAATTTGGGACAGTCACCAGACCGGACCACCTACGGTAACCAAGCGATAAATACGGCACATCCGAGTTTTAGAAAGACCTTATGCATATGCTTGACAGAGACCACACTCTACAATAACCATTTCAGACACTAATCTGCATGGCCCTCACATGATCTGACCGAGATAATGTCTGGACTTTAAAAGAGACTGTGACCTTCGAGTTTGTTTCGGTCTTTCTTCTCAGAACAGTCGGATAGTAAACACCGACCTCAACAAGTTAAAAAAATATTTTGACGTGTTTGGTCAAACAAATATACAAAAAAAATGTAAATCTTTCCAATACCCGCACCCTAATTGCGTTACACACTATCAATCAAAATCTGAATCATTTTGAAGGTTATCTAATCCATTGCTTCATATGTTCGAATAATTTGTCTGCTCAACAACGTAAATAACGCAATGAATGTTGTTGAACTGTCAAAATGAAAGCCATTCCTACTGTTAGTGTTACGCAATTATCTCGCCGATGTGCCGTACGAATAGCCGTGTACTTATGTGAGCTAAGCCGTTGACTCAAAGGCAATAACACTACTTAAAAGAGGTCTATGTTATTTAGGACTACTAAAAAAATTGCATAAATATTTTTTTAAATATTATTGGGTTGCAGTTGATCTGACAGATTTGTCATACAAAGTTTGTAAACAAGGCTATGCGCGCACGCGCACTACGATTTTAATCGTTGCAATTTTTAAACAGCGAAATAAAATCTCAAACGAAAATCATTTTTCAAGCGAATTCTCAAGCGATTTTTTACCTCAGTGCGCGGACTCTAGTATATTGGTATTGTTCACAGATTTCTAATTATTATCCGCAACAATTCAAATCCGTAGTGCGCGCTTAGCCTTAGTAGTCTTTGCCCCCTGATCTATCGTGATATGGTGCTGTTCATTTATTACGCAAGACGATTTGAGGGGGGAGGGGGGGTCCGGACAAGTCTTTGTTTTTCTTACATGGGAGTGAGGGGTTCTAGATTCTAGATTTCCGATTGAAAAGGGGGGCCTCCCCCTTTCAATCTTATCATCATCATCTTTCTTCAACTCTTATTTTTCTTACTTAGAGGGGTCATAAAGTGGTAAAAATTGTCTAGGTCATAAATTATCGATAAATCAACAATCGATACCCCTTATAGATCTAAGTGATCACCACGGCAAATGGACATTGCCATACCAGAGGCATTGGAGGTGCGTTACCACGCCAGAGACAAAGTCGAAATGTCTTACTATCCTTTAAATTACACCAGTACCCATCTATCTACACATTACTTAGTAAAAAATAAATCATTTAAAAATTTAAAAATACCTGGCCCGATCTCCAACTAAAGTATTTTGCGATGCCGATTGTTCACGCAAAACTGGTTTATTTTCCTCAGTCGTGTGACTGATGTCATGCACATCATTATCAGTATCATCGTCATCTATTGTCTGTAGGTCATCATCGGGGCACATCTCTAGCGAGTTAGAATTATCTATCGAATCGTTTTCTTCAATCGTGTCCAAATACTCGCTAACCTTAGATTCGACCGCAATATATTTAGATTCGTTCATATTCGGAAAAGGTATTATAACGAAAGGATCGTTTTTCTCGCTATCCGTATCGGTTTTTTCTGCCAATTCATTGGTAATTACTTCATTGACTTTTTTGAGAATGTCTTCGACTATTGCGTACATTGAATTGTATAGTTCTTTGTCGATAACTGGGTCGGTATTTTGGCCCGGGTACTGGCAAGTTACAGTGCCTTCCTTGGATGTCATTATGATAATTTGCTTAGATGCAAATGGTTTGAAGCCTGAATTAAAAGATTTTTCTTTGTACTTCGTATGATAATAATGACTAATGGCCAGTGAGAAGAATATGGAGTGGAGTTTTACTGCAAAAACTAACCTTTACTAAAAGTATAGATATAAGCTACGCTTAGTTTGTGACTCACCGAACATGCCACATATTATTTTCTTACATTTTGATGAATAAATGACTTTATACAGGGTGACAGGGCGATCGACGAGCAAACTGTAACCATGAATTCAGCACATGATTCCATACCCCCTAGCGTATAATTTTCTTGTAGGTCATCAAAAAAAAAAACTGCCTTTTCATAAATAAGTGAAATACCTACGCAGTCAAAATGTACTAAACAGCATTTTTTTTTAAATAACCTAAAAATTTCAACGCAGGCGGGGTTCAGAATCATGTACTGAATCCATGGTAACAGGTTGAGCATCGATGTCCTTGCCACCCTTTTTTTTTTTTTTTGGGTGGGAAATCATCAAATGACCTCTCCCGCTCTGGGCGGAGCGGAAGGGCGTGTCAGACTCTTACTGACTAAAACCCACCCGTGTTCCTTCAGTTGCCTGTGCGCCAGGGCCACGGTAACTCTTTCGAACAATCCGCAGCCCCGGCAGGCATCGGTCCTATCGGACCCCGTCAATTTTGCTGACATCTCTTTGAGGCGCGCATGGAACACGACGCGCCGTCGACCCGGGCCTGGTCCTTACCGGACGGCGAGCTGCCCATTGCTCGCCGTCCGCAAGCCCGCGCCTACGGTGGCCGGGAGTCGGCAATCGACTCCCGACGCCCAGGGTGTCTCCTCCTCCTGCGGCGGCTAGGGGCGCGAGGGCGTAGAGATTGCCTCTCCCTCTCGCGCTCCGCCTCCTCCTTCGCGAGCATTACTGCTTCGCAGAAGGAGGTGACGGCTTCCCATTCCCTCTCGCTCCGTACCATGGCCTGAACCAGGGCCGGACGCGAGAGGTCGCCGCCGCCGATCGCCGCCACGAGGACACGGCGGTGCTCCGCCCAAGCCGGGTAGACCTCCACCGTATGCTCCACCGTGTCCTCCGGTCGATCCACACAATGGTAACACCCGGGCGTTTCCTCCCGCCTTATCCGAAACAGGAACCTCCCGAAACAGCCATGTCCGGTGAGGACCTGCGTCAGGCGGAAGGTGAGGACGCCGTGGCGCCTCTCAAGCCACTCGTCAAAGAGGGGCGCCACGGCGTCCTCCACCCTGCCACCCTGTATTATTAATTAAATTATTGCTAGCTTTTATTCACAGGGAAAGTTTAGAACTGTCAAATTCTAAATGCAAGATGTAATTGAAGTAACTGAAAACCTCATAAGGGTCATTGTACTAATAAATAAATAAATAACTTTTACTATGAAACTAAAACTGAAATCGTATAAAATAATTTTGTCGAGATATGCGAATATAAATTAATGGAGCATCAGATTTTTTCGACTGTATTTACATCAGATAGAAATGGATAGATTTGGTAGTCTATTGGGGACTGCTTTGCCCAGCAGTGAGACAGTACCTTTTCTAAGGACCCGTTTCACCATTTTCAAGTAAGTTACGATTGCATGCATTGTCAGATAATTTCAAACAATTTTTGTTCCATTTTTTTATAGGCGTAGGCGACTGTATTACTGAACTTCGAAGTTTAAAACATCGATGTATTTAATTGAGAATGTTCATGATCGCGATGTACGGAACTTCGAAAGAATGTCATACTGAACTTCGAAGTTTAAGTTCCGTACATCGCGATTATGAACATTCTCAATTAAATACATCGATATTTTAAATTTCGAAGTTCAGACGTACAGTCCTCGGATTTTTCATTTCGCGGATTCTGTAAAAGTCGTGGACAATAATGCTTACAATTACCCGTTAAGAGTTTTTCAGTTATTTCAAATACACTTTGTATAAGTATATCTTCTGTAAAATTAAAATGGCGAAATGCGGATGAATTATTCACTTCTGTCTACCTCGACTTTGCTTTAGCTACAGTTTCCAGTTCATATTTCTCAAAGTTTGGAAAATAAAAAGAAGTAATTAACAAGTTGAAAACACTACAGAAAAAAGTTATAGAAATCTTACCAAAAACATCACTGTTATTATAATTATTGATCACACTGTCCTTGCTAGGAATCCTTATACTCATTCGTGATCGCTGGATCCTCGTGCTTCGGTCAGACGTCGATCGCTCAGGGGATAGTCGGCGACGGTAGATTTGAACCGCTTGCGTAATTAAGTACTCTTCTTGAGGCTAGGAGTGGAAGGGGGGGAATTAGGAAAGGTTATGATAAGCTGCCTAGGATTTTTTCTAACTAGAACTACAGTAATCTGATAAGTAGTTTTCAGTCTTGAAAAGTTCCGATCCGTCATCGGTGGCCCAATTACAAAGTAATAATACTTAGTAATAATTATATTTATGTCTGTAGGAACACTCGCGGAATGAAAAGATTACGCGATTTTCGAGTACAGTCACGAGCACTAATATGTCAACACTTGGCAAATTTCAATAGCGATTTTTTCATGAAATAACGAATGCAACGTTGAAATGTCACATATTGCATAAACCTATGGGTTCGAAAATACAATGTTCGTAACAACATAAAATTTCATTAAAAAATTAAGGAGAAAATCGCTAAGGAATTTAGCCAAGTGTATACATATTTATGCTCGTGACTGTACAATAAGCGGTGAAATTTAAAAAATTGTTTGTTTTGTAGTATTTCATAGATGTAAGAATCTGTATAATACTCCAATTGCCTCCTTCATGGACTTGTTGACTATACTTTCTAGAATTTCGGGATACGTGAGCTTTCAAACTTTAATTCATGAGAAAAATAGTAAGCCTTGTGCACGGCGTAGGTAAGTTAATATTGTCCTTCAGAGGGCGCAGCAAGACAGAAAAAAATCAAGTTTCACCCGCGCCTCTTTGCCTACCCCTCTCATCAAACACGACAAAAACAAAACACAATCGCTTCCCGCCTGCAGAAACTTTTCGCCCGGCGTATATTTAGGCATTTGAATTTGAATCTTGTGTGTAGTGTGTATACGCAAAAAAATCAGATGAAACTGTTTTATTCAATTTACCTATGTGTACAAGTAGGTATATTATTAAATATTATTGTATGTCCGTGAATCTGTTACCGATGCTGGTGGAGACTAGACTAAGATTAGACTGACTTAAATGAAATAAAGACTAAATGTTACTTCAAGATACGGCCTATAATTTTTCGATTCCGAATTGAAAAACAAACCTAACGTTGTAGTTGAAAAAATATTGTTCCATACATTATGTAACATAACTACAATTGAACAATTTTCAGATACTTTCCTGTACCTATTCCTGTACCTTGCTTCTTGTCAAATTTCATGATTCTAGGTCAACGACATGTATCTTATGGGTTTTAATTTATTTGCGAGTGTCAAGATATGCGAAATGAATGGCAATTTATGCCATGATACTAAGTCAACGTCTTAGAAGCTCGTTTTTTTTACAGCTCCAAAGGACCGTTTATCTAAGTATTGATATCAATTTCAACTTGATACCCCCACGCATTCCTGAGATAAGCGGTCAGATAGATGGATAACAAAGTGATCCCATAAGGTTTTCGATTTTTTCTTTTGAGGTACCGAACTCTAAAAAGCAAAGCACTTCCATCAAAGTACTATAATACTAAATACTCATGATACTACCTACATGATAGTGAAAACAATTTCGATAAAATTGCTTTTTGATTATATAAAAGCGTATAATTGTAATCGCATCACTTACCTTCCGCTTTTTTACTTTGAGAAAATGAAATCAATTGAACAAAAATGTCAATAAAATAAGAAAATAAACATTCGCAAATAAATTAAAATCCATATGATACATCCCGTTGACCTAGAATCATGAAATTTGGCAAGAAGCAAGGTCTCACAGCAGAAATAGGTACCTCGAATGGTTTTTCAATTAAAATATTTAAACGAAGTATGACCATTGTCCACTCCCTTTATTTTCAATGAAATTCTTCAGTAGGTAAAACATCTGTTTATTTTGCCTATACTATACGCTAAACTTGAATTCATAATCTCAGATCATAGTCATGTTTTGGAACTAGAAACTCAATGCTGGCATGACAAAGTTCAAATTCCAATGTAACCAAATTTTATTTAGGGCCTTGTACAAGTTGGACGTCACGACGTCTTCGTGGAAACCAGTGTTAACCAAGTAAAAAAAATATAATGGTATATCGTGGATATTGCATTGCAGGATCGTGCAAATTCAATTAGCAACAGTGTTACCAAGTCAAAAATTATATTGGTTTGGTGGGTTTTGCACTGTATTGTGCAAAGTCAAATGGCATGTGTCATGAAAACCTATCCTGCGCGGAGCGCGAGTAGAAAAAAGTCCTCGCCGAAAACATTTGTGAAAAACAGGCCAATTTCGGAACAAATAACTAGGGTACATTAGTCGGCTTTACCGACAAAATAATTGGCATCTATTTATATGGGTGCCAAAGAAAGTCGAAAGTTTATTAGGTTCCTCTTTTGTAACTGTTGAAACTTTAGCTTTGAAAAGCAAGCCGACAGTCCCAAACATTGTGATCCGTCACAATCTTTACTCATCCCCACCATAAGAAGGGATCTAGTCACGAGAACACTATCCGTATGAAAACTATCATGTCCCGTGCACACCGTTTCGTACTTGTGTCCGCAATAAACCCTATTTTAGTTTTCCGATTTATTTATTTTGTAAACTCCAATAATATTATTATACCAATAACCTACCCATATGTTAAATTTTGAGTTTCAACTTGATTCGAAGGTTTTGGTCAAAAGTCGCTCGAAATGGGTCGCCTAAGGTTACCCTTACCCGAAGTTTGTCAACGAAAGTGGGAGTAAACGAATTTGGTTCTTTACTAAATAGTAATAAGATCTAAAATCTCCAGCACGAACCCTATGTTGTACATTTTCTCCGCAAGAAAATTGACTGAAGTGGAGAACAATGGCGCTAGTTGTACTATACCAGTCAAAAATCTGTCAAATAATTATATGTTATCTTGAGTTTTCAAACATCAACATTGAATTATTATAATATTTTTATTTTATAGTTTAGCCGTGGTATTTGTTTAGTTTATCAATTCTTAACGATTTTAATAATCATTTCGGAAGTGGTTTTAGTGATTTTTTCATGTTTTGTATTTCACAGTTTCGTTCCAACAATGTGATAAATTACGAAAATATTATTTACGCAAATAAATTAAATCGCAGAGCAGCAGAAAATTCAAGCGCAGTCCTCTCGTCTCAACAGAGCGACGACGACTGAATTGTGAAACAAAAATATGCTTGAAGTTCCCGCAACGTGCGACGGAAGATGACTTCTTCCACGAACTAAAAACGTCGTAAGTGCTTAAAACTTGTAGTCGTAATAATACCAAAACTAAAAGGAATTTCAAAAAATGCCTGCACAATTTTTTTCGCCTTTTCTTGATACAGATAATCATTAAAAAATTATCCTATTAGTCATTAGCATATTAAGTACAAATTGAAAAAACTTAAAAATTAGGGGTAACTTCGTGATGTTATTTTATCGAGAAAATTTTAACGTATTGTGTTTCTGTCCCACAAAAAGTTTCAAAATATCATGTAGTTACTCATATTATTTTTATTTTATACCTAAGTCTTATGAATTTCATGAAAAATTCAATTGAAGATAGGCAATTTTGGTTACTACCCGCTCTTCATGCGTAGCATGACCACCGTAGAAACGAAAGACAAAATGACAGATTGTAGAAAGATTTCTACGGCGAGATGTCAAAATTCAAGAATAGAATGACTCTTTGTTCAGAAAGTGACCCCTTCTTCTCTTCGTAGAGTTGAGATAGAAGTGCTCATGCTACGCGTGCTGAAGGTGCTCAGTTGCGAAATAAAGAGGTTAATTTTGCAACTGTACAACTTAATTAGAATTTCGCGGGTTACCTCAGCGCATCGGGGATACGCTGAGTTAGCCCGCGAAATTCAATATTACTTCCTTTTTTTTGCAATTTGCTGGTTAGTGTCAGGTGATAAGTGTGATGTATTCAAATATGATTTTCGACCGTAACAAATATAGCTGTACAGAATTATAATCATTAGAATCAGCAATACATCTCCTTAAGTTAGATGGCCTCAAATGTCATGATTTCATGAAATAGCAATTCAAAACGGTAATATGAACTTGAGAGATGTATTGATGATTTTATAATTCTACAAATAAATATTTGATACGGCCGCGAATCATATTTAGATCAACATACAACCTGATAGTGACCAGCAAATTGAAAAAAAAAACCTTAAGAAAATTTGAATTTCGCGGGCTTCCCTGACGCTTTCGCCTTAAAGACACTTTTATAAATCAAAATCAGAAAGAAAAGTCTCAAGAATCAACAAACGTCAAAATAACATAAGTCAGTCCCCGAAAAGGCCCGCCCTTCACCACCATCTAGTGCATAGGTTCTCAACGTGGGCGATAACGCCCCCTCGTTGGCGTTTGAAACTTTCAGGGGGGCAGTAGAAGCCCCAGAGAAACTTAGGGGGCGTTGAGATGGGATCTTACGGCTATAATAATATGAGACTTTTAAATATAATCGTGGCAATAGCTGTTTCAGTTTCGCGACAGATGGTTAGTAAAAATAATTGGGGCTCCTAGAAAAAAAAAATCTCGAAGTGGGTGGTGGGAAAAATAATGTTGAGAACCTATGTTCTAGAGCAAGGCTGGCCAATAGCATTTCCAGGAGAGCAAATTCTTTTAGACGTATTCATAAGATAATTTATATACAAAAACGACAAAAAATGCTTTAATTTACTTTAACAAATTGTCACCAAACTGATTAGTCATCCAATGCACCCGAACATAGTACGACATAACCGAAATGGTAGGTACTTAGAAATAGCGACAGTACCCGAAGGACGCGGATCGGTTGCGTTCGGGTGTTTTCGTTTCGAACGACCAATCAGGTGGAAGCGGTGACACCGCGCGCCGGCTAGCCGACCAACCGAAGTGCTGGCGGGCAAATTCAAATGCCTGGGCAGGCCACTTAGTGGCCCGCGTGCTTGAGTTTGGTCGGCTTTGTTCTAAAGTCTTAACTAGGACGAAAAACTCAAAGCAAGCAACATACCGTCATAGTCATTTTCGTCACATTGTTGCATCTCAACACAAGTCTCAGTAAAGAGCTGGTGATTCGTTTGATGAGCGCTGCGGCTCTCATGCCGTTACCCATTAGGATCGCTCGCATGTGACCGTAGATTAGCGCGTCTAGGGGAGTAGGGCTAGGGAGGAAAGGCGGGAAATTAGGAAAGGTAAACAGAAAAGGTACGCGCTTCGGTAATCTTCGTGTTTCCGAATTAGTACGAGGGTTGCGCCACAGAGTAACCCACCACAGAGGTAAAGTTTCTAAGTTTTGTACCACCCAATTTGTAGTAATTCACCTATCACTGCGCGTTTCCATGAAGTTTTCTCGCTCTGCCGTGTTACCTAGTCCGGTCTCAGATCGTCATTTATCACTCAAAAGTTTTGAAAAGTTTTTTTGGAATTTGCAGAGTTGTTAATCCCACACCATTCTAAATTTACCAAAGATGTAAACAACAATAGCCGCTAGATTTTTTTTAAATTGGTTTTGTGATGTGGTGTACGAATTTCAAGTTCAGGGGTAATCGATGCTACAATTATAATTATATTATTTCCGCGCATAGAGTAAATTAAATGATCTGAATTTTGATAATTTCCGTTTGTTTTTATTATTTAAAATTGACTCCAAATTAATAGTTTTATTGATAGATCACTTTATAAGTAAAGTAATATTTTATGGAAAAAAAAATGCAATACTTCTACGCCAAAGTCTTTTTCTCAGCCCTTCTATTATGCCCTATTTTTTCCAGACGGTATTATACTCATCAGTTATACACCCCTACGGCATTTTATTTTTCTACATATGTTTCTTAAATAATCTTTGTACATTTTGTCAATCATTATTATGTCACATCACCTAGTTCATGACAACGATAAATTTCGACGAGACAAAACGTATCTCAGTAGTTTGACATTTTATATAAATTCAAAAATCGGCCCAGGTTTTCGCTATTGTTGATGAACATTTAGTATATTTAATAGTTTTCTGGTGATCGACACGATGAAGAAGTGATTGTGAGATTAGGCGCGTTATTAATCAGCGACACGCGACTTCGCGTTCTATTATTCCTAGGCAAATTCAATGTTATCGCTTTTGGTTCCTGGGCACCACCTTTTATGTAAACTATAATTTTGTAAACATATAAGTAATACAAAATAGGCAAGTACTTCCATGGTTATAACAGCTCTATATTAGATCCCATCCACACGCGTTCGTATTTCCGAAGATAGACGATGATTCCCGAAGCGCGTTCTATTCTTTGGAAAGCGGTAGGTATGTATGTAGGTTAGGGAGTCAGACATTCAGAATATCTCTATATCAATGAATATCGCTTATAATATACCAAAAATAAATAACCACTAATATTAAATTTAACATAACTAACTTAAAACTACGTAATATGTCATTACACTTTTATGCAGAATGGCAAGTACATCCAAAATATATCTATCATAATTATGAATGATTTTAATCTAGATTAATATATAAATATATACATCTATTTTTTTATTTAGTCATCGGGTACTCACCTTTATTTGATTTAATTTACGTTTTAAATTACAATAGTATTTACAATTAAAATATAATAACCTAAACTAACTAAATCTATTAACAAACTAAAAAATGGCGTCGAAAAATTCCTCCGCATCGCTGTCGACTGGTAATGTACCAAAATAATTAATAATATGATTAATATATTAAATCTACTCACGCATTCCCGAAGAAGTAATCTCTATCACCAAGCCTTTGACTGAGTGAATTACAACACTGCTCCACCTGAAAAATCACAATGCCTTCTTCAAAAAGTGGAAAATTTAATTATTTGCCACCATCTAGCAAAATCTTACTCGATTTAACATAGCATAATCCAGAGACTTGCTTGCTCTTAAATGGAAAAGACATCTCACGGAATTATTCCTTATATTGGATAACTAGCTTACGCCCGCGACTTTGTCCGCGTAAAATTTCATGTTTAAACATAAAAATATAACCCCCGCCATACAAACTCACAAATTTGACCTCTTTATATGTAATATTAGTATAGATTTGACCAATTTGAAGTCCGAAATTTTGACTGCTATTCTCTATTGTAACAGATTGTAGAAAATATGAGACCAATGCCTTGCCAAGTAAAAATATCAAGGGTTTTTCTTCTACTAAGCAGAGTTCTTCTTGGCAATAATTGTCATATGAGTTAATAATCAAATTCATATTTTAAACTAGCTGCTGCCCGCGGCTTCGCCCGCGTGGATGTGGGAAATTATCCGTGACAAAAAGTAGCCTATGTTACTCCTTATAACATCAGTTATCTGCCAGTGAAAGTCCTGTCAAAATCGGTCCAGCCGTTTCGGAGATTAACCGGAACAAACAGACAAAAAATTTTTTTTATAAGTACCGTAAGATACTTTCATATGCTTTTAGTAAAAAGCTGTTATTTTGACATTACAAACAGACTTCAATTTTATTTATACTTACATCAGCTAGAACCTGGTCCAAGGTCTTATCATACCAATGCAGCGCTTTCAGCCTCTTGATGACAGCGTTCCTCTTAGCCCTGGTCTGCAGCCATCCTAGTGGCCACGGGTACACTGAGGAGTTCCGTACTTTTGTCACCGCATTGAAGGTTTCGTTGTCCACCCAGGATATGTAGAGCTGATGAAGGAAATATTTAATTAAGCTTTGCTTAGCACCAAAACGTCAACTTCTACATCGATTTCTTTGTCGTTCGATGAAGAAATGTGAATACATGATTTCGAAGAGTTTAGAGTGGAAATGTGTTTAGACGCATCACTAAACTATATTTCCTCCATGGACCGGCGTAAATTTAGCACTAAACTTTAAAACATTTATAATGTCACATGGCTAGTGTGAAGTGCATAATCGTTTTGCAAATTGTTTGGTGATTAAAAAGTTATTTAAGAGATGAATACGTAATTCATCTATGTATAACGAATTAATTTAGCTCTACGATTCAGTTCAAATCAAATCAAACCAAAATATTTTATTTCACATAAACCTACATGGGCACTTATGAAACGTCAAAAGCTAGGTGCACGGTTCCAATTGGTTGTTTCCTATGGAGAAGAGTCGGCAAGAAACTCCACGGTTACTCTTTTAAAAATAAGGAGCGTAAGATTTTCCGTCTTGAGTTTCCGTCATGACAAAGGTCGTGACGAAAACTCGTGACGAAAAATTCTTACACTATTTTAAATAAAGGTCTTTGTTTGTTTGGTTGAACGCGATAATCTCAGGAACTACTGGTTGGAATTGAAAAAATCTTTTTGTTTTGGATAGTCCATTTATCGAAGAAGGCTTTAGGCTATATAACATCACGCTACGACGAATAGGAACCGAGCATAAATTAAAAATGTTGCAAAAACGGGAAAAAATGATTCCTTTTGAGAGGTTCCGTTGCATGCACTGCGTAAACGGTAAAATTACGCAAAAATCATGTATGACGGAATTGTACCCCTTTAAAAGTACAAAAAAAGTTCCGCGACATCATAATGTCTATCTTTTAAGGTTGACTCAATATAACCCTTTTTATGGTAATCAAATTTGTTCCATGGATGTTCTAAATATACTACGAAAGGAACTTCGTTCCAACCGAGTGTTCCACGACACACGCACTTTTTTTTTTTGCTTATTTTTTATGTAATTTGTTCCTAATGTGCATTTTGATTATTATTTATAAACTATTTTTCTTTCTTTCTTTCTTTTCAATTTGAATAGGGTATATAGCTAATAATCAGTTATTTCGATTATTGAGACACCTAGACACGTTCCCTATACATATAAATAAATAAATTAAAAATATAGAATCTTCAATACAACAACTATACCAACCTCAGCATTAACTAGTACATTAGTAATCAAACTCATATAGGCCCTCATTTCCGCCTTCTCCTCGGTACTCAATCTGCCACAGAGGGAGACTCCCTTGTTCGCCGCGAACTGTACTATCGGCTCTAACTCTGACACCACAAAGGCCCCACACTTGATGAAGGGCACGCGGCCGGAAGGAGACATGAATTCTGCGTTCCAACGCATTTCCACTTCGAAGGGTAGGTTGCACATCTGGGGAAAAAAGATAGACAGTTTAAAAAAAAATGTTAGGAGATTTTCTTGCGAAAATGCTCTTCAACGCGATAACCTATGCCCGTTTTCACTAACACTAGGCGACATAGAGGTAATAATCTTTTCAGTATTTAGGTATCAATACTCATTTTATTCATAAAAAAACAACCGACTTCCAAAAAAGAAACACTACAAAGTGAAAAATAACTTTAATTTCGGAAATCGGTGTCTTTGGTTCTGTATTTTCGCTTTCACCGACTTACTCAATAGTTTTATTGTTTTCCACATGTAGGTATTCGTAGGTGGTAAACTTATAATTAGATCATAATTATGGACCCTGTCGGGCACAGCAAAATAAGTGAGCTAGGAGAGAGGAGCATTTGTTAATGTTAACTATATAACATTACTTAGCAAACTACTACTAAGTATATTAAAATAATGATGTAGGTAATTTTTGAGATACGCTTTAAGGCTCGTACACACTGGCGCGACGCGACGCCCGACACAAAGGCACCGCGTGTCGCACGACGAGCGGCGCCTTTGTGTAGCGCTGTCGCGTCGCGACTCTGTGTACGAGCCTTAAAGCGTATCTCAAAAATTACCTACATCATTATTTTAATATAGTAGTAGCCTTTAATCCGAAATTAAAAGTTATTTTTCACATTGTTGTTTTTTTTTGTAATAGACTTCATTTTCACTTTTTTGGTACCTACCCCACACAAATTCGTATACCTTCACTTGCTAAGTAAATAACTCTGACAGTATGATAACATCATCAACATACACTAAGTGGAAAAAATACGTATTATTGACGGTAACTCAAAAACCACTCATCAGAACTTGACCAAATTTATATGGGACCGCCCTATAAGTATACCCTTAAAAAAAAGAGAATTTTTCAAATCGTTTCATACATGACGGAGTTCTGAGGTAACAAACAAAAAAATACAATCGAATTGAGAACCTCTTCCTTTTTTTGAAGCCGGTTTCAAAAGCGCGCTGATAGATTTTCGAAAAAGCATTTTTTTTCGCATTTAGAAAGGGTTACTAGTGCCGGTAGAATTATAGCTTCAGACTTCAGTAGCCTGGCGTTGCAAGCACGCATCGGGTTCTAGATAAAGACGGTCACATAATGCATGTTTGACAATACGATGCTCGTCAAACCAAACTTCTTTAGTACCTACATTTCAAAAATTTGCAACACATCACAAACCTAAAAAGACCAGCACCCTAATTTCGTAACACACTATCAATAACAATCTGAATAATTTTGAAGGATATTGCTAATCCATTGCTTCATATGTTCGAAAAATTTGTCTGCTCAACAACGTAAATAACGCAATGAGTGTTGTTGAACTGTCAAAATGAAGGCCATTGCTACTGTTAGTGTGTTACACAATTACCCCGTTGTGTTGCTATTTTTTCTGGTGAGCCGTCGCCGTAGCCCTTTTTCGCCAACGTATTAACTTTCGGTGCCCCTGCAGCACTTAACTGGTAATATGATGTTACCGTGTACAGAAAGGCGAAGTACGGGTGAGGCACCGAGTATTTCACCCGAAGTCCTTATGATCTGATCACAGCTCCCCTCTGATTTTATATGGGAGGACCACAGAGTAGAGAAACTCCACTGTGGGAAGGACTCTGAATCTACGGTTAGTTAAAAGAGCATTTCCGGCCCTGCAGTCTCGACATTAGACAGCGACAAAAATCGGTCGCTAAGTCGTATCGTTGCAAATTCCTTTAATAGATTTTCAACTTTATTTCGAAAGCATAAGGTTGAAAATCTATTAAAGAAATTTGATATCAATTATACTTAACGACCGATTTTGTCGCTATCTATGTCAAGACATGCCCAGGCATATCTATGAAAATATGTAATTTTCACCAGTATTTGACAATAAGGTGTCAAAAAACGCTCTGTACTTGGACACTATGGCCGCATGTGGCGGTCATTGCTCTTCTGAGGAAACCGTAGCTTAACATTCCAAGGAGTTCTTCTCCATTCTTTTTTATTTAAGTACCTACTTTCAATAAGTTCCTTAGCCCATTTTGAGCTAAGGAACTTCTTGAAATGGGCTAAGGACGTAACTGAATGGTGTCGAGACAAAATTAAAGAAAGAAAGGGAGGCAACGTCTAAGATGGAAGGACGATATTAATAAAATAGCTGGTGTTACTTGGAGGAGGATGATGCATAATCGAAAAAGGGGGCAAGCTTTAGAGGGGACCTTTGCGGAAACGCAAGACAATCGCAATACCGGTGTCAATTAATGGCTAAGTTTAATTAGTTACTTTATACTTTAGTTTACAATTATTTCATTCAAATATACTTTTCTTTATTCAGAATTTAAATTATATGTACATAAATAACAATTTACATCTAATTAATTAACCTAACCTAACTAAAACTATTAACAAACTAAAAAATGGCGTCGAAAAATTCCTCCGCATCGCTGTCGATTGGTAATGTACCCAAGAGACTGGCCGCATTGCCACGTTGTATGGCAATGCTTAGCCTCTAGCCAAGGTAAAAACCAGCCCTTGGTTCACGGGAAGTGTCAAACAGGCGTTTAGAGATCTCCTTGAACAAAACATGGGCACTCGGACCCCACGGCCCGAGGGTTTCAACCCCAAACGGCACGAAAATAAAATTACCAACAAGGTTGTTATACTTACGCCGCTTGAGGTTTTTTTTTGTTTTTTTTTCATTCATGTTTTGTAAGATTGCTAAATAAAGGTTATTATTATATTATTATTAATAACTTCCTTATAATCTTACCTTCAAGAACGCCTGCACAGCAAGACAGCTGGCATTGTCTGGCAGTAGTATCTGTTCCACCTCGTACGGCTGGAACAGCTTGACATTGTCCGGCCATGGCTCTTGAGCTGAAAGGTGATTTGAAGATATTAGTTTACTTTTGAAGTGATGGTGGGAAGAGCTTCTAATGTTTGGGAGTTAACTTGTTGAATGCCATGTTGATAAACAAATGGAGTTCAATTAAGGCACCTGACCCACCGCCGACGAGGAAGCTACTGGTTTTTTCTCGCTCAAGAAACGTACAAAAGATTATTAGGATTAGTCTCTCTCGTCAATTTCATTTACTTACACGGGTGTAAGTAAATGAAATTGACGAGAGAGACTGTTGACACCGCCGACGAGTACTCGTTTGTCGCAGCGCCAAGAGCTATCAAACAGAGTACTCGCTCAGCGACGCTCGAGCGTGTCGAGCAGAACACTCTCTTAAGAGACTCAACACTTAGTACATACGCATACCAGCGAGTAATCGCTCGTCGCCGTCGCGCACTAGCTACTCTTTTTTAATTGCTAGCTCTACTGGCTTTTCGTTAATCATCAGCGGTAGGCCAGGTACGTGCCTAAAGAACCCTCTGCGCATAACAATACAAAAGAGTACAGTACAAATATTTTCTTAAACCCTCTCAAACGACTAGGAATATACTTTCAAGTCGATTGAGAGCGTCCGGTCTGCACCAAGTGCAAAGGGCAGCTGATAGAAATCCGACAAACTGACAAAACACGAAGTTTGTCGTGGGACATTAAGAAAATAGTTGTACTGTACTAAGCAACTCTGGGGACTCAACCCTGATCACTGGATGACCAATTTTTCTGTCTGTTAGTAATCTTATTACCCTGACATGGAATATGAAAGGTGTAATAATCGATATTGGTCTTTTTGCCTACTATAAATAAATTTCGGAGATGTTTTTCAAAGATTGGCATTCAAAAAGTTATCAACTAATAAGCAAAAACAACAGTTAAATAAAACGGAAATATATCCAGTTGTGTATGGATTTTAGGTTTATGTTTTTAATCTAGATATTTAGTCAAACACACTTGTTTATATTACAGTGGACTTAAACATATAATTAAATAGCTTCTACCTTGTGGATGTTGGAAATTATCCCACGGGAACTAGCTACTGAGACAAAAAGCCTATGTCGTTTCCCAGGATGCCATCTATCTCCTTGCCAAATTTTATCGAAATCCATTCAGTGGTTTAGGCGAAAAAGGATAACATACAGACGGTTACTTTCGAATTTATAACATTAGTATGGAAGTGTGTCATCAGGATAACCGAAAATCGGAAGAACAAACTTGAAACTAAAATAATCGGGTTCATAATGACAAATAGAAGAAGTAATGGTAACATGATCTGACCAATATTATATCTGGACGTAAAGGGGAATCCGCAGTTGTAGCCCGCCAAATTCATTTTTTTTTTTGTTTTTTTGCAAATTGCGGCTCTGTTTTACGTCGTATGTTAATCGTCAAAGTTTGGAAATTTGTTCCACCTAAGAATTATCATATTCGAAAAATACTTAGGTGGAACAAATTTCTAAAGTTTGACGATTGATATGAAATTGATGATTATTATTCAGTAAATATATCATTCCTACAGTCGCGGATCGCATTTTGATCACCATACGACGTAAACAGAGCTGCAATTTGCAAAAAACGTAAACAGAGCTACAATTTGCAAAAAACCAAACAATATTTGAATTTTGCGAGCTACAGCTGAGGATTCACCTTAAAAGAGACTTTGAACAGTTTTTTTCGCCATTTCTTTTCAGGGGTAGTCAAATAGAAAATGTCAACTAAATCTAGCTTTTTTTTTATATGACGTGTAATAGTGATTCAGATACCCTAGTTACAGAACAAACAATTTTATTTTATTTCATTGAATAGAATAGAGATTTTTCAGAGGAATTGTGAAAACTGACTCGATCAAATTGTCATCACAAGAATAGTCCCCCAAAACCTGTTGCAGAACCTAGATAGCATCGCAACTAGGATTTATATCAAAATAGTTGTTGCCTGCGACTTCGCCCGTGTGGATGTCGAAAATTACTAAGCTATTTACCGGGACAAAAAATAGCCTATGTTACTCCTTATAACATCAGCTATCTGCCAATGAAAGTCCCGTCAAAATCGGTCCAACCGTTTCGGAGATTAGCCGGAACAAACAGATAGAGACAAAAAATTTAAAAATAGTTTTTTTGTTATAAGTACCGTATATACTTTCATATGCATTTAGTAAAAAGCTTGTTATTTTGACATTACAAAAAGTTTTATTGATTTGTATAGATGGTAACAGCAATTTTTATAAGTCATGAACTTTATGGCATGGACCCATAAAGTAGCTCCATAAAAAAGAACCAGCAAGAATCTCCATGGCTACCCTTTCTAAACTAATAAATAGATGTGACATAATAATGTAGTGCCAAAGATCACAAACCATTGGTCATAAATATTAATACTCACCTCTTTTGTCACTATTGCCAAGATATTATAATTTAAACTAAACTCTTACACAATTGCTATTAGAATAACGATGATGTCATGATGTCCTATTAACCCCATAATGGTGATGTCACCATTAAAGTGTCCGTAGAGTTTCTTGCCCATTCTTCTCCATAGGAACCTACTATGCTTTAGGATGGGCAACTAGCTTCATCTTTCTGACTGACCAAGCTCTTGACAATTTAAAAGGGTACAGGCCCCATTGGTTAAATTAAAATACATGCTTCGATATTTTGAGTTCAGTTTTCTGGCGTAGCACTTTAAATTGCAATAATTTGTGCCGCAAAATTGAAACGAAACTTTGTTTTCTAAAAGACATTTATTTAAACTAGTCTAAGAATCAGCACTTTTTGAATGTCAAAATTACATAAGACAGTCCCCCAAATGCCCGCCCTTCACCATTTCCTAGTGCTTTAGCTGGACAGAAGAAGTGGCGCAACAAACTCCACAGCAGCGCAGCTGTGTGTTAAGTTAGAAAGCCTTATCTCCCAGATTATTTAACTGGAATTTATCTAGAGGTGGTGAAACAGACTATAGGTACCTACACAAGTATTAAATATTTTTATCCTTTTTGTTTTAGGGTGTGTACAATAAAGTGCTAAAATAATAAATAATAGTTATTATAAATTCTGACAAATACTTTGAATATTTTCTTTTTCTTTTTTTACTATTTTGTTTGTTTCATTGTACTTTTTTTACTGTTGTATTTCCTGTGCGTATTCCATATAAAATATTTTTCTTTCTTTGCATCTGATAGATGATGCCTATCTCTCTGAATATATCTAAAAATATTACATTGTTTTGGTTTTCTATAACTTGGTTTTGGTTTTGTTTTTTATTCTCTAAAAACTTCTTGTCGAAAGAGGATTAAAACAGGGTTATGTTTATATTATTTCACATTTTTAGCGGTGGGATGAAGACAGAAAAGTGAGGTTATGTACGAAAAAACTTAAAAAAACATCATCAATAAATCAAAAACACGACTTGCAAGTTAATATTGGGTTGTAAAACGAACCACATTTATAAATCAAACAATTTCTAGTAAAAAAATACTCGAAATCACACACAAAACAGAATATTTTACCAAACTCAAAGGGTTCGTCAATTCTTAGTTTCATTGCTATAATACGAAGTGTTACACTGTGTCCGAAAGTCCCAAATGACGCAACACCAGTTATATAGCACTATTTAAAACACCGCAGAGCTAAAATTAAATATTTGTGTCAAACAAAACAATATCAATTTTGCAAACAAAATTATGTAACATCTTCACGTTCAAAATAGTTACAATATTTCGATAAAATCAACTTACCATTGAGCTGAGTGATTATGGAATCCGTAAGATGGAATTCCGGCATGTTATCTAAGTTTCTATACTGAGCAATAGGTAAATAAAATTATACTGTTTTATTGAAAATATAAAATAAATACTTCACAAAACGCAAAATTCGATTTCTCGTGTAACTGACAGACAACTGTCACTTTTGGTGTTACCTGAATAAGTACAGCTTTTTAACACCCCTACCCAAAAACACTGATATATGGTAGTATTTTTTAACACGTTTTTATCGCTGCCACACACTGAGTGGAATGGGAAGTGGCTCCAGGCGAGCCGGCAGGCCAGGCTAACCTTGCGATGTCGTATTCTCGAAGAGCAGCATTGACTCGTTGAGCTCGATGTGCGGGCGCATTATCATCGCCCAGTACGAATTAGTGCCCATGGTTTATTCGGAATGGTCTGACAATTCCATCAATAGCGACTTTTTTGTACTTATCTGCCATCATGGAGCCTTGATACGGGATCAAACGCGTTCTAGCTCCAATCATAATTCCACCCCAAAAGGACACCGATTTGCCGCCTGGCTGAACGGCTCCAGTGGCAGTTCTTTGCCTTTCAGAGACTTCAGGCCTTCTCCAGACACGGACACGTCGACTATTTGGATGAGTACTGATTCGCGAGTTTTGTCAAATGTTTTCCTCCTCATCTTCTTCATTTTGCCGGAGCCTAGCCCACTGCAATCTCTGTCGCTGACGTGGCCTTGAATTCAGAGGTGCTCGCCAAGACCTCCGTGCTCGTTGTCCAGCCTGGTGTACACAATTCCAAATGGTCTGAATGCTAACTTCAAGTGCAGAGGCAGCCCGCACTTCTGCTTTTATTTTAGTGGCGTTGATTGTAGGGTCACGGGCTGCCAGCAATCTGATATAGCGCTTCTAATCTGAGCAGCAGTCAGAACAGTTGGGCGACCACTGCGGGGTCGGTCAGTTAAATTATCCATGCCGTGGTACCTCTGCAACATGGCCACGACACAGGATTGGAATACAGCAACTCTGCGTGCTATTTCTCTCATGGAATATCCTTCTTCCCTCAAAGTTACAATTCTTACTCTTAAAACTTCTGATAATCCTCTTGGCATTTTTTCAATAATAACTTTCCTTGAAAAAATATTATAAATCCCTTAATTGACTAAGTCAGATTTCTGAATAAGCGTAAGCTTGGATTGAATTTCTTTTTAAATGGAAAAAATTGTTTTTTTTTTTTTAGTATTCTAATTCTATATTTTTAAGTAAATAATCTAAAAAGGAGAAGAAATTATAATATAGTGTACCGTAACAAAAAGGATTTCGATTTTTCAAACTGATCGCAAACTTTTTTTGATGTGTGTATGATGAAGTGGAGCTGATGGTGAAGTACCAGGAGAACTCCTCAACAATTAACGTCCCTGAATCCGGAAAAGCAATAATTTGTAAAATATGATGAGCATTTACGTTAGGCTATTGTAACTTAGATAAATTACAAACCGACCCACAAAAAAGGGAGATTGTTATTTAAATTATTTTATTACATACATAGCAAGCAGTGGTATAGGAATTTGTGTGGAGTAGGTACCACAACTAAAAAGTGAAAAATAATTCAAATTTCGGAAGTCGGTGTCTTTGGTTTTGTATTTTCGTTTTATGCCACCGACTTCCGAAATTAAAGTTATTTTTCACTTTGTAGTGTTTTTTTGGAAGTCTGTAGGTTTTTTTTTTTTTTTGTTTAATTTTTTTTAATTAATTTAAACCAAGTGCTCCACGCTTTTTGGTTTAATCATTGGATATAAAAGAAGAACTAATACAAGACAATTTCATTATTTTATAATTTTTAGTGCGTGATAAAAGAGAGTGTTTTTTTTTTTAGTTACCTATTTTTTTACTACTTACTAAGAATTGACGCCTCGGGGCCCCAAATCCCTAAAAGTACCTACTTTTAAATAAAATCCTAAACCAGGTTTAAATATAAGTAAAAACTGTTTGTAGTTGTCCCTACGTATGCAAGATATAAACGAAGGGTTTAGGGTGCATGAAACTTCGAGCTCTCTTTGGCATCATTCATTCTCGTTTTTCAAACTATTTTGCATAAGTCTACAAGTAACTCCTATTTCTGTATGAATGATCAAAAGAAAACCTTAATTATCTGAAGCGGGGTGTTAAAACTTTTGAGCTCGCTTCGCTTGCTCTGGCATCTTACATTTCCTATTACCTACTCAAACTCCTCTGCATAAGTCAAACAAAATATCTCCAATTTCGGTATGAAAGGTAAAGGAAGTTAATTAACACGAAGGGGATGACGGGAATTGCCTACTAGTCAATTTAGCCCCCCATCATAATCGAACCTAACCTGTCAGTGTTGGGGTGCCCCAGGTTCAAGCGCTCGCTAAGAAACTAAGCCCAGGTTCCCGCGCTCGCTAAGAAACTAAGCCCAGCCCCAGGGGTAATTTTATAACTCGACGATGTTTTATCGCGCACTAGATTTTCAACTCTCGATGTGAAACCGAGCATTGAGAATCCAACAGAGTGCATTCCAGCTTTTCAATAAAATATTCTGTTGGATTTCCAATGGTCAGCGCTAAGCAGTGTTGGACATCCAGAGCGCGAAAATCGCTCGTTGGTATGGGGAGGAGGGAGGATTTAGTTAATATTACCACCCCGTTTTAATCCGCTATTGGTTGGTAAATTACTCTACAACAAAGCTAGAAATAACATTTGAGACTTTACCCATTTGAATGAGTTTGGTAATGTTGTCACCGACACACGCAACATTGTTATTGAGTAAATTAATTCCAAAAGCAAATTCTTCGTCGTCGAAAAAATCAAAAGGACGTTCAGAAGGCTCTGATTTGTCATTCTCAGAAATATTGGATTTCGAGTGTATGATATCAAGGTATTTATCAAAAATTGTTTCTCCTCTGTTGGGGGATGATGATCGAGTCGTTGCAGGAGATCGTGATGATCTTGAGGTCCAGTCTCCAGAAACTGTATGTTGCGGTTCATTTCGCGTTTCTCCGACGTTACAGGCACTCATTTCAGAATTTTTCAACGTTCAGTTAGCCTAAAATAATTTATGAAAATGAAAGAAACTGTTGGTGTCACAAAATTCTTGACATTTTACTGGTTTTTTTTAACGTTTCCTTTATTTGAGATATGAGATTGCTGTAACATGCAAACTCTTTGTAAATAGCTGTGCTTTTACAGTTTTGGAACGAAAACGTGGTGCGTGTGCTTCACAGACATAACGTCTGTGGTGTGCCTGCATATAAACCATGAATAGTTTGGTAAAAGTGGGCAAAAGCCGTAGGCAAAAGCATACCTAGAGTAACTATTCTCTGTCAACGGGCAAAAGTAAATAATAGTGTCAGTGTGGCTGCACTTCAAAAATATGATTATTTCTCAACTTATTGGAGTATCATTGTGGGTTACTAACGTTATAATAATGTATGTCCTATTTTCTATCATTCATGCCTTTATAAACCTGAAAACTGGTTAATAAATGTTATGATCTCGCCGTAGGTGAGTATAATGTTCCTTGGTTATGATAGATATAACAATTTGGTTTCCTTGTTTTCTTTTATAATTTCTAACCTAGAGCTGGCAACACTGAAATCTTCGAAAAGTCATTTTGTCTGATTTTATTATAATTCACGTTTATTTACGTGAAAACTGTACGAAAATACGTGATAAAATATTAGTTTAGAAGCTAAACAGACAAATAACAATGGCAGACGTGCTAGATATTGAGAACTCCGAGGAATTTGAGGTAGACGAGGATGGCGAGCGTAAGTAATTTGTTAATGTTTTGATGCATAATTTACAATAGCGTAGCTCAGTTATTTCGGCGTGTATGCCATCTAGTAGGTTTCTCTTGTCAATCTGAGACCGGATTGTCGTTACTCATGCTATAATTGCTCTAATATCCATCCAATTAATTATTAATTAAAACTAAATTTTTTAGGTTAACTTTCTAGTTGAACGAACTCTATTCAGGCTTAAAATTCCGTTATCCCTGCCATTTATACATTCTAAATATACATCTGCTTGCATTTTGCACGTATTTGAGTATTATTTGCTGGGTTTTTCAGAGGGAATCGTCCGTTTGAAAGAGAAGGCGCGAAAACGTAAGGGAAGAGGTTTTGGTAGTGAAGCTGGTAGCGGAGGCGCTTCAGAGAGAGGCAACAGGGGCAGGTAACTGAAAAACTCTTCTTGCGCATTTTACAGCAAAAAATTATATAAACAACAACAAAGGACGAATTTCTTTTAACAAACTTGCAGTGTAACTACTTCTTCTTTCTGTCTTCAACGGCTCTATTAGTATGGACTCTTATTTTTCACCAAGCTAGCCAGGATTGTAGTGGATAGCCTAGGGCACTCTTAACATACTATAATAATGTTGTACGTGGAAGCTATTAAATGCGGGTTGCATTTTATACAGGTGTACATTTGTGCGCTAGTTGTTTTAGTGTAGTGAGTGGTAAGGAAGTACGTTTGATTGAAACAAGAGTATGATGAAACTGAGAGATCAGCTCACACGTTCTACAAATACTTTAACTTTACGGTCAGAGGGCCATTTTACATTAGCAGTAGTTATATTAGTGGCACGCGTAATACTGTACACTGTCTGCCATGATTAAATAACCATACCAATCAATATTCTATTCCAGTGCTGGCGTTAGGGTAGAGCGCGGCTGGGCGACTGCCTAGGGTGTCAGAGGTGAAGGAGCGCCGAAGAGGCTTTACTTCGTTTGGAGTTATTAAATAAATAAAAAATAAGCTCTCTTCGCTAGGTCTTGCATCCGACATTCTCTGAATTCTCAAACTTTACTGCATAAGTCGACAAAGTAACTCCTATTTCTCTATGAATGGACAAAAGAAAACCACGGTGTAGTGTTGAAATTTTTCGCTCCTCTCTATTCTCCAAGAGGGGCGAGGGGCGTCGCCGAAATTTCCCTCAGGGCACCTGTAATGTTAAAACCGGCACTGTTCTGTTCTATTCTAAAACCTTCTTTCTTCTATGTTCTAGATATGACAGCCTGGCTCCAGAGGGCGATGGCACTACACCAGGGCCACAGCGCTCAGTGGAAGGTTGGATATTGTTTGTCAGCAATGTTCATGAAGAAGCACAGGAAGAGGATATACAGGTAAATATAATTTACTTTACTTAACACAATGCAAACCCTACCCTGGATGTGGTAAAAATAAAACTGTACTTCTGGTTGGGGTCTATGGTAAGTTATGTGAGTAACTGCGAACATCTAGAAAAAAAAAAGGAAGATTCATAGAGAAATTGATTGTCATTTTTGCCTACCCACAAGGGAAGAAGGCGTGAGTTTATGTATGTGTTTTATTTTTGATAAACAAACTGCCATCTTTTCATTGAGTTAATATGGTCAAACAAAAGCTCATGGTATGAGAATTTAATCAGAGAAAAACCCACATTATGATGAAAAACCCATATTTCTCAAACACAATTTTCTTTTTTTCTTTACAGAACCAATTCTCAGAGTTTGGTGAGATCAAGAACATTCACCTGAACTTGGACAGACGTACTGGTTTCCTCAAAGGTTACGCTCTAGTGGAGTATGAGACCTACAAGCAGGCTGCTGTGAGTATAGAAGTTTTATTATAAGATTATGCTTAAATATAATTGCAGTGTTTTATCATGCAAAAAAGCCTACTGCCAGATCTATTAATTTTTCAAGAAGTGTAGCAACTTAGATCCACTTGCACGGCTTGCACCACAAATCACTACATACGTTTAGTGCTAAACATGTTTAAATCAGGGAATCAGGGAAGCCGATAGCAGGATTCAGCTGGGATGGCCAGCATTTGGTAAACTTTATCATTCCTACTGCCAGATCTATTAATTTTTCAAGAAGTGTAGCAACTTAGATCCACTTGCGCGGTTTGCACCACAAATCACTACATACGTTTAGTGCTGAACATGTTTAAATCAAGGAATCAGGGAAGCCGATAGTAGGATTCAGCTGGGATGGCCAGCATTTGGTAAACTTTATCATTGCTTCTCGTCGTCCATACCGCAGTGCCTAAAGACGAAAGTCAGTTGTGACTTACGGAGCCGGAACATGGACACTCACGGTGAGACTGGTCCATAAGTTTAAAGTCGCTCAGCGAGTTATGGAGAGAGCTATGCTTGGAGGCTCTCTGAAGGATAAAATCCGAAAAGAGGTTATCCGCCAGAGAACCAAGGTAACCGACATAGCCCAAAGACTAAGCAAGATGAAGTGGCAATGGGCTGGTCACATCTCTCGCAGAACCGACAAAAGTTGGGGAAAACGAGTTCTAGAGCGGAGGCCACGTTTAAGCAAACGTAGTATGGGACACCCGCCGGCCAGGCGGAGTGGCGACTTTCGAAAGGGGGCTGGCAGAGACTAGATGAGGAGAGCTGAGGATCAGCCTCAGTGGAGTTCACTAGGAGAGGCCTACGTCCAGCAGTGAACGAATATAGGCTGATGATGATGATGATGTTTAAATCATCATTGTATCTATGTTATTTACACACGATTGACACAGAACAATGTTTTAAATTCGTTTAGCGCTAAACGTATTTCGTTATTTGAGGTGCAAGCGGGCTTAAAGGTGCTTTCGCATCTCTATTGATCGAGCGTAGATGTTGTGCTAAAGCTTTGGTGTCCTAGAAAACCGGTTCCGTCATATAACGGCGGTTATAATCTGTCATTTACAGTATTTGACATTCATTCAACCACCGCTGCCCAAATATTTAAATCGCTAGATTTGCTCTCACCGTACAGTTTAGTGACGCGAAAAAGTGTCCATACTGAGAAGACTGAATTCACACATTATTAAATAGCGTTTCCATGACAATCAAGTCAAGTCACTGCGTCATTGTGTGCTAGAGGTGTCAAAACGAAATGGAAATGCGACTATCTTTTGACGCGGTAGGGTGAATCTAACGATTTAAATCTTTGTTGCTGTCATCATTTTCATGACAGCTGTCAATACGGCCGTTAAGTGCTGCCACTGTTCTTTTAAGAAACTAGTTTTAGGCGGCGCTAACGCCACGTCCACGTTATGTATTTCAGATACAATCACGTATATGCGCCGCTAGCAGAACGTATGCGTCTAGGCAGCGTCTACACGACGTCAAAGCTTAGTAGACACTTTGAATCATAGACAATATGCTCATTTTAAAAATATCAAATCGTTTAGGTTATCTTTCTTACTGAATTTTCTAATGGAGAAAATTATTTTGACTCTCGAAGTCTTTATTTTGCAAAAGCCTCCCTTCCCTCTTTCCACTTTTTCCGGTCTACTAGAAGGAGTCCAACTTATCCCGCTAACACTTTCTGGGCCTGCCGCGTAGTTGTTTCTTAATATTTGGGATCCACTGAGTGGTGGTTTTTTGCGAATAGCTCCCCCGACATCCGCTATTTGTGTTCTGGAACGAAGTCTTGATAAAAAATATTCGTCTTCGGCCACAGCCCAATTAACATTTCTTGAAAGTAGCCACAGCAAAAAGGCCGGGGCACACTTGGCGAGGCGCAGCGCGGCGCGGTCGTCACTGCCAAACAAATATCAACGTTGTGCGACTAAAAATAAAGTTAAGAATGAATAACCTAAGACGCGCGCCTCTTTCCGCCTAAACACGCTCTCGAGCCAATGGAAATTATTTATTTTCGACTTTATTTTAACTCCTGCAAGGTCGATATTTATTTGATAGTCACGAATGCGCTGCGCTGCGTGCGCCTCGCCAGATGTGTGCCAGCCCTTATCCTTCCCTTACGAGGCTTTTGGCTATTTAGTTTACTTTGTAAATACCTGCGCCCCGCGGTTTCACCCGCATAAGTCTCGATCCCGTGGGAAATCGGGATAAAAGTATCCTATGTCCCAACCCAGGTTATGGTGTACCCATGTACCAAAGTTCATTCAAATCCGTTCAGCCGTTTTAGCGTGAAAGCGTAACAAACGTAGAAAAAATCAAATCTTTTCTATTTTAATAAAGATATAATATTACTAGCTGTTTCCCGCGACTTCGTCTGCGATCCAGGATGAAAAATAGCCTATGTCCTTACCCAAGTCATGGTCTATCTGTGTGCCAAATTTCATCCAAACCGGTTCAGCCGTTTTTGCGTTATTGAGTAACAAACAAACTCACTTTTGCATTTTTAATGTTAGTTAGGATATAACCTAGACTCTAGCTAGATGATTAATGCTTATAACTTACTAGATTCTGCCCGCGGCTTCGCCCGCATGGATTTCGGAAATTATCCCATGGGAACGTGCTATCGAAACAAAAAGTAGCCTATGTCCATCCCCAGGATACCATCTACCTCCTTACCAAATTTTATCGAAATCCGTTCAGTGGTTTGGGTGTGAAAAGGTCACATACAGACTAGAGTTACTTTCGAATTTATAATATTAGTATGGATTCAAGCTGAATAAACGATTTTTCTTTCTTTTCTTTCCTAACCATTACTTGTCTTTCCACCAGAGTGCACGCGAAGCCCTCGACGGCGCAGACATCCTCGGTCAGCCAATATCAGTGGACTGGTGCTTCGTCAAAGGACCCTCGAAGGTCCACAAGAAGAGGCGATAGAATCTAATTATTAATATAAGCTTTACATATGAACATTGTTTTTTGTTTTATTTGGTGTGTGAGAGACAGAACACGGAATCTCTGCCCTAAAGACGACAGTGCCAATAAAATTCGTGGCGCTGAAAGAGTGTTGAGTGTACAGTACAACTATTTTCTTAATGTCCTTCGGAAATCGTCGCATTTCCGAATACAAACGAATGCTAGTTTCCATGTCCTTCAATTATTAGATTTATCGTGTATAGTAATTTGAATTCAGAATTAAGTGCCTCGTTCATTGTTGTTTTGTTTTTGTGACAACATGATGGACATGGAAATGAGCATCCGTTTGTATTCGGAAACGCGATGATTCCCGAGGGACATTAAGAAAATAGTCGTACTGTACAACTTCAATCGCCGACGACGCCATTAAAAGCTGTCGGTTTCTTTACGTCAATGATGTAGTGTCATAGTGCGAGAAAACATTGACACGTTTGGTTTGTATCGAAAGTTTTGACAGTGCCGCCGAGACGTTTCCGTGTTCTGTGGTGAGACAGATAATTTAGAGAACGAGATAGATTTGCTGTTTGATTGCGTTTGCTGAAACAAGCAATTTACATTAAAGTATTGTAAGTTCCAAGTGTTGCTTCTGACAAATAAACGTGTAATTTGCATGTACAAAAAAACAATACTTAGCTCTGAATTCACGATAAATCTAATAATTGAAGGACATGCAGATTAGTATTCGTTTGTATTCGGAAATGCGATGAATTCCGAGGGGCATTAAGAAAATAGTTGTACTGTACTGGCAATTGGTGGGCGAACATTCCTGATATCTAAATGAGTGTGTACCTACTAACACCACTCATCTCTGCCAACCCCTTCAGGAATTACAGGCGTAATGTTATGTGCATTGCTTGGGACTCATTCACACAAAATCCACGACCCGAAAAATGTAGATTTATGAAAGTAGCAGAAAGACTTTTAAAGTTAAGTCATCATTAGTCGTCATTATAAATCCATTCCGTGTTTTTTCCTGTGTGGTGTGAAATCGTGTAGAAAAAACAATGTTTATAAATAAGTAATTCACTGTAATTTTAGGATCAGAACAGCGTTATGTATTGCACTTTGTCTTTACGACTATAGCTTGAAACTAAATATTTTAATTAATATTTTTGTATAATTGAAAGAAAGAAATAAATAAATAATAATCAGTTCATTTGGGGTGGCGGGAACAATAAGTTACCAATGATATATTTATTTTGCAAATAAATAAAGTGCTTTGCGTAACTCTGAATTATCTCTAGATGTAATTGGTCACTAATATAAGCTTTTCTTTCAATTTTGCGTGTATTATTTCGCACCTCTAAAGCCCTTGGATACAATACATAATATAATAATAAAAAAACATACGATTTTAGAATTGAGAATCTCCTTTTTTAAGTTCGTTAAGAAAATAAAAACTAATTCAAAAAAGCGTTATAATTCTTGCAAAATTTAAATAAGTATTTATAATTAATTACTTTTGTCCTGTTAGTAAGGTATACTTATGGGTTAAAATATATTATATTTAGGGTCGAATCTATTGATGGACTTATTTTTGTATTAACGCTAATTAAAATTTTAATTTAACTCGGTCTGCAAGAACCCCTCCGTAGGTGAAGGCCTCCAACAAAAACCAATTTTCTCTATCTTGGGCTGCTTGCATCCAGACTGGGCCAGCCGCTATATCGTCTTTAAGTTGGTTATTCAAGGACAGATTATTTATTTCGCTCACTGCCTCGTAGGCAGGGTATTGGAACCGGTACCAAAAGTACAGGTTTTATAACGGTACTTAGATGTTCTTGCCATTTCGGTACCTGGGTACCGGTTTCAGACGGGTACCAGTACTCCAACTAACAAGTACCGGTATCAAATTCAGGTTCCCGCCGCGTACCTACCACAAATCCCGTATTTTTATCTTGAAGTTATTTCTCTAATGCCTATTAAGTATCGTATTACTTACTATAATCTGTTTTCTCACACTCTAACTTACGGAAATATTTGTTTGGTACTGGTACAGTATGATACTAATTAGAAATACCAATAGTAATGGTACCGGTATCACATGAAGACCAATGGTACCGTCGCGTCGCCGCCGATTCCCAAAATACCGGTATTTCAAGCCCTGCTCGTAGGTCTAGTGGTCGAAAGTGCGACTGCTGAACATCGGGTACTAAGTTCGATGTTCAGGCTGGTTTTTTTTCGTCACTTTTAATAGTGGTCTGCTGTCTAGATTTTTGTGCTCGATTGATGGCAATAACTTCAGTCCCTAATAATAACATAGGGCGTCAACTAGTGTTGCCAACTGTTTTTATATCACTTATATTTTCGAAGTCATTGCCTGTAAAAATATAGTAGCAGGTGAAAAAAAGTGGTTAATTTTTTATTTTGCTTCTTTGAGCCTTTATAAACAGGTATTTATTTTTTACATGACTCATAATTAGTATTACATTCTAAAATAGGTACCATTTATTTAGCACTTATTTCGGCATTAGTCCTTTCGCCTACTTATATAAGTATATATATTTAATATATTTATTAGACTTTTAATATAGTAGGATACTATATTGTATAGTTGGGTTGGCAACCCTAGCGTCAACATAAGTGGCGAAATGTGTGTGAACCATACATACACCTCTGCCTACCCCGGTGTCATGTTAGGATTACAATAAATTAAACAAAAAAGTTATAAAACCGTATTTATTTTTAATATAAGTTTAACTGACAGTAATTTACTTCATGTGAATCATGTGCGCAAGCGACCAGTCATGCTTCAGTTCGGCGAGGTCTTCGATACGAACTCCTGCGGCGGTCACTATGCCCAGCTGGTAGCGTTGGAAGGCGCGCGCGTCGCGGTAGAAGAGAACTTCCATACATTTGCGGACTAGAGCCCTGGGGAATAAACAGAATGTTAACATTCTTGTAACTTGAAATGATATAGTATCTATGACAATGACAATTGATCATCAAGATCAGCTAACTGTATTTATTTATGGAAATTGCAAATTCTGTAATCTGCACCTTAATTGCGTAACACACTATCAATCACAATCTGAATCATTTTGAAAGAAAATTGCTAATCCATTGCTTCATAAGTCTGAAAAATTTGTCTGCTCAACAACGTAAATAACGCAATGAATGTAGTTGAACCGTCAAAATTATAGCCATTGCTACTGTTAGTGTGTTACGCAATTACCTGCAGATCGAGGTTGATAAGCAAAACTGTTGTCAACTTGAATTCTTGAACAACAAAATCCAATGCTGTATGAACTCTGGAATCTGGATTTGATGTAACTGGCAGAAACTCCATGTGATTTTCAATTTTTAGTCGTGGATAATCTCTGTTTAAAACAAACTTACTGGTCTCGTCCAGCTAGGAATAAGATGTGCGTGTTGTGTATGTGAAAATTGAAAAAAATCATGTTTAAAAGTGTGCCCCAAGTAGCACCTGTAGTAACTTTAATATATCATTTCAAATAACTGACGACTATCTATCAATTTTAGCGTCAGTCTAATGGCAACCATCTTTGTTAAGCGAGGCCTACTGACTAAGGGCCCGGTGTTTGATCAGTAGTTAAACATACTAATAGTTTAAATGCGTTAGTTAAACCAACAATTTGTTAAAAATGACAGAAGTATGTTGTTTGACAAATGGTAAAGCTAGCTACAGTTTAAAAAATTGACAATTTGCTATAAAAGTTAACCATGCGCAGACAGAGTCGTTAAACTTTGACAGCTATTGACTGATGTTAAGTGACTAATTGTTAAATTGACTATTAGTCAATTTAATTTAATTTAATTGTTTGATACATAGTTAAATATGACCATTGGTCATATTTAACTATGTATCAAACAATGGGGCCTTAATCTTTCAATTGACTAGTAGCACAATGTTACAGTGGTCCATTGCTGATTAAGATAACTAGATTGTGGTAGGCAGGACTACTTACTTAGCACCCTCCTCATCCAGAGTACCCTTGCTAACGGCCTCACGTATAAGAGGCGTCGCCATGTAAGCGCCAAGACCGGTCGCAATGGCGGCGTCTTCGTAAGCTGTACCCAGTTTGTCTACTGCGCCTAGGAAAGGCTCGCCGTCCTGTTAGGGAATAAAAGTACGTAAATTGCGGTGAATAAAAAGTAATTAAAATAAGTTTAGTTTTCCAGAAAAACCGAAGGCGGTAATTAAAGAACATGCAACTGTATAACAAATACAGTTGCATGTACTTTAATTACCCGTTTTGGGCAAGTGAAATGTGTTTTGTGTTCAGTAAAAATATAGGTATACTTTTCCATGACACAATGGGCTGCATGCCCACAACGCTTTTCAAAGTATCTCAGTTTGACATTCCATAAGGGAATCAGGGTCTATAAATAGAAAATACAACAAAATGTTTATAAAATCATATTAGTTCATTGTTTTACTATATTTAGAAATGGAAACCAAAAGGAATTTATTGATGTGTAAAAGTGTTTGTGTATATCTACTTCCAGAAATACATATCATTTATTACATAAGTAATACAATTTTAGAAGCCCAGTAACAAACATTTTTATTTAAAGGTTAATATTGTGGTGTAAGTCGGATGTCACACTACCAAGCGCCACGCTCCGGTGCGCGGAGCAATCGCCCGCGCGCGGGATTTCTGCAATTCTACATACCAATTCAATAAAAACGCGTTTCCACGCGGGGCATTTGACTCGGTTTCCCGCGCCCTGTCGCCTGGCGCGTTGTAGTGAGATCCGCCTAAAATGGGCTATGTTTTTCAAGTATGTATATTGAAAAACCTAGCAAATGAATTTATACTCGACAAACATACCTGCATACCAGCTACAACATAGTTGCTCCACAAGGGATCCATCTTGCTACGCTTGTTGTACAGCACACGGGTCAGCCAACAGTGCATGGAACGCGGCTTCAGCAGCAGACCATCTCCAATGCATTGTTCATCAATACTGTGGACATAGAGAAGAGATTATAATGATTGTAGATTGTGCAGTCATCTTGGCCTTTTCTCAGCTGTGTTTAGGTGGGCTTTCAGTATAGTTTTTTATAAGGCCTCCCCCAATTTCTTCCAGGCAACCTAATCCAGAGCCACCTCGATCCAACCCTTGCGGTACGCGTCTAAGTCGTCTCCTCGCCACCTCTTCCTGGGCCACCCTCGGCGGCGCCATCCATCCTTGGCATCCACCGTGTGGAGAATGTTGCCCAGCGGTCACTATGCATGCGGCTGACATGACCCGCCCAATCCCAATTTCGCTTGTCAGCCATTTTGCCTATGTCTAAGATCCCTGTTTTGGAGCATACCATGGTGTTTCGTATTCAGTCTGTTCGTTTTACACCTAGAATACTGCACTCCATTGCTCTTTAGTAAACCCTAAGGCGGAACTTTTGCGACGCGGAGAGCGATCAGGTTTGAGCAGCAGTTAGGTTATTTGTCAAAACATCCTCAAAATCAGATTTTATCATAAGAATTATAAGAGAATATTGCATGGAGCCTGAAGGGGCTAAAAAGCTGATAAATATTAACATAATAGTAAGAGGACATGTCACTCAAGATTCAAGCACTACTAATATTAGTACTAGTTTAAGGCCATTTGATTGGTCGAAACTAGTTTTAAGTACAGCTTGAGTCTTTAGTTAGGTTCTATCATACCAGCCTTATATACTCATCTACATCCTGAACATGATGCCGGAGTCACACTGCCGGACCGCACAATTGTGTATAAGAATGAATATTGTGAATTGACAGTTTGTTTGGCAATTCTTTACTGAACTGTGATTGTTGTACTATTGAATTCAGCATCAATGCGGTGTACACACGGTTCTGACGTGGCGCCCGTGCTGCGGTGGTGCGGCGCCTGCGTGATTTCATTCATATACACAAACATGCAGTCCGGAGCCCATGCGGTTGCAGCTGCGGCATCATGTGCAGGAAGCCTCAGATTTAGGTAAAAGTGCTGTGAACTAAACCTCCTTTTTTTTTGCTGCATCTCTCTTCTGTAGGTAGTAATGCAAAACAAATCAAGTAAGAATAATAGGTAGTTGCTTACATTTTCTGTTCAATAATATCCTTCAAGTACTGATAGTCAGCATAGTCCCCTCCATTGCCGAGCAGGATCAGATCGTTAACCTTAGTGATACGAGGACAGTCACGGAACCTGGCGAGTGTGCCATATGATCCAAGGGTGTCAGCTGCGACCACACAGCCTTTGTCAAACTTGACGCCGATAACTGTTGTGGTTGTTGTAATTGGGGTGGCAGAGCTGAAATAAAGAGGTTGGTTGTATATTTTTGAGGTACTGACATTACCTTTGTCTAGCACAACAGCTTTTACTTTTGATGACAGCAGTTCAACTTAGATTTTAGTGAGCTTCTAGGTTTTATAACCTTTTTAATCACTATCATGTATTATGCCTTAGTAAGTAAACTAACTTGAAAGAGATGAAACAAGTTGCTACGAAAATTAAAAGTATAGAAGGAGGCTTTAGCACACTCAGGATATAGTTTTGGATATATTTCATGTTGTTGATAGGTTAAAATTCTTGTTTAGAAGGAAACAAAAGATGACTTGTAAATTTCAACATCGCAAGTCATATTTCTCAACCAGAAGCTGATTTAGGTCGATGGAAATAATTCTACAAGTGCCTGAAACTCATAAAAACACCAGAAATACTACTAAATTATACTTACTGAGCTTTGAATTCCTGAACAGGGTGAGTTCTAGGTCCGAAACCTGATGAGTTACCAGGGAAGTTGTAGAAGGCTCCTGGGGCAGGACCGTTCTGCCAGAAGGGCGCCGGATTCATCATATCGCCCATAAATGCCATTGTAACAATAAAATCTACGTTTTTCTACTATTAAAATACTTTTTATTACAAAATAATGAACCTCACACAATGACAAGCCGCAACGAATTTGACGGAAAATGACAAACAGTTTTTGGTTACGTCTCTTTAGTAATGTTGCAGAATTTCTTTGACGTAACTTACTTAGAAACTAAGTTCTATTTTCATTATTGAAATAAATTTTGTACAATGTTAGCATTGCATTTACATTTAATGATACTTGTTAACATACAATAAAAAAGAAAGCTTTGATTTTGCAATTTTGAACTCCGCGAAATGAAAAAAATTGAAACGGAACGCAATAAATCGTTCAGAAATGGAAATAACTTGAGTTATGTGTAAGTTGATATTAAAAAGAAATTATTGAGATTTAAGAAAAAATGTATTTCTTTTCTAAACTGTTTTTACATTTTCATTAAAATCTTGTCATTTGAAAACAAATTATAGATTGATCTTGAATTTGTGAAATGTTTTACCGCAACTGGAGCTAACTTCATGTGAGTTACCGGCATTCAGTTTCTGAACGAATTATTACTTGAGTGGGAATTGGGATGTGTTGCTAAGTTCGCGTTCTTTCAATTTCCTCTCAAAAAATTGACACAACAGAATGTCTAAAAGAGGTTCGTGAAATTATAAAATATCCATTTTAATCATGTTATTTAGTGTTAAAATCTACTAGAAAGCATGTGTGAAGTAAAACTAGTATCATATTTGTTTGGAAGCCACGTATATTTCCGATATTCACTTTGTATTTTGTGAGTAGAAGTGTTGTGATGAAAAATGTATGAAGTGTGGTTTTTCTGTTTTAAGGACGTGGTGGTTCCGCGGGAGCGAAGTTCCGCATCTCTTTGGGTCTCCCAGTAGGAGCCGTCATCAACTGCGCAGACAACACAGGTTGGCACGAGTTTGTTTTATAAAACTAACATAACCTCTAACGGCACGTTTGACTGAACACTAATGATGATATTTTCGGACGCACTATGTGTGTTGATTATAATGATTTTTTCCTTGGCTGTGTCTGAAGTTGTTCAGTCTAATTTGTAAAACAACAAATTGGTAACCTCACTTTGTAACCCACTGCTGGACAACCCGTAGTCTTGTGACTATTGGCGCCAACAAGTTATTGTTTGGAAGTGGTTCATGCATGAAAAGTTCAAATTCAGTGGGATTATAGTCACACCTTTAATAAAAACATGACATTGGCCTCAAAAACATGTTGTTTTTGTCTTATTTTGGTGTCCCTTGCAGCAAACTAGTAACCTAAACTATCTTGACCTCCTTGGCAGTATTTGAAGGTTATATTCTAAAACAGAACATGGTCACATAATAATACCAAAACAAAGAGAATGAGGTTAATATACTACTTATAAAGGCTAAAAGTTAGGCCTTATCATGATCATTCAGTATTATTAAAAACTAAAGTAGACTATCAATTAAAAGAACCTGCAATCTTTGCTAAACTGTAAGGTTAGATTCCAAGAATAAAAATGTCCATCAACTTTTTGCAAATAGAAAATCTTAAACATGAAATTAACTTTTTCAGGAGCAAAGAACCTCTATGTGATTGCCGTGCAGGGTATCAAGGGTCGCCTGAACAGGCTTCCCGCTGCCGGATCAGGAGACATGATCGTCGCCACCGTCAAGAAAGGCAAACCTGAACTAAGGAAAAAGGTATGATCTTAGCATTGTTGGATTAAAGAATGATTAAAAATTTTGAACCAATTAATCTAGATCCGAGAGTGAATACTAACAGACTGCATTAAAATTATAATTTACTAGCTGCAAGCATGCAGTCGTTTATAAATTAATTTTATAACTTGAGAAAATTTTGATTTGTTTAAATTGTCTAGATTCATGGAATAACTTTGCATCTTTAAAGCCTAGTGGTCATTGCAACCTCCCATTGAGGAAGTTATTTAAACACTTTGCGGGATTCTAAACACCCCCAGATGTAATAATAACAATAAAACTTCTATTGTGTCTTGTGGCAGTGTCCTTCAACAGATTACGGGGCAAGCGCCAGGATACCTGTGAAATTCAAATTTTCTTACGTTTTTTGCAATTTGCAAGTAAGTATGAATTGCAAAAAACGTAAGAAAATTTTAATTTCACGGGATAGATTTCTAGGTCTAGGCATTATCTATAAACCTAGTGTGGTACAATTTTGCCGTTTACTTGGAAGTTGAACAGTTGGTATAATTTGTATTCTAGCACCCACAAACATTTTGAGTTTCCTTAATGTCAATAGTGCAATCTGTGAGTTTCATTCTTGTATCTAGTTATTGGTTTGATTTTGATTATAATTAAAGAATGCATCTTCTATGTCCCACACATTATCTACAACAAGATTATTTGAAATTAAAGTTGTAGAAACTGTATAAAATGGAATCGCTATGATGATACGCCATAGGGTTTCGCTAATTTTACTTTCTGAACTTTTAAAACAGTCTGTTGATACGCCTTGGCTGACTGAGCAATTCCATTACCAATAATAACATTATTAACAACAATTTAATGGCCCAGAGACAAATCTATGCCAAAGTTTGATTTTATCCTAATCCTCGGAATAGTTTTATCTGCATTTGCATTATTTTAGAGTGAATTTGATAATAATGTAGAAAATCAATTGAAAACTAAAAAGCATCACCTGACAATTAAATACTTATTGGAATTAAACTTACTCTCAATACAAAATTGTATGTTTTTAGTTTGTTTTCTGAAAGTTTTGTGTGATACTCAAATATTAAAAGAGATAACACTATAATATTTTAGATGCAAAGTATTGATGAGATGAAGGCTGCTCCTTAGATTTTTTAATAACAAGCCTTAAAACTTTACCATCACCACTCTCGAAGTAGGCACTCAAGCTCAATCAATTAGCAAATAGATGAAATACTTTTTATGTCGCACATAGATACTCCGAGAGTATCATAATTGAACTCAAGCAGGTGTCTTTTCCCATTATCATTAGTAAACCAACCAATTTTTATCCACAGAACATGAAATACTAATCCAATCATAATATTTTCTCAGGTAATGCCGGCAGTGGTGATCAGACAACGGAAACCATTCAGAAGGCGGGACGGGGTGTTCATATACTTCGAGGATAACGCAGGCGTCATAGTGAATAACAAGGGCGAGATGAAAGGCTCCGCTATTACTGGACCTGTTGCCAAGGAGTGCGCAGATCTGTGGCCCCGTATCGCGTCCAATGCTAGCTCTATAGCTTGAGTTAATATACGGTTAAGATAACTATGTGTTTTTTATTGTGTGTACAAAACCTTACTACTTTATCAAAGACTATAATAAGCAAAGTGGATCGCAATAGAGTTATCACTGCTTGCAGTTTAAACTGTGCCTGTAATAGGGCCATTCGGCACTCAAGAGGGCTCACAGGACGTACCCTTGTACCCTTTATCCCAAAGGCTAATCAGGGCGCAATGGGCGGCGCGGAGTACAGTTTATACAGATGGATGAAAGGGATTGCAAAAATCCTACAAGTTTTGTATACATTGGTTTTGTTTTGCAATAAAAACTAATATGTGCTAGGTAGCCACAATTGCGGCGGTAAGACCCCTCTTTGAGGAGTGGCTTGAGAGGCGCCACGGGGGACTTACCTTGCACCTGACGCAGGTCCTCGCCAGACATCGCTGTTTCGGATAAGGCGGGAGGAAACACCCGGGTGTTATCATTGTGTGGATCGGCCGGAGGACGCGGTGGGGGTCTGCCCGGCTTGGGCGAAGCACCGCCGAGTCCTCTTGGCGGCGATCTCTCGCGTCCGGCCCGGTTCCAGGCCATGGTACGGAGCGATAGGGAATGGGAAGCCGTCACCTCCTGCAAAGTAGTAGGTAATGTTCGCGAAGGAGGAGGCGGAGCGCATGAGGGAGAGACAATCGTTGCGCCCTCACCCCCCTAGCCGCCGCAGGAGACACCCTGGGCGTCGGGATTCGATAGCCGACTCCCGGCCACCGTAGGCGCGAGCTTGTGGACGGCGAGCAATGGGCAGCTTGCCGTCCGGTAAGGACCCAGGCCCGGGTCGACGGCGCGTTGTGTTCCACGCGCGCCTCAAAGAGATGTCAGCATAATTAACGGGGTCCGATAGGGCCGATGCCTGCCGGGGTCGCAGATTGTTCGAAAGAGTTACCGTGGCCCTGGTGCACAGGCAACTGAAGGAACACGGGTGGGTTTTCAGTAAGAGGGTGGTCAGTAAGAGTCTGACACGCCCTCTCGCTCCGCCCAGAGCGGGAGAGATCATTTGATGATTTCACACCCAAAAAAAAAAGAAGCCTAGCCTTTTTGCTGTCTGGTAGTTAATAACCCTATAAGTACCTACAGCGGCCTGAATCTCTGAATTCAAGTACAAAGTACCGAGCGCGTACTATCTCCGTCACTTTTTTGGCTTGCTTAATTTTTATGTAACCTCTTGCGCCATACCGGTTTTTATATAGGCTGATTTAATAGAATAAGGCACTAACACACAGCTGAACAGAGCTGAATAAGTGTGTAGTTCCTAAAGGGAACGTTTATGGTAGTGTTTTCAACCTAACCCGAATAAATAAACCGTTTAAAAGGTTGCTGTTTAGGGGATGCCCTAACCTTTTCGGTTCCTGCACCGTGTCCGTTTGCACGCATCCGTACAGGGCTTCGGGCTAAACTGACTAGTCCATCTGTTTGGTGTGGCCTCCGACCTTTCCTAAGTAAGCTTTCGCTTTAGCTCCTGGATGTCTACATAAAGGTCGCGGAGATTGGTAATTAGTTCTTATCCTAATTCATTACGAAAATGGGATATTGGCTTTGTATCGGCAAGGGTAAAACTGGCTTTAAGTTGGGGTCAGCTAAAATCATCAATCGTTGACCATGGCCAGCGTGTTGAATTAATGCAACAACATATCACCATTACCTCAGGGGCGTATTTACCCTAAGACCAAAAGGGCCATGGCCCGGGGCGGCAGACTACGACGGGCGGCGCAAGCAGAAGCTCGCGCAACTTAACATATAGGCAACTTAACTTATTTAATAAACAAAAGGATTTAAAGGAAGCTTTTCCATATGGTTAATTAAATAGCATTAGGTACGAATATTTCTGTTCACTGCGGTGACAAATTGCAGTGCGGAACGTTCGTTTTCCGTACTTTAAAGAATGAAAAACACGTGTGGCACTCGGGGACTGCCGCGGTAAAGCTATTGCATAGCATTTTTTATCAACTTATGCAATTATAATCATTTTTTTATTTATGCAGTACTTTTTTTTTCTTTGATATTAATTCAAGTACAGTCGTACCATATACATACACGTTAAGCGAACGCTCGGCCGAGCTACATGGCAGGCGGAGTGGGGGGTGTTAGGTTTTATTTTCGTTACGGAATTTCTTGATTCGGTCGCCGCGCTCAAAGCCCGCGATAAAAGCTATGCAATAGCTTAAAAAATATCTACGTTCCCGTTTAAGCGACGAACGTTTAAACAGTTTGGCTATTCTTAAAGAAGCTGACTTGACAAAAAATCCGTTAATTATGACAGTGTCATGGAAGAAATTGTTAACCAATTTAAATATAGGGACAAAAGGTGTTTATTTCTTTATAATTATGGCCTTTTTAATTTTTTCATTCATTATCATCATTCTCAGCCCACATCAACATACTGCTGGATTTTATTTTCTATATAAAAGTGCTGGGCGGCGCTGAATACTTATTAAAATACGCCACTGCATTATCTACATGTATGAGGTGTGTTGCAAGCGTTTGATACTAGACCCTGGGTAAAATAAAGTAGGGTATTTGAAAACAGAGGCTTATTTGTTACTAGTTTTTGTCCGCGGTTTCGCCCGTGTGGATTCCGGAAAATATCGCACGGGAACGTAGTACCATTGTTTTATATAGGTACCTAACTTTACCAATTTTTTTCCAAAATCTTCAACAATCATCGTCATATTTTTCAGGCAATTTACACAAACCTTTAATGAAATATACACATAACCCTTGCTCATGAATCACTCCGCCCGTTGGTGAAAACCGTATGAAAATCCGTTGGTAATTTTTGGGTTTATCGCATTCAGACAGGCAGACGGGGCAGGGGGGATTTTTAACCGATTTCAGAAAAAGGATGAGATACTCATTTGGTATTTTTTGGGTTTATCGCATTCAGACAGGCAGACGCGGCAGGGGGGATTTTTAACCGATTTCAGAAAAGGGATGAGAGACTCATTTCGGTTGTTTAAAAAACAAATGTAACAGCCCGATTCAAACTATGGCGGCTCGGAACATGAGGCGAGTCGCTGCGCAGTAGGTACATAACAAAGTAACAAATTCATGTGTCAGCGGGGGTGAGGTAGGTACCTACTGCACAGCGAGTAGCGCCCTTCAGAGCCGCCATAAAGTTTGAAGCGGGCTATTCCTCATACTTATAATAAGTAGTGATAACTGAGGATCCAGATAAGAGTAGATTATAATACAAACTGATAAGTTGGCGAATCCCGTAGGTTAAAACTTTCTGCACCGCCACCGGGTGAAGGGTAATAAACTGATGCAAATAAAATTAAAAAAACAAATCAATCTGCCTAGAATAGAATAGAATACTCTTTATTATGTACACCATAAAAAATAACAGATATAAATGCCTAGCCTTTTCCCATATAATTCGTTTATTTGCGAGAAGCTAGACATAATTCAAAAAGAGCAATTTTTGGATATGATGATTTAAAAATTCTAAAGTAGTGGAAAGAGTGCGACGAATCATAAACGGGTACTACTTAAACGCAAATCAAAAAAATACTTTATGTATCCAAAAATAATCAGAATTCGAAACAAAATTACTGATTGCACAACAAAATACTCAACTCAAAATATAACTAAATAAGCAATAATTTATATTCGTGGCGCACCGTATCTACTAGGCGAGGCCTCCTATTTCTAAATGGCAATAATAACAAGGCGTAGCCGACGGAGTCCCGCTGACCAACTTCTGGGTGGTTTTAAAAAAAAATAACCACGAAGGGGATGGCGGGGTCTAAAAGACCCCGCCATCCCCTTCTAACTTAATCTGTCCGAGTAGGGGTGCCCCAGGTCCCGAGCTCGCTTCGCTCGCTCTTGCTAGCTTCCTCATTTTTAGGCTTTAGCGTAACTTCGTTTGTGTAGCAAAAATAATACAATTTGCTGCGTTCACCTGTATACCTAACTAAGAATTGCTGATTTTTTAGTTGTCACCCTTGCACAGTATTGCTTTTGCTTCAAAAAACGGACATCCCCATTTTATTAGCTTATTCGATAAAACAGGTCATTTTAAAAGCAAGACTAGAACACCCGAGTGACAATTTTGCCCCAATCTGGAAATATATTTTTTTTCATTTTTTTTTCTACGGTTTCCATAAAAACCATAGAAATCGCAATAACTTTAGATCCAATCGGTTTTTGTTATATCTTTGATTGCAATTACTTGATGCTTTATATTAAGTAAATTATCAAGCAAACTCTAAATTTTTATCGTTAACCGGAAGTGAGTAACATCAAATTTTACATATTATCGATTTAATTTTTTTATGGGCTTATTTCATGGAATTTGGATTCAATATCAAGACAAGCTGTTGCTTTGGCACTAAGAAGTACCTATTTAAAATATCATATCCAAATCTTATGGTATCTAGAATTTACAGGATTCTGAAATTTTGGCGCTAGGGTTGACCCAAGTCGTATTTAAAAAAATGTTTTATTATTGAAAAAAAAAAAAACAACATGATAATGGGGCCCTGTTCCCGATACCGATGGGCTACTATTTTTTTATATTTTTAAATTGTTTATATGTATTTATTTTTAAGAAATGTTTAAAAATGTAAAATAATATGTTTAAAAATAAATAAAGTACATAATAACATGGTTATCTGAAAGATGTTACAATATCGTTGATTTTCACATTGTTAATGATAAATCCAACTATTTTTATATTATTTTATAAATAATTAAAAACAAATTAAATTAAAATGAATAAACAGAATTATAATGCTAGTAATCCTACTAGTTTTATAAATGTACAATTTTTTTAGCCTTTTAGATATTTGTTTGGATATTTATTAGTTTACTAATGGTGCCGATTCTCTTGTCACAAAATTCTCTAAACTAGACTAAAAATCACAAAAATTTTGTTTATTCCTGTCAAACGACGATTTCCCATTCTGAAGTAGACTAAAGTGACACAACTTAACTATAAGTTTGACATCACTAAAATGGCACTGAGTTAGTAATTTAGTGAAAGTGGCAATTTTGCTATTCTGAATTTGACATTTTTCACCTATAATTTTGGTTACCTAAAATAAAAAGGTGTGGAATAAAATTAGTTGTCATGAACAATTCACCACAACACCCCGACTTCAGCACGCGTAGCATGACCATTATAGAAACGGGTTTTGTCGACGGAAGAATAGACAAAAATGACGTTCCGTGAAGACAGTACGACGGCAGCAAAGTAGAAAGAGTCAACTGCACTTTTTACGAAATTCAGTAGTTTATTCACGTTTTTCTTTTATTTTGCTTATATCTCGAAAATGGTGTGTCCGATCGCAAAAATAATGAAAATTTCGACCCCCTTTATGAAACTCTTAAACCCCTAAATCTAAACATGTAGGTAATACTTTTCACATTTTCCATACAAAAAGTGAAAAATTCCATTTTTCCATTCCATTTTTATACTTTGCGGCCGTCGAGTAAAAAGTTTTCTACTGTCTTTAGCATGGCGATTACAAAATCAAATTGTCTTAACTACCTTAGACAACTGACAGTTGTCAGTGTGATTTTGACGTTTGGGATAGAAAACTTTCTTCTGAAATAGTCTACATATAAAAAGACCTAGACAACGATCGGTAAAACAAAAGACAAAATTACGGATTTTAGAAGGATTTTTTCGGTGCGATGTCAAAAATAGAGAAACGAAATGTCACTTTGTATGGAAATAGCTATGTCTTGTCTTCCAAGAAATAGAAAGCGTCATGCTACGCCTTTTTTTTTTAACGCCTGCAGGTGCAAAAACAGTAATGTATCTCTTTTTTCTTATATTTTGCTTATATCTCGAAAATAGTGTGTCCTATCGCAAAACTGATGGAAATTTCGAACCCCTCTACGAAACAAATAAACCCCTACAACTTTACATGTTATTGTTATTATTTTTCATATTTTCAATACAAAAAGTGGAAAATTCCATATAAAACACGTCGAGGCTGCCCCAATGCGCGCCTCCGGTATTAAAAAAAATTCACGGGCTAGGGCAAACAAGCACCACGTGGAGTCGCGATTGTCAAATTAAATTTTAGTTGCGTCAAAATTATTTTTAAATTTAGAGATATTTTCGTAGGTCTAATAAATTTAGGTGGTGGAAAGTAGCTCGAAATAGTTCGTGTAAGGTGTGCTTCACCCTGTTCATCTCTGAACTTGGCTTGACATGCAATAAAGCATGAAAAAACATTAATATAAATAATTACTTTACTTTAGTTGTATGTTTAGTTCGATGTAAAAATAATAAAAAGATATAAGAACATTATTTGTAAAGTTTATGAGAGTGGGTGGTAATATGTATACGTAGATAAGTATTATTCTATGTTAAATTGAATCCAACATAAAATTTAAACCTATAAACAAAAATTATTATTTTTTGTGAAGTGATGACCCTAAAATCAAAATTATCAGAAAAAACTTTAGAAGTGAATTACTCCTAGATACCGCGAGATATGGATGTGTTTTTTTTTTTTAGTGATTGGTTGGGATCTGAGTATGATTTACAATAAATATTGAATCCAACTAAGCAAAGATACAACCATGAAAAATCAAAATATAAAAACACAAAAAAAGCATATTTCTTTACATCTGTACTAGTTAGTACTCTTATGTAATTTTTTTAAATAGCTTTTATATAGTTTTATTACACATAATAAAGAAAAGGGTAAAATAATGCGTATTGTTTGTGTAATTAATTAATTTAGAAAAGTTTAAAAATAAATTAAACATTTTTTCACTCGTGTTTGGTGTAAAATTGGCACACGGGTATTTTACTCTTACTCTTAAAATAACCTGCTCTATCGGATAAGTTGATAAAAAGAGGATATCCGTTTTTCGAGGCAAAAAAAACACTGTGCCTTGTTGCCAATGAGCGATATGTTGGGGTTGGCTTCCAGTTCATTTTATTTATTTTTGCATAATGTAGGTACACTCAGTTACAGGCTAGGCTTTAACGCCGTTGGGGCGTAGCAAGTAGGCAGGTACTATTTTAGGGCGGGTGCGAATGAATTTTAATACATAACAGTTAAAAAAAAACTAAAAACACGCTAAAAAGAAAACCAAACTAAATAATGGAAAATAATTTTCAATAAATTTAATTAAAAAAAAAGCGCGGTGCTTGATGTTATTGTTATAAATATTTTATTGACAGATATTGATAAAAGTAGTCATTATGAAAATACCGTAAAAAGCACCCCACGCGTTTTTATAATAAAATATAGTTTTTTGAGAATCCACTATTCTTAATTTAAATTTATTGGAAATTATTATCTACTTTTTAGTTTGGTTTTCTATTAAAGCGTGTTTTTAGTTTTTTTGAACTGTTATGTATTAAAATTCATTCGCACCCGCCCTAGAAAAGGAAGCAAATACTCGAGTCTTTCACGCCCAAAGATGGGGAGCAGTGTCTTCCACCCGTTACTCGGATCAAACAAACACTACTTTCCGAGTGAAACAAAAATGAGAAATGAAAAAGAATATTCTGGCTCAAACTTAGATTGTTCAAAAAATGTGGAACGCTTCACGATTTTGCGTGTCATCCTTGCGCAGGGGCCATGCTAATCTTCTCTGTATCGTTCCAATTTTAGTATATGTACTGCCGAAGCAAGTACACTTATAATGATCAAATTTTAGTAAGTGTGCTAAACAACAAGAAAACTTTAATAGCGCGATTCAGGATTCCCTACATTTGGGGTTATTTGTAAGATGATTAATTACAGCGCCATCTATACAACGACCTTTTAAGTGACTAAAGTTCAGTGGCTGAGAGGTTGGCAATCACCAGCTCAAATCCTTTTATTTCCGAATATTATTGTGGTATTATTTTATGCACGAATGAGTTAAGCAGCACCCTAATTACGTAACACACTGTCTATCACAATCTGAATCCACTGCTTATTATGTTCGAAAAATTGGTCTGTTCAACAACGTAAATAGCACAATGAATGTTGTTGTAAAATGAAACCCATTCCTACTGGTAGTGTGTTACGTAATTACCCCACAGGTCACCTACCATCCTAAACTAATAATATTTAGATTTGAAAAGCCCCCTGTTGGGCACAGGCACGGGCCAAGGGATATCGACTACTTATTCGCTTGTCAATGATGCCACCCAAGTACCCGATATAGTAGAGTGCCAGTCACACAATCGTTTAAGTTAATTATTATAATAATACCAGCCTATTGTCCCACTGCAGGGCAAAGGCCTCTTCTCATACAGAGAAGGCACGAGTATTGATCACCACGCTTGCTCAAGACGGGTTGGCGATGTCAGACTTACATAATATATAAGTCCGGGCTTCCTCACGATGGACATATCTGTAGGAGCGTCGAGTCGGCACCCTCGTCAATGGTCGTCTCTCGTCTGTCGCTGGGCCTCCCCAGGTAACTGGGAGTCTCATCTGACGGGGACAGACTGCCGATGTGTCGTGAAGAAAGCGGCGCTGTGTAACAGCGTCGCGGCGCGCCTACGAACACATTTATAGCAATCGCTCACATGGGCGCGCGCATCGATAACTTCGCATCGGTAACAGATTCACGGACATTCAATAATATTGTATAATATACATAATTGTACACAGCAATCATACTTCAGCTTAGGGACATTGAATAGAGCGCTTTCATCTGATTATTTTACGTATACATACTGCAGAAGATTCTTTAAATGCCTAGATATAGGCCGGGCGAAAAGTTTCTGCTGGCGGGAAGGGATTGTGTTTTGTTTTTGTCGTGTTTGATGAGAGGGGTAGGCAAAAAGGCGCGAGTGAAACTTGATTATTTTCTGTCTTGTTGCGCGCGCGCTCAACTTCCACAGCCAGTGAAGGCAAACATTATGAGGGGCCCGTGTTTACGGGCTACCGTGCTAAGTACGCGGCAAAGTGGCGAAGCCCCGGTACCGCTCACCACGCCCTCTTACGGGGGCGTCGCGACATCCAACAAGATGTTTTCATTTACTGATGTCAGTAATGTCTAATATAAACTTAGAAAGTACAGTCGCCAGCTCATCATCAGATTTTCTCATTCGATTTAGAACTTAACCGTTAACATTTTTTGGGTTTAAAATCGTTTGGAGAAATTTTACAGTTTCGTGTAGCTTGACCTGTCGATGAATTGTAAAAGTTACATTGGTATTTACCCGGATTTAAATCCCCAACCTCGTGCATGAGAGGCGAGGCCTTAACCACTGAGCCATCACGACGTGTTTTTAGTCAGGTTTTTAGGTTAAATTATTGTATTAAAAAATAAACAAAATGTGATTATTTTTGAGTACGTACTTATCACCTTAATCTAACGAATACCCACATTGAGTTGATGATTAGATTCGGTGGTTTTCGATGACTATCTATAGTTACTGCATCATAGGTGCAATAACCGCGTGCGCAGTGCGTTTTAATCAATGAGAATCTGTTAGACGAAAATTTCCTTCCTCGGGCAGCGGGTTTGGTTGAGTTCCACACGATATAAATATTTAAAAAAAAAAACAATGTTATTATAATTCAATTGCTCTTTTCCCAATTTATTTGGGGTCGGCGTAATATGTCTTTTTCATCCATACTTCTCTAATAGTCGTCATCTCGGTAGTCACCCCCTTTGTAGCCATATCATCTTTCACACAGTCCATCCATCGTTTCTTCCCCTACTCTTAAAGCCATCCACTTAAGGGGACTACAGGACCTAAACGTAAGTTTTATAATGCCTAAAAGCATATGATCCACTGCACTAAACAAAATCGGAAAAATATATGTTATTCTTCAGAATATTTGCTAATTAGATAGTGTGTTGAAAACATAATACAACTAATTTGATACGATAGAAAAAAATCACGAAGATACCTCAAAAAAAATATTTTAACGATTAAAAACCATATTACCATGCATTAAATCATTCTGATTTTTTGTCAGATTATTTTACAAGCAACGTACTAACGTAACAGTCTTTTATCTTTTTATCCAATCAATACATCTTTTGTAAATAGATAATTGCTTCATATTTTGCAATAAATTACCAGCGTTGTGTCATCGCGTTTCTCTTTCTTTTCTATGCAGTCCGACAGCGACCGCGCTTTAGCTGTTGTAAGCCTCTTAAACACCCAAAACTTCCCTCACTCCTCCGCATCACATGCCCATACCATGACAACCGATTTCCACACAACTTTTCAGTCACCGGTGCTACTTTCAGACTTCCTCTTATCGCACACCTAGATAAAAAGTAGCACAACTCTTCTTCTTCTCCATAGAGGTCTACGTTTTGGAATGGGCAACTAGCTTCAACTTTCTGACTAACTGACCGACTCTTTGACAATTCAAAAGTGCCCGTAAATGGTTTAATTGAAATAAATGCTTTGAGTTTGAGTTTGACTCAAAATACCTCTTTTTTTGGGTTCCGTACCCAAAGGGTAATACGGGACCCTATTACAACAATAATTTTAAATCGGTCAAATATAAAACGAGTAAAACGGTTTTTGCTGTTCCTAAAAGAAGTGCGAGTCGGACTCGCGCACGACGGGTTCCGTACCATTATCTATAAAAACGGCAAAAAATCATGTCTGTTGTATGGGAGCCCCCTTAAATATTTATTTTATTCTGTTTTTTAGTGTTTGTTGTTATAGCGGCAACAGAAATACATCATCTGTAAAAATTTCAACTGTCTATCACGGTTCATGAGATACAGCCTGGTGACAGACGGACGGACAGCGGAGTTTTAATAATAGGGTCCCGTTTTACTCTTTGGGTACGGAACCCTAAAAATGATTAAATGATGTACCTATAGATACGTAATTATATGTTTTATTCTTTTGAACCAATCCAAAATTGTCCAAAAAATGTGGAACGCTTCACGATTTTGCGTGTCATCCTTGCGCAGGGGCCATGCTAATCTTCTCTGTATCGTTCCAATTTTAGTATATGTACTGCCGAAGCAAGTACAACAAAAGAGCTCAAATTTTTGTACATGTGTTAAATAAAAGGAAAACTTTAATAGCGTGATTCAGGATTCCCTACATTTCACGATATTTGTATGAAGATTGCGTACAGCGCCATCTATATAACGACTTTATAAGCGACTACAGTTCAGTAGTCGAGGGGTTGGCAAGCGACCGATGAGTCATGGGTTCCAATCATTCAATTCTGACTATGGTGATATTTATTTGCAAAATATGAGTTTATCAGCTGTATTAACATTATAATCTAATATCAATATGTGATAATATTATATCTTTCAGTTTTTTTTATAGATACGAGTACCTTATCCTATTTGGCCTCCACAATGCCACGAACATAGAGAACCAGAGCATAGAGGTTTTAATATTACCTACCTTTTCTCTGCTATACCGAATGATAAAAAAAAAATTGGTGGTGATATTTTTGACATTATTTTTTAGCTGCTTGTACCTGGATTACCAAAGAGATTTAATATCCTGCCTCGGGTAGGTTGGGTTATCTTTTGACCAGTCATACAGAAATAGGAATTACTTTGTCAACTTAAGAGCGGCCAACCCGTCATGCTTTTCATACAAACGCTCGTACGTGATTATAGCGTTGTAATGCAACTTTCATTGAAGTTTTTGAACTAATACGTATCTTGTGCACTTTATCGAGGTTTCTATGCAAGTAAAATATCTAATCTCGGAGAAACAAATTCAGTATAAGCCTCCAAAAATCTGCTTTTTTGTACAAATTTTACCTGAACTTTGGCTGTTCATAATGTACTCATTAATTGTAAAAGTAAAGAAAACATCTTGATAGAAACCTCGCACAGGTAATGGAGATTCTAAATGAGAAATATTTTTTCCAAAAACTTGCAAAACTTTTTCAAAAACACGTATTTCCAGGAACAAGTTTTGTGAAATCTTAGCGCGCCAATTTTCGTTCGATGTTATCGCGTTCTCACTCTTGCTTCTTTTTCGAACATTGCGTTGGATGAAACAACAAAGCTTTTCAATCATGCTCGCGTTGACGATAGACGGACCGGGAAGGGCCCTCTTAAGCATTAAAGTTCAAGTTTGAGAAGACTTCTTCTTTGTGCATCAACAAACCTTCAAGATTCAAGATTATTTATTTGTGGAAACATGAGTACACATACAGAGCATGCAAGTTATTAAATTACATTACAGTTTAAGATCAGTCATGTTTGGCCTTAGTGGCGTACAAATATTTTAATATCAGTAATAAAAGTTAATATTAGATTACATTAGAGCAAAACAGTTAAATATGTCAATTTTGAGAACAAATAAATTAAACATATGAAAAACAATTAAAAAAAAAAAACAGAAAAAATGTTAATGTCAATGTTAAATGTTAATTAAAATTATGATCATAGCAATATTGTTGCTTTAAGTAGGTTATGTCAAAGTTGTATTGATAATATTGATTACTTACTAGGTACACGGCATTATATGTTGTCATTAAGAAATTCTAGGATACTGTAATATGCTTTCCCTTCTAGCAGTATCTTTAATTTATTTTTTAATTGACGGACATTAAGTTCCTTCCAACTACTTGGGAGTTTATTGAAAATTTTAGGGGCCATACAGAAAACACTCTTGTGCATAATGCTGTTTTCGATCTATGTAGACAGAGAATACTGTCATCGCGTCTACTATGGTTGCGATCGACCACTTCTGATTGACGTGGAAATAATTGTCGATTTGACTTTACAAACATGACAATGTCTACAATGTAAAGGCAAGGCAGAGTTAATCCTAACTATCCTAACTTCCTAATCCTAACTTAATATAATATTATAAATGCGAAAGTAAGTTTGTTTGTTTGTTTGTTACCTTTTCACGCCTAAACCACTGAACCGATCATCCTGAAATTTTGCATATACGTTATCAGGGGTACAAAAACGGACATAGGGTACCTTTCATCCCGCAAAAAAGTACTGTTCCCGAGGAAAACAACAATAACGTCCTTATGATAATAGATGGCGCCACGTGTCTTTCGAATCATGTTTGAATTATAACCCGAATTGATAGTCAAAGTCTAAATTAACGCGAGCGAAGTCGCGGGCAAAAGCTAGTATTTTATATTTTATTTTTTAAAGTAGGGCTTACAACTTTCGGTTGACTGTAATTTAAATATAATCCTGATGCACCTTTTTTGGGCTTTAAATCGTACGTCCTTGTCGGTTGAGTTGCCCCAGAGATGGCTGTTGGATTCCTAAAGCTAGTTTCTTAAAAAAGCGGTGGCCATCATATTTATTTATAGTTAATTAATACGGTACAATACCAATTACATGAATAATTAACATACAAAGAAAACTATACAATGCAGACAATTGTGTCATAAACAATTATTCGCTACTTACTAACATGGAACAGTGGACACCCTCGCGTACTTTTTCTCACAGAACATCGGACATACGCGATTAATTTTACTCTATTCGTCCGCAAACACATCACATTCAGGGTTGGCCATCAGGGCCTGCAGTCTAGACATTAGATAGCGACAAAAATCTGTCGCTAAGTCGTATCGATAACAAATTCCTTTAATAGATTTTCAACTTTATTTCCAAAGCATAAGGTTGAAAATCTATTAAAGAAATTTGACATCGACTGGACTTAACGACCGATTTTTGTCGGTATCTATGTCGCGACTGCAGAGCCAGGAGAGCAGTACGACACAAGCGATTCAGCTCTGGCGACCGTTCTGCAAGGCAGTTCCGCGAACAGCGATTATTGGCGATTATAACGGACATCACGAACATCTGTCCTTTTCACCAATATTTGACTATAAGGTGTCAAAAAACGCTCTGTATTTGGAAAGCCGTTACTGTGTGACCATTGTCCGATTTCTTAAGAAAACAAAGCTTAAGCCATAACGATGTTCTTCCCATTATTTGACATTATATACCTCTAATTCTTATTTCAACTCTTTACTTATGGCTTTTGTAAACAGGATTTTAATTCGGATTTGTTACAGTTGTAATGGCAATCATGTCATTTGTTTTAAATAGGCTTTTATTTTATATAGATTCTTCTATATTTTGTGAATGTGAGAACGTTGTAGGCCTAACTTGTTGACTGTAGATTAGTAGACCTTTTTATATATATATATTTTTTAAATATATTTTCTTGAGTGCCTGTTACTTGTTGTCAGGCCTACACTGTCCTCCCATTATCAACACTGTAATTTGAAACATTGTAAAAGCCCCTTATTTTTAAAAGAGTAACCGTGGAGTTTCTTGCCGGCTCTTCTCCATAGGAAACAACCAATTGGAACCGTGCACCTGGCTTCTGACGTTTCATAAGTGCCCATGTAGGTTTATGTGAAATAAAATATTTTGATTTTGATTTTTGAATGTAGAAGTTGAGATACAAATAAAACAATTTATTTTAATAAAATAGTTCGGTATATTAAGTACCATAGTACAATACACGCGTCTTTAGCGTCAAGCTTCCAATTATGTCTTCAATTGGCAGAAAATAAAACAGGTAATTCTAATATCCAAGATATTATTTCAAAAAGAAGGTACGTATATTACATACCCACTTGTATTTTAAAAACAATTATAATTTATAATTAATACATTGTTTTTATTGTTTATTAAACAGGATCAATAGTGTAGCTAAAACTCAAATGCATTTTTTTTGTTACTCTGGGGTAAATATGAAAAATTAAACAATTATCATTTATTCTTTGTTAATTTTTTTTTTGAGGTTTTCTCATTTCCTACGGAAAGTAAATATTTATGATATAATATTATTATCACCCATTTTTTTTGTTTTCTTAAGAAAAATACTTAGTTCATTATTACTATAGTACCCTTAGCACGAAAATCAAATAAAATTGCAGTTGGTCTATTTTGTAAAAATGTTACAGTGAAAACTTAGGTGAACTGAACTGTCATTCTACCTGTCGCTAGGGTATCTAGGGATTGACAGCTCACTTCAAATTCACTTCACCAAGTTTTCACAGTGAGATTTTTACAGAATAGCACTTCAGGGATCTTTAACGTCATCAAGTCATTATTATGACCCAACTAAAGAAAGAAAGAAAAATTATTTTCTTTCTTTCAACTCTCTTTTCACTTCTCTCTGTTTAAAGCTGCTAATGACCAGCTCTTGTTGAGGGAGACCAGCTCATCCCGCCATCGATCGCTATACAGGGTCAAATTAAATTAGCTAGCGAAACTCCGCAATGTGATGGGTGAAAATAAATTAGATTGATGACTTTTTTTTGTGGGGACGCAGTCATTTGAAATATCAGTTTAAAAAACTGTTTTTTTTTTGTTTAAACTTGAGACACAAAAGCGCAAAACTACAACAAAAGAAAACAGATTTTCTCAACTCAAACTTCAAGTAACAACACTGCCAGCGGTCGTTGACCACCAACAAAAACATCAAGTCATTTTTATTTTTATTTTATTGTGTTTAGATATCAATACCCACCACGTTTGGAGTTTTGCGAGTTAATTTAAATTTACATTGTATTTTGAGTCATATCTATGTAAACTAAATAATAAAGCTGAAGATTTTGTTTGTTTGTTTGAACGCGCTAATCTCTGGAACTAACAATCGAATTTGAAAAAAATTTTTTTTTTGCATTTGATAGCCCAATTCTTGACGAAGGTTATAGGCTATTTAACATCACGCTACGACCCTTAGGAGCCGAGCAAAATGATAAAAAAGTAAGAAAGAACGCGAAGCGAAAACGAAGTAATTGCGCGGGCGGGCGATGGGATGCTCTAGCATGTATTTTATGTTAAAAAAAACACAAGAAATTTCACGCGGACGAAATCGTAATCGAAATTTTTGTAGCGTTATTTAAGCGTGTTTTAAATGAAATACTACCAACTTTTAGCTATTTAATCTTAAGTACACCGCAACTGCGAGATTTTTTATCTTTTCTTATGTTATAATAATATAATGACTTAAATTTATGTAACATACCTATAGAAAAACATTTAACGATGACGTCACGAAATTCCATTTTTTTCGCGCTCTTTTATACTAGGTATACTTAGTAAAGTTATAGTATAGGGTAAATTCACGCGTTTTCGGCAGCTAGATCCAAATTTTCGTGCTAAAAGTACCAGTTATATTAAAGTTATATTATAGGGTAAATTCACGCGTTTTCGGCAGCTAGATCCATATTTTCGTGCTAAAAGTACTAGGTGTATTAAAGTTATATTATAGGGTAAATTCACGCGTTTTCGGCAGCTAGATCCAAATTTTCGTGCTAAGAAGTACTAGGTTTAGTATAGGCTAAAATCACGCGTTTTCGGCAGCTTGTTTTGCTTGGGCTTGCTTCGCTTTCAGACGCCGTTGGCTGCGTTTCTTTGCTAACGGTACACTGCCTACTAGCTTCCCTGATTTCTGAAGTGCTATTAATTTTGCTGATTTGCTCTGTAAAGAAGAAATTTTCAGATTAATGTTCAGTGTTTGAAGGGGTAGTAGACAGTGGTATTTATTAGACCCACATTTCAGTATATTATTAAGTTATGGCGTTATCTTGCGAAAGTGTATTATTGCATACAATTTAACCATGACAGTTAAATTGTATGCAATAATATTTCGTTTTAATTCCGCAATAATTAGATTCGAGCTTTGGTGCAGAATCAAAACTCAAAAACTCAAAGCATTTATTTCAATTAAACCATTTACAGGCACTTTTGAATTGTCAAAGAGTCGGTCAGTTAGTCAGAAAGTTGAAGCTAGTTGCCCATTCCAAAACGTACATCTCTATGGAGAAGAACGGGCAAGAAACTCCAAGGACACTCTTTTAAATCAAGATATTACAAAATCCTGGGTACATTATTCATTATATGCGAGAACAATGAAAAAAAAAATATAAAGAAACAATTCAAAATATAAGATTAATAATAAAAATAAGCCGTGGCAGTTAAGAGATGACCAGTCTCAACTGACGGCGCCCGTTCACGAACATGAATGTAGTACAGCCCACAAAAATATGCAAATATGTATGTAATATTGTGTGTATTACAAGGTAGGATTACTGCTGCCATTAACCAGCACCCTAATTACATAACACACTATCAATCAGAATCTGAATCATTTTGAAGGATATTGCTAATCCATTGCTTCATATGTTAGAAAAAGTTGTCTGCTCAACACCGTAAATAACGCAATGAATGTTGTTGAACTGTCAAAATGAAAGCCATTCCTATTGTTAATGTGTTACGCAATTACCCCGCGGGTACAAATCTAGACTCATGCAGCAAGTCTGACTGGATGCGGAAGGCGGAGAATCGGACATTGTGACGCAACTTGGGAGAGCCCTAGTTCGAGCAGTGGACTGCCGCGTAGGTAGATATGATACTGCGAATTTTTTAATGGACAAAACCCAATTAATTTTTACTAGAACCAAGAACAGAACCCGGAATTAATAGCGCTAAGCTGACTGCTCAAGGCGCGAGACTTTTTAAAATAAAAAATGCCCTTTTAAATAAAAAAATGCTTTTTAAAATAAAAATGCTTTTTAAAATATAAAATGCTTTTTAAAATAAAATAAAATCTTTTTAAAATAAAAAATGCATATTTTTTATAAAAAAATGCTGCAAACCTTCGCTTTATCTTTCGTTATTTTTCCCTTCTTCGGCGCCGTATACAGAACATTTATCCTCTTGTTTCCAAGCATTGAATGATGCTTTGACAATGCAAACTGAAAAATAAATAATATATAATTACAAAACGTCATTGAAACAAGTGAAAAATGGTACAAAATGATATCTGCACATAACAATTTGTTCTATTGGTAGTCAAAGGCCTTTTCTTACACATTGATCACCATACCTGGTATATGCAAAGGAACTTGCGCTAGCGCATTTAGGAACGGTTTGGGGGCAATTTGTAAATTTTTGCACTTTATGAATCTGATATTAAAATGCTATTATTAAATATAAAATTAAATTATATTAAAGTGCTAAAATGGTGTCTAATATTAACGTTTAGTTCAAAACCTCAACATATCCAGGTTATAAAAAAATTAAAAAATATGTGCTCACTATATATTAAGTTTTTTTTTAATTTCTGCCTTATTGAAAAAGTGGAATTTGTAGTGGTTTTGATCCTAACCTCCTTATAGAATAGAATAGAATACTCTTTATTATGTACACCATAAAAAATACAGATATAAATGTAGAAATACGAGTACACGATATACGAGTGTGTGTGTGTGTGTGCGCGCGAGTCTCACATAAGGAACTTCGTTCCTGACGGGGTCCCCCGACCGAACAAGTTTATTTTTTAAAAATCATGATGAAAAACATACCTCATAGCTAGGTTCATTACTAAGTTCTAAATAGGCAATGGCATTCTTCTTGCCGTCCGTCACCTTTGGAATACGGATGTCTACAATCTGCTCATTCATCTCTGAAAAGTGGTTTATTATCTGTAACAAAGGGAAAAATAATAATTATTGATAGAAAGTGGAGCTAAGCAGTAAGATTGTGTGTTGTTTATGAAAGTTATGCAGACTACCGAGATGACTTATCTCGACAAATAAATAAAATTAAAGTGTCTGTTTGTAATGTCAAAATAACAACTTTTTACTAAATGCATATGAAAGTATGGGCACACAGGTCCACTAGCGCCACTCCTTTAAAAAAATATTATCTCCTGACTGAGAAGAAATTTTGAATAACGGCTCAATAAGCACCCTCGGTAAGTGTGTCTAGAATTTTCTAATACCTTTTATAAACTTTCATATTGAGACACGAAGCAACAAAAAACAATCTAGAGGACTTTTCTTTAGATCGTATTTTGTTGCTTCATATCCCAATATGAAAGTTTATAAAAGGTATTAGAAAATTCTATACATGAATATTTAACTTAGACATAGCACGTGAATTTCCATGTTTTCATATGCATGCCGCTACATCAGTGGTACTTAAGCCCGCGACTTCATCTGGGAGGATTTTGCTGAATCCGATCATGAAATTGACCCCGTATATACAAACTCAAAAAGTTTACCTCTTTTTATATTAGTACAGATTGACTAATACTCTTTTTTTAACTCATCAAGCATCGTTAATGAGACACAATTGATTATCTATTGTTTTGGCCCTCTAGCGGGCCACCTCGGGCCTGACTAGCTAAAGGTAAAGGCATTGTGCTTTGTATCTTATAATAAAAAATCTGTGTTTTTAAGATTTCCTAGCTTCCTTTGAGAAGCACAGATTAAAAAGCAAATGTAATTCGTTCTCAGTCTTACCTTATCCTTATCAACATCAAGTGGCAAGTTTCCTAAAAACACAATATATCTCTTTGGACCCCGAACTTTTTGCTCCAACTTGTCAGTTTCTTCTTTTTTCTCTTTCTTAACCTTCTCTTTCGGTTTCGGGGTATCCCCGTCCATTTTCTTCTTAGATTTATCTACTGCTTTAGGTTTAACATTCTGACCGGCTAGTTTTTGTTCTTTTAAAGAGGTTTTAAGCAAGTTGTAAAGTATGCGGATACGTCTTAATTCGGAGTCAGTAAGGATTGTTGAAGCCCTGAGGATTGATTGAATTTTGCTGTGTATTACTTCTGGCTCTAGTATGTTGGACGTGCCCTGCAGAGATTCTCTTACAGCTTGGCGGATGCGGCCTGAAATAAAGTGGTATTTGAAATTATTCGATTTGGATTTAAGTTTTTTTAACTTGAACAGAAAAGGGGTTACGGTAACAATATAATTTTTTGCTAAGTAATTTATCTCTGTTGTTACTTTTGTTGGATAAAAAATGCACTACTGAAATTGTTTGTCCAAAAACAGACAGCGTGGTCCATTTAGAATTTTAATTAATTAATAATACTGAATTTGTATTCTGGTTCTTTTTTTATTTAGTATAAGCATATTCTATCTATCTATAGAATGCACATTTTCAGTGAAAATTGGAACTAGATGATGTTGGTGTTAGTTATTGATATACATTTGAGAAGAAAAACTGAAACAATCTCATAGGTTTATCAATGTCCGATTTTATGAGGACCAGGCAGATAAGTGCCCGAGATGGTCTAAGAACCACACAGCTTTGAATGGACCAGTCTTTTTTTTTTTGGGTCAATCATCAAATGACCTCTCCCGCTCTGGGCGGAGCGGAAGGGCGTGTCAGACTCTTACTGACTAAAACCCACCCGTGTTCCTTCAGTTGCCTGTGCACCAGGGCCACGGTAACTCTTTCGAACAATCCGCGACGACTGGAACAGTCTAATTTATTATTGTTATTACATACCTTTCTGATTATTCGTCATCTGCACTTTCAAGAATTTGCTGACCAGCTCTTGATTTTTTAATATCGGATATTTATCACCGAAATTAAGGTCTTCATCCTTGATTTCAGGTTTGGGTTTTACTCCAGCAGATTTGGGAGCTTTTACAGTTGTAATAGGTATGATGTCTGGTGTACCTAACTTCATATTTTTATGTTCCGAAGTAGAGAGTTGCAGTTGAGGTTTCCTTTTACGCTTTTGTCTGGTAGGGGAAGCATGTTTCGATGTGTCCATTCTGTGAATGTTAAAGGTTGATGTTTTTATTTTATTTAACACTAGCATCTACCCGCGACTTCGTTCGTGTGAATTATCTTGCTCCCCCGACCCACCACATTGCATCGCATCACCTGCCTACGCTATCACTTCGTTTTCGCTTAGCGTTCTTTGTGACTTTTTTATTTTTGTCTGGCTCCTAAGGGTCATAGAGTGATGTTAAATAGCCTATAGCCTTCCTCAAGAATTGGGCTATCAAATGCAAAATGAATTTTTCAAATCCGACCGTTAGTTCCAGAGATTATCCCCTACATACAAACAAACAAGCAAATTTGACCTCTTTGTACAGACTAGCTGTTAACAGACGGTGTTCTGTCAAAATTTTAATAATTCATACAAAATTCCCATAGTAAATGCATGTTCAGTTTTCCTGAATTTTCCCAGAAACATTTTCAAATTTTTATTTCTATAAGCACTTGATTAACACTAACACTAACATTTTAAAACAAAAAAATTGCCAAATCGGTCCAGTCGTTCTGACGTGATGCGCTAACCAACAAACAGCATTTCATTTTATATAATGTGTTGATGAAAAGAGGCAAAATCTATAGTATGTTTTATTTAATTTCTTATTATTGTACACCCTAGATGTATGATGTAGAGATCCTTTTTTAATATTTTCCAACTTTATTTGTTGACCACCTGCAGCGATTTAATATTATAATTATTCTACGGGATAGGGTAAAGCATAGTTTGCTTAGATTAAACAGTATATTATCTCTATTATTTAATATATTAAATAGATATAACATACTTAATGTTCATTTGAGTATAATTTAATTTAATTAATCATCTTAGAGATAACCTCCTTTATATTCACATGTATTTGTTTACATTTTTGAGGTTATAATTATTATTGCAACCATTTTAACTAAAAAAACGAATATCTGTCATCGTAAATACTTTAAAAACTATAATTAACTAAATATAGTATTAGAAAACGAGTGATAATTTAAAATCTAACATGTTCTTTACATTCGGTGACACGTGCAAGAATTTATGTAGAAAAGTCAAAAATATTAAAAGAAATTGACAAATATACCTTGCTAATCAGTAGGTAAACGCTGTTACTGTATATGTCTGAAAGTATTTCTCTTATTTCATTGTAGTTTCCATAAAACTTGCAAATTTTGTACTGCTTTTTAAATTTGTTATGCTAATTTTGACAATTCAATTTTTGTTTTTTGACAATGACAGTATTGACACTTGACAGTTTCACGGCTATCAGGTTTACTCGTGGATTTTAGTTTCGTTCAGAAACAGGCACAACTTCATTACGCATGTATTTCTCGAATGGGTGGGCAGAGGTATGTATGTAGGGCACACCACTATAATAGCGGCTGTAAGACCCTTTATGAGGGAGTGGCTGATGGCTGAAGAGACGGCATGGCGCCCTTACTTTCCGGCTGACACAGGTATTTTATTTATTTTATTATATTAATTTTAAGAACATTTACAGCTAGTACATTAAAGTATTATAATAATACGAGTATGTAGAAGAAACCCAATTACAAGTTTCCACTTATGTATTGTCCGGACATGGGTGCTTCGGAAAGTACCTGTGCCGCATAGGCCGGGAACCGATACTCGATTGCTACCATTGCATCTGTCTCGACGACACGACGCCGACGCAGCACACCCTTGAGGAATGCTCTGCTTGGGCAGTGCACCACCGTGACCTCGTCGCAGTGGTTGGTGCTGCGGATACTCTCTCGCTTCCGGACATCGCCCAATGTATGGTCGCAAGTGAGAACGCGTGGGACGCCGTTGCCTTCTTCTGTGAGGAAGTGATGGTCGCGAAGGAGGCGGTGGAAAGGGAGAGAGAGGATACAACCTCCCTTTCAATCCGTAGCAGACGCACCGGGCGCTGGAGGCCGCGGAATGATCTCCGGCCGCCTTAGAGTGAGGCCTGCAGGCAACATGCTTGGGGATGTTTGTTGCATGAACAGCGAAAGTCCCCAGAAGGCGCGGCGGCGGCGGCGCGCCGTGCTTCGCGCGCGCCTCCCTCTAGAGGAATTGCAGCCGTATGAGGCCGCTGAGGGTGACGGGGTCCGCATGAATTCATGCGCGCCATCACCTGGCCGGGGGAGCTTGATGAAATGTGCAAGCACTCCAGCACCCGGCTCTAGGTAGCAGCAGAACACCGTGTGGTTTTAGTCAGTAAGAGTCTGACAGACCCCTCCACTCACCCTAGGGTGGAGGACATCCACGAGGATTTCCACACGATAAAAAAAGGCAGAGGTATGTAGTACACTCACATATTCATCTTTATCTTATTTATTTTCTGTCTATAGTACCTACACTGTGAAATTCCGAACTTTTATGTCTCTACCCGGTGTTAACTTGAGAGCCCGCCCTGTCACCCATAACACAATTAAGTTTAATCTTGGCTATGGAGTCAGAGGTTTATCACTCTGTATGAACCTACAATTTATATGACGAAATTTTCATATACCAAGTTGTAAATGTAAAATTGGTAAACTGGAAATAAAGATGTATGCACTGTGCAAGTGCACCCAAGGACAACCCCCAGTTGGTGCAGAACTATTACAAGATATGGAAAAAAAATATATTGACCTATGGGTTTGAGTGGCTAAGATGGACTGGTTACCAAGAACTATGGAAGTCCCATGGCCCATGCCTGACCAATTTTTTTATATACAATACACAGATAAAACGGCGGGGGGTGACTTGCACACTCAATAATGTGCCGCCGGAAACGGTCGATAGCACATAATGCCGTAGCGACAAGGGGCAACATGTCCTGAGGTGCTTGAGGAGTGGACAGGTATTCCACGGCTATCAGAATAATCCCAAAGCCCAGAAGATGATCAAGATCCCTACCAGCACTTACTGGAATACTTCCTTCTTCCGAGCACGTTTGCTCTTGCGAGTCTCCATTCAGCCAATAATAGCAAAAATGAGGTGGGAGCTCTGGTCCTCATCAGTGTTCACTCTGGTCGGTCAATAAAGGCAAGTTCGAGATGTGGAACAAGACTTCTCCCAGGAAATAGGGTCCGTGGGGTAGCTACTGCCCAACAGCTCACCACATCATTCCTTGCAGGTTTTTGTATCACTCTTGGTTTAGCTCCCGACCTTAGACCTGTTCCGGAAAAGTAAACTCTACCGCCACAGACCTAGAGTCCCACCACGACGCGACGTCAACGTAGAAATACTGCGATTATTAAATTCACATTATGGAAGTTATGTTTCAACGCCATGTACTTCGGGGTGATCTTTTTCCCACATTAACCGGGTATAAATCCAAACTTCGAGCTGGTTCAGAGAATGAGAAAGATGTTTGTGAGCTTCGCCCCGCCTATTTTGTTCATGTAGACTTAGGTCTGGATCTCTAAACGCACTCAAGATGGAGGTACGTCAATAGGAGAGTTTACTACATTGTCCTAGTAAAACCACTGTAAAAAATCTTAGTCAGCAAAGTGCAAACCAGTCACGTAAAATTTTTATGAATAAATTAGGAGCAATTAAAACACCGTAACATTTTTAAAATTTTTGGAAGGTGACAGTTACTGTTATGCATTAAAACTGTGTTAAGAATGTAATAATATTGATATGAGTCATTCTGTTTCAAATATTTAAGATAAACAGAATATTATGGAGATTTTGTTGATAATGTATTTTTTTATTAGTTGATATCTCTTTTCAAGAAGAAGTAGATAGATCCAAAAAAACTGCACAAAAGACGGCTAGCGTGCAACGTTTATAAATATTTTACTTAGCTTCACGTTTGTATTCCCCGAAGCGTTAGGCAGAGGTGTACTTAGTACATATACCCATATTTCGCTAGTTATGTTTAAGTCCTATTGAATGACTAAACCTACTTAAATCATTATACGTACTGACAAAATGTGTGTGCACCATACGACATCTCCCTACCCCTTCGGAGACCAGCCGTGAAGCTATGTTACGTTATAATATACACATACTGTAGCGAAATAAAAATGAAAATTCACCACATTAACACGTATAATAATTTATGAATACTTATAAAAACAACGCATAAAAAATAATAATAAGCTAAAATTAATTATTATTCAAACAGTTGCGGAACAGGGCCTAAATGAAAAGAGATTACGAGAAAACTTGGAATATTCCGATCTGTCAACCTGCTTTGTCCTCTAGGGGAACAGATCGGAAAAATAGTTTGTTCCGTCCTTTATTTAACTTTATATATTTATTTAAGTTTATTGTTTGAATAAAGCTCGAACTGTCCTCCTTTTTTTGGGTGGGAAATCATCAAATGACCTCTCCCGCTCTGGGCGGAGCGGAAGGGCGTGTCAGACTCTTACTGACTAAAACCCACCCGTGTTCCTTCAGTTGCCTGTGCGCCAGGGCCACGGTAACTCTTTTGAACAATCCGAGACCCCGGCAGGCATCGACCCTATCGGACCCCGTCAATTATGCTGACATCTCTTTGAGGCGCGCGTGGAACACGACGCGCCGTCGACCCGGGCCTGGTCCTTACCGGATGGCGAGCCGCCCTTTGGTCGCCTTCCGCAAGCCCGCGCCTGCGGTGGCCGGGAGTCGGCAATCGACTCCCGACGCCCAGGGTGTCTCCTCCTGCGGCGACTGGGGCGTGAGGGCGCAACGATTGCCTCTCCCTCACGCGCTCCGCCTCCTCCTTCGCGAGCATTACTGCTTCGCAGAAGGAGGTGACGCCTTCCCATTCTCTCTCGCTCCGTACCATGGCCTGAACCAGGGCCAGACGCGAGAGATCGCCGCCGCCGATCGCCGCCACGAGGACACCGCGGTGCTCCGCCCAAGCCGGGCAGACCTCCACTGTATGCTCCACCGTGTCCTACGGTCGATCCACACAATGATAATATCCGGGCGTTTCCTCCCGCCTTATCCGAAACAGGAATCTCCCGAAACAGCCATGTACGGTGAGGACCTGTTCAGGCGGAAGGTGAGGACGCCGTGGCGCCTCTAAAGTCACTCCTCAAAGAGGGGACTTACCGCCGCAATTGTGGCGTGCCCTGCGCTGGGTTGCGACAGTCGCACTCTCCATGCCGCCATGAGATCCCGCCGGAGCTCTGTCCGCTGTGCTGCAATTTCTCGCGGCAGCGGAGTTACGCCCCGGCGTTTCGCCACCTCGCGCCACTCCCAAATGTGCGTGAGGACCTTTGCCTCCAGATCCCATGGCGGCAATCCGGCAAGGAGGCTCGAACTGTCCCCCTAAAGGGACAAAGCAGGGTGACAGATCGGAATACCTAATTCAGTACAACGGTCCTATACATAAGTTCTATTGATGTCATTGACAAACATTAAGCTATTGCAAATTGCAAAAAACGTAAGAAAATTTGAATTTCGCGGGCAACCTGGCGTCAAGGGCGGATTTAGGGGGAGACACAGGGGCTCGCGCCCCCCGCAAACGGTTTAAGTGAAATATAATCGAATCGTTTGGATGGACTGGCCTGATTGCATATCCATCATGACATTGCTTCAACGATGAACGCTGAAGAAATACCTACTATATCTTCAGCAGCTTTGGCGTAAGTACTATGGTTCAAAGTGGTGCAGTCAGTTCGTACTCAGGCACTGAAGTCTGTTAAGCCAACAATGCACCGGCCTAGAGTCGACGAGAGGATTTTAGGATAACATATAATGCTAAAAAGATACGCGGTCTGAGGGGCCTTGCGCGTCCAAAGATTATACAGCTTTCCTTAACTCATGAAATATATTTATTTAGCTAATACTATGAATGGTCAAAAGAAAAAACTAACCAAACCAATTCGAGGTGGGGTGATAAGATAAGTGAGCTCGTTTCGCTCGCTCTTGCACTCCAGAGGGCCTAGACAAAGTAACATTCGATTAGCGCCGACGCTAAAAGAAAAGCCAAAAAATTTATGGGGTTCACATAAGCTATCGAAACGTCACGTGATCAATCGTATCAATGTCACGTGGTCAACGAATATAAATTAGCTAGACAATGTTAACATCATTCGATTCTATGAAACGAATCGACAGCGTCGAACGATTAATTACATAGAGATGCGTAGACAAGTGGCATATTTTGACAAGCGTTATCGCTAGTTTTCGATTCGTATGATGGAAACATTAGCGAAAGCGATAACGATTGTAGAAATAGAATCGCTCCGAAGCGCATGCCATTTGTCTATGCCGTCAGGGTCTTTTAATCCTTAAACTTTACTGCCTATGTCGACAAAGTTACTCTTATTTCTGTATCTATGGTCAAAAGAAAATCAATCCTATGCGAGGCGGGGTGCTAAAATTGCATTTTTGTTTGTAGTTATTCTTAAATGTTATTGAAAAAGGATAAATCCCAATAACAACATAGTGCAAGACTAGATGTGGGAGACACTTCTTAACTGTCTGGCCCATGTACCCCTCCCAGAAATAAATCTTGGATCCGCCATTACCTGGCGTTTCTCCCTTAAACAAACTTCTACATAATTATACCAAATTTTAACTAAGATATAATTTGCTAAGATATCTTAGTACCTAGTCAATAGTCTTACCATATCGTTCATTTGCGAGAAGCTAGACATATTTCAAAAAGAGCAATTTTTGGATATGATGATTTAAAAATTCAAAAGTAGTGGAAAGAGTGCGACGAATCATAAACTCTCATCTTTCTAGCTCCCTCATTTTGAGGCTTTAGCAATTAGCGGAACGTCGTTTGTGTTGCAAAAAGAATACAATTTGCTGCGTTCACTAAATTGCTGATATTTTGTTATGTCGCCCTTGTTGCCAATGAGCGATATTGGGTGTTACAAAATAGTAGAACTAATGGGAGTCTTTATTCCCACTTGTTCTACTTGTTCTATTCCACAGTTCTAAGGCAGAACTAATGGGCGTTTTGGTTCTCACTAGTAGGTACTACGTGTCGATTTATTCCCGAATACTAGAAGGATATACACTTTGCTAGTTGTCAGAGCTTTCAAATGTATTTAAAAAAATTGTGGCTATCTTTCCTTCGGATAACCCTTACTTTCCAGTTGGACCAAAATACCTATAGAATTATTTCGCCACTTCAAATTCAAATATTTATACAGTAGTTTCGAGCACCAGCGGGTAATTGCGTAACACACTAATAGTAGGAATAGCTTTCATTTTGACAGTTCACAAACATTCGTTGCGTTATTTACGTTGTTGACCAGACAGGCTTTACGCAGCTGGTTAATTGAGAATTCCTTCTATACAATAAAAGAATTCCTTCAGTTTAAATTAAAATGATCTAATTGTATAAGTACCAAAAATTTGCATGTCATTATGTTATGATTAAATATGTTAAGCTACTATTATACTGCCATTGTAAGAACTTTTGTAACCATAAGTCTGCAAATAAATCTTTGATTTTGACTTTTTTTTTTTCTAACTATGAAGCAATGGATTAGCAATAGGCTTCAAAATGATTCAGATTGTGATTGATAGTGTGTTACGCAATTAGGGTGTGACATGAACCCTGTAAGGTCACAGCCATTTTTACAATTATTTTAAATGAAAATTTTATAAATTAATATACATTTTTACTCCATACTAACTAATATTATATCCATATTCGAAAGTAACTCTGCTTGTCTTCACGCCTTAATAACCTCTGATCCGCACCCTAATTGCGTAACACACTATCTATCACAATCTGAATAATTTTGAAGCCTATTGCTGATCCATTGCTTCATATGTTCGAAAAATTTGTCTGCGCAACAACGTAAATAACGCAATGAATGTTGTTGAACTGTCAAAATGAAAGATATTCCTATTATTAGTGTGTTACGCAATTACCCTGCAGATTTGGATAAAATTTGGTAAGGAGATAGATGTCATCCTAAGGAAGAACATACGATACTTTTTGTCTCAAAAATATTTCTACAGGGGGTGATATAGGGGATGGAAGTTTGTATGGGAAACCTAGCATTTTTTAAATTAAGAATTCGAAATTTGAAGTTTATGGTTTCGGTAAGAAATAAAGAATTTCGTGTTTCACCGTTTTTGTAACATCACCCCCCTTTTTTTTTTGGGTGGTAAATCATCAAATGACCTCTCCCGCTCTGGGCGGAGCGGAAGGGCGTGTCAGACTCTTACTGACTAAAACCCACCCGTGTTCCTTCAGTTGCCTGTGCGCCAGGGCCACGGTAACTCTTTCGAACAATCCGCAGCCCCGGCAGGCAACATCATCCACCAAGGGTATTAAATAGGGGATGATTTTAAAATTCACATTTAATATTATAATTGTTTTGTACCTCTTGCAAATGACTCGATCTTCTGGATAAGGTTAAGGTTTCGTTGGACAATTCAGACCTCCACGCGGGCGAAACCTCGGGCAAAAGCTAGGAAATCTATAAGCTTTTAGTTGTCTACTATGTGTTAAGAGGTTAATAGAAATACTAAGTAAATTTAAGCACCTACATAACGAGAAAGCTTTAAAACCATAATAATCAATTAATTAGTCACCTTTCACACTAATTAAAGTACAGTCGCCAAGCACATGAAGTTACCACAAACTGTCAGAATTTCTCATTCGATTTTGAACTTAACCATCGACATTTTAAGGTTTAAAATCGTTTAGAGAAATTTGACAGTTTCGTGCAGCTTGACCTGCTGGCGACTGTACATTTTTTTTTCTCTTCTCAGTTAATTTTAATCATGGTGTTTGAGTAATTTATGCGGCCTACCCTTGGGCCCGTCCTTTCTTTGGTATTGTTCATCGAATCGTTGAGCTCCTTAAGTTCCGAGTTAAGCTGCCCGATTACTGACAAATGCGTGCACTGACTGGACAGGTTCAGTCCATCTGTGTGGTTTTTCCTCAAAAGACCATTGTAGACACAAATCTACATGGTCTTCACATGATCTGACCAAGATTATGTCTGGACTTTAAAAGAGACTGTGACCTCTGAGTTTGTTTCGGCCTTTCTTCTCAGAGTAGTCAGATAGGAAACGCCGACCTCATCTAGTTTTTAAAATATGATTTACGTATAAAAGTGTTTGTACAAACCTATTTACAGAAATAAAATCATTTATCAAGCAACCTACATAAAGAGAATGCTTTAAAATAAAAACAATAAGAATAAATTAATCAGTCACCCTGTACAGCAATTAAAGTACATAATCATAGACTACAGAAGCACTTTTCACATTTCACATTTCTACATATCAAGCTATAAAGTTCCGGTATGAGATGATCTTGCATTGTATAGGATTTCCGTACAATGAGAGGTCAGCTTATACTGGAAATGTATAGCTTCATATGTAGCCGTGTGTACACCCATACTTCAATAAATCCATACTATCACATTATATTATAAATGCGAAAGTCGACTGTCTGTTTGTTACCTTTTCACACCTTAATAGCACAACATAATCAGCCTATAATGTTCCCACTGCTGGGACACAGGCCTCCTCGCTGTGAGGGGAAGTGGGCCGTAATCCACCACGCGGGCCTAGTGCGGATTGGTGGATGTCACATGTCTTCGAATTTTGGTTCTAGGACATGGTGGTCTCCTCGCGATGTTTTCCTTCACCGTTTTGAGAGCAGTGGTGATTAAATAATTTACACAAAGTGAAGTGCTTGCTTGGGTTCGAACCCAGGACCTATAACTCGTAAATCGCGGCCGTTACCAGTGGGCCACCAATGCTCTCTCTAATGTTTGAACGACTTTCCATAAAACTTGGCACACAGATAGACCATGACTTGTGTTAAGACATAGGAATTGTTTTATCCCGGCATTGTAGTTCCATTGGCATAAATTTCAACGGCTACGCGGGGGAAGCTGCGGGCAAAGGCTAGTGTCACTATAAATATAAACCTACATAATATACCTGGCAGGCTAATTTGCCAGTTCGCAGGAGGATGCTATTAATCAATAAGTAATTCTGCGTCCGTGCCAGTGCTATCGACAATCTATTTGTTAGCTTTTACGACGCTCCTTCGACGTATTCCGGAGATGTTCTTACATTTATGCATAGGCTTAGAAGCTGATGAATAGAAAACTATGGGTAAATTTACTTAACATACTTAGAGTCTAAGCCATAGATTCTTTATGAAGAAAAGAAGGTGAGGTAAGGTGTATATTTTTTTTCTTTATTCACCATCGTTTTCTAAAAAGCTTTTTAGTTTTATCTGCGTCTTATGTGCACTATGGAACAGTGGAACTCGAGTGTAAATTTGTCACATCGAGAATTTGGAAGAGACCGAAACGCGACGATAAAAGTTTATTTATTTATTTATTATTAAAACTTTATGCACAAGTAAAAAAAAAATACTGTACAAAGGCGGACTTAATGCCTGAGGCATTTAAAAGTTATACATTAAAAAAAAAACTCGAGCTTTTAATGTGTAATTTTCTAGGATTTCCGTTCAACTGTGAAGGCGTGTACGCACGACGACGAATTTCCATTATAAGCTGACTTATCATTGTACGAAACGCCTATATAATGCGAGGTCAGCTAAAATTCTAAATGTATAGCTTGTTATGTAGACGTGTGTACGAAAAGCCTACACATTGCGAGGTCAGCTAATACTGGAAATGTATAGCTTGATATGTGGCCGTGTGTACGAAAAGCCTATCGAACGCGACGTCAGCTAATACTGGAAATGCATATCTTGATATTGCAGTATAATTCCTGCAATTAGATACTTTTTGTTGTCATTTCGATTAAATTCTTTTTACGAGTCATTCGGTCAGTGTTTTTACTTTTTCGTTTTTTTTGAAATATTCAAAAATTGACAATTGTTCTGAACATTGTCAAGAAGAAAAAAATGCAACGCATTCTGTCGTTGGAATTCCTATTGTGTGGATATTTTATTCAATAATATTTAATCTTTCTTCGAAAGTGAATTTCAAATTTTAACCACCACGATATGTGAGTAGTCAGCGGATCGACTGTACGTTCCCTGGAATTTCTCGTCACTTTTTTTCTTTGGTGAGTAATCCCTTTATAGGTTCCGTATTCTTGTTACTTGTGCCTTCTTCTTTAATCTAAGAAGATTTCCTTTTTCTTAGATTGTTTGAAAGGCCACCTTTTTTGGCCTTACCCTGCCATTTATTGTTCGCCTGTCTTCTTCCTTCGTCTGCCGGCCGCAGAAGTCCGAGCGAGCTTGTGGAGAGAAGTGCAGGATCGTTGCAGAGCAAGGTCGACGACACAGGTGCCTAACGGACACATCAGGTGCTAAATAAGTCATTTGTGTGGCGCAATAACGCCCAACCCCATCAATATAATAGAAGTGTTCTGTGTTATACCGTCGTGTGACATTTTAATTTTAAGGTGCTTTCCTAAATTCTCAATATCAGATCTTATTCTCTTTAAAATTTATATTAACGAAATTATGTAAAGAAAAACCTTAATCTTGAGCTTATTTGTGTTAAATAATTTATGGAGCGGCACGAATTTCGTACGATTGCAATCGAATTTAAATTCGTCTATATACTTAAATTCCTAAAAATTTGGAAACATCTATAAGTTTTTTCTCCGAAAATCTTCTTGTGATATTTTTTTTTTTTGGTAGCCTTTTACAATTTCCAACGACTGAATATTTACATTTTTTGACTTGTTATTTCTTATTTATTTCGGGTGTTCTTTTTAATAATAAATTTTACGTGTACCAGCTGCGTGAGTTTGATTTTTAGCTACCTCACGCCAGCTCTATGCTGCAATATGTAGCCATGTGTACAAAGAGCCTTTACATTGTGAGGTTAGCTAAAACTGGAAATGTATAGCTTGATATGTAGCCGTGTGTACAAGAAGCCTATACAATGCGAGGTCAGTTAATACTGGAAATGTATAGCTTGATATGTAGCCGTGTGTACGAAAAGCCTATACATTTCGAGGTTAGCTAATATTGGAAATGTATAGCTTGATATGTAGCCGCGTGTACGAAAAGTCTATACATTGCAAGGTCAGCTAAAACTGGAAATGTATAGCTAGATATGCCGTCGTGTGTACCTACATTTTACGGTGTTGGTGTCTACACCAATATTTCGCCAGTTTTGTTAATATCCCATGTAATAGGGGGGAGCCTATTGGCATTAAATGGACACGAATCCAGACTGCGATCTGTTACTGAGAATATCCTAATGTAAAAACATAATAAACATCTTATCAACCTAATAGATGGAACCACCGGGAGCATAGTCTCTAGGGGTCCTCCCTAGAGACTATGCTCCCATACTGGCGAAGATACGAGTTACCTATATTTGACTTTTCTAATGGACTTTGCTGATAGCTTTTCAAGCGTCTTATTAAAGGGGTATCGTATTATCCAAATAATTACGTTGTAGAGGTCAGATAGGCAGTCGTTCCATGTAAAATACTGGTATTCAGCTGCATCCGGTTAGACTAGAAGCCGACCCCAAGATAGTTGGGAAACGGCTAGGCAGATAAAGATTGGCTGATGATTTTTTTGCTTCTTTACTGAGAAAACTGTAGGAGCTTTATCTACAACTAAAGGGATCCCCAAAAAGCTCAATGGATTTCGGGATAACCCATATCGATAAGCTTTCATTCTTATCCAAACTTAAGAGGAAAAAATATACAAAAGCTGGCCGGAATCGGTGCACCCGAGCGAAAACTAACTGTTGGAAAGTAATTTACATGCTGTGTTGCCATATGTAGTGGATAAACCTCCATAGAGATTCGTAAATTATTATTTTTGTGAGACTATTCTGTTAAGGAACCTTTTTGGTATTCGCAGACAAGATTTTTCTCTGTAAAGGCTAGTTTTAAAATAAATTTATTTGATCTTTGAAACATTCCTAAGATGTTATTAGATGTGGCCTAGAAATACGTGTATTAAAATTATTTCGGGCCAATTTTTCTCGTACAAATTGGTATGAACTAGAAATCTCCAATGTAACTGGGTAACTGTCTCTATGGCAACGCTGTTTACATGGCCCGACGAGAGGACAAGCGCTGTGCACCAAGACAGTTCGTTCAGTGAGACCGCAGTCGTGTAGCGGTCAAGGCTGACGCGGCGAACGCCTGTGCTTTACATCGACCTAACAAAAAAGTTACAATAAAAAGCGCGCGCACGCGAAACTGTCAAAGTTAATTTTTTTACATTTAAAAAGTTACGCTATTTATTTTGGATATTTTTTTAAAAACAAAGAAATCTTGAAACGAATGTCTTGAGTTGTTAATCATCGGATTTAGTACGAATAACTGTTAAATCCTCAGTGCCGGTGGATAATGAGTTCGCTGTTGTGATTGTGAGAGTTCGTCTTGGTGGCCGTTAAACAGGTGAATATAAAATTTTTATTTCAATGCACCGTTGCGTCTGATGACCCTTATAATTTGTAGTTATCGGCCATAATTTTGGCGCTTTTAGAACGAGAGTGATCGACATAAATATTCATTTGTTTTTTTGCGTGCTTCGAATTACAATTAGAATTTCAAACGATAGTTTTTACTTTTTAAGAATGAACTCATAAGGAGCTATGGTTGAAAGAATTTGCCGTTTTTTTATCATGTTTTATCAGTGCTCGGTCGAGACGATCGGGAATAACGGCCCTGCAATCATAGGTTGTTGCTCTTCCTATTACTGCCGTCCGTACTTGAGAAATAAAATCAACTCGTTTATCGAAGGAAAGCCTCTTGACCGTAGCTAACTACTACTTGTGCTATAGGAAACGCGTTTTGAAACTATAAATCACTTTTTATCTTAACACCTGTATGGCAAATGGGTTTAACATTCAGGCTGATTGGTATCCTTTATTTAAAATGTGAAATAAATATTGAGAAATGTTTAAATTAAAATTACATATTTCTGCATAACAGCTAATCGCTTTATTATTTTATTTCAACCGGAGACATAAATTCGCTCCATCATTTCCATAAACACACAAAGCTTTTTTCCTAAACTTTTTTTTGACCAAGGTATTAAGTTATTCAGCCTGCTATCTTTTTCAAGGACAAAGAATTCGAAATGTGTTATCTCGTAAGGTGACGTCTCAACGTTCCGTTGTCGTGAATGTGGGTCAGTGAAATGAACGAAACTCGGTCCCGTACGGAATCCGAACCGAGTCAGCGATGACCGATTTTGTTGTCCACACCGAGAAACTATGACATTCTTTTTTATTATTACTACTGACTTAATAATACCGGCTACTTTCTTTTTTGAAACGATCAATGGAGTTTTTCTTTAACGTTTTTTTGGTTTTTGATTGATCGTTTAGCGTGGGATGTTGTTATGAAGTCGTTGCCAGTGTCTATAAAGAAATTAAGATGGAAATAAAAACAGAAGTTGATTTTAAAATTGACTCGACCTATTTTATGACACATTTAACCCCACACCTTATTGATTTGCTATAAAACTGAGGATAGAGTTATTTCTATACAAATCTGCCAGCCTTTTCGCAACTATAATGTTGGGGTCAGCTTCCAGTCTGACCGGATGCAGCTGAATACCAGTATTTTACATGGAGAAACTGCCTATCTGACCTCCACAACCCAGTTACTGGGTAACACGGTACCCCTTGGTAAGACTGGTCGTCAGTCTTGGGCTTCTGACTACCCGTAACGACTGTCAAAGATCTACGATTGACAGTCGGTCGGGACCAACGGCTTTTAACATGCTTTCCGAGGCACGGAGTGGTCTCGATATGTAATGCATGGTCATCCATCCACGAATCGACCGCGGCAAGCGTAGCTTAACCTTCGATCGATCCGTGCGGCTTTTATTATTTAGCCACGATCCCACTTGTTGTTTTAATTTTTTTTTCAGCACATTTTGTAGTTTATACTATAGACCGTAGGTACGCTAAATCATAAACAACAAGCAATAGTTGAAGAACAAAAAAAGCGACAAACGCTTCCTCCAATTTTAAATTCGCCCCAAATAGTCTTTATTTAACGAAGCGTTACGAAAAAGAATTCAATTTGAACTTTAAAAAAAATCGAGACCACGGTCTTTAATTATACAGCCGGCTAATAATATGACTGTGAAGGTTTTATTCCGTTTGCAAGAATTCAATTGACTTTCTGAAGATAACGCCAAGATAGCAGGTTTTTGAGGTCGTTAACACCAGGCTGAGTCTTTCCTGACTGGAAAGTGTGGACTTGGGTGAATATAGGATTTTAAAAGTGGCCATATAATATAAGATTTATTTTTATACATATCTTTAAGGTTCTCTCTTTTAGTCCTTTTTTTTTGATGTCACACAAGATGGAATGTCATTTTCGTGTTTTGCGTCTGTAAACAGCTGTGGAGAGATTTATTTGTGTTATAAAATGTTTCCGAAAAACTTAATAACCTCATTCGTTTGTTTATTACTAATTGTAATCTTAATTTTAATCGGAACACTGAAGGCGATCTTTAATAAGTACTGACCTCATTAGCAAAGTCTATAATTTTCCTTATTTTTATGATTTAGCTACACAACAACTGTGTGCTGAATCTACATTAAGTTTTGTTTTTTCCATCCTAATGTTTCTCTAACTTATTGATACTTGTTTTTGCCCGCGGCTTCTCCCGCGTGGATGTCAGAAAATATCCTAAGTAACTTACTACCGGGATTAAAAGTACTCTCTGTGTTAACCCAGCACCCTAATTGTGTAACACACTATCTATCACAATCTCAATCATTTTGAAGCCTATTGCTAATCCATTGCTTCATATGTCCGAAAACGTTTGTCTGCTTAACAACGTAAATAACGCAATGAATGTTGTTGAACTGTCAAAATTAAAGCGATTCCTACTGTTAGTGTGTTACGCAATTACCCCGCTGGTTATAAACTATCTGTGAGCCACATTTCGTCGAAATCCGTTCAGCTGTTTTTGCGCCAATCCGGAACATAAATCCAGACAAACGGACAAAAATACCAAAAACTATATTTTCGGCATCAGACTCGTTCTCACACCTCGTAGCAGTTTTTTTTTTCAAAATTATGCGTTGTACAGTTTTGACTGTTACAATTTTTTTTATAGATATGTAAGTATAGATAGTTAATGAAAAAAGTCCTGTCTCATTTGGTTGCGATTTTCAGCATGAAATTTGAATCGTTCCAGCGCTGTTTAGCATGCTGTAGTTTTGACAGTGACACCTACCTACAGGTTTCTGAATTGAGAATTCGAAGTGAAGAGCTTGTCAAACTATCAACTATCACGTATTTTTTGTTTCTGATTGCAACTTTACTTGTCTGTAATTGATTACCGACAGTCGACCTATTTTGACATTTTGGTTTGGTAAACTAACCTTTCCTAAATCTGTCTATTTTTGCGATTTTCTTCACGTTTTTGCGTATTGCGGAGTACAGCAACATGATTTTATTGAACACCTACAAAACTCCAGCAGATTTCTTTTTTCAATGAAATATTTCATCCATTATGTATCTACCCGCATATTGCTACATTTTATAGGTGAAATCGAGCCGTTTTATGTAACAATTGTTACAGAAATTACCTGCATATTGTGAGTTATGTTGTACCTAGTACAAAGGAAGTTTCCGCGAACGTTAGGAGGTATGTGGTCCTGGGACGATTCCCAGTTCGTACAAAGTGTTATTGGGTTTTTCTATGAGGAATTTCTCAGAAGCAGCCCGGAGTCCGGATTTGTGCCCGGTTAACTGGCGAAATAGTCAGAAACCATGTTAAGAGGGTGATTACTAGCCCATACTGGGGGTCAGAGAGTACGGATTCACCGCGCTCGCGCCGATAGCTTATAGAGATTACTAATTCGTGGTGCCGAGAGTGCGTTAAGCGAAAACTTCTGTCACATACCATCATTCAAAGCCGTCAGATTCGTCGTTTTGGTCGTAGTGCGAGAAAATGGTTTGGTTGGTTTGTATGGAAATTTTTGACTATACCGCCTCAAGCAGCGGGTGTTGCCGCGTCTCTGGGCTCTGTGGTAAGGTAAAGCCTATAGGCTACACACAGTCTGTGGGTCGCAGGGACTAACGTAACTCTTTTCCTATATACATTTACAAGATTATTTAAAATAAATTAGGTATACAGGGTCAAATTAAATTAGCAAGTGAAACTGCAGATGTGGTGGGTATCGATACTTAAAAACGATTTAAAAAAATACATGTCTTTTTAGGGTCAACGACTGTTGGAAGTATTGTTACATGAAGTATGTGTTGAAAAAATATGTTTATATATAGAGCTGCCCATCACGTCTGCGGAGTTTCACTAGCTAATTTAATTTGACCCTGTATATTTAATCACCACTATTAGAGAAATATGCTTTTCCATGGTTTTCAGTCTTTAGAAGGCAAAGGTTTAGCTGTTTTTTTTCTTTAGGTATGAATAAGTAGTCGATAATATCATAAATAGGAAAGTAACTCTGTCTGTCTGTTACCTTTTCACGCCTAAACCTCTGAACCGGACAGATAGGTAGGGGATCTGGAGAAAGACTGCACCTGCGGGATAATTACGTAACACACTAACAGTAGGAATGGGTTTCATTTTGACAGTTCAACAACATTCATTGCGTTATTTACGTTGTTGAGCAGACACATTTTTCGAACATAAGAAGCAATGGATTAACAATAGTCTTCAAAATGATTCAGATCGTGATAGATAGTGTGTTACGTAATTATGGTGCTCACGGACGAGGAAGCGACTAGCTATCAACGATTTTCTCGCTCTACAAACGTACAAAAGATTGTAGTTCCCGTGTAAGTAAAAGAGATACATACATATTATGTTAATAGTTGGTCGCCGACTGTTCACACCACCAAAATCAAAATCAAAATATTTTATGTCACATAAACCAACATGGGCACTCCTGAAACGTCAGAAGCTAGGTGCACCGGCGAGTACACCTGTGTCGCAGCGACAGGAGCTATCAAAGAGAGTACTCGCTCAGCGACGCTCGCTTGTCGAGCTGAACACTCGCTGAGAGACTCAGCTTGGTATACATACGCATACCGTAGCCCTCGTCGCCGCGCGCCGTCGTGCTGTCGCTGCTCGTTGCTCGCCAACTAGTTTTTAGTTGCTAGCTCTACTCACAGAGGCACACAGGTGCCTTAGGCTACTTGTCATCGTGGATTTGTATTAAAAAAAACACGTGTGGCACTCGGGGACTGCCGCGGTGAAGCTATTGCATAGCATTTTTTATCAACTTATGCAATTATAATTATTTATTTATGCAGTATTTATGCAGTATTTTTCTTTCTTTGATATTAATTCAAGTACAGTCGAACCATATACATACGCGTTAAGCGAACGCTCGGCCGAGCTACATGGTAGGCGGAGTGGGGGGTGTTAGGTTTTATTTTCGTTACGGAATTTCTTGATTCGGTCGCCGCGCTCAAAGCCCGCGATAAAAGCTATGCAATAGCTTAAAAATATGAAATACAAAATATACCCAGATTTAGTCGCGAACAGCGAGTGACTTCATAGATTATTGTTTTTTGTCATTGTATAGGTACACAACTGAGTCATCCGTTTTATTCTTTTGTTCAAAATGAATAATACTAATAGTTAATCACTATTATTCATTTGTTTTCCTTTCTACTGCGGTTACGTTTACATCATCACCCTAATTACGTAACAAACTATCTATCACAATCTGAATCATTTTGAAGCCTATTGCTAATCCATTGCTTCATATGTTCGAAAAATGTGTCTGCTCAACAACGTAAATAACGCAATGAATATTGTTGAACTGTCAAAATGAAACCCATTCCTACTGTTAGTGTGTTACGTAATTACTCCGCTGGTGTTAGGTTAGCCTACGTAATTACCATAGTATAATAAAACTGTGTTATTCCCATTACTGAAAGGACTATATCCAGCTAGAAATAATTTCTATACAGAGCTGATTAGGTGATTAATGTTAGGCCTAATTGCTCTAGAAAGAGCAATGGTGGCCCAGTGGTAACGGTCGCAACTAATGAGTTTTAGGTCGTGGGTTCGAAACCCAAGCAAGCACTTTATAATAATAACTAGCTGCGCCCCGCGGTTTCATCCGCAGCAGTATGAAATATACTTTACGATCTATTCTCAGATCTACCAAATATACACAAAAATTTCATAAAAATCGGTCCAGTCGTTTCGGAGGAGTTCGATAGCAAAGACTATGTATGACACGAGATTTTTATATAATAGATGATACAGCCTATTGATGACCCACTGCTGGGCAAAGGTCCCTTCTCATACAAAGAAGGCACGAGCATTGATCACTACGTTTGCTCAAGACGGGTTGGCGATGTCAGACTTATATTAAGTATAAATCCAAGTTTCCTCACGATGTTTTCCTTCACCGATGTCAGTAATGTCCAAGATAGACTCATGAAGTACATATGAATTGAAAAATCCACATTCGTACTTGCCTGGATTGGAACCCACAACCTCGTGCATGAGACCGGTCTTAACCACTGCAGCGAGCACTTTACTTTGTATAAATTATTTTATAGTGGTATGAAGAACAGGGAGTAAAGTTCACTCTAACTCTATGGAAAAGGGAGGATCATCCGACCAGACGGGTGTCGTGTCTGGTGGGCAAGTGCCCGACGATTGATGTTGGGATATTGTATATATGCTAGTTGCGCGGTAAACTCTGCTTGCGCGATGCAGGATTTTTGCGTGACGTCAGTGTGACGTGTAGCTCGCTTGTGGCGTTTGTAGATGCCGCTACAATTTAATCACCACTGCTCTCAAAACGGTGAAGGAAAACATCGTGAGGAAACCGGCATGTCTTAGAAACAAAAATTCGAAGACATGTGACATCCGCCAACCCTTACTGGGCCCGCGTGGTGGATTATGGATCACTCACTCTCGCAGAAAGAGGAGGCCTGTGTCCCAGCAGTGGGAACATTATAGGCTGATTATGCTTAGGTATGCTTATGCCACTTGACCACAAATCAAATCAAAACATTTTGTTAAACATTATTCTATGATCTATCTCTGCTCTATCCATTAAACACAATTCACAGTAAAAGAACGATATATTAAATTCGTTGAGGACTAAGTGATTTGTGGTACTAGCGGGCCTTTTAAGTCTCATTACACTTTCATGCCGTATCGTTCTAGCTTCCATGGTGTTTGAATTTAGAGCGGTATCGGTTTCGGTATTAGTGTAATTGTTTCTACAGAGTATTCAGAGCATATCGGTACCTAAGCTGATTAGAATCATAGTGAGAAATTGTTTAAACGGTATCAAGAGGGCAATTCTTGTGTTTACTCTCTATTTCGCTTGTAATGATGACATTATGAAGAGGGATTCCAATATTTAACTTATAGATCTGTGCGAGCCCTATTGGTGGCAATAATATAGCAGAAGACGACAGAATTAAAATATACTTTAAGGGGGTTTTCCGTCTTCAGCCCAGTTTGCCGAAATATTCCATTACATGGGATATCCATACCTCAATAGTACTTCACCACATGAGCAAGTTATACTCCAATGAGTCCCTTAACAAATACGGTACCACTCCGGTACCGCGTTTGTTGTGGTTGAGAAGTGACCGACTCTTCTTACCCTCAACCACCTCATCCTCGTCCATTTAAATGGTTTTAGAAGCTTCCGCTTCTGTATCTCAGATGTGTCTCATTCGTCGACGCTGCACAAGCAGTGTTTAGTTGACAACTTTGGCGGAGGCCTGAAGTTTTCTTCGTGTGTTTTTTCTTGTTGTGGCGATCGCAGCATCTTCTAAGATGTTTATGAACTCGTAACACATTTTATAAAAAAAAAAAAAAATCTTCGGCAATTGACACAACAACTGTTTGACGGTGCTCCGACAGTCGACATGACGTCATGTGCGTGTCGACTGGTCCCGAGCACTCTTTGCAAGTCGCATGTAAACTAATGCATGTCGCGTGTCTTTCCTGCGAGAATTACTTGAATCGACATGCCGAGAATAGCTCAACTTGATTTTTACGAGGGAAAAGTACGAATCGAACGACAATAATGAATGCGAGATGCGCGAGAATTGCCTTCCAGATCAGTGAGATGTATGTGTCAGTCTTGTACCTTTGATCTACACCTTAAAGGCTACCACAGACAGGCGCGACGCGACAGCGCTACCCAAAGGCGCCGCTCGTCGCGCGACGCGCGGTGCCTTTGTGTCAGGCGTCGCGTCGCGCCAGTGTGCACGAGCTTTTATTAGGTAACACACTATAAATCAAAATCTGAATCATTTTGAAGCCTATTGCTAATCCATTGCTTCATATGTTCGAAAAATTTGTCTGCTCACTAACGTAAATAACGCAATGAATATTGTTGAACTGTCAAAATGAAAGCCATTCCTACTGTTAGTGTGTTATGCAATTATCTCGCTGATTGTGTCGAAGTGCATGAAAGAAAACCGGCGAAGTGCAAGTTGGACTCTCACACGAAGGGTTCTGTACCACAGTACAGTATTTAACATAACATACTCGTACGTAATTTTTGTTTTTTAATCTTTAGTAAAAATAAAACGAAAAGAAACACGTTTCTTGTATGTTATTTTGTTGTTATAGCGGCCATAGTGTAGTACACACTCAGTGGTTTCAAGTGTCTACCTTTTACTGTTCAAAAGGTACAGTCCTGTGACAGAAGGACGCGACGCGCGACTGTCGGACAGCGGAGCTTTAGTAATAAGGTCCCTTGGCATCCTTTAGATACGGAACTCTAATAGCTCTCCCAGTGGCACATTGGCAATATTTTCATTTACACTAACTATCAGTCAAGAAAATATTGGCTATCAAAAAGTAGTCTAGTAGAGATTGTTTTTAGCGATAAGATGGCCCTTTTTATAACATCATCGTTAAATCGTTTGCTTAAATAAATGCACCTAAACCTTTAAGAAAAATTGAGAGAGAAAAGGAGACTAAAAAAGAGAAAAAAAGACAAAAAGGAGTAAAAAACAGAGAAAAAGAGAATAGAATAGAAAAGAGTATTCTATTCTATTCTATTCTAAAACTTTAAAAGTTTGAAAGTAAACATTTTTATTTTTAAGAATTCTTAAAAAATTTATTCGTCGAAATTTTCAGTTTGTACCTATTGTAATTTGTAATAGGTATCCTCTACCTGACCAACATAGGGTCTTAAGAGTATCCGGTAATGGCGTCTTTCTCCAGATGTAATTTCTAAGTCAATTTTCTATACTACAGCTACTGCGGGCTAAAAATTAAGAGAAACATCGTGGGGAAACAATTATTTATTATTAAAAATAATTTATTACTTGCTTATAAAAAAATAAGCCACAATTTGCCTAAAGTTCGCATGTGAAACAATTACATATGATCAATATTGATATCATCAACATTTTGGCCGAGCCCCCGACCGGACATACGCACCAACCTACCTATATCTCATGCATATAAACATGCTCATTAGAATACAATGGAGATTTTAGCAGTAACTCATATTTTGTAGGAGCACTTTAACTAACTGTAATTATGATAAATTGTATGACATTTTTGCCGTTTATTTGTTTACTGTTAAAGTAATATTGTGTTTAGTATATCTGTGGTCAATCTGACCACAGATATAGGTCAAGAGAAGATGAATGGATTGTGTGGAAGAGGTGTGAACACTGACATTATTTTAAAATTATTACACTTTCATTATTATTTTTAAAAGAGTAACCGTGGAGTTCCTTGCCGGCTCTTCTCCATAGGTAACAACCAACTGGAACCGTGCACCTAGCTTCTGACGTTTGATAAGTGCCCATGTTGGTTTAAGTGAAATAAAATATTTTGATTTTGTTTTTTTTGACATGACAGCTGATAGAGAAGCTGCAACGACCCTAAAAAAATTGGAATAAGAGCGAGAGGTGATGCATACATGATGGCTCCGCTGTCTTTCGGTTTCATTTGCTTTCTAGAAAGAATTTCTTCATGTACAGGCTCCTTGAAACAGGCGCGATACGCAACGCGAGTCGCACGCGACACAAAGGCACTGCTCGTGGCGTGCTTTGTGTCGCGTCTTTTTGTGCGAGCCTTAAAGGAGGAGCCCTAAAGTGTTCATGTTTTAATCCTTAAGGCCCTCTTGTAGTGCGGTGTCTTGTAAAGCGTCTCGGCCGGCGGCGGGCACAGGCCGGCCAGCCGGTGCGAGCGCTTGAACTGCTAGAATTAGTATATTTAAAAAAAAAATGAAATTATAAAATGTGTTCTCAACAGCCCTTTAAAAACAAGAAGCCTTATCTTTTGATATAACCTTTACATGGTTTCATGATGGAATCTCTTCAATGTACACGTTTTAAATAGCGATTTAGTGTCATCTTTATGGTTTTTTTTTTATCGAGTCATTTATTTTAATTCACGTTTCTGTCTTCACACAGCACTTGACCGTATGTTCAATTATGCTAAAATATTATTTTTTTGCGCAACATTTACCTTTGGCTAGATTTACTGAGGTTTAAGTAAGTTAAAAAGTACTGCAACCTCACTTTAACAAAGTCTATTTTGTGTGTCATAGACTCATAGTTCATCCAAAACGGTTTAGCCGTTTATGTGTGACTGATGACTGAGTAACAAACATCTTTACACACTTTCATATTTATAAGGATTAAGAATATGAAAAAAGGATAACAAATTAATTAAAAAGCTCCTCTACTCTTTGCTCAAAATCTAGTTAGTCTAGAAATCTCACCGGATGACTCACATTAATTGAAAACTTCACAAAATAAATCATTAAACATTATCGTCAACGAAATCGCAAATCATTAATCATGGTCTGACCATCAGATGATCAGTCTGATCGGTCGTTGAACTAACCTAAAAATGTCGCCAATGGAAAACATGTCTTAATCGTTCGAATTCAATGTCGTGTGAGAATGTTAATATAAGAAATTGAATCAACATCTCAGTACGAAATCATTAGTGTCAATTGATTAAATATAAACATGATGTGCTTGTATTCTTTGAAAGGTAACGTTATTTCTTTAAAATGTTGTGGTGTTGTACCTCATTTCTCTAATTAGGTACTTGTTACTTTTCTTTTTAATTAATTTGACCTTTGGCGAAAATTACATTGTTTGCCCTGAAACGTTTAAGATAAAACAAATTGTCATAACGAAGGTGATCTGAGGTGCAACCCGTAGTTTCGGACAAAGTTACGGGCGTTTCCTTGTCAGAGTCACCTACAGATATAAGATTAGTTCGGGGCCCGAATTAAGAGTTAATGACAAAACGATTTGACAGGTGTCCTTACTACCGATGTGTTTTTACCCGTCCGAAAATGTTATTTAATCGGGAGCAGGGTTAATTTCGAAATTCGGGATAGTTTCGGACGGACCCGTATCTTCGTTGACGGGCTCAGAGAGTACGCCCCCTGGACCTATAAACTGTACTCAAACAGTATATACTGCTGGTCGTACCGTTGTTGGCCAAAACCTCTCTGACTCGAGCAATTAGCTCCATCAATTATATTCGGTTCGAAATTGATATATTTACATGTCACTGGGGTGAATTCGCAAAAATAATATTGTTTACACAGTGTTACAAACAATGATCTTTATGATCTTGAGATGTATTTTGTGCTTTAAAAACACTTCCTCTCTCCTTAAGAGGCTTACAACAGCTAAAGCGCGGTCACTGTCGGACTGCATAGAAAATAAAGAGAAGCGCGATGACACAACGCTGGTAATTTATTGCAAAATACGTAGCAATTATCTGTTTACAAAAAATCTATTGATTGGATAAAAAAATTAAAACACTATTACGTTAGTATGTTGCTTGTAGAATAATCTGACAAAAAATCAGAATGATTTAATGCATTGTAGTATGGTTTTTAATCGTTAAAATAATTTTTTAGAAGTATCTTCGTGATTTTTTTCTATCGTATCAAATTAGTTGTATTACGTTTTCAACACATTACCTAATTAGCAAATATCCTGAAGAATAACACATATTTTTCTGATTTTGTTTAGTGCAGTGGATCATATACTTTTAGGCATTATAAAACTTACGTTTAGGTCCTGTAGTCCCCTTAAACATCATCATTACATTTAGTTTCCTTGCTCTTGTTTCATGTTTATTATTGTATATATTATATGTAGATAAGTATATGTTTTATGTATGTATGTATTTTTTTTATATGTAAATAGTACACCACTGACTACCTGCATTATTGTCTCTCCTTCTCCCTTGAATCCATCCAAAGGTTGTCTGTAAAAGATCGCTTTTAGCGATAAGACCGCCCATTCTGTCACCCTGTGTAAAATGTCTACATTTATATCTGTAATTTTTATGGTGTACATAATAAAGAGTATTCTATTCTATTCCATTCTCTTCTAACTTTAATTTTGTGTGTGTGACTTGGCTATCGCTTTAGGTTAAGACCTGTAATGATATTTTTAAGGCATTTAAATAAATAAATAATTGCCAATACACAGCTAGTTGCATCAGCACCCTAATTCAAACTCAACTCAAACTCAAAGCATTTATTTCAATTAAACCATTTACAGGCACTTTTGAATTATCAAAGAGTCGGTCAGTTAGTCAGAAAGTTGAAGCTATTTGCCCATTCCAAAACGTAGATCTCTATGGAGAAGAACGGGCAAGAAACTCCAAGGACACTCTTTTTAAATCAAGATATTACAAAATCCTGGGTACATTATTCTTGTTGCTTCTATATGCGAGAACAATGAAAAAATATATAAATAAACAATTCAAAAAATAAGATTAATAATAAAAATAAGCCGTGGCAGTTAAGAGATGACCAGTCTCAACTGACGGCGCCCGTTCACGAACATGACGCGTGGATCAGCACCATCCAGCTCAACCATTTTGTAGGGAACCGAATGATCCAACACACGCGCCACCAACAGTGAGACATTTAAGTGAGCATGACATAGTCTCTACTGCCATGCTGTCAAGTCAACATAATTATATAATAAACGAATCCATGGTACTCACATTTACAAAATCGAAAAATGGTTCTAAATTATACATACTCGTAACTATAGTTTGCTATGTATTTGAGCAATGAATAAAATTTGACTACATAAAAGAAAATAATCATTAAAATATCTATTGAGTTATTCAATAATAAAACATATTTTATAATTACGTAACACACTATCTATCACAATCAGAATCATTTTGAAGCCTATTGCTAATCCACTGCTTCATATGTTCGAAAAATGTATCTGGTCAACAACGTAAATAACGTAATGAATGTTGTTGAACTGTCAAAATGAAACCCATTCCTACTGTTAGTGTGTTACGTAATTACCCCGCAGTTACTGCTGTTTGAATAGATGCCTTAGTGCTGCAGTGGTTAAGACTGATTTAATATCTGGTACCGGTGCATCCGTGCATTCCAAGAAGAGATAGCTGAGCAAAACGTATGTGCTGCTGGGGAAAGCAGACGTCTATTTAGTCGGTAAGAGTTCTTCTACCTCTTCGCCTCCTCCTCAAAGGGTGTCCAAAACATTTTCTCATGAAAACTGAAGTTAAAATTAGAAGGTTCTGCCAGAACTTGTAGTGTTATTGGGTCTAGCCTTTTTCTCTACCCGCACCCTAATTACGTAACACACTATTTATCACAATCTGAATCATTTTGAAGCCTATTATTGCTAATCCATTGCTTTATAAGTTCGAAAAAATTGTCTGCTCAAGAACGTAAATAACGCAATGAATGTTGTTGAACTGTCAAAATGAAACCCATTCCTACTGTTAGTGTGTTACGTAATCACCCCGCCGGACGCTATATGCCAACCCAATTCAGATGTAGTACACACAGCAAAGAATCAAATGCAAACCACAATGAAGGTCGAAAGCTTCCGCAAAAAGTTCCTCCAGATGACGAAGCTAAAACATATTGAAAATCATTACAAAAAAATAACAAAAATATAACAATGTTAGCTTTGTTTCTTTTTACTGTATTGTTCAAACTTCAAGGTTTTTCATCAGCCTGATCTGATCCTAATTTTGTTGACGCATCAAATGAGCGACTTCCATCAGACTTAAGAAACTCAAAAAACACTAAGACCCACTTGTACCGCCAATCATTAAACACGTTTAGCGCTAAACGAGTTTTAAACATCATTCTGTCTCAGTCATCTTTAAACATTTGACAGAAACAGAATTATCTTTTTGTCATCTTCAAACATTTGACAGAAACAGAATTATCTTTTTTTGCTCTACTTATTGTGTTTTTTTTTGTTTCTTGCGTCATGTTTACCGCAAATAAATGTATTTTCTTTCTTTTCTTTCTAATTTTCTCACTCAGGGAGCCAGAGGATGTCTTCATTTAACCCAGGTATTAGAATGATATAAAATAATTATGAGTATCTGTAAAAAGTCAAATTGGAGGTACATGCCAGGTATTGATTCTGTCAACCTCGTGCTTACGAGTTCGTAGAACTCTATTACAAGATAATCAGCCTATAAAGTTCCCACTGGGCCGTAATCCACCACGCAGGCCCAGTGCGGGTTGGTAGATGTCACATGTCTTCGAATTTTTGGTTCTAAGACATACCGGTTTCCTCACGATGCTTTCCTCCTCTATGCAAACCACTTACCTTATTTTATTTTACTTACACATATACACATACGTAAACTCACGCCTTCTTCCTATGCTGGTAGGCAGAAACTACAGAACGCCACCTGCTATGATCCTTACATACTCCTTTTGCCACGTTTACGTTCATACATCTGGCCATACACGCACACCGATTGCGAGTACTACGCACCTGACCTTTCTGAAGAACATCACCAATAAGGTCACTGTATGTTCTCCTAGGGCGTCCCCTCTCGGCGTTTCCACTCACATCTGCCTTGTAAATATCTTTTGTTAGTCGCCTTTCATTCAACCTCTCAACATGACCAAACCATCAAAGCATACTATTTTACTTATTTCACTTTGTATACATCCAGTAGTATAAATCGACCATTTCCACCTTAATCTTTAATGCAATTTACTATTAACTATCCCTTATATCACTTCTGACATTTCTCTCAGATATTTCATTAAGATTAAAACAAAACTAGTTCTAAGTTAGCAATCACAGTAAGTTCTAAGTCAAAGCGTCTTAACTGACACAACAATTAAGAATCAGCTTACTTTCCTGTTACAATCGCATGGGCAATCTCTTTGGATACAAATAATTACAATCTTACTGAGAATTTGTAGAATGGACGTTTCCGGAGAAATTGTAAATCAAAGTTACCGACTGGTATCGGGCGATAAAAACGATTCCTATTACATAGATTAGAAAATGTAGGAATAGTCTGATAATGATGGAGGTCTGGGGCTAAGTAGAAGCTACACTTGTCGGGTCTAAGGATAAGTGAGCATCGATTTCGTATCGAGACTCGTCCGTGCGTCGGAAAGCACGTTAAAGGATGATTCATGCTAGACCGTGCCGGGCGCGAGCCGCGTGCGATATACAAGGCGCGGGCGAGGCACGGATCCATTTTTTTTTTAAATTTTTTGGCGCCTCGTTGTTGTGACCTCTGAGATCCTGGCTACTTAACCGAATTATCCTGTGGGTGCCTTAAGATTTACTCAAAGCCTCCAGTCAGGGGCGAAATTTACACTAATATTATTTAGGTGACCGCACGCCAAGAGCACCCCCTGTGGGGTACGGACCTCGGCTTAGGGTGTTACTGAGGGGAGGACAGCGAGGTGGGACAGGCTGGATCGAAATGTTAATAGAATTATTATTATCTGGGGAATTTAAAGCTACAGGCTCAGCTACGGCGCGGGCTGGCGCCTCGTCGAGCAACGGTCGGAGGAAACTTCACTAACATTTTATATGATGCTACACCGTGCAGCATCATTGCCCCGTCTGAGCCGTGGTCCCTACAGATTGAGCAGACACGGACGCGGCTCGTGTCCGTCACGGTCTAGTATAAACCATCCCTAAGTCGTCGTCGGTCCAAGCTGTCATCAGTAGATCTTTGACAGTTGTTACGGGTAGTCAAAAGTTTGAAAGTTTGACAATCAGCACCTTACCAAAGGGGTATTGTGTTGCCCAGTAACTGGGTAGAGGAGGTCAGATAGGTACTGGTATTCCACTGCATCCGGTTAGACTGGAAAAGTCTCTATGTTTGTGACTAGCTTTGAAAAGACTAGGTAGTTAATGATCATCACGATTTATACGTCTGACGTAGGAAGGTACTCTTGTGTGATGTGGAATGTCGTTTATCGGTAAAAAGCCTTTTTGGAAAATCTACCGAGTGACTGGGATTTGTCAAACTTTCTCCTTCCGTTATACTTATTTTGTGACTCGGCAGTTTTCTGAAAAAGGAGTCGTTACCATATCTGTGTTATGTCCAGTCATATGATACCACTTTCTTCTCACGTAAAAGATAAATGATGTGTTCAGACAACTCTAAAGTCGAAAACACACAGCTATAGTCTGTTCCAAAAGTATCAGATGAAAGTGTAAACAAAACTTCTTCAGGTAAAGTTCTTACGCAATCAATTAGTAACACATTTATCCATATTTAGAAGGTTTCAACTTTATATCTCACTATTTCACATGAATTTATTGTAATTGAAAAATCATCGACGAAAATTGAGGTTATAAAATTAACCTCAATTGTCAAATGAAAAACATCTTTTTCTGGAATTAATTTCGAGTTTTATTAAGTATTTAAATACAGCAATAGTATTTATTTACTACTGAGCATGAGGTCCTGGGTTTGATCCCCGGGTCGGGCGAAGTGTTATTGGGTTTTGCTAACTGGAATTTCTCAGTAGCAGCCCGGAGTCTGGATTTGTGCCCGGTTGATGGCAATAGGCTCGCCACCTATTACATGGGACTTAAACATAACTGGCGAAATGTGGGTGTACTATAGGTACACCTCTGCCTAACCCTTCGGGTAATACAGGCGTGATGTTATGTTGTGTGTTGTGTATTTAAATTAAAAAATCAGAGCACTAAATTTATAAGTGGCACTACAATTTGGCATCCAGAGGTACGTTTTCTGAATCCATTTGTTTACATTTTGCTCACATACTTTTGGAACCTACAACATTTTTCTTCTGTCTTTGTTAGACTGTTTTACAAAGAGGCACTGAGTTGTCAAATCATCGTGTATTATATTTTTACTATACGAGAAGAAATTGGGATAGATCGATAATGATGTTTAAAAGACGGAGGTATTTTTTCGGCATAAAATTCTTGTTAGATGTAATAATTATGTTAAGAAGTGTCCGATGACATACACCTGCAGGGTAATTACGTAACACACTAACAGTAGGAATGGGTTTAATTTTGACAGTTCAACAACATTCATTGCGTTATTTACGTTGTTGAGCAGACAAATTTTTCGAACATATGAAGCAATGGATTAGCAATAGACTTCAAAATGATTCAGATTGTGATGGATAGTGTGTTACGTAATTAGGGTGCAGGACCTCAGAGGTCACAACTACGAGCCGCCGTATCAAAAAGAAAAAAAAAAGAGACGTTGTCCCTTACATACATTTATTGAATTTTTGCATCCAACATAGCTACTTCTAGCTTTGTTGATATTATCTATGAAATCCACGCGCACGGTGCACTGGTCCACCTGAAGGACTAAGTGGTACTAAGTCCTTTAGGTGCAGCATTTCGCAACCATGTATGTATATCTATGAATTCTAGTTTTTTCCATATTGATTGATACAATTTGTAAGTTGACCTCGCATTGTACAGGCTTTCCGCATAATAAGAGGTCAGTTTACTGCTAATCTACGTATAGCTGGATGTGTCGTCGTGTGGTCATGATTAAAACATGAATTGTGTGACAAATAAAAGGAATATGAACGATTAAGGCGAACGAACGAAGCCCCCGTCTAGGGTTATCCGTCCGGATTTTTGCGGACATGTCCGACTTTTTGCCCCCCCGTCCGCATTTGCCAAAACTTTTCTAGATAACGGGATTTCTTTTAGAAAAGAATAAATTAAATGAAATTTATTTGCAAGAATTGTAGTTTGTACAGTCGCAAGCAAATCAAGTTACCACAAACTGTCAGATTTTCTCTTTCGATTCTGAACTTAACTAACAACATTTTAAGGTTTAAAATCGTTTGGAGAAATTTGACAGTTTCGTGTAGTTTGACCTGTCGGCGACTGTACATTACAGATGGTCGGGATTTTAATAGTTTCTAAAACAATTAGTCGCTAAAAGTAGCATGCAAAATGATTGATTACAGTAATTAAATAAATGAAGCTAATAAAATTGGTGGTTCCATATTGGCTCAACTAAAGTTCTTTACCCGAAATTGTTCTTCCTAACGATTTGTAATCCGAATGATCACTCTTCCTAAAATTTTTCATCCTAAAGTTTTCATTCATACTATTTGTAGTGCTACCGGCGATGTTCATAACACTCATGTTTCCGAAAATTGTAATTAATAATATCATTAATGTAAATATATTTAAACTCCTACTGTTTTTTATCATAACGCTTTTATCCCTAAACATAATTACCATAATATTTTCACCCAACTTATATATAACCTACCCACTATATTTTAAACCAACTGTTTAGAATGATTAAAGGTCGTTTGACTGATTTTTGTCTTAAATGAATGAAATTCAGGTCAGAGTGTCGTCTTGGGGGCACTATGAAAAAAATACTTAGAAAAATTTCACGACCAATTTCGAGGTAGCGCTCGCCGGCCGCTACCGCGGCACCGCTCGCTTCGCTCGCTCGGCTCGCGCGTAGTTGGTCACAGTTCTAACCTAACCTAACCTATGGATATATTTGCAGGTACACACCGCTATAAATAAAATTAAAGAATACGCTTTATTCTTATATGTTACACATGTTATGTGAAAATAAATTTACGCAAAATTTATGTATATAATACTGATTATTATGAATAAAAAGAAATCTAAACAAAAAAAATATGACTTTGAATAATAGTGTATAAGATGGTTATGTTGAGAAAATATAGGAAAACAAATACAAGTATAATAGATGTTTATTGCTACTGACATTATGAAGTTGAATGCTTCGGAATTATGAACATTAGAGACAGAGTAGTTAGGAATTGTGATTGTTAGGATGAAAAATGTTAGGAAGAACATTTTCGGATTTCCAATTATCGGAGTTGAAAATTTAGGTGAACTTTGGCGCACCCAAAATTGGTACATAAATCATCCTAACTTGCTAACTTCCTAACTAGTCCTAATCCTAACTTCCTAACTATCCTAACTTCCTAACTTTATCCTTTTTTTTTTTTTTTTTTTGTTCCGGGGTGGAAAATCCTCATGGATGTCCCCCGCCCTGGGGGGGCGGAGGGGTCTGTCAGACTCTTACTGACTAAAAACTACCCCGGTGTTCCGTCTCACACCTACGCCGGGGTCGCGGGAACGTACAAATCTTCCGCAACCCCCGGACGGTGCCGGCCCGCCTCTGCGGGCCCCGTCCGGTCCAGCGGGGGGAGTGAGGTGTTTGACTCCCCCCGCGACGTCTAAGAGGGGCGCGCGTGGAACACTACGCGCCGCCACCTCGGGTCCTGATGTATGGGGGGCGACGGACGTCCCCGAGTCCGTCGCCCCTGGACCCATTTAGGGGGGCTGGAAGAGGGCGTTGTCCGCCCTCCGCCGACGCCCGGTGCGCCTGCTGCGGGCCGGGTGAGAGGATGAGATCTCTCGCTCCCTTTCCGCAGCCTCCTTCTGCGAGATGACTGTTTCGCAGAAGGATACCACCGCGTCCCAGGACTCCTCGCCGCCGACCATCGCATTCACAACGGCCGGCAGCGAGAGGTCACTGCCTACTCCTGAGATGAGGGCACGGCGCGGCTCCTCCCAAGCGGCACACTCTGCCAGCGTATGCCACGCCGTGTCCTCCCGGCAGTCGACGCAGTGGTGACACCGGGCGTCCGGCTCCCTGTTTATGCGACACAGGTACTTCCCGAAGCAACCGTGCCCCGAGAGCACCTGCGTCACCCGAAACGACAGGGAGCCGTGCCTCCTCCCGAGCCAGTGGTCGAGCACCGGCCGGACCGCCTCGATGGTGACGAGGCCGGCGGTAGGGCGTGAGAGCCTGTCCCGCCATTCCGCCACCAGGACCTCGCGGAGCTGCGACCGACGCTGCTCCATTTGTCGCTGCATCGGTCGCTCGCCCCGCGCCCGCGCTTCCTCGCGCCACCGATACAGTGACGCGAGCACCTTCGCCTCCAGGTCCCAGGGCGGGGATCCGGCCAGTGCACAAGCCGCCTCGTAGGAGATCGTGCGGTATCCCCTTATGACTCTGACGGCCATTGCTCTCTGCGGCTTTCGCAATACAGCAATGCTGCCGGCCGTCAGGTCAGCCGCCCAGATCGGGGCCCCGTAAAGGGCCATCGACCGCACGATCCCCACGTAGAGCCGCCTACAAGCGGCGCTCGGGCGCCCCAGATTGGGAAGCAGCGTTGACAGCGCCCCGGCCGCGCCCAACAACTTGGGCGCCAGCTGCCGGAAGTGGGGGCCGAAATCCCACCGGCTGTCGAGCACCAACCCAAGGTACTTCATGGTGGGCTCGACAGCGATTCGAACCCCCCCCACCACAATGTGGGATCCGGATGGTGGCGCCCGCCGGGGACCATGAAACACCATGGCCTCCGACTTGTTGAGGGCCACCTCCAGGCCGAGGCGCCGTATGCGGCTCACCGTCTGTGAGACCGCAGCCGTCGTCAGCAACGCTGCCTCCCTGTACGAACTCCCCCGGGCCGTGACCAGCGTGTCGTCCGCGTAACACGTCAGGTCGACGCCCGGTTGGAGTTCGCCCCTCAGCACCCAGTCGTACCCGATGTTCCACAGGAGTGGGCCCAGGACCGAGCCCTGTGGAACACCGCACGACATGTGGCGCTGGTTGACGCCATCGCGTCCCACGATAACTTTATAACGAACTTACCAGCCTCCCTTATAGAAAACACACATGTCGATCACAATAGTTTAGCTGATGGGCATGCTGGTATATTCTGCACTTTGCGTTTGGAAAGAACTGAGTTTAAGAAGATGTCAAGTTATGAATGTATTTATAAAAGGAGATATAATGATAAAAATAAAAGTAATTACAGAAAATTGCTCTCTGAGACTGACTGGAGCACAGGCATTAATACATTCTTGACACAATTTAAAGAAATCCATTCTACCGTCTTTAAAAAGAGTAAAATAAAGGTTAATATTAAAAGGAATCGAGGTTCTGGATGGATAACAAGCGGAATACGGATAGCTAGTAAAATGAAACGTTTCCTTAACACATCAGATAAAACACATTGTGACAGTTCGGTTTTGGAGTATCGGAACAACTATATCCGTATCTTCAGAAAGGTTGTGAGTTGTGCAAAAAGGAATGATGTCAGAAAACAAATAAACATGGCATCAAATTCTTCTAAAACGATATGGAAAATAGTTAATAGACAGCGCAATGCTACTAAGGAAATAAATAATGAAACTATTACACTAAAAATTGATAACGCAGCTACTAATAATGCTCTAGAAGTGGCAAAAATATTTTCCAAAAGGTTTGACAACACGGTCCACTTAGAGGCTTGTGACAAACAATTGGCAATGGTATTCTTAACTGAAGGTGTTAGTCGTGTTGAATATAAAATGAGTTTTGATATTGTCACACCTAGAGAAATTTTCAATTTGGTAAATAAAATGATCAACAAGCCTTCTTCGGGTTATGATGAAATTCCCTTAACAATAATCAAGGAGAATATAGACTTGTTAGCAACTCCGTTAGCATCATTTTATAACGAGTGCATCGAGAAAAGCCTGTTTCCTGATCAGCTTAAAATAGCAAGAGTGATACCGGTTTTCAAAAAGGGATCAAAGACGGAACCTGGAAACTACAGACCTATTTCTCTCTTGCCTGTATTATCAAAAATATTTGAAAAAATAATAAAGGATAGGCTTATAAAGCATTTAAAGATGTATGGTATAATAAATGATCAACAGTTCGGCTACCAAACATCACTAGGAACCTCCGATGCTATTGAGGCATTAATAGACAATATTATTTGTAACTTAAATAATAAACTAAAAGTAGCTGGTATCTTTCTAGACCTCAGTTCCGCCTTCGACACAGTGGACCATGGTATTCTCCTGGCCAAATTAGAACATTATGGTGTAAGAGAGAATGTTTTGGAACTACTTGGCTCTTATCTGCATAACCGACGGCAGTATGTAGAGATAAAATCCGTAATAGATGGAGAAGAAAAAACTTATAGATCTAATCTAGCTACTGTGTGCCGTGGTGTTCCCCAGGGATCCGTTCTTGGTCCAATATTTTTTATTATATTCCTGAATGATTTAGTTGAGTACATCAAAAAACGTATTAATGACGCGCAACTAATTATCTTTGCTGACGATACAAATGCAATAGTTTCGGCAGACAATACACTAGAATTGGAATGTAAGATCAATGCTCTTTTGAAAGCTTTCGAAATCTGGTTTAGCACAAATAATCTGAAACTTAATGTAAGTAAAACAAAATGTGTCTTATTTAAGCCCACTGTACGGAATGACATTAAGTTGGACATTGTTTCTTGTAAAAACAGTGTGGAAATAGTTGATAATGTCAAGTTCCTGGGTGTACACATTGATACATTTTTAAATTGGAAGGTTGAGACATTAGCTTTGACTAAATCAGTTAGCTCGGCATGTTACGCTATCCGAACTCTGAGAGAAGTTTTCACGTTGCCTCAACTTAGAAGTGTGTACTTTGCTTTGGTAGAATCCAAGCTCAGATACAGCATCGAATTTTGGGGCAACAGTTACAAGTACAATGTTCAAATGGCATTTGTCATTCAAAAAAGAGCTCTTAGGACAATGCTCCGCATGAAACAGACGGAATCATGTAGAGAGCATTTCATAAGACTAAATATTTTAACAGTGCCATGCCTCTATATATTGGTTTTACTGACTAGCTTTGTTAAAAACTTGAACAAAATTGAGACCGATGAGCAGAGAATTACTAGAGCTAGTACACGTAGGAAAGATGTGCCCAACAACATTCAACCGAAATTGCAAGTTGTGCATCACAGCCCACGATATCAATCAGTAATTTTATACAATAAGTTGCCCATAGAATTGAAAAGTATTTACAGTGTCAACTTATTTAAAAATAAATTGAGGGCCCATTTATTGAGGAAAGGCTATTATTGTATCAATGAATTCATGGAAGACATTTGACATGGTAATATTATTGTAAAGTTGTATTTGATATAATTTAATTTGACATTTATTATTTATAATCTTATTGTATTTGAATTCTCAATTGACTATTAGTGTTTTTATTTATTGACATTTCTAAATATTTTAATCTGATTTAATTATAATGTTTTATGTTATGTAATTTTAATCTGATTTCACTGTAATTTTTTTATATTTTGTTATTATTGTAATTTTAATGTAATTTAATTGCCATTTACTGTTTTATATTTTCAACGTTTTTGATGTATTTTAATGAATTTTGATCCGTATTAATTGTTATTTTTAATTTAATTTCATTGCAATTTGTTATTTTTATATTATTTTCAACACAATGTTTCCATATTGTTATGAAATAAATGACTTATGACTTATGACTTATGACGAAGGTGACACACCTCTCCGCCAAATAAGCCCCAACGATACGGCGGAGGTAGAGAGGCACCCGATGATAACGCAGTGCCTCTCGAATACAACTCCAGGGCAGGGTGTTGAAGGCGTTGGAGATGTCCAAGGACACCGCCACCACCACCCCACCCTGGGACACCGTTTCCTCCGCCAGGACTCTCACCCGCGATATAGCGTGTATGGTGGAGCGCCCATGCCTGAAACCGAACTGGCTCTCGTCCAGGTCCGGCCCTTCTCTGCACAAGTGGCCGACGAGGCGGGCTGCGAGTTTCCGCTCCAGCAGCTTACCCACCTCGTCTAGCAGCACTATGGGCCGGTACGCGGACGGCGAGTCCGCAGGGCGCCCCGCCTTCCTGAGCAGGACCAGACGACCGGTTTTCCACAAAGTGGGAAACTGGCCCTGCTCGAGGCACGCTGTGTAGAGTCCTCTCAGCTGGGGCTCCAGCTCCTTCAGAGCGAGGGCTAATGCTCGGTCGTGGATCCCGTCGGGCCCCGGAGCCACGTTCTTGGCCCGGAGCCGCATCACGGCCGCCCTCATCTCTGCCTGTGTCACCTCTGGGACGCTAATGGCGTTCTCCTCTGTAGACTCTGCGGCTGTGGGCAAAGCCATCGGCGGCGGAGTATGCTCCGCTCTTGCCGGGAAGAGGGCTGCGACTACCTCCTCCAGCAGCTCTGGCTGAAGACTCTCCGTAAGTGGAGGCGCCGCGGCTCGAAGTTTCCCTCGAACCGCTCGATAAGGGCGCCCCCACGGATTCCCGTCTAGAGTCTCCAGCATCTCCTCCCTGGCTCGCGTCTTCGCCTCGCCGATGGCCAGCCACAGAGTCTCTTTAGCCGCGCGGTACACCTCATACAGCGCGGCTTCTTCGTCAGGGACCCGACGACGTCTCCTCCGGTATCGGGTGTACTGGCGTCTCACCGCCACGCACGCGACGCGTAACTGCGCGATCGCGGCGGACCACCAGTACACCTGGGCCTTGCTGACTGTGCGTGGACTCGGGGCATGGACGCGTACTCGGGGCATGGACGCGTCCCTAACTTTATCCTATCCTACTTCCTACTTCCTATCCTACTATCCTACTAATATTATAAATGCGAAAGTAAGTTTGTTTGTTTGTTTGTTACCTTTTCACGCCTAAACCACTGAACCGATCATCCTGAAATTTTGCCTATACGTTGTCAGGGGTACAGAAACGGACATAGGGTACCTTTCATCTCGCAAAAAAGTACTGTTCCCGAGGAAAACAACAATAACGTCCTTATGATAATAGATGGCGCCACGTGTCTTTCGAATCATGATTGAATTATAACCTGAATTGCTAGTCAAAGTCTAAATTAACGCGCAAAAGCAAAAGCTAGTAGTTATTAAATTACAAATGTCAAGTATGTGTCAGATTATGATAGATAGTGAGGTGTCACTGTGAATCATGCCAATGAAAACAAACTCCATCTCGTTCTACATTGTCTGTTCTTTTTCTAATTAGCCTGTTTCCTCGAAAGATTTAAAAAAGATCCGCCAGAGGCAGCACTAGTGGGGGGGTGCAGTCACGAGCATAAATATGTATACACTTGGCTAAATTCTTGAATTTAGCCAAGTGTATACATATTTATGCTCAGTTTATGCACAGTTAGGAAGACAGTCATCATCATGAGATAAGGTTTCATTTAGGTTTGTACCAGAAGTTATATAATCACGCATTGTAGCATAACAGAAAGTACGAGGAATAGTCAGGGATGGGAAAATTGCCCAATTTGAAGAAGGAATAGCGCAGGATGTCTGTGGAACTGGATTGAGTAATTTCATGCGCTGCTGCTTATCCTCTAAACATTACCACCACCGATTTAGACAAAAAAAATATCATTACCATTCCATTCTTCAATACTTAAATTTAAAAAAGAGGAAGCATTAACAAAAATATGTACGGTCACCAAAAGTTATAAGTAACCAGGGTCGTCGGATATAGTTGTAGTTTAGTAAGAAACCGATGGATGTTTTTGAATAAAATTCAATTTAATTAATAGAAAACAAACATTTTATTTATCAAATTAAATTACACTCGAAAACATCCATCGGTTACTCGGGTACTCGTAAAAAGGCTAATTGTCGTTGACGACAATTAGCCTTTTTACGAGTACAGTTTTGTTACCTAAAACAGGTAAACCATGGCACACAAGCCATCGTTTTAAATCCCGGACAAGATGACCTTGAATTTTTGCAAATTTAAATTTTCATCCAGGTACATCATCTTCCGTTAATTCCATTTTTACAATGTACGTTTAATGTTACTGTCTACTAGTTCTGCCTCTGGCGGATCTTTTTTAAATCTTTCGTGGAAACAGGCTAATTGCCCGTGACATGCCATCATAAGTTAAAGCAACAATAAAAGTTGCGTCGTCAAAACACTGTTTAAAGACGATGCAAGTTATTAACTAGTGGCTCTCTCTTTGCATAGCTTAAAACTGAACAAATGTTCACTTAAAACACCACCTTAAAACTAAATCCTGAAAACAAAAAGCGCGAAATGGCTGAAATATGTTATTTTTTTACGTTTTCAACCCCCATATCTACGCGATTTTGAAGAATTTCGAAAAACAGAGTCGACATAAAAAATCCATATAATTATCGAACCTGCTCACAAAATTTCACGAGAATCGGTAAAGAAATGCGAGCTGTAGAGGAGAACAGCCATCCGCCGGACATCCGGACATACGAAAGCATTTTTGCCCAATTTAAAACGGAGACGCTTCGGTCGGTCAATTACCTAATGATTTTTTTTTAATCTTCCGTTTTCTAGCAAACCTTTTGAACTGAGGTTGATGAAAGGTTACTTACTCAAAAATCATGCGGACGGAGTCGCTTGCAAAGAGCTCGTATTATAAAAATACTTTCAAAATGGGGTCTTAGAGGTACCCCTTTAAATTGAGGTCGAAATCAATGATGATATATTTTTGTGCTGTTTTCCACGCGGACGAAGTCTCGAGTAAAACCTAGTACTATCTTATAAATGTTTAATCTAACACAATCACCTAAAACGAATAGCTACAAAACTCAAAAACTATGGCCCAGATCCGCGAAACAAAAATCAGTTACAATAACCCTTATTTGTACCACAATAAAGGTGATAATGTGATATGCAAGCGCACCGTCTTGGCATACCAGCAAATATAATTATACGGTTTCATCACTCTTATGTGTGTAAACATAAGGGTGGTATTAGCATGTGTGTGTTATGTGTGTCAGTCGTTCGGTAAACCGTTAGTTTGTTCGGCAAAGGTTAGAAATGTGTGTGAAAGTTTGTGAAGGCGGGGTGACTAGCTTTAGTCTTGTGTCCAAGTGCGAAATTGGTTCCGTTGTCTTAAAAAAGTAAGGGAAATATTTATCTGATCCTCTAAAAATTTATTGACCATCTAACGATGGCCACCTTTTTAAATGAATGTGCCTCTAAAAACTTATTGCGTTTCTAATGACGCACACTTTTTTACATAATTGAGCCTTTTTTATAACGTCCTGGCCTTTTCTCACCGTTGGTCGCAGTAACTAAGCTAGGGTACCCAAGGGTAGGTAACTTGTTTTTTTTGTTCTGGTCTGGAAAATCCTTATGGATGTCCCCTGCCCTTGGGCGGGCGGAGGGGTCCAACCCAGCCTGTTTGAGGTCGGGTTAGGTTGTTTAGTTTTTTTCGTTCCCGAAAATAGGAATTATATATTTGAGGATTACCAAAAGAGTTAGAATCATTATATTAGAGTGTTATTAATATTTTAAGGAGGGAAAAATGGGAATGATGGAAAGTTTCATCAAATACATGGCAAAAAGTAATTTATGAATATGATTTCTTGATATTTCGATTTAAAAGAGTGTCCATGGGGAGGTTCTTGCCCGTTATTTTCCATAGGTACCTACTACGCTTTGAAACGGGCAACTAGCTTCATCTTTCTGACTGACCGACCCCTTGACAATTCAAAAGTGCCAAATTGGTTTATTTGAAATAAATGCTATGAGTTTCAGTTTTTGATAAAGTGTTTAATGATGAACTTGACCCTAAATCAATTGATAGACATCCATTTTAATCGGTCATTGACCCGTTTCAAGTCCTGTGTACTTCAATTACGGGACTTCCTGCTAATTGGGTACATAGATCTTCAAATCAAATCAAAAATCCTTCTGACTGAAATACTTTATTCTAAGAAGCCTTAGCCCCAGACCTGGCCGGTATCTCCATGTTTTTTCGTCAGATTGAGAGCTGACATTCTAACTATATATATATTTATAATATTATAAATGCAAAGTGAGTTTGTTTATTTATTTGTTAGTTACGTTTTCATGCTTATGCGGCTGAATGAATTTGGATGAAATTTGGCACAAGGGTAGACCATGGGCTGAGTTAGGATATAGGATACTTTTTTATCCCGATATTTCCACGGGATCGAGACTTATGCGGGTGAAACCGTAGGGCGCAGCTAGTATCAAATATTTGACCTTTTTAGAGTTCCGACCTTAAAAGAAAAAGGCAGCTTTATTAAGAACACTTTTTGTCCGTCTGTCACTGAGGTTTTCTTTTGATGTGGGAAAATCGTTTCATTGATAACCTCCGTCTGGGGAGAACGGAGGGTTATGCCAGCCTCCTAGTGACTAAAACCCTCATCAGTTCCTACCACTGTCATCAGCCAAGAGTAGAGGACCTGGAAGATACTCGTAGCTACATTCGCATGCACCCCCGACTGTTAACAGCCCGCCATGCCTAGCGGGCTCCATCACCAGGTACGGCCACGACCGGACAATGTCCTTACATACGCATGGAACACTGCCCGCCCCCTCTTTAGGCCTGACTGGTCGAGCGGCGGCTCATATTTGACATGACTTAATTTTTATGATTCATACATCAGTTTTTTCCTTTCACAGTCCCCAGCTAGACATATGCTTCTCCCAAGTTCCATCACCAAAGTCGTCAAACTGATCTTCCTTACTTCATTTCAGTCTAGCACAAAGTAATTAAACCACATCAAAGTAACAGTTAGACCTGTAAATAGAACATTAAGGCAGACAAACTTACTTTCTCCATTGTTAGCCAGACTAACATTAAAAAACACTTTATATTGACACTGTACAGACTTCCTTTGACCTCCTTTAGTTATAGTCCGCAGTTTTTAGTGTAGCTACATCTACACCACCTGCCATCTTATCTCTACACCACCCTTGGTTGACTGGTAGAGAATGCCTAAGGCATTAAGTCCGCCTTTGTATGTTATTGTGTGCGAGAAGTTTAAATAAATAAATAAATAAATCTGCCGAAATAACGCGCCGGAAAGTTCGGGGTCTTAACACCTAAAATGCTTTCAATTACCTATGACATATCAGGCCTAAAAATCTGCCTATAATGTTCCCACTGCTGGGACACAGGCCTCCTCTCTGTGAGAGTGTGTGGGCCGTAATCCACCACACGCGGGCTCAGTGCAGGTTGGTGGATGTCACGTCTTGAGGCTAAAATGATGTTTCGTAATTTTCATAGAAAACATAAACTTGCGAAAATACCGTTGCGTAATTTTCGGCAGGTGTGTCCTTCAATATCAAACCCGCGAGTGTGGAATGCTTTTAGGTTGACTAAAACAACACTGAATAAAAGTAACGTTAAAATTATTATAATTGTGACGTCATTTATTCAAATCTATTGAAGTAATTCGCGTTCTAAATTGACATGATCACATTTAGCAAAATTAAAATTATATCAGGCAAGCGAACGCGTTGATGTCTTTTATACGTAACGATATTTCGCACAAAATTACAAAATGACTTAACTCAAATAACTCTAAATAATAAAACAATTATATACGAATCACTGTTTAATGCGCATTTATATGTAATTGGGACATTGCTTTATTATAATATTTAGTTAAAGTTGATAGATGTCCACATAATAAATGTTATAACTTTGTCAAAGTCAAGTCTTGCGTAAATGATTAAATAACTTGTAATAATCTTGATTATGATGGATTGCATCACGATTGATGATAGTATATTAGTCCACTGGAAGATCAAGGGAGCGTTTTATCAGGCTTTGCATACATTTCAACCCACTGCAGTTGCAGTGCATTGGTCTTTCAAGCATGTTTGTATCTTCAGTGCTCAAGGCTTTAAGTACGTCAGTGCTTTAAGTAATCTCCTGCCTCATTAGTCTAGTGCATGTCTGAGGATGAGGTCTAAAGTGCGAACCCTGGGTCAAGCGAAGTGTTGTTGAGTTTTCCGTCTGGAAAGTCCCCGTAGCAGCGTGAAGTCTGAATTTGTACCCAATTACTGATAATAGGCAATATACTCCAATTACATAGGATGAATGGACTGAGAACATAACCTTTTAAATACTGCTTTCCCCTTCGGGTAATACAGGAATGATGTTATGTTTATATTTAGGGTCAATATTTCTTGCACGTTGGTGATTCATAAGGCGGTTTTTTTTTACCGTGTGAGGAAATCTAGTCATTTCTCTGTTCATTAAAAATCTGCTGACAAATCTATATTAATATTATAAATTCGTTTGTAACTAACTCTGTCTGTATTCACGCCTAAACCACAGAACGGATTTCGATAAAATTTGGCAAGGAGATAGATGGCATCCTGGGGAAGGAAATAGGCTACTTTTTTGTCCCGGTAGCACGTTCGCGTGGGATAATTTTCGATATCCACGCGGGCGAAGCCGCGGCCAGAAGCTAGCGGCGGATATATGCGGCACAACCACTATCACACACGTATTTCACATATAATTTTTTGTCAATCTCCAAGTTTTCTAACACCATCGTCACCAAGGCGCCTTTGATTATTTTATAATCTTACCATACAAAAAAACTCGTCTAGAACCTCCAGATATTACGGTAGTTGCCACAATGTGTACTTAATTGACACAGCCGGTATGACAGCTGGCTAACGGTAGCCGAGTTATTTTCCTAGCGGTCTAACTTAAGCAAGCTGTAGCGATTACTGACGCGTTTCCTTGTGACTGGTTATTTATCTAGGATTAATCGAACTAGTCATAAGTAACGGGTTTTAAAGTAATTAAGGGAAGGTAGACTTGTTAGATCCTATAAATACTGAAAGGTGCTATTCTTTTAAGTTTACTTCAACCTTCACTCAGGTGAATCCTCAGTTGTAGCCCGCGAAATCCGGAAATTTGTTCCACTTAAGAATTTTTCAGTATATTTCTTATGAACATTTTTTGGTGGAATAATGTTCCAAATTTTTAAAATTGATAATTATTATTCAATAAATATATCATTCCTACAGTAGCGAATCGCATTCTGATCAACAAATGACGTAAAACAGAGCTGCAATTTGCAAAAAACCAAAGAAAACTTGAATTTGGCGGGCTACAGATTCGTCTAAATTCAGTGACTTCGCCTTCCCTTTAAGTCACTGAATTTAGATGAATAACACTTTTATTGTCAAATCTCGTGATTGGACGTTGGTTTTTGTCAACCAATTACAACAGTTTAGGTGCTATCTGAGTTAATTAAGCCTCCATGGTGGCCACTAGTGTACTATCTAAACATGCTTTATTTTAACACAAATTTTTACCTCATAGGGGTAAGATTAATGTTTTTTTTTTGTTTGCACCTTTTGTAAAGCTTCATCAGTGTCAAAAGTGTTAGTGGCAGTGGCAACGCACCTTTAAGTGTGTGAAGATAAAGGTGCGTTTCGACTGTCACCAACAGGTGTTGACAACACAAAAGTAGCAAATTTTCCTTTTGTTGTCTCCATCTAAGTGATTTTTAAGCTGTGCGTTGTGTGTACGTGTGTGTGTGCCTAAGTTAGTCGCTTAAAATTGACTTAAATATATTTTGGAAAATATTTTTAAAAAACCTGTCTTCCCTCATTACATCCTTGCCCTTCAGAACCTCCACACATAACAAGTACCTACCTAAGCCCATCGAACGCGCGCCTGACCGCTCTGCGCAGGAGTTGATACTTGACGTTGCTAACTGTACTCGCGGCGTTTCCTGGCCTACGGGTTTGTGATATGGGTGTTATGTGAAGGGGATAAGCAGGTTTCCAAGTGCTTAGTTAGAGGATGTGTTTTATGTTGATTTAGTGTGTTGGTAATTAATTTTATGGGTAGCAGGCTGCTTCCTTATGAATGATTAATAATTCTATGCGAACAGGCAGATATAGAAAGATGTTATAGACACATGTGACATTTCATCCTTGTCTGTGGAGTGGCAACCCATCTTATAATGCCTCTATTATTGTAAATGGAAGTAACCACTTACCATAAGGTCGGCCGTCCCTTTGTTGGCATGATCAGCCTATAATGTTCCACCTGCTGGGACTCAGGCCTTCGCTCGATGAGAGGGAGTGAGCCGTAATCCACCACGCGGGCCCAGTGCGGGTTGGTAAATATCACATGTCTTCGACTTTTTTTTGGTTCTAGGACATGCCGCTGTGGTTTCCTCACGATGTTTTCCTTCACCGTTTTGAGAGCAGTGGTGATGAAATAATTTACACAAAGTAATTTGCTTGTCTTGGTTCGCACCTTCGACCTTCAACTCGTAAGTCGCGCTCGTTACCACTGAGCCACCACTGGCTTCGTGTCTAATTGTTTGCCATCCATTAACTGGACATAAGCCTCCAAGTTGGTTATTAGTTAACAGTTCTTTGCCATCCGTTAACATTAAAAAGCATGGTGACAGTAACATTCTTTGGCAATAGATTAATCTCGCTATCAGTCTTCGCTCACTAAATCTCTATCTCTAGTTTAATACGCCTGTAGCATGGGAGAAAAAGGACGTTGAACAATTATTATAGACTATTTTTAAACCTGACCGGTTTCTAAAAAGACTGAAAGACTCTGATCAATAAATCTGCAGTCAAATACCATGTCATTGAAAAGACTACGATAGATTATTAGCATAAAAAAATATCAGCCACTCAACTGAAGATTAGTTTTGTGTTGTTTTAGATATGTAGTACGTACCTGTTCTAACAAATATTTCCTTTGTTTCAGGTCCCACCATCAACCCGTTGTCCAAAACCATGCAACAGTCATAGCAACGAACAAACAAACAAACAAAATGGGTCCACCTCTAAGTACATGGCCATACAGCCATCCGCAGACCAGCGAAAGTGACAAGTGTGAGAAAACAAGTGACGATGTACATAAAAAGTGTTTTTTGTTCCAATCAGTTGACAATTTCCGAGTGCTATGTTTAAATTTTACATTTGCGCTGGTATTCTTTCAAGTGTTGTTTAGTTTAAATTCTGTGAGGGCGGGGCCTGTGATACTCAACATGGATTATTCGCAAGGTGAGGAAAACAGTTATTTTATTATAAATTATAAATAACATTGTAGCGGCATCTACATCGCTACATACGAGCTACGCGTCACACTGACGTCACACAAAATCCTGCATCGCGCAAGCAGAGTTTACCGCGCAACTAGCATATACAATGTTCCGACATCAATCGTTGGGCAGTTGCCCACCAGACACGACACCTGTCTGGTCGGAGGATCCTCCCTTTTTTTGGAGGATGAGTGAACTTTACACCCTGTTCCTCATGCCTCTATAACACATAACCTTTAGAGAGAAATTTGTTGTAAAATGCAAATAATGCATAATCAATCTGAAAACATTACTCGCCCCTTATTACATGGGACTTAACATAGCTGGCGAAATGTGGGTGTAGTATAGGTTCCTCTGCCCACCCTTTCGGGGAATACAGGCGTGATGATTTTTTATGTGGTCAGTTTAAAAAATCTGTCAAAGAGTCGTGTCTGTCCCTTACATATTTATGTTTTATTATAAAAGTAGCCTCATTTTCAATACAAGTAGACTGTGTTTACAATAAAAGATGATTACAAAATAATATTCCCCTTATGCTGATGCGAAATTCTTATAATATGTGGGAGGTGTAACGTGATTTATATGAAATAAAAAAACAAGTAAATTTAAGTGACCTAATACAAAAATTTTAATGGCCTCTAAATTGTAGTACACTTTCCATCTATTAGCGTAGATTTAAAGGTGATTTACGACTTCGGGTCGCGCTTGCCGCGATCGGTTTGTCGATGGGTGACCATCCAATATATATCAAGACTCTCCGAGCCTCGGAAAGCATGCTAAGCCGTTGGTCCCGGCTATCATTTGTCGATCTTTGACAGTCCTTACGGATAGTCAAAAGGCCAAAAGCCTGCAACCAGTCTTACCAAGGGGTATCGTGTTACCCAGTAACTGGGTTGTGGAGGTCATATAGGCAGTCTCTCCATGTAAAATACTAGTATTCGGCTGCATCCGGTTAGAGTGGATACTGACCTCAACATATTTGGGTAAAGGCAAGGCAGATTGATTTTGGAAAACTCTAGAAAACAAACGACGTGTCGCGATGGACACCCACCTCATACCAGCAGACATTATTAAAATACTTTTCACTTACCAAAACTAATGAAGTATGTTAATGTCACAGTCAACACAACAATAGTTAAGAAAGTGGCCAAAAGTGCGAGTGTAAATAATTGTATGTTCACTAATGAGACATACTGTGGCGAATTCGTTACGGTACAAGTGAAATAGGTATATAGCTTTTTTGAGACTTGACTGTGCTTGAGGCAAGACTTTCAATTAGTTGGTTTAGGTGTAAAAGAAATATGGTTGATTGTATCAGCTGGTATTCTGAATTAAAGAATGATTATTTCGTCAACTGAATGAAGCTGGGCCAGAGCTGGGACTATGTGGAAAAGGAAAAGTATTCAACAATGTTAAGAGTGTTCAATTTAGAGAAAACAAAATTTCCTTTTTGAAAAAGCTAAGTTAGTCAGGGATAAGTCGCTCCCAGTTTTTTTACTTCCTTAACACGAGACTTTATTTATTTTTAGTCGTATTAATGTCCCACTGCTGGGCAAAGGCCTCCCTGCTCTCTTTCCACCTCTATCTGTCCAGAGCTGTCAAGGACCAATCTTTATTAAAGGAGTCCAGCTTATCCCGCCATCTCCGTCTGGGCCTGCCGCGATGTGGTGTGCAATTAAGCGGGGCCCACTCGATCGTAAAATTTGGCCCATTGATCGTCTGACATGCGGCAGATTTGTTCAGCCCAATTCAATTCCAACACAAGGATTATTAATGCAATAATTGATAAGGAATTTGATAGAAGTTAAATCTTACAACTGAGCTTTATGTGGTAAATCAAAGGAAAAACAGTTTCTTTTTAACTTGCTTGACCGTCGATCACATATGAAATGGTAGTCAACCGCCAACACACAGGGGCGGATCCAGGATTTCATTGGGGGAGGGGGGCATTCTGAAATCGTTCGGAGCTAGGGTTAAAATCACAAGTAAACAAATAATTTAGTTTTTATTAGCTTGATTTTTTACAAAATAAAGTTAACGCGCCTTGTGCCGCTTTTGGCAAACCTATATATAATTTTATCGACATCAACTGGGAAATCCCTGTGGATGTGTAGGAGTGTAAGTCGATAAAGCCTACTCCTCCCCTGTCTGCGTACGCAGCCATGTTTTTAAGCAGCGTAGAGTGGAGAATGACCTTTCTGCTGAATTGAATCGAAAAGTTGAGTCGAAAGTATGGAATTCCTGGGTCCCCCCCTGTGTCCGCCAATGGCAACATAATATACGTAGATATTCAAATGTTGAAGGCCTAAGAATGTCGTTTGGTGACCTAGTTATTTCGTCCTTGACCTAGTCAAACATTAATGAATACATTTATAATCGGCACATCCTATAGCTATAAAATGCGGGTCCTAATCCGGCTTAGGGTCTTGACTTTAATTAAAATGAACGAAAGTTAATAGTGTTTATGTACTGAGTATGGGGTCGAGGCAAGGTTAAGCAACGTTTCCAGAGGTCGGTCCGCAGATAGGTGACCATCCATTACATACCGAAACCCCTCCGTGCGGTGCCTCGGAAAGCACGTTAAACTGTTGGTCACAGTTGTCGTTTGTAGACCTTTAAAAGTCGTTACGGATAGTCAGAAGCCCAAGTCAGAAAACCAGTCTTACCAAGGGGCATCCTGTTGCCCAGTAACTGGGTTGTTGAGGTCAGATAGGCAGTCGCTCCCTGTAAAATACCGGTATTCACCTGCATCCGGTTAGACTGGAAGCAAACCCCAACATAGTCAGGCAGTTGTTGTGTTGTTGCACTGACCACACTGATGGTTACCGTATCTATACTAATGACAGGATATTAGACAAAAACTTAAGTGTCATGTTATTCTGTAGTTGTATGTACCGTCTCTTGTAGTCATGTGGTTTACCAACTGTAAAATGTTACCTCGACTTGCACTGCGCTTCAACTGCCCTGTAATTGATTATGGTAGAATAGCTTCAACCTCCCGTTACACGTACTAATCCTACGGTTTCTTAAAAAGCGGTGGGCGTCACACAACGGCTCGGTGACGTCGATCAAGAAAATTATGTGTGAATGTGGGGATTGACTTTACGTTGTCAAAAAACGCTCTCTTGGAATACCTAGACAGCGTTTTTTGAGACCGTAATGTACCTACTGATGGTCACACCAACTTACTTTCATAAACAACTTTACAGTGACGGTATTCGCCGGTAAATTGCGGACGCTATGTGGCGGTCACCGGTATTCTAGGATACCGTAGCTAAAGGGGTTGACTTTTGTAAAATCCTTTCCGAGAGCACTAATACCTACCTATTTTTACCCGACTGCGCGATAGCAAAGTCAGGGTTATGTTTTTTTTTGTGTAGTACAATGAAATGTCGTTAATGAAATTCTAGATCTTATTTGGCAAACAAAATGCGGCTTGCAACGATCGAACGATTGAACATATCTCGATTTCTATGCAAGTAAAAAGTAAGTGTAAGTTAGGTATCTCAAAAGTCAAAAAGAATCAGGGCCAATATCCTCATTTCGGTCGCGACGTAGGCAGCGACCAGCGACCACACTTTCACTTCCTTGCGACCAGGAGCAGCAACTAGGTCGCTGACAGTGTGTCATCCGCGTAGGTTCGCTTTCCGAAATAATCGGCAATCGAATCGATTAGGAATGCCGATTTTTTTTATTAACGAGTCGAGTGAAGAAGGCGTTTTATGTCATTAATTGTTAGTCTGTCAGTTACATAGGTACCTCCCTACGTTACTTTAAAAGTCAGACATATTTTTTTTTCGTGACATGGGCAGAATTTATAAAGTCTGCATTTAAAGGTTTTCGGGAAAAAAGCCCATCAATGACGTACTTTTCCATAGCGTTTTATCAAATGTTTTCAAAATTGTTCGTAAATACAATTTAGAAGTGGAAACGTACCAAAAACATGTTTTAGATTTTAAAAGTAGCTAAAAAACTGTAGACTAGGACAATTATCATAACTTGAAGAAAATTGTAGTTAAATAACATCAGACAGATTGTCTTAGTTGATAGCTTCATTCTTATTGCAGTAATTAGTTGATTAATATTTTAGATAAATAAATATATATTTATCAACAACAAACGTATAATATTCAAACCTGTTTCAAACTTCTTCAAGGCTTTAATTTTACAACAAGCTGGTACCCATTGTCTATTTACATCTGTATAACAATGTAATTATTAGTATGTCCCTACTGTTTACAAACAGGTTATATTTGTAAACATATAGACCTACTAGGGTTGCCAGGCCCAAAAATAGAAAAGCCGGACACAGATTCATATCTAGCTAGACATTGTGCCCTGAAAGCCTGACACATTGGTTTTTAAAAGAAAAAAAATTGTACTTTTATTTGTGTATTTATTACTGTTTATCATTTGAGACTTACTCTACTATTAATTATGTATATGGTATTATGAATCACATTTTGTACTAATTTGTAACTTCTTTACTTACATTGAAAGTAACTAAAACAATCAATAATCTTAATTAAGTACAGTATTTACAATCAAAATATAATAACCTAACCTGACTAAAACAATTAACAAACTAAAATATGGCGTCGGAAAATTCCTCCGCATCGCTGTCAACTGGTAATGTACCCAAGAGACTGGCGGCATTGCCACGTTGTATGGCAATGCCAGCCTTTTACCTGTCTCTGGCCAAGGTAAAAGCCAGCCTTTAATATTTAAAGAGAAAAGATTTGGAAAATAAAAACAATATTCAGCCTTATCATTTGTAAATAAATTATAGGTAACTTTCAAGTTTTCAAAAATAAAATAATTAAGTATATTTACTCCATTTTATACCTAACAAGAGATGGGGCGGGGTTGACCAATAGCCTAACAAAAGCCGGACAGGCCGGACTTGTATTATATATTTGGCCGCAGACGATTGTAAAAAGCCGGAGACATGGCAACCCTAACACCAACACAAGTCTGTATATGTATAGTTATTAATTACTAGGAATGTTGGTTGATGGACGATGACCTATCATACTGCCAGTTGCTAGTGTGTTTGTAAGTCAGTAAAACTTAATATTAGGAGCCCAGACAAAGGCAAAATGAAAATCTTTATCATAAAAGCTGTGAATTAGCGATTGGAAATTAAATTAGGTAGTGTATGGATCTCTTCTACAACTGGATAGGAACACAGTGCCCATTTTATACATATACTAGCTTCTGCCCGCGGCTTCGCCTGCGTGAATGTTGGAAATTATCCCACGGGAACGCGCTACCGGGACCAAAAGTAGCCTATGTCTTTCGCCAGGATGATCTACCTCCTTGCCAAATTGTATTGAAATCCGTTGAGTGGTTTAGGCGTGAAAAGGTAACATAAAGACAGAGTTACTTCCGAATTTATAATATTAGTATGGATAACATATCATCATGCTTGTAACCCCCAAAGGGTTAGGCAGAGGTGTACCTATCAATAAACTCAGCCAATCGAAGTCCACTTCTGGACATAGGCTTCTCCCATGCTGCGCCAAAACACCCTGTCCTCCGCCTTCCGCATCCAGTCTCTCCCAGACACCTTTTTGAGGTCGTCGGTCCATCTCGCTGGGGACCCACACTACGCTTGCCGATACGCGGTCGCCACTCCAGGACTCGTCTGCTCCACCGGCCATCGGTCCTTCGCCAAACATGGCCAGCCCACTGCCACTTCAGCTTGCTTATTCTGCAAGCTTTATACCTGTTTAATTGAAGAATCTACCAATTTGAATTTTTTATCAACTTCTGTAGCTTTGTTTCGGTCCATGTGAAAGAAAGCAAAGATTTAAAAAAATTGGATCTTTATCTAAATAGGGAAACGAATAATATAACACTGTCAAATCAACTTTGAACCCTAGTATATAGGTAGGACCTAGCGGCACCTTTGTCTTCTCATGCTACAGACAAAGACAGATTTGCGTAAAGAAACCGGCCAAGTTTTCCAAACCCGTAACAAGTACTTGAACCCATTACATGGGAGTCTGGTTTTATGTAGAGCGACTGCGCAGTGCTCACAATCGGGTCTTAAGGCAGGTTTGCGCAGTATGTTAATATCAGTAATTAGATTATCTTCTAACTTGCTTTTAAGTACTTCCATGGAAAGAGATAGGACGTCCTCTGGTACTTAGTGAGTGGTGTTCTACAAACGTTATGGGTAGTCAGAAGCCCGAAAGTCTGACAGCCAGTATTCCCCAGGGGTATCGTGTCACCCAGTAACTGGGTGGTGGAGGTCAGATAGGTAGCCGCTCCATGTAAAATACTGATATTCAGCTGCATAACGTTAGACTGGAAGCCGATCCCAACATAATTAGGAAAAGCCAAGGCAGATGCTGTTCTCAAACATAGCCTTTATTAGAAGCTATTCCATTGTGTTAACATCCAATGCTGAAAATACACAGTATATCACAGCAACAGCAAAAACAGCAAAAATCATACTAAGATATTGTCATAATAGGGTTTTTGATCAAAGCAATTTTTAGAAGAGTCTCCATGAGTGACGATACCCGAATACCTTCAGCGCATCTTGGGTTTAGCCTTGCTTGTGTATCTTTGTTGTTAACTCCCTCATCTTTTATCCAGGCATGAGCTATTTGTATAGTTCGTCTTCTGAGCGTGGTTACTAGTAAGACTGAGAACCACCTTATTGAGCACCTGTGCGCAGTGCATGTACTGTTGCCAGGTGTCTCCGTGAGGTGGCGTCATTAAGTATTATTAGTTAGTGTGTGTGTTAGTCTATTATACTAACATAAGTTAAGGAATACTAACACATTTATAGGTTCCACCTGAATTAAAGATAAATAAATAAATAGTTCATGTCATCTTCAATGAAGAAGAATCTTGAAGAAGAAGTTTGTTTTATTAGTAAACGGTAAGTGAGGCATGCCCCAATGCCTCCCTGTTGTGTATTTCTTTGATACTGTCTTCTTTGCTGCTAATAATTTGGTTCTCATAGCGCTGTGTGTAGGATTGTGTGCTCAAAAATGCATGTGTCATTAGTTCTTTATGTGAATTCGTCTTTAGCTAGCGTACCAACAACAAGATCCTAACTGCATTAGAAATTTAATACCCCATTAGGAAAACACATGTCCCTAATTTCGTAATTACTAATATTTTATTGATGAATATTGTTAACACAAAGAATGGCTCTATACTTAAAGTAATCGTGAATATGTATTGAATGTAGGCCAATGACCGGAGGACATCTGTGACTCAGTTTTTTTACACCTACCTTGCGTTATTTGGGTGTTAAGGCGGTTCCACAATACGAGTTTTTAGTTCAATAAGATTTATGTATGCAAGTAGGATTTTGTTAGTTTCAAGTGTAAATACTAATCGAAGGGTGTAGGATTAGATTCCAAGATCTGGCAAACACGCAAAGTGATTGGGTTTATTTGATCAAGAACTTCTCACTTGGAGCCCGGTCTTAATGTCGCCCGTTTTAATGGCAACAGTTTCGCCACCTATTAAATGGGACTTTAATGCACCCTATAGCGGTCCACTAGACATTTAGGCGTCTCCCAAGTTGCGCCACGATATCCAGTTCTCTATCTTCCGCAACCAATCTGTCCGGGTTGTTTGTAATTTGGACTAAAAATAACTCTTGCAAATGTGCGCGTAGCTAATACTTTTTTTTTTTTTTTTTTGGTTGAGATATCATCAAATGACCTCTCCCGCTCTGGGCGGAGCGGAAGGGCGTGTCAGACTCTTACTGACTAAAACCCACCCGTGTTCCTTCAGTTGCCTGTGCGCCAGGGCCACGGTAACTCTTTCGAACAATCCGCAGCCCCGGCAGGAACGCGTAGCTAATACTGGCGACCGTATTCTTAAGATAGTATTTTCACAAAGCCCCTACTTTCTCAGCCCTTGAAATCCGGAAGTCTGATCAGTAAATCAGCTGAACTCTCATGTCCGGTGTTATTATTGTTTAAACAAAATAACAATAACCAATCATCCATATATAAGTTGACACGTAATTTAGCTTTAGATTTTGGCTGCCCGTCTTTGTTTACTATTTCAAGCGTAAATCTCCGCCAATGCTTTGACAAGAAACATTGTGGAACCAAGTAACAATTAGAAAAGAACCGCACCTACTTTTCTTGATGCCAGCAGCCATATGAGCGAATCCAGTCCCTACATCCGCATACAACCTGTTTCTTATTTATAGTTTGTACTAAGCCTACAATTATTAGGTATATACCTACGTTTTTACTGTTATTCGTATCGTTTAGTAGGAAGCCTAGCTTTCTAGAGAGCGATATACTCTGTGATATTAATGAAAAACTTGTCTTGGTAGGCTTACGGTGACAGGCTTGGGTGATATAAGGGCGAATTACTTGGTAAACGCGGTAGGGTTTTAGTTCATAGAGGATTAATTATTCTGGGTGTGTCTGTGGGTTTGGCCGGGATTTTTTTTTACTTTTCTGGTAAGAAGATTAAATAACTGCCCATCTGCCGAATAGCCACAAAATTGTTGTCAGATAGTTAAAGATACATTCTAACTCCCTTTTTGTTTAGACCTCTTATCAAATCTCATGTTAACTTAATTGATTGACAGCTGTAGTTTCCGTCAAACAAACACAAAAACTTATTAGATTTAACAGCAGATTTCTAAGAGACTTAATTAGGTTTTCAGAAGCCGGGTGTTAGTACTTACTTATCGCATTTGTAATAGTGGTTTTTGCGACTGTGCACTGAATTATTGTATACTATTTACAAAACAGGAATACTTCTTTATTCAACTATTTTCTTCTCAATCAACAAAAAAAAAAAACCTAGTGTGCGCGTATCTTAACTTAATGTGTTTTTAATGTCCGCGTGTCCATGTGTCCACACTGCCCACTAATAAGGCGTGCCTGTCTCGCTACATGCCTGATTCACCACTTTCTTTTCGTTTTAAACGGATGTTCTATGGGAAAACCAAGGCGATGCAGCGGTATACTCGTATTGTTGCCAGTGACAATATAATTTACTTTACTTTAGAAAATTTTCGCATAGTGTAAAGATTTTTAAATAAGTAATAACAATAAAAAAATCCTCGCAAGTTAATTTTAATCTTCTTTTGCAAATGTTGTTTACAAACCTTTTCGTAATAAAATGTCGAAACCTATGTATATTTTTAATATCAGACATATTGTGATAAAACCGTCTGCCAATTTCTTTGACATAGCAGAAATGGGCCCACATAAAACTGGAACATTGTCCACCGAGTCGGGTTCAGAACCATCTACACTAACGATTTTATACGGTTTTGTCCGTAAAACAATGCGACATGGTTTTGGTCGCGGGCCCTCGTACTATGTGATTTCTATCCTTCACTCGGTTTCAGCAAACCTGTTTTCATTTTGAAAATACTAGTTACATATTTGTATTACATACCTAGGAAATAAAGTAATTTATTATGAAGTAGGTGCATAGAAGGAAGTAAGTAAGGAAGTAACCATAAAGCTGTGTATTTTTGAATTCAACAATCCAAATGAATGCTAGATCGCAATAAGATAGGCAATATTAAGTATCTATTTACAAGTGTGTGCAAAACATTTATTTGAAATTATTATTATTTGAATGACTTTGTCCCTGAATTTTTTGCTAATTTTGTGTTTAATTCATAGTTATTATACTACATTAATAAGGAAGATATCCTATATCCTACTCAGTATTGTTGTTCTATTATTACATCCACGCGGAATTCATCATTATCATCATCAGTCTACTGCAGTCCACTGCTGGACATAGGCCTCTCCAATTGCACGCCATTCAACTCTATTCTCGGCAACTCTCATCCAGCTGCTACCAGCCACCTTGCAAAGATCGTCGCTCCACTTGGCCTGAGGGCATCCTACCTTACGTTTGCCGATTCGCGGTCTCCACTCAAGAACGCGTCTACCCCAATGGTCATCGGTTCTACGGCTAATATGGCCAGCCCACTGCCACTTAAGCTTGCTTATTCTGTGAGCTATGTCGACAATTTTGGTTCTCTACCGGATGACCTGCCGAATTGGCGATGTTTATAGGTGCATGTACATATTTCCGCGCTTTCGTAAATGATATTTTTCTGATAAAAATAATTTCTGCAATCAAGGACACGGGTAAAACAGTTAAAATGCCTAAAAAAGTTGTGATGTTCTTTTATTAATACACGTAGGACTGAGAGGCATAAATTATCATATTTTTTTGTAGAGAGGTCTTTCATCTCTTCAATTTGGTCAATGATAAATGTGTTTTCTCTCTTTATAATCCTAACTAATATTATAAATGCGAAATAAATTTGTTTGTTACGCTTTCACGCTAAAACGGCTGAATGGATTTGGATGAAATTTGACACATAGGTAATAATGTTAACCTGGGTTAGGACATAGGATAATTTTTATCCTGATATTCCCACGGGATCGAGACATATACGGGAGAAACTGCGGAGCGCAGCTAGTCTGTAATCAGCATTCAGCTATGACTAACGTAGCTACTAGCCCTCTTACTTAACGTTGTTTAAAGTTAAGAGATGTTTAAACCTCAAAATGTATGATTAAACAGACGCAATCATTACTTAACTATAAGCAACGTTTATAAATAAGGCGGTGGGATCGTAGTGGCTTTAGATCCCACCAACCAAGCCTATTTACTAACCACTTTTGTAGGTGTTAGTGGTGGTTCAGAAAGGTCAGGTGCGTAGTTCTCGCAACCGGCGTGAGTGTATGGCCAGATGTATGAACGTAAACGGGGCAAAAAGAGTATGTAAGGATTGTAGCGGCATCTACAACGCCACTTGCGAGCTACGCGTCACACTGTCGTCACGCAAAATCCTGCATCGCGCAAGCAGAGTTTATCGCGCAACTAGCATATATACAACATCCCGACATCAATCGTCGGGCAGTTGCCCACCAGACACAACACCCGTCTGGTCGGAGAGTCTTCCCTTTTTTATGGAGGTATGAGTGAACTTTACACCCTGTTCCTCATACCTCTATAGGATCGTAGCAGGTGGCATTCTGTAGTTTCTGCCTATCTCATGGGAAGAAGGTGTGAGTATGTATGTGTTTGTAGGTGTAAAACAAAGTCCTTTTCGTGTTTGTCTGTGTGACCGCTTAGTTCTTTTAAACTACAAAATGCAATTTGATGCGATTTTCACCATTATTTCCGGAAAGTTTAATAAAATTTAACTATGATATAGCAGAGTCGAGGTTTTGACATGTTGCCATATCAGTAGATCGCACCTTTGCGAAGTCAGGACAGGTCGCTAATCTAAGATAAGGCAAAACAACGATTAACGTTCAGTGACAGGCCAGTTTGAACTCTAGGATCCAATATAATTAATATTTCAGTACCAATATGCTAAATTAGTCTGTAAGGTCCCACCGCGAGCGATTAACGAGAACCGAGAAGAGCTAGCAACTAAATACGAGTGGCGAGCAACGAGCAGCGAGTGCGCGACGGGGAAGAGCGATTACTCGATGGTATGCGCATGTACCAAGCGTGAATCTCTCAGCGAGTGTTCTGCCCGCCAAGCGAGCATCGCTGAGCGAGTACTCTTTGGTAGCTCTTGTCGTTGCGACAAACGAGTACTCGCTGGCGGTGTGTACAGTCAGCGATCAACTATTAACACGTGTATCTCTTTTACTTACACGGGACCTATAATCTTTTGTAATTTTCTTGAGCGAGAAAATCGTTGATAGATAGTCGCTTCCTCCTCGGTGGGACAGGTGCCTAAAATGGAGAACGCATATTGATTAATTTATAGTTTCGAGATAGCTTGATTAATATTCTATTACATATGTATCCTGTCTAAGTTATGATTCATAGCGCATTTCACCGAAATCGGTACAGCCGTTTCGGAGTAATCGATTACAAAACAAACATTTGAATATATTTCCTGATAAATTTTGGTAACGGATGTGTTATGTAAGATAGTTAATTTAAATTGTAGTTCAGTCATCAATCAATTTAAACGAATGCATTAGCAAACATTCATAATTGCAATATTGCGCATACTTTCCCCCAACTCGTTCTTTTTTGTGTTTGTGTGTTTTTTCTTTGCGTCATGTTTACCGCAAATAAACGTATTTTCTTTCTTTCTATGATAAGCGCAGAGCAAATGCGGCAATAATTTTTAGTCATCTTCAATGACTCCAGCCTTTCACAATTCACTGCTGGACTTAAGGCCACTTAAGGCCTCTTCTATATTTCGTTACGATCAATCTGCCTAGCCTTTTAGCAAATATGGTGGGGTCGGCTTCCAGACTAACCGGATGCAGCTGAATACCAGTATTTTACATAGAGCGCCTGCATATCTGACCCCCACAACCCAGTTACTGGGTTGTGGAGGTTACCCTTAGTAAAACTGGTTGTCAGGCTTGGGCTTCTGACTAACGTAACGTCTGTCAAAGATCTACGAATGACAGCCGAGACTAACGGCTTAACTTGCTTTCCAAGGTACGTTACGACGTCACCTAGAAATATCCACATTGGTCGTCCAGTCTACGCCGACCACTTTTTTTAAGTTTTCAGTCCTTCTACCTGAAAGCATTCCTCGCATACGTTTGTGGTTTCACAGTTTTTGCAAGTCCCTTATGTAATAAATTATCTTAACTACCTCTCGTCGACCAAACTTGACCTATTTATTTAATTAAAATTCATGATATAGTGTACTAATAAATCAGAATACTGATTAATTTTCTGAAAGTACCAATATTTGCATCGTAGGAGATAGATATATAGCATTATTTATAGATATCAAATAAAATATATTCTCAAAGCTATTAATAATAAACTCACAAATTATATTTTATTGGTATAATTAATTTATTGTAAATTGGAACTTTAATTAATTTACAACAAAATTATTATAGTTACAAATCATTAACATTGAATTTTATAGGTTAATGTGTCTTCTTCTTTGTCTAGGTCTTCTTTGTCTATTAATTAGCTTTGTATTCATTATTCAAACGGTATTATTACCCCCACAAGCACATCGATCTTGTGAGCTTAATAAGAAAAGGAACATTTGCCGCCTGGGCCTGATCTGCAGTGGCCTAGGAAAGCTCTCACTCGATTGCGTACCCAGGTACGCCGCTACAGACGCAATTTGTCGAAGCAGGGGATTACTGATCTATTTAACACCCAGTGCGATTACGGTGCTTCCGATCTGACCATGTTCCACTTGCTGGAGTATCCTAAGTGCCCATTTACTTGCACTAAAGAAGAACTGAAGAATGCGACTGATGCCGTTATCAACGTGGACACTTATTGGGCACAACTACTATGACTACTACTACTATTAGCCTGCATAATCCCACTGCTGGGCAAAGGCCTCTCTCCATGACTTTCCAGCTCTTTCGATCCAGGGCTAAAGAGGACCACTGGTTGTTTGTTTTCTCAACCTCGTCCCGCCATTTTCCACGGGGTCTGCTGCAACGCAAACTAGCTGGCTCGACACACGTTGTACTGTCCGAATTTCAATAATTTAGGCAAAAAAGGACGTTTAGTTTATCCCGAATTTGAAGATTTTCCGGGAAACTTTTCCATTTTTGCTTTCCATAAAAACCTGATTCGGACTATTACAAAAAATTGCCAAATTTGTCTTGCCGTTATCAAGTGATGCACTTACCAACGAACAGCATTTCATTTTTATTATTAAATTACATCAATCCGCAGCCGATCCTGCCTTATTATTGCCGATTGGTGACGAATGATTTTAGCACAAGCTTGATTCTGATGTATTTCACCTACGCGATCGACGTTGATCAAGACATCGATGCTACATCGATATATCTACGATAATAATTAAATAATTACAACGCTTCTTTAAATATACCCCAATAGGCTCACCGCCTATTACATGGGACTTAAACATAATTGGCGAAATGTGGGTGTATCCACTATAGGTGCACCTCTGCCTAACTCTTCCGGGTATACATACTTTCTTTTAATATTAAGGGATAGGGCTAACAATTTTCCCCAAGGCTATGGAGTAAGATAACCCATTAAAATCTGCAGGGCTAATATTTTAGCCCTATAGACGACGGTTTAAGATAACCCATTAAAATCTGCAGGGCTAATAATTTACCCCTATAGACGACGGTTTAAGATAATCCATTGAAATCTGCGGGCTAATAATTTACCCCTATAGACGACGGTTTAAGATAATCCATTGAAATCTGCGGGCTAATAATTTACCCCTATAGACGACGGTTTAAGATAATCCATTGAAATCTGCGGGCTAATAATTTACCCCTATAGACGACGGTTTAAGATGACCCATTAAAATCTGCAGGGCTAATAATTTACCCCTATAGACGACGGTTTAAGATAACCCTTTAAAATCTAACAAAAAAATCTACATTATCTGATCTACATAACCCAGTTACTGGGTAACACGATACCCCTTGGTAAGACTGGTTATCAGACTTTTGGGTCTCTGACTACTCATAACGACTGTCAAAGATCTACGAATGACAGCTGGGACCAACGGTTTAACGTGCTTTCCGAGGCACGACGGGGTCTCGTTATGTAATGGATGGTCACCCATCCACGAAACGACCGCGGCAAGCGTAGCTTAACCTTCGATCGGCCCGTGCGGCTGTTATTATTTAGCCACGAGCCCCTCTTTTACTTTAAATCTAACGATACATAATAATAATACCTAGTTAACCTATCAATTATAACTATGTCAGGAGTGCAAGCGCGACTGGTTTGTGAACGGTACTTTGTACTGTGACGTGTATATGAACAGAGACGGGGTCACTGTGCAAGGGAATTACAGTAATTCAAGTCAAGTGTAGTCAAATCATTTATTTCATTTAGACCAAATGAATGACAAAATTACAAGGTCAAAAGGATATGTTTAAACTTTTCTATTTTTTAAAGCCGTATGTTCTTTTTTTGACTTTATTAACAGTAAGTTATACTTGATTTGGTTTGTCATCGAACAGCTTTAAATTTGTGAGCTGCTCTTTTAATTTATATTGAATATCCCTGTACCTACGTGTAATTACAAGAAAGAAATTCGGTGTACTAAGGCTAGATAATATTATGTACAGTTGTATACTCAATTCATCCTCATGAAAGTACAATTAAACGAAACAGTCACGCCGCGGGGTGCTTAGTTATTCCGTGTGTAAAGTAATTCCGGTTAAATTAGGTGTTGAGGTATCAGTTTTACGTGATCAATGCATTTAAATTCTGTACCTGTGTTGTAATTGTATGATAAGTAGTTTAAATAGGTACTTTGGATTTGACAAGTATAAACGTAGTTTTAGAGATTACCTGCTTGTCATAAATAAATAAGTAGAGAAATGTATTGTGTAGCTGTGTACCTATTTTTAATCTGCATGGTCTTCGCATGACCTGACCAAGATTATGTCTGGACTTTAAATGAGACTGTGACCTCTGAGTTTGTTTCGGCCTTTCTTCTCAGAGTAGTCAGATAGGAAACGCCGACCTCATCTAGTTTAAAAAACATGATTGACGTGTAAAAGTGTTTGTACAAACCTACTTACAGAAATAAAATCATTTATCATTTAATGTACTAGCGACCCACACTTGCTTCGCATGGGTGCAATGGCGACATGTCAAAACATTTCTGTGGTTTATCTAAGTTAAATATTAATTATAGATACATCTAAACCTTGTGGAATAAAAGCTCTAAATAAGTGTAAGCGGTTACACAGACAGACACAAAAAGCGATTTTGTTTTATTATTATAGCAAAAATCATTTTGCGATTTCATAATGCAAGAACTATTTTTTTTAGTAATTATTAATATCTTTACAAGGCTTTTGACACCAAAAAGCTTTAACAAAATATATAAAAAAAAAAACATTATAACGTTTATAAATCAGCAGCACAATAAATAATTTCGCCTGCCTTGCCAATGACCAAGCACACTTGCCCTACTCCCATTCACCTTCACTACGTAACCATATCAATAAACTTGTTTTCGGAGTTAACCTGTCGGTCAATCTTGTAGTTAACCGTAACCCGTTAGAACGTTCAATGAGCAGTGCCGACATCTCACAGACCGACACCTCTTAAATGTCTTGTATACAATACAATACAGTACAACTATTTTCTTAATGTCCCTCGGCCAACTTCATGTTTCGCCAGTTTCCTCCCATTTTTTAAATACATTTCTTTTAGTTAAAAGAGTATTAACAGCTCTATATACTTCCAAGTTGATTGAGAGCGTCCGGTCTGCACCAAGTGAATCATAATCATAATATTTGTTTATTTGTGTAACATTGGTAGTGCAAAGGGCAAGTGATAGAAATCCGACGACTGACGAAACACGAAGTTTTCCGAGGGACATTAAGAAAATAGTTGTACTGTAGGTTAGTTAGTAACAAGAACCTGCTTTTTGAAGAAGTTTTGTTAACCGTATGATTATACCGTGTTTATGTACCGTGTTGTTGCCGGAATTAAATGAGGCAGTTGTACTTTAACGGTGGGTGGGTGTCTTAAAAAGTGACTTAGAAGTAACGTAAAGAAGATGGTTAGCAGGACTCTTCCTTTTGCTAATACATAATTGTGAAATGAAGCTCCTGCGATTCACATTAGGAACCATCGTGTGCTATGGCCCAGTCCTATCAACTTGATGGTAATTAGAAAGACCACATGGTGATTATAATCTCCAGAAGAATACATAAGATAAGAAGTCGTAGTTGAGTAAGCATAACCCAGAAACTGAAAAGGACTTTATTCTATTATCGCCTACCTTTTGAAAGTAGCAGTTGTTCCAAGTAAATTAAAATGCTGAAATTCAGAGACTACGCTGAAGTGATTTTTTAATGGATAGCCAAAGTTGGGGCTATCACAGCAGTTGCCGAATTTCTGTCTTCCACAACGCTACCTAGATTTAATTTTAATTTTTATTTATTTGTTATTTATTTATTATATATTTATTATTTATTTATTATATATTATTTATTTATTACTTATTTATTTAAACTTCTCACACACAATGACATACAAAGGCGGACTTAAATGCCTTAGGCAATCTCTACCAGTCAACCAAGGGTGGTGTAGAGATAAGATGGCAGGTGGTCTGTTTAACAGGCGTTAATAATAATAATGAAAAATATTAAAAAGATAACATAATTAATTATAAATAAAATAGGTTTACAAGTACCTACATAGGTTATAAACTTATAATACACATACATACATACATACATACAGTGTAAACTCTATATACAGCGACACTTAAGCGACTGCGCATTATATGGCGTTATTGAGAGTTGTCATTAAATGGAGGGAAGAAAAGTCAACATTATATTACAATTATAATAAGTATTAATTAATAAGTTTGAAAGTTTGTGAGCAACTAAGAATATGATAACGTATAGACAATGCAAAACAACCTAACGACAGATTAGCAGCCGATGTAAACACGTGCAAGCTGATCACAACAACTTTTTTACAAAAAAACAACAGACTTCCAAAAAAAAAAAACACAAATAAAGTAAACAAGTAAAATAAGTCTATGTCTTTGGTTGTGTATTTTCCTTGTTGGCCACCGACTTCCTAAAATAAAGTTATGTTTCACGTTTATTTATGTTTTTTTTTGGAAGTCGGTTGCTTTTTTGTAAAAATGTTTTTATTTTTAAACCGACTTCAAAAAAAGGACTAACGGAAAAACGGAAACGTGAAAAATAACTTTAATTTCAGAAGTCGGTGGCCAAAAACGAAAACACACAACTAAAGACGCCGACTTCCGAAATTAAAGTTATTTTTCGCGTTTTTTTGTGTTTTTTTTTGGAAGTCGGTTGTTTTTTTGTAAAAAAGTTTTTTTCACTTTTTAGTAGTGGTACCTACCTCACACACATTCGTATATCACTACTTGATATGTAAATAACCGTGACAGGAAATTATTATAACATCGTCAATATAAACTAAGTGGAAAAAAAATACGCATTATTTAACGATAACTCAAAAACTGCTGGTCAGTACTTGACCAAATTTAAATGGGACCACATGTGAAGCACCAGCTTTCAAATAAACAAAGAATCATCCAAATCGGTTCACCCAGAAAAAAGTTATGAGCTAACCTCCTCCTTTTTTTGAAGTCGGTTAAAAATTACGAATTTCTTTGAATCTTCGGTACGTATAATGCCGACAGTCGAGGTAAATACGTGCTAGACAATAAAGTAACCAAATAACAAACTAAAGAACGTACACAGCTGCAGTTCTTATTAATTTCGGCAACTTAGAAAGTACTGTTTATTGCTTACTAATGACGTGTTGGTGTCGTTAGAGTGGTTGTGATGCTACATAGAGTGTATCATTCTATGGACAACAAGGTAAACCAACTAAAGTCAAGTAATTTCGACGTTTTAGGGAGTTTGCCGTTAAATCGAGTGGCATTAAATGGAGTTTACACTGTATTTGCCATAATATATACCTACATTACTATATATATACACAAAAAGGGAAAGATTTAATTGACATGATTGATGATTTGATTGTATTGATTGGTTTTGATGATTGGTTTTTGATGATGTTATTGTTGGTAAGCGTATATAGGCCATAACGTTAAATAGCCATGCCATCTGTTGAATAACTTAGTTACTAAATAGACGACTAGCGTTAGGCGGCGATAGGTGCTAACTATAACTGAGTGTAGATGTCGCTCATAGCATCGATCGACTGGAATCATGGAACATTTTTTTTCCATCAAGTTTCAGAAGAATATTGAATTCAGAAACGGTCTCCGTTTGAAACCATCAAAGGTTGGGTGTCTTCCAGTATTCAGTGATAAGACTATGGACCCCGTCCCAGTTTTTTTAGAAGTTGTGTAGGAACCAAACCCAACGATAATTTAATCTATGACAGACATGCCATGCCAATCAAGTAAATGAAAAGAATTCAGTAAAACGGATCCCCCTTTGTTGATATTTCTTTAATGGAATTTAACCTTACAGCCCCTGGTACAATAGACAGCACCTCGGTGGTAATATTTTTACCTTAAGCTGGCCGGGCGTAGTATGGACTTTCAATAGACTAATATGAGGCCAGCATGTACTGGCTTTTTACCACAAACCGATCCAGCCTGTCCCTTATTGCCCTCCTCCAGCGACGCCCACAGCCGAGGTCCGTACCCCACAGGAGGTGTCCTTAGCTTGTAGTCGCTTTGTTTATAAGTTTTAAGCCCTGGCTGGAGGCCTTAATTTATTAAGGCATCCACAGGATAGTCCGGTAAACAGCCGACAACCTTTCGGGTTGACCTACGAGGCGACATAAAAAAAAAACAAATGTGGCACTCGGGGACTGCCGCGGTCAAGCTATTGCATAGCATTTTTTATCAACTTATGCAATTAAAATTATTTATTTATTTTTTATTTATGCAGTATTTTTTTTTTGTTTGATATTAATTCAAGTACGGTCGTACCATATACATACACGTTAAGCGAACGCTCGGCCGAGCTACATGGTAGGCGGAGTGGGGGGTGTTAGGTTTTATTTTCGTTACGGGATTTCTTGATTCGGTCGCCGCGCTCAAAGCCCGCGATAAAAGCTATGCAATAGCTTAAAAATACCACTGTCGTGTGTACCACTACTGTGCACAAGCAACATGATTTTTGGTAGCAGAACCAGCTGACGTCATTCACTCATGAATACTCTTTTACAAAAAAAAAACGAGTGTGTGTGCCCATGACTCACGATAGAAATGAAAACTTATATGATTTGCTCATTTTAAACTGATGACCACTGAAGCCGAGTATACGCGATTCTGCGTATCCGACCGACTGGAGCCGAGTATACCCGATTCCGCGTCACCGACCCGAGCGTGACTGTTCAGAGGGCCAACACTAACGCATTCGCTTCGGAGCAATTCTATTTCTACAATCGCTATCGCCTTCGCTAATGTTTCCATCATACGAATCGAAAACTACCGATAACGCTTATCAAAAAGTGCAGCTTGCGCGTGGCTACGCATCTTTATGGAAGTAATCGTTCGACGCTGTCGATTCGTTTCATAGAATCGAATGATGTTAACATTGTCTGCCTAATTTCTATTCGTTGACCTATGATCACGTGACATTTCGATAGCTTATGTCAACCACATATTTTTTTTTGGCTTTTCTACTAGCGTCATCGCTAATCGAACTACGTCCTCAGTTTCTTCACAGAAAGAGCGCAAAGTGCGTCTAAAGAAGTTTTCACTTCAAAAATTCATGGTAAAATAAAACAATCGTAGCTAATTTCAAATCGTTGTTTACCACTATAAAGATGACCTCTAAAATGAGAACTAACAAAAACAAAAGAGTATCACATTAAGTTTTTATTGCGATGTCATTGAGAGACAACAATGTTGTAGGCATATAAAATAAATATTATTAGACACGATTTACTTAAATCATATGGCGCTTAGCGTTTAATGAATCGGTTCACGATCATTTAGAAACGAAGAGAAATATGAAAATCTCGTTTTTTATGTGGTACTAGCTGTGCCCCACGGTTTAACGCGCCGTTTATTTAAAATCGGTCCCCGACCCACCGCGTCGCATCGTATCGCCGGCCCGCGCCATTACCTACTTCATTTTCGTTTGCGTTATTTCTGACTATTTTTCATTTTGTTCGGTTCCTAAGGCCCGTCTTACAGAGCCTCACTCACGACTCAAGCATTACTTAAAACTAGTTGCCATTTCATTGGTTGAAACTAGGTTTAAATAATGCTTGGCTTGGATCTAGTTTTAAGTAATACTTGAGTATTGAGGCACGTTCTGTACTACGGGCCTTAGAGTGGTAGAGTTAAATAACGTTCCTCAAAATTTGTGCTATCAAACGCATAAAGAATTTTTTAAATCCGACTGGTAGTTCCAGAGAGTAACGCTACAAACAAAAAATCAAACAAATTCTTCAGCTTTATTATATTAGTATATAGATTTCATAGTAAGAAGAAATATAGAATAGGTACCTATGTAGGTATAAACCTGACTATGGAAACACTACCTGAAAAATACAATAGAATTTACTTTAACGTCACGCGGTGAAGGACTGTTTCTGGATAAAAACAGATCAAATGATATCCAGGTTCAACTCAGTCGTTTAAACCAGTTCTGTAGTTTAGTATGTACAACTATAATTAATCTCACATACGCAGCCTGTGATTCATGTTACACGTAAAAAAAATGTGAACTTGATGAGAGCATTGCTCGGGCTCGGGACAAGCATTTGCATAACATGGATTTTTGACTCTGTACTTAGCGGAAGCTTGAAACACCTGTAGAAAGAACGTAATTTTGTTCTTTGACAAGTAGTTTAAAATTCATTTTCATTACATCAATTGGTAGGTGGACGTCTTCTGCAGATAAAGGGGTTTTAACTACGAGTATATCTTCAAAAGGATATTGTCAACTTGACACACGTAATACGGACTATCGAACAAAGCTCGGTTGGTTTTATCCCAGCAAACATGTAACAAAATCAACGATTTTTCAGTAACCTTAAGGCCGTTTTTTCACCGCCACATCAACGAGAACGAGATGACGGCGCCGGAGTAGCGATACATACATTTACTATGGCCGCGTATCCGCCGCACCGGGACCACCCGGACACCGGGACACCGGGGTCACCGGGACGTCACGCTAGGTTTGAATAATCTCGTGTCTCGTTGACGTCTTGGCTATTGGCTATCTTTTTCATCACCAGTGACTAACTGGCTTCAGTTGTACACCGAACTTTGATGACAACTGAGAATTTCTTGACGGTAGCGGGTGGACAAACTCTGTAGTTAATGCCCAATGTTAACAATAGTTATGACAAAAAACTAACCTATTTTTTTCTCTCTTTCCAGGTCCAGTGCCACTAGCTAGAAATATAAGACACTTGCCCTGTATATCAAGAAGATCAGGACAGGAAGGCCTGTGTATGTTCGCCATAGATTGCCTCAAAGCCAACGGCACCCACCTCGGGACGTGTATAGACAGATTCTACTTCGGATCCTGCTGCCAAATTCCCGACAAAACCATCCTACCACAAATAATAGGCAACAACATAGAAGATAATTCAATAGACAGTGCGAATTTCGTACATCCACAAATCGAGGATAAAGTTCAAACGACAGTAAATAAAATACCAGATATATTTCCTACGAAAAAGACTACAACAACAGAAAAAGTTGAAACTACAGTAACTGAAAAATCTGAGACGGTACTAGATAGAACTGAGGCTATGGATTTAGAAACGAAATCTGAGGAACAGTCAACGATCGATAATAAAATTGTGAATGATGAAGTTAAATTTACTACGTCAGCTATCGTAGAAACTACTATGAAAGCTGAAAGTAAAATCACTGAAGCACCAGTTACAGAACTGCCTATGAAACTTTCAACATTCCAAACAGTTTCTGGTGAGAATAGTATAGTTACTGAAAAACCTGAAAAGGAGGATGTTACGAAAGCTACAACAACTTCAAAGCCAAAACCTACTCGTAAGCCGTCGAGACCAACCTTCAAGCCTTCTTCACAAAAGCCTTATAACCATACAAGACCTCAATATACCTTATCTACTTATAAACCGCGACCGGTGAAGCCAGTTTACAATTCCACTAGAAAACCGCCATACAGGCCGACAAACAAACGGCCTCCTGCAACGAAAAAACCGTTGCCTATTCCTCCTAGACTTAACATAACTATTCTACCTCAATCAACAAGCTCAAAACCTATATTTACCCGACCATCATCAGTTTCCATCACATATATCAACACTACTGTTGCCTCAGCAACGACAGCTGAAGCAACAACAACTTCGTCTACTTCTACAACAACAACAACAACGACAACAACTACTACTACAACAACAGAACCACCATTGCCACCAACAACTGTTTTAACTACTGTAACAGAAAAAGTAATTGCAGCAACTGACCCTGTAACGTCTGAAGTTGAGAAAACTACTGAAGTTTCACCTGCTACTGAAACAGAGAAACCAACTGATAAAACAACTATTTCCGAAGCAATCATTGAAACAACGGTCACAGAAGCAGTGAAAGAAACAACAGTTCAAACTACTGAAGCAACAGAAGTTGTTTCAACGACAGAAGCAGAGCAGTTGGTTAGTGAGACCGAAGCGCCTACATCTCCTTTGGTTGCTTCAACTTCGGCTGAAACAACTAAAGTTGAAACGTTGACGACTCCTGAAGAGGTTGTTACGAAGGAACCAGAGAAGATCACAGAAGCCGATGGTAAGCGTTTCCTTGCAATTATTATTTTGATAGCTGATTTAGGAATAATAGTCAAATTTTAACATTCTTACAGTTAGTTTTAGAAAGTTTCCTTAAACTATTATAGACCCCGATGAAAATATTATATTTTCAAATCCATTCGCTCCAAATCATTTGTACGAGTATACTTTGTGCTGTTATTATTCATATCTACTAATTAAAATACTCGTAGCCAAATTCTGGGCAGACTCTGTTTAGATTGCCATCGAAACGCTAAAAAGAAAAATACTTCTTAATCGTCACACCACTTAATCGGTCTGTTACTTCAATAATATTTCCATTACTATCAAGTAGTCACTAGGACATATACAAATAAAACATGAGTAAAGCATATCAATATCGTACCTAAAAATGTTTAAATTTTCTCACAAAGAAGTTTGAACTCATAAATTAAAGTTTGTTACGAAGTTGTTACGCCTATTGCATATCGAACTAGCTATTGACATTATCAATAAATCTACTAATTATACAATTCTGATCATCTTATCTTATGTAGATCGGAATCGTTTAGTGAATGTCAACTGACTGCCGCATGACTAGACTCTCATCTAGTCGAATAACAATTCAAACTTGATGACTTATTTACTTTGCGTCTCCTTGGCTTATTAATGAGATCCGTTATGTAAACTAGAAGATTGTCGTCAATTCTGTTATGTCCACGTAATTTGTCGATTGCTTTGATGATCTTTGCATTCTGTTTTTTTGGACTTAAACGTCTCGTCCATTGGATTTTTCTAATCCATTAGTCAGTCTTATCAATTTATGGATTTACTAGCTGTTACCCGTTGCTTCGCTTGCGTGGATGTCGCGTATGTTACTCCTTATAACATCAGCTATCTGCCTGTGAAAGTCCTGTCAAAATATGTCTAGCCGTTTCGGAGATTCGTCGGCAGAAACAAACAGACAGACAAAATATTAAAATAACTTTATTTTTATTTTGTCTGTCTATCTGTACCGTACCGTATATACTTTCATATGCATTTAGTAAAAAGCTGTTATTTTGTCATTACAAACACACTTCAATATTTTTTATATACATGTATCGATTGTATCGATGTCCTTTCCTTTGCTGTCAAAAGTAAAGAACATTATTCGGTAGGTCAGGTTTTATAAGTCGTGGGACCTACAGAAAGTGATGGAGAACCAGTTTTACCAAGGAGTATCGTATTACCCAGTAACTGGGTTGTGGAGGTCAGTCGTAGGCAGTCGCTCCATGTACAATACGGGTACTCAGCTGCATCCGGTTAGACTGGAAGCCGACCCCAACATAGTTGGGAATAGGCTGGGCAGATGGTGATGAAATTGATGGATTCTTACTTCTAGACCTTTTATAAGGAAGTACTCTATGCATCTCTTCTTCTGAAATTAGATCATCTCTCTATTATGTCGGTTCCTCTCTGACAGTTTTGGGCGTTCAATGTTTCCTTCCTAGAATTGTATAAAGTACTTAACCAATAGTATGTACATAATTATGTATGTCATTACTCATTTGTGTGACGTCATATAAATACCGCATTTCGTTTTAGTCACCTATGTTTTTGTCAGTTGTCTGATTGTCACCTACCTACGCGTTTCGTAAATAAGTTCATTGACTCTATGGGCATTACACTGGAATTGATGCGAACTTTGTTTGTTTGCTTTGCTCATGCATATGGTTTAGCTTCCTTTAGTTTGATGGTTGTATTTGCGTTAAACGGAATCTACACTTCTAAACGCGAAAGTGAGTCCTGTTTGTTTGGTAGATTTTCTTGGTAAAACTGTAAATACGATTGTGTTGGGGTAGAGATATAGCTTGGTATCTAGAGGAGGACAAAGAGTAGGTACGGTCAGCAAAAGAGATAAGTATCCAGGGCCGCCGGATATAGTTGAAGTTTAGTAAGAAACAGATGAATATTTTCGAATGAAATTTTATTTGATAAATTACCAGTTTGTTTTCTATTAATTTTATTTATATTATATACTTATCTCTTGCTGACTGTACATATATAATGTATCTTCGTCCCAATTCATTTGAGGTCGGTACTTTTCATCTTTCATACTTCTCCATTTGTCGTCATTACAGTAGTCACCCCCTTTCTAACCATATCATCTTTCAAACAGTCCATCCATCGTTTATTTCGTCTTCCCCTACTCTTATAGCCATCCACATCCATACATAAAACTTTCCTCACGACATTTTCCTCACTCCTCCGCATCACATGCACATACCATGACAACCGATTTCCACACAACCTTTCAGTCACCGGTGCCATATCAAGTCTTTGGCAAATATATATTTATGGAAGAGAAGAATAAAACAAAGAATCATTAGAATCATTGTATGAGTCTTCGATATAAAGACACTTGTGATTGATACCACCACTTTGCCTATTGGTTTGAATTTCTACTTCGGGCCATAAATTCTCATGCAGGGTGGCAGGGACATTGACGCACAACCTGTTACCATAAGTACATGATCCTGAACCCCTGCGTTGAAATTTTCCGTCGGTTATAAAAAAAAGATTTGCTCTGCTATACATTTTGACCGCGTAGGTATTGCACTTTTCTATGAAACAGCAGATTTTTGTTTGATAACCGACGAAAAATTTCTACGCTAAGAGTCTAGAATCATGTTCTAAATTCATGGTTTCAGTTTGCGGTCGATGTCCCTGCCACCCTGTATAGCTTGTGCCGATACGAGAAAAAAAGTGATTTCTATTATAAAAATAAGTTTGTTTCTCTTCTTCATTAAAAAGAAATAAGACCTGAGGGCCTAGACGAGTGGCAATCACTTTCAAAGCATTTCGTTTTTCTACAACGACTTTAGCTTAGCGACGGTAGCTTATGGCATTCCCATAAATTTTTGTCTGTTCCATCTTCGATATCGCTGATCAAATGTCACTGTGTCTAGGCCCTCCAAGCCAGGGTCTGTTCTCTCTTGGTACTTCTCTAGTCATCCAACTACCTCTCTGTCAAAAATCGAGTTCTCTAGTTTAATAGTGAGAACGTACCAAACACACAGACATTGAGATTAACTTTCGAATTTATAACATTAGTGAGCATTGTTGCTTTGTATGTTTATTTGTCATCGTTAACAGTTTTAAACTCATAAGTCACCTTAACTCCTATTTGTTTAAAATCAATATTTGTTTTGCTATATTGACACGATTGACACTATTGACAGTAGTGACTTCGGTCCGGTTACTTGTTATGTCAATAACAAATGAAGGAGTATCTTTTACAAGTGTCTCTTGTGTATACTACTTAAGGTTTAGAGTTGATGGATACTTTTCTAAACTAATATAATAAAGAAAAAATATTAAATTTGTTATATGTTTGTTTGTTACGCTTTCACGCTAAAACGGCTGAACGAATTTGGATGAAATTTGGCACATGGGTAGACTATGAACAGCGGAGTAATTGCGTAACACACTAACAATAGCAATAGCTTTCTTTTTGACAGTTCAACAACATTAATTGCGTTATTTACGTTGTTGAGCACACACATTTTTCGAACATATGAAGCAATGGTTTAGCAATAGGCTTCAAAATCATTCAGATAGTGATAGATAGTGTGTTACGCAATTAGGGTGCTGAATTAGGACATAGGATACTTTTTATCTCGATATTTCCACGGGATTAAGACTTATGCGGGTGTGTAGCGGCATCTACAATCGCCACATGCGAGCGTTCGCCCTTGTCTCAAGTCGAATACGCGCTCGGTTACAACCCAAAATCTAGTCCGCTTATTTTAGTAAATTAGCTGCATTTTGTTCATTGTTATATCTGTTAGTGTCCGCGTTAAATTTTCCTCCGTATTGTTATTGTTTTGTATTATAATACTAGAAAGGAAGTGCCGAGGTAGGCAGAAATACAAGTTCGCTATAAAAATCACTTTTATTTTGCTTTACCCCGTAACACTTCAGGTGAAACCGCGGGGCGCAGCTAGTTGTTAATGATTTGATGATCTTCAAAACGATCATCGTCATCCTTCTATCTTTATTTCAATTTGGGTTAAGCGCAGAATGTCTTTTTCTTCCATAGATCTCTTCTAGCCGCCATCTCAGGAAGCATTTGCATCCTATTAATGTTAATTTTTCACGTAAGCCGTTCATAATTTGTTTTGTCTTCCATTTCTCATGTTACTCTTACATGGAGTCGTTCTTATTCATACTCAAAACTTTCCTCATGTATGTCTTGCATTCCTCCACATCACATGCCCAACCTATCGCCACCAATTTCACTTCTGTTTTCTCTGTATCGTAGCTGAGTTTACAGACAGTCTCCAATTCACAAATATCCAGACTCTGAACAACGATCAGCAGGCCATACAATTTATTCCTTGCATCTAACATAATTTATTGCTCACCTGTACCTCAGAAGCTAATTTCTCAGGTATACTGATCCAATTGAGTCTTAGACCGAGAACTTACTTAGCTCATGCTTTGACTTACAAATGTTACCGTCTCTATCTTGCACTGGTAGTTTGAGTGTTGTGTGACAGTAACAGGAATACCACGTGTCTAGTAACGTACAGATCTCGGCCTTAGAAGATTGATGACAATAAACTCCATCCAATATCCAACTCCATTGATGAAACTCTCTATAGTTTGTTTTCATTTGACTGTCGTTCTTTTTCTTTCTTTTTTTCTTTATCGTATGGAAACCCTCATGGATGTCCTCCACCCTGAGATGGGTGGAGGGGTCTGTCAGAATCTTACTGACTATAACCACTCGGTGTTCTGTTGCTACTTTTAGCCGGGGTGCTGGAGTGCTTGAGCATTTCGTCACGTTCTCCCGGCTAGGTGTTGGCCCGCATGAATTCATGCGGACCCCGTCACCCTCAGCGACCGCATACGGCCGCAATTCTTCTAGAGAGAGGGGCGTGCGGAACACGGCGCGCTGCCCAATCAGGCTTTTTACTGTTCAGATAACAAACTCCCCAAGTCTGTTGCCTGCAGGCCTCTTCATTTGACTGCCTCCTTAGTCTTGTGGTCATAACCACGACTCCACTTGTCTCTCTCGTCATTCAGTTTCGATAAAGTGTTATCTACTGACTTTTCCGTGAGGAAACTCTCACCAGCAGCCTGAATCCTGGAATATTGCGCCTACTGATTTATGATCAAAGCTCCTAAAACATGGGACTTATATGAAAACTGGCGAAATTTGGGTGCACTATACGCCTCTGCCCCTCCAGGGAATAGGGCCTCCTGAGTAAATGGTCATAGCGGTCAATCTCAGCGGAGACTAGCCATCAACGCTGCAGATATTATTATAGCACAACTGTGTGTGCGCAAACATAGGCGCACTCTCTCTTCCTTCACTCTCATAGTCCGCCAGGACATCCTTCGGGAAATACATCCGTGGTTTTACGTTTTACACATTACCATTATCAGCCTGCCTTTGCCCAACCATGTTGCGGTCGGCTTCCAGTCTAACCGGATGCAGCTGAATACCAGTATTTTACATGGAGCGACTGCTTATCTGACCTCCATAACCCCGTTTCTGGGTAATACGATGCGATACAATGTCTCACTGATGGTGGCGCGTGTGTTGGATCTTTCGGTTCACTACAAAATGGTTGCGCTGGATGGTGCTGATCCACGCGTCATGTTCGTGAACGGGCGCCGCCGGTCGAGACTGGTCATCTCTTAACTACCACGACTTATTTTTATTTTTAATCTTATATTTTGAATAATTTCTTAATATTTTTTTAAATTGTTCTCACATATAGAAGCAACAAGAATAATGTACCCAGGATTTTGTAATATCCTAATTTAAAAGAGTGTGCTTGGAGTTTCTTGCCCGTTCTTCTCCATAGAGATCTACGTTTTGGAATGGGCAACTAGCTTCAACTTTCTGACTAACTGACCGAATCTTTGACAATTCAAAAGTGCATGTAAATGGTTTAATTGAAATAAATGCTTTGAGCTTTTGTTTGAATGTTTTGCACAATACCATGGTCTATAATTGTCCAGGTCGTCGCCCCCTCAATTCATTCCTGCCACTGTCGCCACACTTAGGACACACTTCACGTATCTAGGTCGTACACGAGTGAACTGGGGTCATACTCATTGCATTGTCTCACTTTAGATACTGGGCTCACTTTCTTTTCTTTATATCAGAGTTCTCAGCGTTGTGGGAAATGGGGGAACGTTGATTGATGATTGATGTATTTCGATGTTTTTCTTATCTTCTACGTCTGTGTGATTAGATGGAAACCGATAATTATTTATTCCATTTCTAACTTTTTCATTGTGACTGTGTTCGCGTCAATTCAATTCCAAATATTTTATTTCACATAAACCTACATGGGCACTTATGAAACGTCAGAAGCTAGGTGCACGGTTCTAATTGGTTTCCTATGGAGAAGAACCGGCAAGAAACTCCACGGTTACTCTTTTAAAATAATAGGCTTTTAAAATGTTTTCAAATTACGCTGTGCTGTTAACAGGCATTGGAGGACAGTGTAGGCCTGTCGTCAACAAGTACTAGGTACTTAACAAAATAGAAAATCAATTTCGTAATCATAGTATAAAATAGCTCTAAATCTTTCCGCTTTATAGCGATGTCTACCAACCAACCTATGGCTTTTGGTATAAACTGAGCAATTGATTTCTTCACTCATAATTCCTATTGCACCATATTTGCTTGAGTTTTCTGAAAATCTGTTACTAATAAAGCACATCGACAGCTTTAAGAAACCTCTCATCTATTTTTTGTGTCTCTATTTTTCGAACAGGCTGTGCGTGTCTGTCCGGCTATGAATCAATCACTTCACTCGTCAAGAAGCTAAGCCTGTAATTATCCTACTGTACTTTAGTAACAATCCAGTAATCTGCAACCTACGCCTCGATTTTCTTTTAACTCATGAATTTAATAATCTATCCGGTTGTTGCAGTATATGTTTGTAAATCTGTTCAAATCTCATTTTTAAACATCTAAGTTAGGGGCTTACTTGTTCCTCATGGAATTGGTCACATTTACATTTTTCAATTAAACAATCTGCCTAGCATTATCTCAACTATGTTGGAATCGGCTTCCAGTCTAGCTGGATGCAACTGAATACCAGTATTTTACATGGAGCGACTGCCTATCTGACCACTTGGTCAGTTTTAAATTTTTATCAGCTAAAATATTTATCTTCACCCACTAAGTTATGAATCCACTATTGTTGTTTACCGTTAATCCATTAACATCTTTACATCTAAATTCGTGGAAATCATTTGTCATAGAGTTGACATTTTGTTTCTTATTAGAATTTTTACAAGTGACGTACTTATTATCTCTGTTGTGAGATTATCTACGGTTTGACTTACAGTTTTTGTTTTGGTATTGGTCGATTTTTTTCAAATTCGATGTGAGTATGTGTTTGATTAACAACCTCACTGTTCAGCCCTAGAATAAAGACTAAAACACCCAAAACTTCTCAGGCATATAAGTACTAAAAAATACTGTCAATCAACTCCTTTACGGTGGGCTTACTCACTAAGTCCGTCAACGAAGATATGGGCCCGTACGAAACTAGTTCGGTATTTAGAAGTGAACCCTACCGATTAATTAACTTTTTTGGACGGAACAAAACACATCGGGAGTAAGGACCGCTGCCAAATCGTGTTGTCATTAATTTTTTGTTCAAGCCTCGGACTTATCTAATGTCCGTAAGTGCTAAGGTGCAGAAAACGGCCGTAATTTCATCCGAAACTACGGACTTCGTGCAGCAACAACACCTGCGGGGTAATTGCCTAACACACAATCTCAATGCTATTAATTTTGACAATTCATCAATATTCATTGCGTGATTTCGTTGTTGAGTTGACGAATTTTTCAAACTTAAGAAGCAATTGATTACGAGTTACGATCGGATTGTGATAGAAAGTGTGTTACGAAATTGGCGTGTCGGCCCTCAGAGTTTTGCATCCAGTCTGACCTAGCCACCTCGTTTCATCGCCATTATATTTTTTAGACGGGGCGTTGTGGCGCCAGCTCTTAGCATCAACATTAACCTGACCCTTTCTATCTCTTGGCACTGTTCCAAGCATCACGGAACGGTACTCGATCAAGCATCGATCACGAAGTCATTGCCGTGACTGCGGTGTTCCACTTACCTAATGTTAGTAGCTTGACGAGTCACGATTCTCATGAGAATTGTCAAAATGTCTCGTGATTTTGGGACAAGTAACGATTTGTGGAAAGATTTGGATTGTGTAGATGGATATGATGGATTGTGGTGGCTGGTTAGGTTGAAGATTTATATGATGAAAATGAATATGAACCGTCAAACGGGGTGAATCGAGACGAAACTTTAAAAGGGATTTTAACATTGAAATAATATACTTTGCTGTCAAAAAGGACTCTAATGTGTTTACTGTATCATAATTAATTAAAGATTAAGTGCACTTGTTGGCAACAAACTACATTATTTCAATGTTAAAATCTATTTTAAAGTTTCGTCTCGATTCACCCCTGCATTCCTATACATCCCGTTTGACGGTAATGTGTATGATGCACCGGATGCACGTATTCCGATTAATAGAATTTTTATTTATCTACTATACAAGTTTATTAGTAAAGAGGATACATCATTACTAATAAACGTTGTATAGCATCTGTATAGTTACACAATACTTTGTCTTCTTCTTTCGAAACTCAAATTACTGACGACTGAAAGAGAGAAATCGATGTGTAACTATTCACCTGACATAACACGTTCATTAGTAAGGATGCTTATCTGTTAGTCTGAATCATCCTACTGCTGAGAAAAATCCTCCAGGACTATAGATTCCAGTTAGGTACTTTGTTCTAGAGCTAATGTGGAGCATTTCCCGTATAGTTTTGTCCAGGAGGTAGATCAGAATCTTAGTCTTTGACTTTTTCAATATCCAAGTTTTGTACTTGTTTGAGAGTTTTACTTTTCTTCTGCTAGCAGGTATTCCAACCTATTTTCTGTTTCAAACTTCGATTTCCCATTATAAGTACCATAAAAAGTAGTTTGTCTTGTATTCTGTAGCCGTCGTTGTAATAAGGTAGTAACAAGCATTGTTTTTTTTTCAACCAAAATATAACCCAAGTTGTAACCTTTATTAAAAATAATGAGTTGACTTGACTTACCAGACACTTTTATGGAAGCTCAAAATATATTTTTAGAGTAACAATGACATCATCTAGTAACATTGTGTTCATACATAATTCTGTTAAGATAATAACATTAGGAATCATAAGCGTAAAATCTTGTCATATTATAACTAACGAATGCAGTAAAAAAAATTTTTTTTTTCCATTTCATTAATATCATCTTTATACATTCCAGAAAAATGGCCAACAGAAGGTTGGGTACTAATATCAACAATTCCACCAAAACCAGAAACGCCATCAACAACTATTTCTTCAACATCAACAACTGTTACTACAACAACCACAACAACAGCTGCACCTACAACAACAACAACAACAACAACGACGACAACAGAAGCACCAGTACCAGAAACACCACCCCCAACAACTGTAGAACTCACACCAACTGAACAACAAACTGTTGAACCAACAACAACTTCCACAACGTCTACACCAACAACTACAACAACAGAAGCACCAACACCATCAACAACAGTAACAACTCAACAACCGATCCTAGAGTTTACTGTCAACGTGACACTGTCACCAACGGTACCGACTTCGACTTCCAGTATTGGTTTGACGACTTTCAGTTCTGTTTCGTCTGAAAATGTTACTGAAAGTCTTAGTGAGAAGAATGTTACTACTTCTAGTACCACTGAAGCTATTAAACCTACTGGTGCGTAGTATTTATTATTCCTTTTATTTATTTATTTAACCATATACAGGGTTATTTGTAACTCGATGTATTTCTTGCAAGCCGTCATAGTGGGGTTAAAATGCAACAAATTAAGCCACCAAATGTCCTACCGAAATTCAGTAATTTTTGAGTTAGTTACATTCTTAGTTGTTTTTTAAATGAAAAAGCGAATTTAAAAGTTATTTATGACGCGGCTATACTGGAATTTGCGTTATTATCATAGCTGATGCCGTAGCAGAGCTTTGTTAATAATTAAATGTTCAAAAATGCCTAAAACTTTGACAAAGATCGCTAATTAAACATTTTTGTTTTCGTAATTACTATTTTTGTCAGACAAAAATTAAAACAAAAAAACAGAATTTCGGTAGAACATTATTGTTTCATTTTAACCCTACTATGACGTCCTGCAAGGAATACGTCGAGTTACAAATAACCCAGTATATACCTATAAATAGACAAGTCGAAAATAACAGAAAAATACGTCCAATTGTGATGCTTATTTCTAAAGAAATCTATTCCAGCATACCTGCGGTAGGAAAGTAGTAGAAGATTTTTTGTAATATTTTAGCTGATGCGCCATTGAACAGGAGGTAACGCCTGACGTTGAATTATGACTCAGACGTACAGTCAACCGCACGTCCGTGGTAACAAATCCAGTATATAAGCTGGCCTCCTATTCTATTGAAACTTCGTACCACGCTAGGCCTTTTTTTTGGGTGGGTAATCATCAAATAACTTCTCCTGCTCTGGGCGGAGTGGGAGGGCGTGTCAGACTTTTACTGACTAAAACCCACCCGTGTTCCTTCAGTTGCCTGTGTGCTAGGACCACGGTAAACCTTTCGGACAAACCCGCGACCCCAGCAGGCATCGGTCCTAGCGGACCCTTTCCAATGTGTGCTGACATCTCATTGAGGCGCGCGTGGAACACAACGCGCCGTCGACCCGGGCCTGGTCCTTACCGGATGGCGAGCTACCCATTGCTCGCCGTCCGCAAGCCCTAATGGGTTAATTTTTGCAACTGATCTTATTAACCTCCCTAATGTTTAAATAACAGTTGTAAAAATAATTACCCTTATAAAATAAATATTATAATTATTTTACAGAGGAAGCCATTCCAACAACGACTCTGGTGCCGGAAACCACGACGGATGCTGTCAACATGTCCGATTATAAAAACGGTGAGAATTTTTAGTTCTATCATCATTTTATCTACCCACACAAACGCCTCTCTTTGTCGTACCTAAAATCTCATCGTTTAAGGCATAAAAATGTGATTTTTAAACCCATCATTTAAGTCCCTTACCCTGTCTCCTAATATCAGCGATCATAGCGTAAACACACGATCGCCGCGTTTCATTTTGTTTAGCGAACGCGTTGTCACATCAACCGACGACGGAAGGCGTTTTCCGAACAAATTGGACTCAAACCGCGACGGTCGTTTATATTAGGACACAGCTTTAAACTGCTCCTGTCAAATAAGACTGCATATAGGTAGATCAAAATTCGGATATTTAATAAACCCCACATCTAAATGAACATATTTGTGTTAATAAACAAAATAAATAAACGCTCTCTAAAAAACACTGAAATAAAAGCGGAATTATTAAAAAATAAACAGTAAGGTACAAAAAAAAAAGTTGGTATTTCATATTAAAAAAAAAAACAAAGACTAACACATAAACTAAATCTTCAGAAATAGAAGTTGATAAATAAATCAATCAATCAACTCAGCCTATCGCAGTCCACTGCTGGACATAGGCCTCCCCCATGCTGCGCCACAACACCCTGACCTCCGCCTTCCACATCCAGGCTGACCCAGCCACCTTTTTAAGGTCGGTCCATCTAGCTAGGGAGCGTCCCACACTACTCTTGCCGATACGCGGTCTCCGCTCGAGGACTCGTCTGCTCCACCGGCCATCGGTTGATTAATAATTATCGACGAATTGTGTAAAAATTATCACCATAAAATGTCACCATATTTTCTCAATTTTCCTGCCATTGTGAAAACCAATAAATCAACTACAAACAAATGAATGATACTTATCCAATTAATTGAAATTGATAAATTGACCTCGATTTTCTTTAATTGTGATCAGTGGTTTCCGTAATTGTATTTAATAAGACTGACTTTAATTTGATTGACGTAGGTAAACATATTACTTATATTTTCACGGCTGTAGTCCGCGAACGGGTAAGCAGGGGTGTCTCATTTGGTTGGGAAAAATTAAGTCCCGTGTACATTGTAATAGATGGCCTTCAACCGGTCCCATATCCAGGTTAAAATCAATATTTTTTATCAATTCTTAAAATACTCTAAGGCTCACTGGTCTAGCGGACGCAATCCCGGTTGCTGAACCTGGGTTTGATTCCCAGGTGCAACAAAGTCAACTCAACTCAACCTATCGTAATCCACTGTTGGACATAGGACCTCTCGCAAGCTCACCACGACCCACAACACCCTGTCCTCCGCCTTTCGCATCAGCGAGGTAATTGCGTAACACACTAACAGTAGAAATGGCTATCATTTTGACAGTTCAACAACATTCATTGTGTTATTTACGTTGTCGAGCAGAAACGTTTTTCGAACATATGCAGCAATGGATTAGCAATATCCTTGAAAATAATTCAGATTGTGATTGATTGTGTGGTACGCAATTAGGGTACAGCAATTAGGTCTGTTCCAGTCACTTTTCGAACAAATTGTTACTGGGTTTTTAAGGCGATACCCAAACGCAGGACACCGAAAAGGCTCAGTTTTTTGTCGCACAGTTAGGCGTATTGGTAAATATTACAACCCAGTTTTTTTTAAGTGTATTGCCAAATGTTCAAAGAAAAGACTTATTACAAAATATTTCATAAATATAAAATAGTATCATGATAAACAATCGTAAAAAAAAGCTAAAAAAAAAATTGTTTCTTCGCATTTTTTCAAAATTTTGAGCGTAAACTATCGTATTTTATGTAATGATAATAAAGGGAATTCAATCAACTAAAGAATTACCTATTAATTATTACACTGAGCCGTGCATTTATTTTTTAATTTAATTAAAACTGCAAAATTTATTTTATTGTGGTGGTCATTCGATTAAACTAACATCAAACGCATCGCTATTTTGAACCATATTTGTTGCCGCGATGCGCTATCATCAATTACTTAGAAATATGCTTCATAACGCGCCGCGCCTTAAGACATTTTTAGTAGAGCCCAGGGTTTGGTTTTGTGAGTGGATAAATAGATAGAATATCGACGGTGTAGTATCAATATGATCTAACAACAAAAAAACCTTGATTTTATAGGAAGCGAAAAAACGTTTCATTTCTATAGTTTTTAACATTTGAATCAACAAGTTACAGAAATTTAAAAAAACAGTAGTTAGGAATCGCTTGTGATGGTGATAAATGATTTCATGGTACGAGGTATTTCATATTTTACCCACGAATATGTAATAAAGTAAAAATCGCTAAAACGTTACTTATTAGATATTGATACTTCACCGTCGATATACGACTTTTTATGATAGAATATAAGCATTGAGAGGAAGACAATATATTTTATATAAATAAAACAGGATAGTCCCCACGATGGAAATCCTCATACAGTAGGCTATCTCCTTATTACATGAAACTTCAACATTACTAGCGAAATCCAGTACCTATTACTTATACAACTCTGCCTAACCCTCCTAGGAATATTAGCGTAATGTTACGTTATGTAATAAAAACACATAATATCTATTCTGCCTCAACCGACCGCAGAATAAGGAAGTATAGTCATGCCATGACGCTAACTAATTGTTAGATTATTAACTACAGTTTAATTATGCGACGCCATTGTTGGGTAAACTGATTGTTTCGTCTGTTAGGGTGGGTGTTCAATGGCGGGAGGAGTTTGACAGCAAAAAAAAGATGGCCGTCGTTTACACGGTTGAGAGATTTGTGCGTGACAACGTCACAACGTCACAACGTTTAGGGTTCTTTGTGTTACAAGTAAAAATAGATACCTATAAGCTCAGTAGATATTATGTAAATAAAATAGTAATATAAAAAACAACAGAAAACAATTCAATATGTAGATAACCTGCACGCGTACCGTACTGTGCTACCGTAGAAATAAAATGACAGATTGTAAAAAATAACTCGAAACACGTCCGCTACTGGACAAAGGTCACCTCAAGGGATCACTACATCCTCCGATCCTGTCCAGAACGTTAAAAATTAATAACCATTAATTTTCTTCATACAGACTGACTTTTCCGCAAGTGAATACCTTACCTTACACGCTTGATAATTAATGAAAATGTCCCCACAGTCACGGACGGATGAATTAGGGTTTATAATTACAGATTAATTCAAATACATGTCCATGCTGATCAACAGCTAGTCAAACAGCTGATTGTTAATCTTTGTTAAGTTAAAACTGAGATTACATACAGATTGAACCGGGGCGCGTGTAAACTGAAGTTCGTATTTTAAACCCAGACAGTAATTTGACAGGTGTAATGTCAAACTCCTATACTGAAAAGCAAACACAAAAAGACTGGAAATGTCAGATTACTAGGTATCTGGGAATAAAAACGAACCTTAAACTACAAGTGAATAATACAATAGACCCATTTCTTTTTTCGTGTGGCATTCTTTGTTTTGACCACTGAGGTCTTGGCTATTTAACCGAACTGTCCTGTGGGTGCCTTAAGATTTTACTCGAAAAGCCAGGAGCAAAATTTAATACTAAACTTATATTTAAATGACCGCACTCTAAGGGCACCCCCTGTGGGGTACGGATCTCGGCTTAGGGCGTCACTGAGAGAGGGCAGCAAGTGGGGACAGGCTGGATCGAAAGGTTAATATTATGATTATTATTAGGGGAATTGAAGGCTACAGAATCAGCTGCGACGCGGGCTGGGGCCTTATCGGACATGAATAGACCTATTGCCATAAACTGGGCATTTATACAAACTCCAGTACGAATGTGGATGGCTATAAGAGTAGGGGAAGACCAGAGAAACGATGGATGGACTGTGTGAAAGACGATATGATTAGAAGGGGATGATCCCGAGATGATGACTGATAGAGAAGTATGGAGGAAAAAGACATGTTGTGCTGACCACAAATAAATTGGAATAAAGGATAAGGGCAAGAGAATTATGATGAAATACAAACTCCAGTATGCAAGAGATCTAGCCTTCAGCTTCAGACGCTTCACTCGAGTGAATAGTAAATTTTTCTTTCCACGTTCACATGCCACCGACAAAGTTACACAGAAGTGAACGTTAATTTTCTCATTTAATTTCATTTTTCTATCATTCGGAGCGCGATTGAATGAGTGCCGATATCCAATATCATTGGATCAGGTCACTAATGTATTTTTTTTTTGCACTCTTGATTCATTTTGTGTTCAGACGTTTTCACTTCGAGTGAAAGATGCTGAATGGAAGACATAATTGAGCAAAAGGTGAAACGTCAACTAAAGGAAATTACAATAAAAAATAAAACAATAATGTTATAAAAACAAATAAGAGATACATTCCAGTCTTCCGAATCGTAAAAAGATAAAAGTAATTTAAATGATAAATTGAAACCAGAAACGATGACACAATATATTTAGATGAATTTTGGTCTTCAAAATAATTAAAATCTTGATTATACAAGAGCTATTGATTACATTGACAGGAGCTACTGATGAAAATTAATCAGTATCAGGTGATAATGACAATTCTCAAAGACTAGCACCCCAAACGCGTTGCACTTTCTACCACAATATGAAGGATTTTGAAGGGATTTAATAATCCAGTTTCATATTTTTGAAAAATTCGCCTGCTCGACAACGTAAATGATGCAATGAATATTGTTGAATCGTCAAAATGAATAGCATTGGGATTGTAGGTGTGTTACGCAATTACCCTGCAGTGGAACAATCAGAATCTGTCAGAATATTTTGTTTTAGGCCGCAAATACTCTGCCTTTAACTTGCACAGAGGCAGCAAGTAGCTTGCATACCATTGCAGCATTGCGCCATATCACATTATGATTGGTAAATGTCACAATAGTATGCTAACTACTTTATTACTTTTGTGCAAGTTACTATGGTCTAATGACATGACATATAAGAAAAAAAATATGTCTAGAACTTTATCTACAGGACCGCAAGCAGAAAAAAAATAAGCAATTAAATGTCATTTATGGTACCCAATGACTTTGCCGAAAAATCCTACAATTACAACACTACTTTTATTTTTATTTAACAAAACCAATATAAAAATAGCTACAGCCAGGTTAAAGACCTTTGGAGTCCCAACAAAATGTTTTACAGCCCGTGCATAAACAATAATAAAAAAATAAAAAACTGTTCGGTGTTCAAACAAAGAGTAGTGAGATCGCGAGGCGACCGCACGCCACGGCCAAGGCGTTTGCAAGGACGAATGTTGTGGCTTTTGCATTGACATTTAAAAAAATGTGGACTTTTTGAACTGCGAACTACGAGTTTTTAAAAAAAGTGCACGTGCAAGTGACGTTATTGACAGTACTTGAAATTAATTCCTTGGCAAGACCAAAAAACAAAAGTGTTTACAGTAGTGACGTGACACAACAAATAAAATTTGATATTTAAAATTGCAATTGATTTCGAAGTTATGTTAAAAAGTGGGCAAGGCAGAATGCCAAAGAGGTTGTTAAAGAGTAAGAATGTAAAAATAAAGATGTCATGGGAGTACGAGGATGAAGTGCATTCGTGAACTGGATTTAAACATTCGTGTTTTCAATTCAATTTCGATTTTCGAATGCGAAAAGTGTTTCAAGAACATTTAAATGTGAATTTTCGAACTTGTAAAAAGATCTTTTAAAAGTGTTTTTAATAAACTTCCTTGAAATTGACTGATTAATTAAAATAAGTACCGATCGCAAATTTTTGACTTACTTAATTAAATTTTTAATTTAAAAATTATACATTTACGTTTTATGGCAATAAAGTTGTATTAGCAATTGGATTACACTAAGAATTATTCAGCAGAAGCGTTAAGGTTTTTTAAATGTCAATTTATTGAGCAAAAAGTTTTATTAATAAAAACAAGACCAATCCAGTCCAGTTTTGGTTAAAAAAGTGAACTCTTTTTGTCAGTAACCTACCAAAGATTGCGCAAAGATTTCAAGTTTTAAACATTACGAATTCGAATTATAAAACCTAAATTAAATACGTACGTCTCTATAAACAAATGAATTTTAATAAACTTCCTTTAGTGTTCTAATTTCAAATCTTTTATGCAGAAGTTTAAATAAGGTTTATTACGGCGCGAATAGATAAGAATCTGAGAAACAGAGTACATCGACCTTTTAGTTTTTCGAAATAAGAATTAGTTTTGTTTTTAAACAGTCATTGGATACAGTAAAGGATAAGGAAAATTCTTTTCTTTTTCTTTATATAATGAATCTCATTAATACAGAAACGACAACGGTTAATTAAAATGTAATTAATGACTTATAATAAGAAATATATGATAAAAAAAGTAACTTGTTTACTTGAAATATAATAAAATTAAAGTGATATTAATAAAAATTAAAATATATAACTACCTAACTTATGTTTAATCGCAGATAGATAACACAAGTAGCACACAAAATAAATATATCAATATAACTACCAATAAACACACACAATAACTAAACAAACCCAAACAATAATTCAACAACCAATAAATCCCTAACTCAACCCCAATAAATATTTCCCTCCCCAATAAAAATTTCCGACCCAATAAACATTTCCGACCCAATAAACATTTCCCTCCCCAATAAACATTTCCCTCCCCAATAAATTAATTCCCGTCCCAATAAATGCAATAAAAACCCCACAATGATTTTAAATTCAACCCTATTGGTGCTCGCAGTCTGTGGGCGAAGACTCTGGCAGGCTCCTCAAGGCAGGATCGTGGGTGGAACCAAGTCTGGCTTCGGGCAGTGGCCGTGGCAGATATCCCTCAGGCAGTACAGGACTTCGACGTATCTTCACAAATGTGGCGCTGCGCTGCTGAATGAAAACTGGGCGATCACTGCGGCGCATTGCGTTGAACAGTGAGTATTTTTGGTTTTTATTTATTTACTTTTATTTTAAATCTAATAACATCTTTATAATTAATTTAAAAAGTACGTCTTCTTAGGTTAGGGACTTATCTTAAAAGTGGCTTGAAGCTTTCCGGATTCGCTAACGCTTATGACGCGGCGTACGAATATTATGACGTTCGAATCATTATCCTGTCGTGTTTTCTTCAGCATGTGTTTCTAGAACCCGGGGTAGTAAAATTCCATTTTAATCGATGAAAATCGATCCGCCCCTGTTGGTGATATGGGACGATTAGACAGGGGTTAATTCTTGCTGCCAGAAAAACCTACTGTATTCGGTCCCATAGCATTTTTTTTGTTTGTATGTCCTTTAAATTTGATCAACTTTTTCAATATGTTACCTATTATTAATATTTTAACTTTGTTAGCTTAGTTGTTAACTTTATTGTGCATGCTGTGGTCTCCTATAAGTGAAGGAGTACACATGCTTAATACCTGATGTTGCCCTTTCTTTATGTGTCATGTTTGTGTACATCTTTTGTTGGAGATCCTAAATCAATAAATAAATAGCTATATGAAACACCCATAGGTTTTACATATTAATAATATAACCTATCCTCAGAGGTTTACACAACTAAGGGCTGATTTTTCAATCACCAGATAACTTTTATCTGAAGAAGAAAAATGGCGGTTTGACATATTTTCTATACAAAAACTGTCACACTATCATATTTATTCCTCAGATAAAACTTATCTGACGATTGAAAAATCAGCCCTAAGATTCATAATTACATTCTGTTACATCGATTTTCCACATTCTCTATCAATACTGCACACATCATAAAATGCACATAATAATAGCACATACGCTCATAACTCGAGTCATTATCTTGTAATTGGAATTAGACCCGTGAACCGCAGCGTATGAGTATTTTCCTTAAGATGACCTATAGGATTATCATTAGGTATCAGAAGCCTTCAATGTCAATCGCTATTTTGTAAATTTCCTTATAAGATTGCACTTTTGTGTGAAGGGATTTCGTGATGGGTTCGGACTTTAAAAAAAAATCTTTTGCTATGAGGTTTCAACAGAATAAACAGTACAACTATTTTCTTCATGTCCTTCGGCAAAATTCGTATTGCATGAGTCGTCGGATTTCTATCAGTTGCCCTTTGCACTTGGTGCAGATTGGACGCTCTCAATCGACTTGGAAGTACGTTCCAAGTCGATTCGACACGAAGTTTGCCGAGGGACATTAAGAAGAAAATAGTTGTACTGTACCTATCTATTCCAATAATTCAGTTTCTCGCCGATAACATTGTTCGTCAATATTCGCATCTACAAAATCCTCTTTTGCTTAAATTATGTTTCGTCATACCATTGCAAGCTCTAATAAAAAATACCTGCTTAAAATCCAAACAGCTAAAAAAACAAGTCTGCTAGGATAATCAATTTATTAGTTGTTACGGTTAACTTTGGCATCTTTACCTTCCATAAGCAACTTTAACCATGAGTACTATACTTAAATATTTGTCGATTACTAAAAATGTGTTGCCGCCATTTAAAATCAGAGCAACACAAAAGTAGAAGTCGGCTTTTTGTAACAGATTTTAAGTAATCGACAGATATTTAACTACAGTACTCAGACAGTTGGCGTTACCTACTTAGTTCGGGTTTTTCCAAACTTTTTCGGTGAGCGTGCAACATACATTGAACACGCAAAAAAAAGAGTTGCACCACATCTAATTCACTTAAGTTCCTACATATTAACACGAACCAAGAGGTCATCAAAATATAAACGTACCGTCCAACGGGAAAAAGGGTTTACGGGTTTAAAAGGGATTCTAACATTGAAATAATATAGTTTGTTGCCAAAAACGACTCTAATGTGTTTACTGTATTATAATTCACGATTAAGTGCCCTTGTTCGCAACAAACTATATTATTTCTATGTTAAAATCCCTTTTAAAGTTTCAAGACACTCCACCGCTACTCTTTTATAATGTTTTACAATATTGTGTAAGGGGTTTATTTATAAACGTTGCTTAACGTTAAGAGGCGTTTACACATCAAAAATGTTATTTTTAAACAGTCGCTAATCACTACATAAATTTAAGCAACGTTTATAAATAAAGTGATAATGATATAATTCTATGTGAAGACGATGCGCCTAGAATAAAATTACTATACCAACAGCCTTGCTTTACAAAATGACCAAGCTTATACTGACTTTGTCAATTGAGACCATGTCTAAACCAACATGACCAGCACCCTAATTACGTAACACACTATCTATCACAATTTGAATCATTTTAAAGCCTATTGCTAATCCATTGCTTCATGTGTTCGAAAAATTTGTCGACTCAACAACGTAAATAAAGCATTGAATGTCGTTGAACTGTCAAAATGAAACCCATTCCTACTGTTACTGTGTTACATAATTACCCCCCTGTCCAGATTTCCTCACTATTCTACAATTATTAATAATACAATTTTCTCCCACAGCGTCCCCCCTTCAGAACTACTAGTAAGACTGGGTGAACATGACCTGGCCCAAAGCGATGAGCCCTACGGCTTTGTCGAGCGCAGAGTTCAGATCGTCGCCAGCCATCCACACTTCGATCCTGCCACGTTCGAATATGATCTGGCGTTGCTTAGGTAAGTTGCACTGCTGTTTTTGGACTTACGTTACATATTATGTGTATAAAATATTTACTAATATAATATTTTAGTCTCTGCATCACCCTAAGGTTGACTGGTAGAAAATGCCTCAGGCATTAAGTCCGCCTGTGTACAGTTTTTTTTTTTTGACTTGTGTGTGAAGTTTTAATAAAATAAATTATGGATAAAGATACAAAGAAAGAGTTAACTGAAGTGAATGAATGAGTGAGTAAAGTGAGTTATCTAGGTACTGACCTCTAGGTCAATACCTAGATAACTCACTTTACTCACTCAAAAAACACACAAATCACACAAAACACACAAATCTTTGACATTCTCGGAGCTCTAGCTCCGAGAATGTCAAAGATTTGTAATGATGTCATAAAAAACATAACTTTGGGCGCTTACAATTGCTATCGCTGGCTAAACCTTACGAGATAGATCAAAATAATGTACTACGGAATGGAATGAATATCTTACAAAGGTCTACAGAAATTTCCGCGGTAGTATATGTCTATCTCCTAAGGGCATACCCACAGTAACCATTTTCATTTTTGCATATTACTACAAAAATATGGGTTATTTACGAAGCTATTTTAAACAATTATCCAATTAAATACGTTAGCTGCGTTGTGCATTTAATGTAGATCAAAATTACCCTTTACAGCATATCATTAAAATGAATACTTATCTTAGAAGATATCACAGATTTAAAAGTGTAACATTTAACAATGGGGGCGATATAGACCATGGGGTGTATATCGACCCCCATCATGGGGTATCATTGAAAGCATTGGGTATCATTGATTTCGATACGTACCATCGATACCCTGGAATAGTTGGATCGACCTTAGAATAAATACTATATGATGCTTCTTAACTTAATGGATAACCAATATTAATTAAAGCCTTATCTGTTAAACTCCTATGAGCTGTGGCGTGATTGCGTAACACACTAACAATAAGAATGGTTTCTATTTTGACAGTTCAACAACATTCATTGCGTTATTAACGTTGTTGAGCAGACAAATTATTCGAATATATGAAGCAGTGGATTAGCAATAGGCTTCAAAATGATTCAGATTGTGATAGATAGTGTGTTACGTAATTAGGGTGATGGTTGTTTGATTCGTGGGTTATAAGTAACATATGGTAAGGTACCTTATAGCATACCATATAACCATAATATTACTCTACCTTAATTTCTGAGTTGAGCTGCACTGTTACTGACAAATGCGTGCACTGACTGGACAAGTCCACTCAGTCTGTGTGGTTCCTTCCTCAAAAGACCATTTCAGATACCAATCTACATGGTCTTCACATGATCTGACCAAGATTATGTCTGGACTTTAAAAGAGACTGTGACCTCTGAGTTTGTTTCAGCCTTTCTTCTCAGAGTAGTCAGATAGGAAACGCCGACCTCATCTAGTTTAAAAAATATGATTGACGTGTAAAAGTGTTTGTACAAACCTATTTACAGAAATAAAATAATTTATCATTTAACGTTGAACAGTACCTGCTGTAAGGAAAAGACTCGACAGAGAGAAGGCTTTTTTTTTCTTTTTTTTGGGTGGGAAATCATCAAATGACCTCTCCCGCTCTGGGCGGAGCGGAAGGGCGTGTCAGACTCTTACTGACTAAAACCCACCCGTGTTCCTTCAGTTGCCTGTGCGCCCGGGCCACGGTAACTCTTTCGAACCATCCGCGACTCCGGCAGGCATCGGCCCTATCGGACCCCGTCAATGGTGCTGACATCTCTTTGAGGCGCGCGTGGAACACGACGCGCCGTCGACCCGGGCCTGGTCCTTACCGGACGGCGAGCTGCCCATTGCTCGCCGTCCGCAACCCCGCGCCTACGGTGGCCGGGAGTCGGCAATCGACTCCCGACGCCCAGGGTGGAGAGAGAGAAGGTTGGCTTTTCCATCATGATGCGTATCTACCTACTTGTAAATTGTATAGCCACTCATATTGACAATCTATTTCTCAACCGAGACTTATAAATAGATCCGTAAAAAGATATTTTCGTATTAAGAAGACGTCAATGAAAACCTACGTAAGAATACTCTCAAATAAAATAAAATTACTAGGTATCAACTTTTATTGTCTGCAAAAAACTTATAAAACAATAAAATTGCAAATGTCACACATTAATTTATCAGCAACAACCGCATACCAGACATACCTGCTTATCAAATGCTATATTAATGACATAATTAGCAGTATGCCATAAAATTATTTATATCTACTAATCTGCTGATCTCGGAACAGATCGACGTCGTTATAAAAACAGTTAGCACATCAGTGAACGTCGCGCTGAATTGATTTTAGGGTTCTGTGGTTGAAATAAAAAGTTCTCTCTTGTTTTCTAGAAGAAAATATTTCTGCAGTTTCTGCCTACCCCTATGGGAAGAATACGTGAGTTTTTGTTATGATAGGTAAAGGAAATATTCTTTAGATTTCCCGAAACTTTCATCTCTGAAAAAAATACTGAAAAATGTGCGGCTAAAAGGGTGCAAAATGTTGTAAAAAAATTGCCAATTTGTTATCGGTCAAGATTAATAAAGAGAAAACCGTTTTAAAACAGAGTTGCCTTAAGGCTCGTGCACACAGGCGCGACGCGACAGCGCGACACAAAGGCACCGCGTGTCGCGCGACGACCGGTGCCTTTGTGTCGTGTCGTCGCGTCACGCTTGTTTGCGAGAGCCTTTAAGGCTCATACAAACAGGCGCGCCAAGCGACGCGAATCACACGCGACACGCAGGCACGGCTCGTCGTGCGACAGACGGTGCGTTCTGTCGCGTGCGATTCGAGACCACGGCCGCATAGACGTCAATTATGAAACGACTTTTTTTATACCAACAACAATTGTTGGATATTATGTTCATATTAACATTATGAGACTAATTGAATAATATAGCGTGACGATTGACAGGAGAAAATGGACGAAGAAAATATGTTGCGACCCAATTAACACGGACATAAATAAAATAAAAAATATATATAATTAAATTTCTTTAAGTCACGTTAAGTAGCATCTTCGGAGAAGAAGAATTGACATTTTTTATTAGCAAATCTCATCAACGCTGATACAGAACCCACTCTACTTAATACATCAGTTCAACACTACATAGGTAGATACCGGTCGGTCACTCGTCGGTGCACTTGACCTTACAAGGTTCACTACCGCTCTACCGTGTTATTTTAAACTAGATTTTATGTGGTAGTGCAATTTGGTATCTTGTAGTTTGGTACGTACCTACTTGAATTTTTAAACAGAAAAAAAAGTCTTTATTGTCCAATTTCGTTTCAAGGGTGAAGTTTAATAGAACCTTCTTGGTCAAATGATTTCGCAGATAGGTATATAGTTTTACTTCCAAAACGTTCAGAGGAAATGGTAAAGGAGAAATGAAATCTTTAAAAGAACTTTTTTACAAAAAAGGAACAACCGACTTCTAAAAAAAACAGTAAAACACGTAAAAAATAACTTTAATTTCGGAAGTCGGTGTCTTTGGTTGTGTATTTTCGTTTTTGGCCACCGACTTCCGAAATTAAAGTTATTTTTCACGTTTTTTAGTGTCTTTTTTTGGAAGTCGGTTGTTTTTTTTTTTTTGTAATGTTATTTTTATTTTTTACTTTTTAGTTGTGGTACCTACACCGCACACATTCGCATACCACTACTTTATGAGCTTACAAAGATAAAAAAAAAAAACTGCCGAATTGAGAATCTCCTCCTTTTTTGAAGTCGGTTAATAAGAGGGTATACGTCTACATCCCGTCTTCACCCACTGTTGGGCATAAGAAAACTAAGTGATATTTCAATGGTACCTAACTTCACAGCAAGCGGTCTCGTTGCTCTAGTGATGGCAGCTCATGCTTAGCAGTCGTGTTCTGCACCCTAATTGCGTCCATAATCAGCCTATAATATTCCCACTGCTGGGACGCAGGCCTCCTCTCTACGAGAGGGAGTGGGCTGTAATCTACCACGCGGGCCCCGTGTGGGTTAGTAACACCCTAATTGCCTAACATACTAGTAATCACAATCTGAATTATTTTGAAACCTATTGCTAATCCATTGCTTCTTTAGTTAGAAATTTTAATGCTCAACAACTTAAATAACGCAATGAATGTTGTTGAACTGTCAAAATGAAAACAATTCCTACTGTTAGTGTGTTACGCAATTACCCCGCTGGATTCGGTCCCAAATTTTCAAGTTTGGCAAAGTGTTACAGTCCGATTCAAACTTTATGGCGGCTCGGAACATGAGGCGAGTCGCTGCGCAGTAACCAATTCACGTGTCGGCGGGGGTGGTGGGGTGAGGTACTGCGCAGCGAGTAGCGCACTTTACAGCCGCCATTAAGTTTGAATCGGGCTGTACCATGGCCTAAAAATCAAGGTCTGGCATTCCGGGAGTGACACATGCTTACGTCACTATCCAGTTGCCACTTTATTGCAACAAAACACGAATTATGGAAACATTTTCCAACCATTCTGTTAAAAAATATATATATAGCATTTAAATTGTCGTTTCGTTTTTCTAATCAAACGGGACAGTTCAATTTAAACATATACCAACGTAATTGTTACTTAAAACCTCATTATTTTATCGGATTCGCCCAGGTAATAAAGGCGGTTGGGGAATTATTTATACACACTACTGGTAACACAGCGGTGATGACGTAGGCTTGTGTCACCCACATGACCACTGTGTCTCGGAATGCTATACCTGGCGAAGTATATTATTATACTATGGGCTGTACCTACTCTGTTTTGCCGTCAGGTATTTCTTAGTAGCAGCCCGGAGTCTGGACGTTTGGCCGATTAATTATAATAGGCTCGCTCCCTATACCTTACAGTAACTGACGAAATGTGTACTTAACACCTGTGCCTATCCCTTTCGGGGACTACAGGCGTACTAGCTACTATACATAATGAACAACATTCTAAATAAATAATTATAACGGACGAAGCTATAATGTTCTAGAACCACTAATACCTATATTATGTTTTTTTGTATTTTTTTCAATAAGCGTTCCCGTTATAGCATATTATTAGACATTCTGCCAATATATTATTTACCTAATGAGCCTAGATTTACAGCTACCGTTTGAGCTAATATTTTCAAGACACCAAATAAATAACATATATTTTGCATTTTATTGTATTAATCTACTTATTATTTTCCATTTGAAATAAGATTAGAAATTTAAATAAACCTTTTTTACAGTCCGTTCAACCGATTTTGACTTCTATTCCGTACGAATAAGGATGGCATTAAAAGCAAAAACGTGGTTATATTCGTAATACCAACTGTTAAATGCAACCGCCATTTGTCATGCGACCAATGAAGTAGAAGTAAAAATCGATTGAACGGACTGTAAAAAAGATTTATAAAAATTTATTGTCTTAATTCAAATGGAGTATAATAAATAACTAATGAGGATTATGTTTATCGATTAGTAAAATAGTCTAGTGGTTGCAATCGCTACTGCTCGGCATGAGGGTCTGCGTTCGAATTCCGGGTCATACAAAGCGTTATTGGGTTTTTCCATCTGGCACTTCTCAGTAGCAGCCCGGAGTCTGGATTTGTGCCCGGTTAATGGCAATAGGCTCCCACCATTTTTTTTTTTGTGGTATATCTTCAAATGACCTCTCCCGCTCTGGGCAGAGCAGAAGGGCGTGTCAGACTGACTTACTGACTAAAACCCACCCGTGTTCCTTCAGTTGCCTGTGCGCCAGGGCCACGGTAACTCTTTCGAACAATCCGCGACCCCGGAGGCTCGCACCCTATAAAATTTAACTAAAACAAAACTGGCGAAATGTGTGTGTACTCATAAGCACACCTCTGCCTAACCCTTCGGGAAATACAGGCGTGATGTTATGTTATGTAATGTAATGTAATAAATAACAGTTAGTCAACCTCTGACATGAGTTGACATGACATGCATTTTTGATCGTAATTTTCGACCAATGCTCTTTGAGAGCTGTGGTGGCCCAGTGGTAATGGCCGCGACTTACTAGCTGTAGGCCGTGGGTTCAAGTAGGCACTTTACTTTGTGTAAATTATTTCATCACCACTGCTCTCGACACGGTGAAGGAAAACATCGTGAGGAAACCGGCATGTCCTAGAACTAAAAATTAAAAGACATGAGACATCCGCCAACCCTCATTGGGCCCGCGTGATGGATTACGGCCCGCTCCCTCTCACAGAGAGGAGGCCTGTGTCCCAGCAGTGGGAACATTATAGGCTGATTATGCTCTTTGTGAAGATGCTCGCCCGAAGAAGTACTATTACAATACCTATTTCTGCCGCCAAGCAAATGATAAATGATTTTATTTCTGTAAGTAGGTTTTTACAAACACATTTACACGTCAATCATATTTTTTTAACTAGATGAGGTCGGTGTTTCCTATCTGACTACTCTGAGAAGAAAGGCCGAAACAAACTCAGAGGTCACAGTCTCTTTTAAAGTTCAGACATAAACTTGGTCAGATCATCTGGAGAACAAGTATATGATGTTACTAGGTACTGACTCTAGAACTTTTAAGAACAACTTGTAAGGCAGCTAAAGCCAGCAAGGTTAATTCAGCATACAATAAAATAAAAACGGGTTGGAAAATTATCAATAATAAAACGGACAGGAACAAAAAGCACAATTTTGTTTACGCACTGGAGACGTCATATGGTCTCATTTGCGATAGCAAAGAAGTTGTTCAAGAATTTGTAAATTTATTTATCAGTATCCACTTTAAAACAACCGAAACCTTAAATTCCTCGCCCTCGCTCGCTTTTGATTTAGTAAGGGCGAATGTTTCAGCCTGCCCGATTGAATTAACTTTAAGCATATTAACCCCATAACAGTATTAAAAGCTTTTAAGCAAATCAAGATCAAATTGACCGAGGATCTTTGAAGAATGTCCAAATGTCAATGTCATAGGATAGTGTCAGATAGTATTGAATCAAGAGAAAATAGAATTCGTCGATAAAAGTTTTTTCCTGGGGATCACGCTCGACTCAAGGCTACAATAAGACCCTCATTTATCATCTTTTGCAGGACGGCTAAGTTCAGCAGCTTATGCTGTCAGAAAAATCTGTCAATTTACTGATGTAGATACCGCGAGGCTAGTCTATTTTAGTTACATTCATAATATCATGTCTTACGGTATTTTACTTTGGGAACGGGCTGCAGACATCGAGTCTACTTTTATTCTGCAGAAAAGAGCCATCAGAGCCTTATATAATTTCCGCAGGCGCGATTCTCTAAGAGAACTGTTTAAGGATATTAACATCATGACGGTACCTTGTCAATATATCTATGAAAACATCATGTACGTAAGTTTTTTCTTACATCTTTTTAGTAAAAGAGGTGAAAGACATAATTATAGTACTAGAAATAGGGATCTATTAGTTCAGACTGGTTACAAGTAGACTCATCTTTCATGGGGTACTGTTTCAAATGTTACAATAAAATACCTCCCCACTTACTTCAAATGAATGAGACGAAATTCAAATCTTGTATATAACGCATATTATGCAGGCAGGCATATTATAAGTTAGGGGATTACATCGCTGATAAAAATTCCTGCCTCAATGCTGGTCGTGCTCCACAACCACAACTAATTGATTCACACATGAAAATACTGTTGGAGCTGCTGAAGATTGTAAGACTATCTTTGCATTGTATAAACTCAATCTCCTTTGTATTATATAATTGCACGGCACAGGTGTGAGTACTATGTGCTATAGAGCTACGAGTACCATTTACCGGGTAATATGTCTTTCATTGACTTGAATGTGCCCTGGCGGCTGATAGTATGTCATGCTCACTAATGTATCGCTGATGGTAGCGCGTGTTGGATTATTTAGCTCCCTTCAAAATGGTTGAGCTGAATGGTGCTGATCCATGCGTTATGTTCGTGAACGGGCGCCGTCAGTTGGGACTGGTCATCTCTTAGCTAGATAAGAATGCTTGGAAAGATGCTGGTCCTGCTCCATAGGACAATCTAGAGTCTAGACAGACAAAATCAAACTGGTTGCTAATTTAATTGTATAATTAAATACAATAAAATCATCATGTGATTTTTATGACATTGATTTTACATTCTGCAACTACTTTAAGTCACACACAAAAATATTACTAGTTAACATTTTTGAAAAATCATCTACTTTTCAATATTTGTAAATAAGTGAGCACCATGTATAAAACACATAATTAATTTACTGTCATTGATTTATATTTCAATATTTTTACCTATTGTGGTATAGTAATTTTATTCTAGGTGTCTCATCTTCATATATAATTAATGAATAAAAAATATTGTAATACATTTTAAAAGACTAACTATGGAGTCTCTTGCCCATTCTTCTCCATACTAAACTACCTTTTGGAAGGGGCAACTACATTCAATTTTATTTTTTGTAAACGTTGACGTTCAAAAGTGCCTTAGTTAAGTGCCTATTTGAAAAAGATGATTTGACTGGACTTGGAATTGAACATAGTTTTTTCAACGATATGCTAATCGTATGAGAAATATTTGAATCACGTATAAAACTATTTAGAATAAAGTTCCCACATTTTCGTTATAATGCGATGTTTTTACATTTTATTGTATTTTAAGTACCTACTCTTTGAAGTCAAATTAGGTGTCCGCGGAGTGGCTTTCATATTAAGTCAGTTATAAATACGTACAAGGAAAATAAGTAGTTTGTTCACTATTCGGTATTTACCTAATAACTTCAGTTTGCACTAACTTTATAGGTATAAAGTCCAGACAAGTCTCACCAAGGGGTATCGTTCTACCCAGTTACTGGGTTATGGAGGACAGATAGGCAGTCGCTCCATGTAAAATACTGGCATTCAGCTGCATCCGGTTAGATTGGAAGCTGACCCCAACATAGTTGGAAAAGGCAAGGCAGATGATGAACATAAGAGTTATTTAAATGTGCTAAAAAAAATACACATAAAAATGGGTTTAGTTTCACGATAAAATATTGAAAGAAAGAAAGATCGACTCAAAGTTTTCGATCGAATTACACAATTATGCAGACACACGACGATTTTAATTTATAAAGCTGTAAAAATTATTACCTACTAACTGACCCGACAGACGTCGTCCTGTTCTTTCAAGGATTCATACAAAAATCCCATAGAAAAAAGGACGTTCAGTTTTTTCCGAATTTGACGATTTTACGGGAACTTTTTCCAATTGTTGTTGTTGTTGTTGGTTGTTGTATCATAAATATCAGAAACGGACTGAGTATTAAAAATATTATAAAAAAAGACAAATTTGTCCAGCCAGCCAGTTCTCAAGTGATACGCTTATCAACGATATTATATACTTAGATATACAGGTTCGACATTTTCTGTAAAAAAGGATAATCGTTCATAATCATTAGCTCTTAAAACCCCTCAGTATCCACCACAATTCATTGGTCTAGCTGAAAAATAAGTGTCACCATTATTTTCTCAAATTCCACAACACTATTAATCAGTGCCAATATCAACATAACAAACTTAAATAAAGAGGCTTTGTTAACAATATTTTATGTTTCCAGATTCTACGAGCCCGTGACATTCCAGCCCAACATCCTGCCGGTGTGTGTGCCAGATGACGACGAGGACTTCGTCGGCAAGACTGCCTACGTCACCGGCTGGGGGAGACTGTTTGATGGTATGTTACTTATTACCTACGCACGTTAAGCCGTTCGTCCAGCGCCTGATCTCTTTCCGGTCGTGTCGGATTGCCGTCCCATCGGACTATGAAAATGAGGGAAGAAAGAGTGCACCTGTGTCTGCGCACACACTTGTGCACTATAATATCTCTCGCGCTGAAGGCTAGTTTCCGTTGAGATAGGCCGCCATGGCCGAAATACGATCTGTAGGACTATGTATATACTTACCGCCCATTGCGTCATCCATCATGGCCAGACCAATTTATGAGAGGTTGGCGCTAAAAGTCATTTTCGTCTATTAGCCGTCTTTTCAATGTTAACTTCGTTCCTTGTCATTTCTACACCCTACACGCAATACATCCATATATTCTTTGTGAACCATTTTCTTGTTACTTGCTCCTCATTTTACAACCTAGATCAAAAATGAAATTGGCTATAATAGCCAAAAATTGATCTAAGAGACGCTTTCGTTACCAAGGCTAACTAAAAACATAATAAGATACTACAAACATAAGACGGAGAACTCCAGACCGCGACGATTTGGATTGTAGCTGGTAAGAAAATTGTTTAATCCGATAAAAAGTAACAAACAACTAATACCATAGAAATGAGCTCTATTTACTTACCTTTTTTTTTTTTTTTTTTTTTGGGTGGGAAATCATCAAATGACGTCTCCCGCTCTGGGCGGAGCGGAAGGGCGTGTCAGACTCTTACTGACTAAAACCCACCCGTGTTCCTTCAGTTGCCTGTGCGCCAGGGCCACGGTAACTCTTTCGAACAATCCGCAGCCCCGGCATTTACTTACCTCCAACAATAATTATTTGAGTCCGACAAGAGCATTTCCCTTTTTTTGTTTACTAGGACCCAAAATACTGCGACGAACGTCAATGGCTACCATAATTTCAATCATTTAAACAAGTTAATAATTTAGCCCAATTTCTCAATCCACAGAGGGACCCCTCCCCAGCGTGTTACAAGAAGTAAAAGTCCCAGTGATCAACAACACAGCTTGCGAGTCTATGTACCAAGCAGCAGGCTATAATGAACACATACCGAACATATTCATATGTGCCGGCCGCAGCAGAGGCGGCGCTGACTCTTGTGAAGGTAAGTTGAAACGGCTATTTCACAAAGACAGGCTATAAGTCTCAAAGACAGGTTATAGTTCACAAAGACAGGCTATAGGTCACAAAGACAGGCTATAGTTCAAAAAGACAGGCTACAACGAGCACATACCGAACATATTTACATGTGCCGGTCGCAGCAGTTGTGGCGCTGACCCTTCCCTAGGATGGCGAATACTGCGAGATAAGCATAGGTGGTATTAAATTCTGCAAAATCATTTGAAGAATCCTCAATACCGTAGTTATTCATTCGTAAATAATTCATCATTCGTAAAAAATCATCATAAACGATATCCTAATGATGCAGCCATTTTACAGTTTTAAGCCAAATGCTTACTTTCGACTAAATGTGGTCTCAGAAACATTTAAAAGCGGTATGTTCAATAGTAACAACCATGATTGTTTTTAGATCCTGCAAGGACCAATCTATCAATATGATGGTACTTAGTAGTAAATAAAGAAAAACCTCAAATGTTCTCTAGTTAATTAAAAAAATAATCTCTCCTAATTCTCAGGTGACAGCGGCGGTCCGATGGTAGTCCGTCGTGAGCGCGATGACCGGTTCGTCCTCGGCGGCATCATCTCATGGGGCATCGGGTGCGCTGAGCCGAACCAGCCAGGAGTTTACACGAGGATCTCTGAGTTCAGAGACTGGATTAATCAGATACTACTGTTTTAAGGAAAAGACTATTGAGAGATTGGAAGGTTAGGCCAATTCCAAGCAAAATTATTGATTTTAAACCAGATTTGAGTATCAAGTTTAGTAACATTGATTCACATCTGACAAATATTGTTTAAATATCGTTTTGGAATATGGCCTTTAGAAACCAGTTTGCAAACGGCAAAAAAATACAGAGTTATTGCTTGGTTAACAAAATGGCTATAGTTTGCAAACTATAGCCGTATTAAAACGTATACGTAACAAGATCTTTATGCAGTTTGTAAATTATGGCCGTTTTCATTTTTAATGAAGAATATCTTCTTAGGACTATAACAATGTGGACAAGTAGCCATTTTGATAGTCTTGTAAGGTGTTTATGATTTCAAATTGTGCTCATTGAGCTAAAAACGAAGATTGTAAAAACATGCTAATTTATTTATAAAACTGAATGGGAGCATTTTATGACAAAATGGTTGTCAACGAATTTCTTTGGACAGTAGTTTACCTACTTCCAAATTATAGAGTAAAATAATAATAAGGATGATCATTTGCCTACCCCTTGAGAGACTCAATGCTTGAAGATATTTAAAAGTAGGTACTATTAAATTAAATTCAAATTAAATCAAATCAAATTCATTTATTTGTCAGAATGTAGGTCTTAAAACTATAATGGTCCCTTTACATTCTACCATTACATAACAAATATTTAATTTTATGTTGCATAATGCTATTCAATAAAATAAAATTAAGACAGCTACAACAAATAAAGAGCTCAGCATTAGGATTTTTAAGAAACAAATTAATTAATTGATGTCAAAGTTATACCTCTGTCATTCTATATAATAGCTAAAAAAAAAAAAAATACTCACTACAGTTCTTTTCAAGGGGCATTTTAGGAACTAAAATGAATCATCCTTATTGATATAATTTTTTGTATCTGTAACATTTAGATAAAATTATACGAATTTATATTATAAGAATAAAATAGTATACTTTTGTAAAAATGTCTTAGTAAATAAAACTGCCAAGGGCTTATAATAATAGGAAAAAATCAGTTCCAATTCTTGAACTAAAATTATGAAAAATTAAGTATAATTATAATAAGCAACGGATTCCGTCCTTAATTTATTTTTAGCTAATTATTTGTAAATATTTTTCGATATAATATTTTTTATATGAAATGCATTTATTAATTTTATTTAATTAGCCATAATAATGTCTCAGAGTAATTTTTGAGTTCTGATTTTATGAATTTATTAAATCATTTTAAACGGTTATATTGTGTTTTATTTATAAAATGGATAATTATGTCATAATCATAACTTTTAATCGACTCATATTATTCCTGCCCATCTATTCTGTAAAAACCGTCGTTTTCGTGGTGAGATAGCGGCGGTTTTCGAAGCTAGTTGCCAATTCCAAAGCGTAGTAGGTACCTATGGAGAAGAGACTCAATTTGCACTCTTTTAAATCAAAATATTGATCAATAAGATTGATAAAAATATTCGAATTTATAATATTAGGTATGGAAAGAAAGAAAGAAATAAAGAAAAAGAAAGAAAGAAAAATGCGTTTGGAAGTATGGATTAGTATGGATACTACGAATGGATGATGATTCAAGACCGAGTGGACCAATCAACGTTTCAGAATCAAATATTTAGTAGTCTAAGTCCCGTATTACAGAACGTCACTCAATACTCAAGCATTACTTAAAACTAGTTTCAACCAATCAAATGGCTTGAATCTAGTTTTAAGTAATGCTTGAGTATTGAGTGACGTTCTGTAATACGGCACTAAGTCTTAGCACGAAAGCACGTCAAGCCGCTGGTCCCGGCTGCCATTGGTACATCGTTGACAGTCGTTACCGGGTGTCAGAAACCCGAAAATCTGACCACCAGTTTTACCGAGGGGTATGGTGTTACCCAGTAACTGGGTTGTGGAGGTCAGATAGGCAGTCGCTCTATGTAAAATACTGGTATTCAGCTGCATCCGGTTAGCCTGGAAGCCGACCCCCACATAGTTGGGAAAAGGCAAGCCATTGATTGAGTCGATGTTGAAAGGAACTATTCCACTATATTGAGTGTGATCAGTCGAAGGGGAAACGAAATATCCGTACAAATATCGCCTGTGGACTTATTTTACCGACGGTGATCTGACATTAGAGTGAAAAATAGAATAAATTCCTTTTGAATTTAAATAGCAATGTTTTGCTGAACCATGGTTGTCACTCCAATGAAAGACTTTGTAAGTAGATAACTACTTACAAAGTCTTTACTTTTTAGTCTTGTCTTTTGTTGTTACTGTTCAAACTTAGGCAAATCCCGGATGTCACCTGCGCATCGATTGTTTTAATTATTAGGAAATCACGTCACTATTCGTGGCAGTTTGAACACCTGCATACAAGTTATAAAGTCTTGAGGATAAAACTTGAAAAAATAGGCGCGGGCGAATTTCGTCCCGAGTCCCACCCGGGATTCGCCTCTACTGTTTGTTTTGTTCATTGTTTTAAAAACTCGGAAACATGTGACGTCTTATTTCGTAACAATTAAATTGTTATCCGTCATTATTGTAAAAATAAAACATTAGTTTAATTGGTCGCTAACAGATGGCGCTGTATGCTATCTTAATACAAATACAACAAAATGTATACAATCCTGAATCGCGCTATTAAAGTTTTCCAGTCATTTAGCACAAGTATTGAAATTTGTAATTAACCAGTGTACTTGCTTCGGCAGTACATATACTAAAATTGGAACGATACAGAGAAGATTAGCATGGCCCCTGCGCAAGGATGACACGCAAAATCGTGAAGCGTTCCACATTTTTTGGACAAATTTGGATTGTAATTCGTAATTCAATCAATCTGCCCAGAGTTTCCCATAGTTGACCTACATTAATTATTTTTTTGTGTGTCTACAGCATCTTCAACTACCTACCTCTAATTTAAAAGTATCTTTGAATAACTCAGCTTGTTTGTATTTGTAGCAACTTAACATAACATAACATCACGCATTCCACTAAGGGTTAGGCAAAGGTACACCTATAGTACACCCAAATTTTTTCGCTAGTTTATTTCAGTCAACAGTACAGTAGACAGGACACACTCATATTGTGAGCGAGCATATAACCTTACTCACCAAAGGAGATTGGCCGAGGTGGTGGTTTTGTTATTTGTGCTAAAGCTAAAGCATTAGGAAGTGGTGAAGGGCGGGCGTTTTGGGGGACTGTCTTATGTAAGTTTGACATTCGAAAAGTAGTCAGCACTTTTCAGCCTAATTTGAATAAATGACTTGATTTGGATTTTGATTTTGATTAGGTACAGAATACCTATTTCTCTCAAATTGCCGGGTCAGATTTTGATGCCCCTTTGCACAAGGGTTTAGGTAACGTATCTCTACACAAATCGAAACTATAACGCTTTTAGTCTGAAAACCACGTCTTTGTAAAAGTCTCCTTTGACAAAGATATTTAAGATACATAAATAGGCTATGCGAAGAAATGTCATTGAAAAATTGTGATCCCAAATCCCATGTCTCAGTGTCGCCATCTAGGATATTATAGCAAAATGAGAACGGCACTACGCTACACACACACGCGGCGGCCGGCAGCGCGGCGGTACTACACTAAACTAAGCGACTTTTGCCCACTAGGACAAATGTATCAGATTTCGATTTTGTTCGCTATAGGAATGCAATGTATCGATCATGAGCGACTCCTAATCTAACAAGACCACCACCTTCTTTGAGGGCTGGATCCGCTCCTGGTTTCAGTCCCATGTAATAAGGGGCCGATGGCCCAGATTGTAGATATGTGGCAGGCAAGTTGATATGGAAACAACCAATTGGAACCGTGCACCTAGCTTCTTACGTTTCATAAGTGCCCATGCAGGTTTATGTGAAATAAAATATTTTGATTTTGATATGGTGGATGGGAGAAGTATGAATTGTAGGTACAGTCAAGAGCATATGAAGCTTTGCACTTGTATTGTAGTACGAGTCTTACCTTTACGGCAATTGTAATAAGGTAGGTACAAAGCCCAACGTGTAAAGCTCCTCGAGCTACGGCTGTACAATAAATAAAACTTGTAAAACAAGTTATTATATTTATTAGAAAAATAGAATACAAAGAGTTTGAGCCAAAATTGCCTGAAATGGTCTGGCCATGATGTAGGTAAGTGTGAGAGAAGAGATTATTTTTGAAAATTACACTATTATAATAAAGTGGTCTTCAGCGGTTTTTTGTAAACTTCTCGACCACTTTATTATAAAACTCCTGTAAGTTTTCATTAATAAGTTAAGTTAAAGTTGATAAGTTTTCTGTATAAACTCATCATGGGCCAGACCATTGAGGCGATTTTCCCTCGAGTGCTTCTAAATCAGGTTTTTAGTTTCCAGACGCTGCTAAACGATCGCTCTTCAGTGTGTGTACGGCAGAGCGATCAAAATTTTAAACGCTTTTCCCGTTTAGGGAAAGATTTTTCTTTTGGTCAATTGGTTGTCTTAGTATTGCCTCTTTTAGGACTTCAACAATACCAACATACCACAATTGCTGCCAAGATTCGATTTAATTTTTAATGTTCGGTAAATCATAAAATTGGGCGATAGTTCGCAAATCGGTCAAGCAATTCAACTGAGTGGACTTTGGTTGATTTGCATTTGGCTACATTTTTTTAAATCTCTAAGGGTGTTATCTGCCCCTCCCAGCTCCCCCTTGGCGACGCCCTTGGGCTACCCTATTTTATTTTGCCATCAACCGGGCAAAAATCTAGACTCCGGGCTGCTACTGGGAAATTCCAGATGGAAAACCCAATAACACTTATCCCGACTCGGGAATCGAACCCAAGACCTCATGTTCGGCAGTAGTGCTTGCGACCACTAGTCCTACGAGGCAGACAGTTGTAGCAACTTGTATTTCAATCATTTCTACCTATAGGCCGACATGTCTATCGTAAGGTGCATCCACCTAGTTATTTCCTCTCGTCGAAATGATATCCCAGAATAGGAATCGCTATGGCGCACGCTTTGTTGTTTGATATGTTACAGCGATCCTTTATTTAATAATTAGAATTACTGACTTTCCACCTGTGAGAAACAATAAGAGCTTTCGCAGACGGCATACAATCGGTGGCCGACTTTTTCTGGGATCTAAATAGCACAATAAGGATCAAATGCTGCCGTCCACTAACTAAAAGGCCGTTAAGCCACAGTTGGTCGTTTTTCACTTTGTAATGTAGTCTTATACAACTTTCGATGCTCTATCTTTTGGTGTAAGAACCATTTTTCTATGATTTATAGTTTTAGAGATACAATAAATACTATAAAGCAGTTAAGGTATGGTTAGCGGCCTTAAAGTGCAGTATATTATGTAAAAATGAAAAAAATTGCTTAGCTTTAGCTAAGCAATTTTTTTCTTTTTATTTTCTTTTTTAACTTTTAAGTTAGAAAATGAATTTAAATAAAATGTGATTAATATAAATGAATGAAATATATCACATATTGTGCAAAAAGACTATGCCTACGTATATAACTTGCAACCTTGTTCCAAGGTAGCATACTTTTCAAGAGACATCAATTCCCACTTATTTTTGCGTTTTCTCGAAAACTAGTTTTTGCACTTAGCTGCCTTTTAGTTAGTGGACGGCAGAATGTATCAACGCACACGTCCAACAAAACGTAGATCATACAAAAAAATCTGACTGATCGTAGCAGCTACAAAAAGTCGGCCGTGTATGACCACACTAAATGAATTTCAATTTTCCTATCGCCCGGTTTTTGAATAGAGAATTTAAAGTTGAGCACGTCAGACTCTACTTAGCATTACCTAAATTCAACGTTAACTTATTGAAGCTATCGATCTTCAATAAGTTAACGTTGAATGTAGTCAGTAATCGTACTGACCATTGCTACATATATTTACAACCTGACCGAGTAGTACGAGCTACGGCAGTGAATTCATATAATCGACTCAGGACTGTTAAAGTATGCCGGTGGCGTCAGTTTCAACAAATCATAGTGGCTGAAAACAATAATAGATTCCCCTTAGTGCATAAGAGATGTAAGCGTCAGCTGCTCCAGTGGTTGGAGATTCCAAAGATACAGCATGTCAAAGTTGTAAAACAACCGCTAAACATTTTTATCCATACATTTTGCTATATTCGTAAAGGTTTAAAATATCCGAACAAAGTAGGATTGATTACGAACGTAGTGTCGAAACTATACGCGCGTACACGCACGTCTAGCTCGCATCTGGCGAGCGAGGTACCACAGTACTCGGAGGATTGGGATGGACCATTTCCATCCCAATCCTCCGAGTACTGTGGTACCGATTCGTAGATGATAAATTCGTACAAAAATGCACTTAAAGTGTGGCCGGCATTAGGGCCAGTTTCTCGAGCGAAAATTAATGTGATGATTGACTGTTAGTAAATCATTCAACCAATCGCAGCAGTTTACGCGCGCTTGATAATTTGTTACATTAATTTTGAGATAAATTTTGTTCGAGAAATTAGCTCAAGGTTACCACCGATGACGTGCGGTCTACTGTACACGTTATATTCATGTATTTTTCAAAACATATTTCTTTTTGGTTTGAGTATATCAAATTCAGGTTTCCTGGCTTTCATACCTTCAATAAAACATACTGTGCATGTGGGTTGGCATAAACAATAAAACAAAAAGGGAGTGCTTCAAAAATTATTTATTTATTCGTATATATAATTTATATATCCATTTTATAATTAAAATCAACCGATGCACACAACATAAACATCATAATACCGACCGTTCATTCACGCCGCCCGGACGAAAGACGCGCTCTTTGGCAAAACACGTTTTACACGAAAAGCGACTTTATCTCCATGGCAGTAGGTCGAAATCACCAAAACGTGTTCCCGCCAAAGATAAGTATACATAGATTTAAAAACTAGATACACAATAATTTATTATAAAAGTCCTGTCTATGACGATCGCTTGTGTAGGACGCTCGAGTAAAAATTATAATTATAAAAAGCTGTTATAAGTATTATCTAAATTAATACTTTCGCTAAAATACTCTGTAGTCATTAAAATAAGGTTTTCGACATAATGTTGTGAATATTAAAAAACATTTTTGAATAAGCAGGGAACAAGTCTAAAACACACTCAACACTGATAAAAAGATGTAGAAAAAAAAAATAGTGCGTATATAAAAATATGTGTAGGTACTATTTCCCGTAAAACATCTAAAAATTACCATTTATTACTATTGTAGTACATTCGAAAGTTGGCAACACAACATTATGTCGAAATAATAGGAAAACGGACTTAACCATCGAGCTATGTAATGTAAGTACTATTCTGCAATCGCCAAAGGATAAAAATGTCATTTTGGCTAAAATTGGAAATAAATAATGCAATTAAATAAATAGAAAAATGACAACTAAAATACTAACATGACTGAAGTATTCGATTTTTTTTATAATACAGATAAAACTGAGATATTAAAAAACTTGTATCACTGGAATAAAAGTTTTATCTTAATTAATTATACTTTTGACTACAAGAAATTGATTTTTATTTGACACTAACTTTAATTTAATTTTGTTTAATGCTTTATTTCAGTGATCAAGTTGAATTAGAAATTGAATTCGAGTTTAAGAAAGGCGTATTTCAATATGGCTATAATATAATTTTAAAAGGATTTTCCTTGATTGGTTATCTAGATTTATTTCGGCATCTATTTTAATGAGAAATACATGGTTTCTCATACGAAAAAAAAAAACTGATTACCTTTGTGTGTGCGTAAAAAATTCTATTGTCATTATTTTCCCTAGATTTTACAGTTTGATAAAAAATAGAATATGGCGACATTGAAACACGCTTTTTAAAATACACAGTTAGTCATAAATCACATAGAGAACCTCCCTGCGTCGTGATCTCTAAACTTAATCCTCCTCATATATTATTATTTTGTTACAATTAACTTTGAGGAGACCTCACTTGAAAAAGACAAATTTCGTTCAATAGTTTTTAACTTAAAGTAAAAAAAAACTAATGACTATCAATGTCATGAAGTTTTCGCGGATAAGAAAACTTAATGCAAAAATTATGTCATAACATGAATGAATGAATAGAACAAATCAGCTATCTTAAGACATTGCAGTACTTTGAACAAAACAAATCACAAAATTGTTCTAAATACCGATTTTAATCATTCACTTACCAAGTAATCAATAAACAATTTGCATCATCAAAAATCTTTTCCAAGACGATCAGTTATCACCAAAAAAAATATTTCCGTAAAGACCACGGTTCTACTAACCAACTTCCTCATTAAAAATACGTGCTCAAGTAAAGTCCCCTCATACACAACACTGTCACAGTGCGAACTGCCACAGTAATACATCGTCGTCCGCTACCGTTAGCCCTAAACTACGCTTTCTAAACTATTACCGCCTAACGCACAAATTTAGACAGACAACTAGGATTTTTTACACAAATGACATTGTACAATTGAATCGACTACGAAACTGGCCACCGAATTGAAATCATAGAGTATTTATATACGAGCCGAGGGATGTCACCTTTACTTTTGAATATTTTTTTTAATAAATAAATTAGTGATGTTTTGGATAATACGTAAAAAAAACACATCTTTTAGACTTTGTTGGGAATATAGAAAAAGTGTAAAAGTTATGTTATTTTATTTGTATATTAAATTAATATTTATGGTTAAAATATATGAAAAGTCCAGCTTAATCATATTTTTATTCGTTTTTTGTGATGCTTTGTGGCACGATTATTAAACCGAAAATATTTTTTGGTTAAATTGTGAGGAACGTCAATATATTATGTAGTCTAACATTTAGGCCTGAAAGTTAAGCGTAAAACGACATTTTAATATTCAAAAGTAAACGCAAACACTAGCTATAATTAATTACAAGAAAGAAATGCGGAAATCCATTAAAAATACTGCTTCGTTGCAAGCGCAAATTACAAAAATAATATTCAAAAAGTCTAAACTATACTTAAAAATATATCTCGTTCTAATACTTTTATTTTAAATTATAGTTACAGCTACTATTTACACGTCATCTAGGTACATCAACAACTTATGTGCGTTGTTTCACGAACATTTCAATTATTTTTTTCATCACTTTTGTTTTGTCGAAAAATTTTAACCACGAGATTCTCAATATTTATTCGTCATATCCGGTGTCGAGTCAATGTTGGAATGTTTTTTCGTTTCCGTTATTTGTTTCAGTACATTCTTTCACTCTTTCTTTCACATTTTAGTAAATGTTTTATATTTTGGAATTTTCTTTTTGCGGAATGGAAGTTACGTTAGTGTAGTTACAAATGTATCGACATTAGTTGCCGATAGATTTGTATCGATATCTTTACAGCAATTTTGTATGGTTCTTATCGATTTTGTGAATCAAATTATTGTTTTTCAATTCAATAGGAAACAAAAGAAAGATATAATATCGTTATTATTACAAGTCTTCCTACTAAATCCTTCGAATTAACAAAATTAATTAATTAACAAAAATCATCAAGTGTATGCTATTAATTGATATAGACAGAATGTGTATTTGAGATCATCTCAGCATTATTAATTAATAATTACGTCATAGCAATGTTAATAAAACGATATCGAATTTATTATAGACAATTCTGAGTGTACTAACAGGTACATCTCTGCCCGACCCTTCGCGGAATACAGGCGTGATATTATGTTATTATTTGTCTAGACATTATTAAACCAACATTATTTGTGATATTATTACACTTCTCTCATTCCTATGCCATCTTAAAGATCAAACATTAATTTATAATTACAACCATTGATCATTACCACTTTATTGGTGATAATCCTTCTTCTATTTTCTAAATTGAGTTTGGATCTTAATCTTATGAATTTAAGATTCAGACTCGTACTAACTATTCCACGATTCCCTGCCTGTCTTTAGATTCTTTAGTTTTTTTTAATAAATTTCTAATTGTTATCAGTTGGAATAACAACTCGAAAAAATATTATTACCAAACCACTTCGTATGCACAAATTGCCAGACCTTTTTTATTGTTCTGCGCATTTTTGCGTAAAGTTACGACCATGCAAGATGTTTAGCGCCGTTTTTTTTAATATTTTCATTTACAAAAATCATTTTGGAATTATAAAAAGAAACGTCGATTCCTATAATTTTATCTTCCAATACAATACAAATAAGACAAATGTATTTTTTCAAACACTTTGTAAATAGTATTACGAAAGATTTTTCTAAGTCACTTTTCGTCATCGAATACTCTCATCGACTTCAAAAAGTGTTTAAATCCTTTACATGTAGTATAGCACAGAAAAACACAGCAAACTGGTTCTTCACTGCGGTTGAAACTTGAAACTATATGTCACATAGGTTTTAAATGTCGTTTTATGACGTGCACCTTTGGGTGGTAAAACAATTTCGACGTCGAGTTTACATATTTAGTAGTAAATCCACAATTTATGACCCAGTACGCAAAATATTTTATACACACGGCAATAATATTATCAAAGCCTTTAAGAATTGCTTGAAACTGTTATAAGTAGTATAATTAGGCAATATTTTCCTTCAAAACCTTGAAAGTAAACAATATTTTTGGGTGTCAATGTCTTCAAAAAATCACTTAAAACCTTTATAGTGGGCATCATTCTTGGTCTTCTTCCCACTGTTGGGCGTGACATCAGATTTGCGTCCACCGGTCGTCGAAGAACTGGCACATATTGTGACCGGCGCGTCCTACAGGACTGTCGTCCTCATTGAACACTTCGCAGTTACTGAAGATCAATCGGATGTCTGAAGCGAACTCTTCTTTGCATTTGTAGCTGTTGGGTCCAAAGTTTGATGGGGTTAGTAAGTGCGCGTGATTACATACATGTTATAAAAAGTATTGTTTCACTGTCTACCGCTTATAATTTAAGATCAATATTTTTTGAGTGGTTTTTGTTTTATGGATAAGTTTTGGCTGGATTATGTAGAAACAGGGGGAATTTTTAGGACAAGAAAATATTATTAAAGGAGTTGTGTGCTTGATTTTAAAGAAAACTAGACACGTTTTTAAACATATAAAATCACGCTCATGACCATGAATTGACCACTTTGCTCTCTTTCAAATAGATTCTGTTTTCGTCATAAACTCCCATTTTAAAATCTCACCCTGCACAATTATTTACCCCAAAAGTAATCATAAAAAAACCCATTATCATTCTAAACTATTTTACGAAGCAGCATGGTACAGTCAGCGTCGTTCACATAATTTTGAAAACACTGTTCGCCCAGAATAGTCTGTTCGCCCAGAGTAGTCTGTTCGCCTAGAATAGTCTGTTCGTCCAGAACAGTCTGTTCGCCCAGAATAGTCCAGACATGTATGACATTGGCTGTACTATTTAGAAAGGTAATCAAAATCAAATGAAATTAATATAAATTATTTTAATTTAAACTTCTTTAGAAGAAAAGGTAGCAGTTTAACACAAAGTAATACATACATATTATCCTGCAGCTTCCTCTTAATAGTGGAGAGGTCCATGGGACACTTGATCACTTTCTTGTACTGCGGGAACTGCTTGGTGTTGACCGGCAAGAGGAACGGCCACGCGTGTTCGTGACACTCCATCTCGTTAAGCAGGTTCCTGAGGAGAGGTAGGATATTTTAATATTATTATTACTTTCAAATGACTACTACTACAACTACCCACGGTCTGGAAAGAAGCCTTCAAGGCCTATGCATATGGCTTTTATGTAACCAAAGTTGCTTTTCCAAGACAGAAAACGCGCCGCCGACGGCGCAAACTCAAGCATTTATTTCAATTAAACCATTTACAGGCACTTTTGAATTGTCAAAGAGTCGGTCAGTTAGTCAGAAAGTTGAAGCTAGTTGCCCATTCCAAAACGTAGATCTCTATGGAGAAGAACGCAAACGACTCGCTCTGCATGGAAGTGGACCGTATAAAAAATAGGGTGTGCATAGGCCCTTAGGATCTAGGACTATTGTAGACTGTAGATTTGTAGACCTAGGATCTAGGACTATTGTAGACTGTAGATTTGTAGACCTTTTTCTATTTTGTTGAGTACATGTTACTTGTTGACAGGCCTACACTGTCCTCCCATACCTATCAACACTGTAATTTGAAAACCATTATAAAAGCCCCTTCTTTTTAAAAGAGTAACCGTGGAGTTTCTTGCCGGCTCTTCTCCATAGGAAACAACCAATTGGAACCGTGCACCTAGCTTCTGACGTTTCATAAGTGCCCATGTAGGTTTATGTGAGATAAAATATTTTGATTTTTTTTGATTTTTATTGAGTCAGAGAAATCCGAAATACAGTCGTCAGTAAAATTTAAAATATGGAAGTAGATTATTTAGAACACAACAGGAGACTTCATTGATCCATGAGTTTTGTTACACTGCCTGGTTGGCACAGTAACTAAATAAACATTTATTTCGAGTAGTATCGATTATAATACCGTCGCACAAATTTGGATAATTGAAAGTGTTTGACCTTATTTAGCGGGATTTCCGACTAGTTTGATTTAATTGCCTACTTGATTTAATTGAAATAAGAAATAAATAAACATTAATTGCATTGATTTGAGACTTTTGGATAGCTAGGAAAATGTGGGTCTACTATACAGGGTGGCAGGACTTCGACGCTCAAACCGTCACCATGGATTCAACACATGATTCTAGACCCCTTCTTCTTTTTTTTCTTGGTGGGAAATCATCAAATGACCTCTCCCGCTCTGGGCGGAGCGGAAGGACGTGTCAGACTCTTACTGACTAAAACCCACCCGTGTTCCTTCAGGTGCCTGTGCGCCAGGGCCACGGTAACTCTTTCGAACAATCCGCGACCCCGGCAAGATGATTACCGCTAGCGTAGAAATTCTTCGACGGTTATAAAAAAAAAAAAAAAAAACTGCTGTTTCATAGAAAAGTGCAACACCTACGCGGTCAAATGTATGAAACAGCATATTTTTTTTAAATAACCGAAGGAAAATTTCAACACAGTGGGGTTGAGAATCATGCACTGAATCCATACTATCAGGTTGCGCGTCGATGTCCCTGTCACCCTGTGGATATTCCTCTGCCTAACATTTCGGGAAAAATAGGCGTAATGTTAAATTATATTTCAGATTCCATCGGAGCCTCTATGGTTAGGTGTGTAAGCCTCATTAGAACTTGAACATTGATATTAATTTGGGGCGCAAGTATACCAACGGAGACAAACGGTGACTTACTTGCAGAACTGTAGCTCTTTCAGCAGTTTCTTGGCAGTGTTTTTTTCTTTCTTGGCGCGAGACATTAGCGGCGCGTTCTCTGTTGCGATCTCTTCAACTGTACAAATAGAACCAATCATGAAAATGAAAGGAAATTAAGGAAACTAATGTTAATAAGAGAGAGCAGTGATGGCCCAGTGGCAACAGCCGCGACTTACTAGTTGTAGGTTGTAGGTTCGAACCCAGACAGGCGCTTTACTTTGTGTAAATTATTTCACCAGTATTGCTCTCAAAAAGGTGAAGGAAAACATTGTGGTGAAACCGACATGTCCTAGAACTAAAAATTCGAAGACATGCGACATTTACCAACCCGCACTGGGCCCGCGTGGTGGATAACGGCCCACTCTCTCTCACAGAGACGAGGCCTGTGTCCCAGCAGTGGGAATATTATAGGCTAATTATGCATATATGTTATGCAATGTGAATAATCGTTTCTGAGGAACACGGACACCGTATTTTAAGATAATTGAGCTTTGCAGACATATATTAAGGCCCATATATTGCGTGCCACAAAGCCGAACACGCCGGTGTACATCTCCCGCCTACACTACACCACTAAGGCGGAGGATATCGTGGAGTACGTGCGCCAGAAGACGAGGTACACGCCGAGGGTGCAGTTACTGGAGTCGCGCCGCAACTTCAACTTCAAAGCGTTCGTGGTGCGAGTACCAAATTGTTACTTGTCCGTCGTCTTAGAAGAAAACTTTTGGCCACAGGACGTGGTGTTCCGTCGATTCCGCGGGCAAGTACCACAGGACAGCACAACGGCTATTAGCTAGTGAAGTGAAGTGCTACTAACATAGTTGTAAGCAATATTTATTAACACAACTTTTAGATTTATTATGTATTAGTTTGTTATTTTGTAATTTGTGTATTTTATCTATAGGTCTCAGTTGCCTGACAATAAATGAATTATTATTATTATAATGTCAGATGACAACACAAGATGTGCCAACTGACGCTAGCTATTATGCTGATAACTATTTTGGCGATAAATATTAATATTAATGAGGGGCTCGTGGCTAAATCATAAGAGCCGCACGGGTCGATGGAAGGTTAAGCTACGCTTGCCGCGGTCGATTCGTGGATGGGTGGCCATCCATTACATATCCGTAACCCCTCCGTGCCTCGGTAAGCACGTTAAGCCGTTGGTACCGGATGTCATGTGTACATCGTTGACGGTCATTACGAGTTGTCAGAAACCCGAAGATCTGACAACCAGTCTTACCAAGGGGTACCGTGTTACCCAGTAACTGGGTTGTGGAGGTCAGATTAGCAGTCGCTCCATGTAAAATACTGTTAATCAGCTGCATCCGGTTAGACTGGAAGCTGACCCCAACATAGTTGGGTAAAGGCTAGGCAGATTGATTTAATATGTCAAATGGAACATCCTCAGGAACTTTTAAACCGAAGACGTTTAGTCAGGACAATTGCCAGAGAGTTAACAAACGTACCGTCTATTTGCGTGTCGGTCTCGTCATGTTGTAGGGCTCCGTTGCCGCCCACATGGTGTACCGCACGGCGCTTCTCTGGAGGGCCCTCCTCTGCACTCAGCTCACCTGTTAAAAAGACAAAATAATTACTTAATTCTTCCTTTTTAATACAAATATCCAGGATGAAAAGTAGCCTATGTCCTTCTCTCGGTTCTTGGCTAACTATCTGTCAAGCGTGAAAACGTAACAGACAGACATACAGATAGAGTAATTTTCGTATTTATGCTTTTGCTCGCGGCTTGGCCCGTGTAGAAAGAACCCAGTTTACCTGTGCGCCAAATTTTATCGATATTCGTTCAGCCGTTAAGGCGTGAAAAGGTAACAGAAATACAGACACAGAGACTTTCGGATTTACAATTTAATGTACTAGCTTTTGCCCGCGGCTTCGCCTGCGTGGTGGTCGGAAGTTATCCCACAGGAAGGTATTACAGGGATACAAAGTATCCTATTTCCTAACCCAGGCCAGGCTATATCTGTGCGCTAAATTTCATCGAAATCCGTTCAGCCGTTAAGGCGTGAAAAGGTAACAGACAGTGAGTTACTTTCGAACTCAAAGCATTTATTTATATTGAACCAGTTACAGGCACTTTTGAATTGGCAAGGAGTCGGTCAGTCAGAACGATGAAGCTAGTTGCCCATTCCAAAGCGTAGTAGGTACCTATGGAGAAGAGACTCAATTTGCACTCTTAAATCAAAATATTGATCAATAAGACTTATAAAAATATTCGAATTTATAATATTAGTATGGAAAGAAAGAAAGAAATAAAGAAAAAGAAAGAAAGAAAAATGTGTTTGGAAGTATGGATTAGTATGGATACTACGAATGGATGATGATTCAAGACCGAATGGACCAATCAACGTTTCAGAATCAAATATTTAGTAGTCTAAGTCTTAGCACGAAAGCACGTCAAGCCGCTGGTGCCGGCTGCCATTGTACATCGTTGACAGTCGTTACCGGTTGTCAGAAGCCCGAAAATCTGACCACCAGTTTTACCGAGGGGTATGGTGTTACCCAGTAACTGGGTTGTGGAGGTCAGATAGGCAGTCGCTCCATGTAAAATACTGGTATCCCACCGCAGCCGGTTGGTATGAACGTCGATCCCAACATAGTTGGATAAAAAGGCAGGCAGCTGGTTATGATTATTCAAGACCGAGGGCACCAATCAACGCCTCTGAATCAAATATTCGCACACAATAAAATAAGTTCGCGTTACGTTGCGTTTCGTCGCAGTCTGCTACATTTGGCGCCAGGGTATGGTTTGAACGCGTCCGTCGTGTTCGCAGCGTCGTGTTCGGGTCGCGTCGTGTTAGTCGTGCTCGCAGGCCACCTCGTAAGATAAACGGAAAAATGATACAAAGGATTTTCGATTTGATTTGACATAACATAACATCATGCCTGTAATCCCCGGCTTAGGCAGAGGTGTACCTATATAGTATAGTATAGTATAGTAAACCCACACTTCGCCAGTTATGTTTGATTCCCATGTAATAAGTTGAAGGTTTCTGTCAAAGTTTCTACACGGGTGGTCTATGGGCCAGTTTCACAAAGCAGGCCTATAATGCACTCCGCGTCCAATATAATAACATTTTCAGGATTCTAGTGCGGCTTCCACGGTACTGTAATGCTTCAGACATGTTTGCAGATGCGCACATAGATGATTTTCATGCGATTATGCGTAGGAAAACCATGTCTGTGGTGCACAGTATGAGGGGGAGCCGTAACGGCATCCTGAAAATGATAGCGGACAGAATGGACTCGGCGGTCATGCGTCGCTTCACTGACCTGCATGTGACAGGTGCAGGTCAGTGAAGCATTATATTGCTCCAATTTTATTCTCATTGTACTAACATAGTTTATAAGATTTATGTTACTAATCTTTTCTATGGACTGTAGTTGTCTGAGAATATTTTTTTATTTTATTTATTAATAAGCGGCGAGCCTATTGCCATCAACTAGGCACAAATTCAGACTCCGGGCTGCTACTGAGAAAAACCCAATAACACTGCCCGACCCAGGAATCGAACCCAGGACCTCACGCTTAACGCTTGCGACCACTAGACCAACGACCAACATCAAAAAAACAAAAATAAAGTATCCGCAAATTGCAAATTCTTTTACAAATGATAAATGTGGGGAAGAGTAGCTGGTTATTGCGTTGAGAAACTTAGGGATAGAAATAGAAATAGAAATAATATTTATTTGCATAAAAAATGTTATATAAAGTTGTTTTAAAAGTACATTATAGAGCTGTATATGTATATATATATATATAGAAACTTAGAGATGTATACAATATGTTAGTTTAAACGAGGGACATTGCACCACAAATCACTTTGCATTTAAGAGCCACACCTCACCGGCACGCCATGGCGACGTCGCCAGGTCGCGCTGCCAACCAAATGTATACAGCATGTAGACTCACCTGGCGTGCGCCGCCATGCCGTCCCGGTGGGGTGGGCTCTAACGGTAGACTTGGTTAAAACATCATTCTGTCTCTGTCATCTTCAAACGATTGTCAGAAATAGAACGATGTTTTAAATTCGTTTAGCGCTAAATGCATTTATTGATTTGTGGTGCAAGTGGGCCTAACAACGTTTGTCCACTGCCACCGTCAACGGGACGTCATTGAACAACGAGATTATTCGAACCGAGCGTGACGTGCCGGTGATGGCTTGCGGTGCACACGCAGCCACAGTAAATGTATGTAGCGCTACTTCGGCGCCGTCATCTCGTTCTCGTTGACGTCCTGTTGACGGTGGCGGCGGACCAGCACCCTAACTCTTACATTTATGTTTGTATAACTCGCCAAGATGTATAGAACATTTTATTCACGCGAATTCAGGGTTGGTTCCATAGTAAATGTTGTTAATTTTCTTGGGTACTACACTGCCCTAAGGTAAGTCCGTCATTTAACCTAACATGCTGTAGAAAAGATTGTGGTTGACTGGGGATTTATAGAGACGGCTTAGTTAGGGGTTAAGAGGAGAAGAGTGTGCAGTGGAGTGTAGAAGGGTGCCCTTAGCCAACACATATAGGTGGCAATTTAGTCACCTACATCCGTCAAGGTGATTTTACCCGTCATCATGCTAAACAATTTTCGCGATACGAAACTCATATCCAATTCGTGAAAGAAAAAAAAAACAAACTCTGTTGAGTTTGTTTTTTTTTCCTTTCACGAATTGGATATGAGTTTCTCTTTATGAGATCTAAATAGTCTGTCTACTGTTGTAGACAGACTATTTAGATGCATGTATAAAAAGATTTTTTTTTACAAATCGGTTATGGGTTTTGTGTGAAATTGGATATGAGTTTCTCTTTATGAGATCTAAATAGTCTGTCTACTGTTGTAGACAGACTATTTAGATGCATGTATAAAAAGATTTTTTTTACAAATCGGTTATGGGTTTTGTGTGAAAATTTGTTCAGTACGACGGGTAGAATTACCCTCATGACAAATAATACTACCCTCTTATTGTCCCACTGCTGGGCAAAACTCTGTTCTCATACAGAGAAGGCACCAGCATTGATCACCACGCTTGCTCAAGACGGGTGGGCGATTCCAGACTTATACTTACTATAAGTCCGGGTTTCCTCAAAATATTTTCCTTCACCGAAGTCAGTAATGTCCAAGATAAACTCAGAAAGTACATATGAATAAAAAAAGTGACATTGGTACTTGCCCAGATTTGAACCCACAACCTGATGTATGAGAAGCGAGGCCATGCTGTCATGCCTTGACGAATGCAGATGGACTAAATCGACTCCTGTATACTGATGCATTATAAACTCACCCGTATGATGATTCAATCCATTCTCACTATCAGCAAGCGTGTCATCCAGCTTGTCATCATGTTTTTCAGGAGTGTGGAGTGCGGAACCGGAACACTCTTCAGCTGTAGTCGATGTGGAGGCGTGGGATGCTGCCGGGCTGAAATGAGGGATGAAGATAGTAGTAGTTACAGCGATGTTTATGATTTTAGTCTATGTATGGTACAGGCCGCGAGGTCTAAGCTGAGCTTTGCATTTGTGTGAGGAGCGCGGTGGAGTTGCGTCGCGCGAGGGACGCACCGCGCCTCAGGCCGATTACCAAAAAGCAGTATAAACTGGTTTAAACTAAGCAAAGGACGCGTCGCGCTTTAGGCCGACGTCACAGCTAGAGTATCTCTATGTGCACTCACACAAATGCAAAGCTCAGCTTAGACCTCGCGGTCTGTACTGTAAAGATTTTCTATAAAAGTCGACCTATGTTGTGCAGACTGGCAGTAAAATATCTCTGGTTGCATTAGAACGGTCAAGCGAATTTTGAATGAGCTTTCAAATTATTTGAATTAGGTTTTTGTTTTGAAAGACCCGTGACAAATAGGCTCGTTGATGTAAACACATTCGCTTAGAATAAACCTAATAATTTCATCGTTGTATTATTCCATCGCCCCCATAAGTCCCAAATAATATGAATTTGTGGATACGTAAACATATCCAAAACATCAAATAAAAGTACTGCAACAGGACCTTACTCGCCAGTGGCGGCAACTGGTGAGCACAAAAACGATAGCCCCCATTGGAAACTGTTATGCCAAAACGTATCAACCTAGAACTTTGCTGTTTTTTTCCCGCAAAATTACCTGAAGTGTCATTTCATTGTATTTCTGTAAAACATGTCTCCAATCTTGACAACATTTATACTAACTATTTATTTTTAAATAATTCAGATTTTTACATTCAACTAATGCAATAATTCAAATGTAGTTCATTACAACGCAACAAAAAAAAAACAGTCCTAATACATCATAAACTTGTGCTTACATTAGATTTAAAACGAATCTAAAATAAATAAGTACTTAGCTTGAGTATACCAAATCATAAAAAAATATTTTGGAAAATAGGAAAAGAATTTGAGGGTTTGATAATAGCATAATCAGCCTATAACATTCCCAGTGCTGGGACACAGGCCTCCTCTCTGCGAGAAGGAGTGGGCCGTAATCCACCACGCGGGTCCAGTGCGGGTTGACAGATATCACATGTCTTCGAAATTTCTGATCTATAATCCGTTCACATTCCGTCAACATTTTACCTTTGAGTTTACATCACTGTCAAAATCAAAGTAATCTTTATTTCCGTTAAAATAAGGTTGCTGTTGGGTTGCTACCATTGACAAGTCTGTCAAATTCACAATGATCTAAATCGTTACAGTAAGGTAGCTATTGGGTTTCTGCCACTTACAAGTCTGTCAAATTCACAATAATCTTTATAATCTTTACAACAAGGTTGCTATTGGGTTGCTACCATTGACAAGTCTGTCAAATTCACAATGATCTAAATCGTTACAGTAAGGTAGCTATTGGGTTTCTGCCACTTACAAGTCTGTCAAATTCACAATAATCTTTATAATCTTTACAACAAGGTTGCTATTGGGTTGCTACCATTGACAAGTCTGTCAAATTCACAATGATCTAAATCGTTACAGTACGGTAGCTATTGGGTTTCTGCCATTGACATGTCTGTCAAATTCACAGTGATCTTTATAGCCGTTACAACAAGGTTGCTATTGGGTTGCTACCATTGACAAGTCTGTCAAATTCACAATGATCTTTATAGTCGTTACAATAAGGTTGCTATTGGGTTGCTGTTGTCAGAGGAAAAAAAACTGTGAATGGACTGGACACGCTCGGTTCGGCATAACTGTGTCCAGTGACCATTATGGTGTTGTATATAGTTACATACCTAGGCACCATGTTCTGGTCTATATCGAGACTGGCGTTGAGGTCTCGATGCTTGGCGTCTCTCTTCTTCACGTTCCGCGGCTTCTTGGCCGGCGCGCGCGATATGCACTGAGAACAGTACCACTTCCCGCGGGGGTTCTGTGGGAGAACGAAAGTATTCATGTTATAGAGGGCGGGAATAACATGAAGGAAACGAAAACCTAAGTACAAAATAAATAATAATTGACCATCATGGAAATCATTGTCAAGAAATATGAAAATAAGTACCTAAAATAGCGAAATATTCTTTGTTCTTTGTATCAAGTTTGTACCTTGAAAAGTGGAAACCTAAATTATCAAGCCCAAACAAAGCGAGTGAATTAGGTGAATTGTGTAGTGAAAGTGTTGTGCTAAATAATACGTCCCGCCGCTTGACAGAATTATTAAAAAATAAGACTTGTTATCGAGCAATATATAAATATATTAAAAACACTTTCGAAGAAATTTAGTGAAGGAAATTAAATGAACTAAAGACTTGGCTAAAAGGTCTTAGCAACCAGGCCACAAAATACTTATAAAAAAATATAAAAAAATCATGTTATAGAATATTATTTCGACCTCATTTCCTTATTCAAACTTCGAAAACTATGGAAATGACAACAATGACGAAAGTCGCATTTATTAGTTTGACAACCATCTTGTATTTTAATTTGACCTCATTTTCAACAAACAACAGTAGGTGGCTGCCTTGGCGAATAGCTCCCGAACGACAAGTATGACGCTCCTCCTGTCCTGCCCTGACTGTATGGTAAAAAAATAGATACATCTAGGACAGGACCATACAACTAAAAAATAAAACAGACACGCTCGCACACACGTACAGCGAATGCAAGCGACTGGATTCGGTCGAAATCGCCGACCCGTCACGAGCATAGAAAATACACTTACGTAACTTTTTTTGTAAAATCGGTGGTTTCTCAAAGTTGCAATCGTTATTTCACGAAAAAACCGCCTTTGAATTTTGCTAAGGTATTTATTATTATGTATTTTCTGTAAGGTATTTACAGGAAAAGACGGAAAGCACGTTAAGCAGTTGGTCCCGGTTGTCATTCGTAGATCTTTGACTGTCTGTGACAGTCAGAAGCCCGAAAGTCTGACAACCCGTTTTACCAAGGGGTACCGTATTACCCAGCACCTGGGTTGTGGAGGTTACATAGGCAGTCGCTCCATGTAAAATAATGGTATTCAGCTGCATCCGGTTAGACTGGAAGCCGACCCCAACATAGTTAGGAAGAGGCTGGCGCTGATGCCCATTGCTGTATAAACGCGTCTGTGTGCGTGCGCCAGTTTTCACTTTTTGAACGGAGCCGGCCTTCCGTACAATAGTACGGAAGGCCGAATACGGTGGTATAGTTAAGGACTGATGTACAGGACCCATCACATAGCCGTCAACTACGCATTCTGTACATCAAACCAAGTAACATAGCACAAAAATAATTGCTGGGAAACCAATTTTACTTTTGGTGTGAAACATCGCTGTTTATGATAGTGCGCAACGTAACGCACGCAAAACATTATGCTTGTGGGCGCATGCAATGGTACAGAGGTCGTGGGGGTAATTAAAGTCATGTTATAACATCACATCACCTTTGTACGTATTTTTCTGTTCCTTTCTTCTTGTCTGTTTATATATGTGTGTACATAAATGGTTAAATAAATAAATAAAAACTTGTTTTCGTAAAAAAACCTCAATAAAACTTGGAATTTTGACCTTCAATATCTCCGTAACCAGAAGGTTCCTAGGTATAGTGCAGTCCAAAAAAAATTATAACAATGACGGGGAGTACAAGTGACTCTCGGCTTCTTTAAGTGTCTTTTTACACCCGACATTACCTTCAAAAGTGGCGGGTAGTGGCAGTCCTGGTGGTAAGCTCTGGAGCACAGCGCGCACGGTATGGTCCTAGTGTTGGCGTTGGCTCCTCCGCACACGATGCAGACTCGCTCGCCTTTAACTTTGTTTACACATTCCCAGCAGTACCTGTAACGTTACGAAAACATTAGATTGTTCACGCCAGTTATTAATAGCTATGAAAACTATTTACAAAGAATTTTACGGTAACTAGGTTTGATAGCGCAAATTGAAGTCCGCAATCTATTTGGACGATGGCAACTTTCACAACAAGTCGATTTCATATACTTTGTTCTAATCTTAACTGTCAAAAACTAAAGTTAATTTGCGCAATCAACTTTAGTCTATAATTTGCAATATGTTTTCTCAGAAATCAAGCTCATGACTACTTTAACACCTTTTTTCTCAATCTCAAGGCATTTATTTCAATTAAACCATTTACAGGCACTTTTGAATTGTCAAGGAGTCGGTCAGACAGAAATATGAAGATACTATTGCCGACTCTTCTCCATGGGAAACGACCAATTGGAACCGTGCACCTAGCTTCTGACGTTTCATTAATGCCCATGTATGTTTATGTGAAAAAAAAAATGATTTTGGAAGGACGTCAATGATTTTTATTATACCCAGTATAATACAGCCGGTCTATTCTGTAAAAATGTCACCGTGAGATCTAAAGTGAAGTGAGTCGTCAATCCATCTGATGCTAGGGATTGAAACTAATGACAGCTCACTTTAAGCTCACTTCACCCAAGTTATCACGGTGAGATTTTTACAGAATAGATCGGCAGGTTTATCTTTTAGTTGGGCCTCAGTAAAAAAAAACTGCCGTGTAATAATATGTTTTCTATGCTTACCAGTCACCATCCGGAATCTTATCCATACTTGGCTTGAAGCAGTACGTATGATAGCCCTTATCACAGCCGTCACACAGCAACAGGAAATCTTCGTCGTCACCGCTCAGACAAAACTGACAGTTCTATGCACAGAATAGGTAGAATATTAGTTGACATGCTAGGATTAAGTTAGGAAGGAAAGAAGGATTATACCCAGCAGGAAGTTTATTACGAGTTTTGAGTAACCTAAATAGACAAAATATTTTCTTTACATACAAATAAACAAAATTGACGTTACAGTTTGTAATGTCAAAATAACAGCTTTTCACAAACGGTACTTATAACAAAGAGAACATTTAAAAAAAAAATCTGTTAGACCGATTTTGACGGATAGCTGATATTACAAGGAGTAACTTAGGAAATTTTTATTTTAGAAAAAGAAAGAAAATGAAAAGGTATTAATGTCACGCGAACGTAGTCGCGGGCAGCAGCTAGTCTTCTAAAATAAAGATGCTATTTTTTTTTGTTCACCAACTAAACTACAGTAGGAATATTGCTACCTCAACTTGCAGGTAAAAAAAAAGAGACGGAAATAGAAGCTGTCAAAATAAGTTGGATAAAATCATGGTATAATAATATACTTCGCCAGGTATAGCATTCCGAGACACAGGGTGACACAATGCTACGTCATCACCGCTGTTACCAGTAGTGTGTAATAATAACTTCCGAACCGCCATTATTACCTGTGCGAATCCGATAAAACAATGAGGTTTTAACTAACAATTACGTTGATATATGTTTAAATTGAATTGTTTCACTTGATTAGAAAAACGAAACGACAATTTAAATGCTATAAATATATTTTTTAACAGAATGGTGACTGAAAATGTTTCCATAATTCGTGTTTTGTTGCAATAAAGTGGCAACTGGATAGTGACGTAAGCATGTGTCACTCCCGGAATGCCAAACCTTGTTTTTGTAGATCATGGATAAAATGAACAATTTAAGATGTAACGTCTAACATGCCGCCTAAAAACGTGCAGTTTAAAACTCGCTTTCCGTTACTTTAGTAATTTATAGGAATTGTCTCATTTAAGTTTACTTAATCAAAGACATGTTTATCGTGTACCTTAGCCACTAACAATATACGATTTATAAAACAAGTATAGATGTTTCATTAGAAAGCATTGTTGATAAATAAACTGACGACACGCGGTTCGAGAAATGGGTGGGCATTAAGCGCAAATTAGGTCCTTCGCTATGAGAGTATTATAAGGTATTGTCGAAAATACATAAATACGAGTTGTCATTGCACGATGAAATAAATTGGAATGGTATGAAGTGAAAACCACGTCGCGCTGCACTTCGTCAGCTCTACGTCCTTACAGAATTTTTACAAAACTCACAGAATTTTGGCCACCTATTTGATACAAAAAAAAAAAAACTAACTACACATACAATTTGGCGTGTTGCCGTCCCAACCGGATGGGTATACGTACTGCCTTCATGATACTCTGGTCCCACGCCACGGCCGCCTCTAACGCTTGTAGCAACATCGCTATACTCAACGCTAACGTTAGTAACTGTCACGGTCACAAAACGTGCGAGTAGGACGGCGTATGCTTACGATTCTCGTGTCATCTTGCTCCCACTTTTTATGACGGCGACTGTCACGAGTCTTAGCGTTTACTATAGTTGCTTTTTAAGACAAACGGTAAAAAAAAAATGTTTTTTTCCTAAAACGACACATTTTTCTAACTACACAGAATTCAGCGTGTTTCCGTCACTGAGACGTATGCCCGCGACCAGATGGGTATACGTACATGTCTCATACATACCGCCTTCATGACGCTTTTGTCCCAGGCTACTGCTGCCTCTAACGCTTGTAGTGACATCGCTAGTTGTGCCGAAGTGTTGCAGCGGGCCACGGCTTCCCGCCATGTTGCTAGACCGCGGGCTATGCCTTTGTTGTCTGCTGAAGAGAGAATAATAGTAAACAAATTATATTACATAATTAGCTGCGCTCCGCGGTTTCACCCGCATAAATCTCGATCTCGTGGGAATATCGGTATAAAAAGTATCCTATGTCCTAAACCAGGTTATGGACTACCCATGTGCCAAATTTAATCCAAATCCGTTCAGTTGTTTTAGCGTGAAAGCATAAAATGATAAATGATTTTATTTCTGTAAGTAGGTTTGTACAAACACTTTTATACGTCAACCATATTCTTTATAAATGAGGTTGGCATTACCTATCTGACTACTCTGAGAAGAAAGGCCGAAACAAACTCAGAGGTCAGTCTCTTTTAAAGTCCAGACATAATCTTGGTCAGATCATGTGAAGACTATGTAGATTTGTGTCTGAAATGGTCTTTTGAAGAAAGAACCACACAGATTGAGTGGACCTGTCGAGTCAGTGCACGCATTTGTCAGTAACCGTGCAGCTCAACTGAGAATTTAAGGAGCTCAACGATTCGACGAACAATACCAAAGAAAGGACATTTGGGTAGGCCGCATAAACTACTTAAAACTCCCAGACCATGATTAAAACTGAAACAATGACCCACATAGTCCTCACATTCACAATAATTAAAAAATATAATACTTTTTACAGTAAATATTCATGTCTAAAATAGCAAAATAAAATCAACATTCAGTGTAAATTTACTGGAGCAACTCAATCCCACGCCTTTTTGTCCTCAATATAGTGTTTCACAGTATAATAGGCTTTCTGGCATAGTTTCCGCTTTATAAAAGATTTGAATTTATTAAGGCTTATATCTTGAATGTGGCTAGGAAGTTTATTATAAAAACGTATGCATTGGCATTTAAACGAGCCACATATTTTCTTGAGCCTGGTTGTAGGAACAACAAATTTATGTTTGTTCCTAGTATTTATATTATGGATATCACTGTATTTTTTAAACAGATTAATATTTTTATGGGCATACAAAAGATTTTCATAAATATACGGAGAAGGTATAGTCATTATATTAATCTCTTTAAATTTGTCTCTGAGGGAGTGTCTGGGACTTAATTTATGAATTGAAAGAATTGCCCTTTTTTGTTAAACAAAAATCGTCTGAATATCGGCGGCATTGTCGTGTTAGGAAGTATTCTATCGTATCTCGAAGATCTAAAGAGTACAAAATTGCGTAATAGTATTAATTTTAAACTATTTTATCAAGTAGGTACGGCACAATATCAGTGTTTCAAAAATAATAATAAACTAAAATGCTTAATGTTGTTTAATGCTTTTGGCTAAGTAATAATAGCCGCACAGGTCGATTGACCAGGTTTAAGCTACGCTTGCCGCGGTTGGTCCGTGGATGGGTGACCATCTTTACATACCAAGACCCCTCCGTGCCTCGGAAAGCACGTTAAGCCGTTGGTCCCGGCTGTCATTCGTGGATCTTTGACAGTCGTTACGGGTCGTCAGAAGCCCGAAAGTCTGACAGCCGGTCTTACCAAGGGGTATCGTATTACCCAGTAACTAGGTTGTGGAGGTCAGATAGGCAGTCGGTCCATGTAAAAAACTGGTATGTAGCTGCATCCGGTTAGACTGGAAGCTGACCCCAACATAGTTGGGAAAAGGCAAGGCAGATGATGTTTAATGCTTACCTTTCCCCTCGCTAGCGCTGTCGGTGTTCTGCGGCGACGATGCGGACGAGTTGCCGTGTTCGGCTTGTAGTACGGCGCCGAGAGTCACTTCTGATGCACTGCACAAAGTAAGATGGACGATTTGTTAGGATTTATAAGGTTACTAGGCGTTGAGCTGCATTGCAGCAGTTTAAGGTGCAGCGCAGACGACAGACTATCCGTGACGCACTTTTTAGTCTGTGAAAATAGAACCTATGCAATTATATGCAGTAACGCACACGACGCGCAAAAAGTCCGGCGCACAAAAAATCCGTGTAATTCGGGCAGACCGCACCGCGCCGCGCCGCTCGGCACAAAAAGTGTGTGAAAAAAATTGAACGTTTGCTTCAACGCGCGCTAACGCAGACGGCGCACACTTTAGTCGGCAATCTGCATTTGCTAGGGGTGGACGTAACGCACGTAGTATGGAACTGTCCCTTCAGTAATCTTTCCGAAAGTATACAATGTACCCAAAATTCTCTATTTCTTCTTCTTTTTCTGTACTTCATGTACAAAATAATACTTCGCGATCTCTGCACGATTTCCATAGCGTCTACGTCCCTACAGCTCTGCCGACAGAATGATCGAAGATGTGCGTCGTGTGCGTTGAGTCTGTGAAAAATCCGCGACCAACTTTTTGCGCGCCATGCAGACTTTTTGTGCGCCGCAGACTCGATCGCACAAGAAGTGTGCCGTCTGCGCTGCACCTTACAGTTATTGGGTGGTTGTTTTCTAACGTGTCTTTTTTTTTGTGATTTTATTAAGATACTTTTTAATGGTCGTTTTAATTGCAAGTAAATTTTTCTGTTTTTTTTTTAAATAGTATTTTGTAATTAGTAAATATGATTGAATTTAAATTTGTACATGTACAGTGCACGACACCAATAGGAAGAAAAACATGTATTTCAATAATTTTGATTTCTTTAATTTTAGACGCTTAATTCCAGAAACCAGACAATAATAAAAATCTAAAATTAATTTAAAAAGCGAAACATTCGATTCATGCGTGCATTGATCAAAACCACCACCAAGTTCTAGTTATTTTTAATTACTTTAAATATTAAACAGGATTCCGAAGACTCGAAACCTTCCTAATTATTGTTTAGTTACTTAATTTAACAAAATGTTAATACCTAACGCGTATTACAGTTAAAGTATTAAGATCCTTTTAACTATTAAGTAATTAAATAATGTCCCAGTTCAATCCATTTCGACGTCGATATGATACAAAAACCACAAACCCACGAACGAAAAAATGGATGTATTGTGTGAAAGATGCTTACGTATTGCCAATGACTAATCAGAAAATCAACACTGATATGACGGCTACTAAAGATGTATAAAAAATGAAGTTATATGGAAACGATAGCACCAATCGCAAATAAATTGGGCTGATGATGACTTATCCACCAAAATAATAGGTCGGGGGATTCTTTTTTCGAATTTTATAGGTATTTAAACTTGTAGTAAAATCTCTTTAACTGTACAGTTTGTAACTGGTTGGTTTGATACCATTAAATAGATGACATTTAAAAAAAGAAATTAAAAAGTAAACACGATTTCTCGCCATTTTTCAACTGATTTCTGTCCGCTAAAATGAGTGAATCCAACGAAGAAATTCGACACATTTTGAAGTTTTATTATAAAAAGGGAAAAATGCGACACAAGCCGCGAAAAAAATATGTGACGTTTAACTTAACGCAGTGTCAGCAAGAGTAGCACAAAGTTGGTTCAAGCGTTTTCAGTCCGGGAATATTGATGTCAAAGATGCAGCTCGCTCTGGTCCCCCTGTTACGGATAAAGTCGATGCCATTTGTGAAAAATTGGAGCGAGGTATTAATAGTAACGACATAGCTGAAGAGTTAGAGGTTAACCACTAAATAGTTTTGACCCATTTGAAAAAGTCTGAGCATACAAAAAAACTCTATATGTGGGTGCCACACGAGCTCCCAGTCTTGAATTTGTACATAAAATACGAAAGAACTTTTACCCTGACCTAATATTTAAAACGTTATACGAAAAAGGTAGACAAAAAGAAGGGTGAATTATGTTAAAGATGATATGGCAAACACTTTAGTAAACTGAGTGAGATGTCGACTAACGGACGGCTTGAGGTACCTCCTCTCCATGTGCGTTTCAAGAGCCTGCAGTACGTGCTGTGCGCATGCGATGGTGGAATTGTGTGACAAACGAAGTGAAATCTAAGAGGACGGCTAATAGAAGTGTTTGGACCCAAATAAAAAGCATAATGATGAACCAACCACATCGCACTGCCACCACGACACTCGTAATAAAAGTTTTATTGGACGAGCGGCGGCTTGAGGTATATCCTCTCGATGTGCGCTTGAAGCGCTTTATTTTAGTTTTAGATCGATATCGCACTAAACGTTCCTGATTTACTTTTTAACTAAATTCTAGTGTAAAGTCGATTCATTAATGTAGTGTTAAGTATGAACATGACTAGGGTTAATAACAGCTGCACGGGTCGATCGAAGGTTAAGCTACGCTTGCCGAGGTCGGTCCGTGGATGGGTGATCATCCGTTACATATCGAGACCTCTCCGTACCTCGAAAAGCACGTAAAGCCGTTGGTCTCGGCTGCCTTTTGTAGATCTTTGACGGTCGTTACGGGTTGTCAGATGTCGGAAAGTTTGACAACTAGTCTTACCAAGGGTAATTATATTACCCAGTAACTGGGTTGTGGAGGTCAGACAGGCAGTCGCTCCATGTAAAATACCGACCCCAACTTAGTTGGAAAAGGCTAGGCAGATTGATTGAAGTATGAATATGACAGAAAATATGAAATGATGGATGAATTGTGCGAAAGATGATATGGCTAAGAAAACACTGAGATGATAGCGACTGACGACAGATCAGCGATGACTGATAAATTACCTCAAAAAATACATAAATACGGAAATACTGATGAACCAACAAAACCAATTAAAACTACCCTCAAAACCAAACAAAGCGACAACACTCGTAATAAAGAGGTTAGAATACATTACCCAGCGTACTTATGCACGAGCGGCGGCTTGAGGTACCTCCTCTCGATGTGCGCCTCCAGCGCCTGCAGCTTGTTGCGCGCGCGCAGCAGCGCGTCGGGCGCGCTGGCGGGCTCCGCCTCGTCGCGCCGGAACCACCAGCCCTTCACGCCCAGCGACGCCGCCGCCACGCGCTGCTCCAGCTGCTGCACCTGTGGCACGCGCGGTACTACATAGTGCTCATCATAGCTCACATGGTTAATACGGGACGTAACAACAACTGGTGAAATGTTGGTGAACTATAGGAATAACACTGCTTAACCATTCGGGGAATATAGGTGTGATTTTATGTTATCCATACTATAATATTATAAAGAGGTAAAATTTGTTTGTTTGTATTTATTTATTTATTTTTAAAGAAAGCTTACAGACTAATAAAAATCTTGAATATCCTGCATAAGTTTTGACATTTGCTAATTACAAGCTTCCACATATATGATATCTACTTAGTTACGCGTTATTTGCGTTGACCAGTTATAGCGATTTGACTAAGTAACAGATTACAATGTAACCATATTAGGTGTGTCAAGTCGTGCAATATCAAAATCGGAATTAAAGTTATTTATGGTTGTCACCAAAATATTCATTGTTTAAAATCTTTTTAATTTTATGTGCGCTGGTGCAAAATAAATCAATTTCCGAGTGTGATGGTAGACTATTGAAAGCTATAAACACTACGTATGCAAGCGTTGCGCCTGTACTTAGTCGATGCGAATGGCGAATGGTATTTAGGGAGTAATCTCTTGAACTACCGGTCGAATCTGAAAAATTCTCTTTGCATTTGATAGCCCAAATCTTAGGGTCCGTTATAGGCTATTTAACATCACGCTACGACCCGTAGGAGCCGAACAGAATGAAAAAAGCCAGAATGAACGCTTAGCCAAAACGCAGTACTAACACAAGCAGGCGATGCGATGCGACGAAGTAGGATAGGGGTACAATAAATTTCACGCGGACGAAGTCACGGGCTTGTTTTGTTGTTTGGATTTGTTAAACAAATCCTATAAAAATTGTTACGGCTGTTCTAAGACCAGAAAAATCTAGTACGATTTCTAGCTAACAGCCCAGGAAAACAAGATTTTGTCTGAGAAAAGATTCTAGTGAAGATTTATTACCAAGATTATCTTTATTCAGGCATATTTTTTATTAAAAATAAAATATTTTCATTGTTAAGCTGACGAACATTTAAACAATAAGTTAGGTTTCACAATGTGCCTGGCAGGGAGGTACGCTGACGCCTGAGATGCAGGACACGTCCTAGTTTGGGTGTCAGGAGTTTGACAAAATCGAGCATGTACTTATCTAAGTATTATAAGGATCTAAGTTAAGTTAATTCATTGTTAAATCGCATTGTTGTACAAGCACTGACTAATTTCTGACTGATGAACTATTCTGACTTGTGTGAAATATCTAGATTTTGTTCCTATTTACTTTGACATTTAATTGCTATTTTATTGTACATTTTCTATAATGAGTTGATTTGATGACACTATGATGTAGTATATTTTATGTTCTAATTGGTACTGCTTTTAATAATGGATAAATTTGAAATTATTTGATGTTTACCTATTTATATTTGTACGCCGTTGAGGCAAAACATGACTGTGATAAATTTAAAATGTAACATCTTGCTTGACATATTATTGTGTGTATACTCATGTTTTGGACAAATAAATTATCTTATCTTATCTTAATATTTTCCCTCTTTATGTAATAGGCAGATGAAAAAAAATATGAAGTCCAATTAAATAGCTTGTGCTAAAAAAGCATCGACCGTCAATGATCTCGAAAGTTGTATAAAAGAATTTGGGGTAATATCATTGGTATCATGACGCCTGTGTTTCTCGAAAGGGAAAGCAGAAGTGTTACACCTACATTTAGCCAGTTATTTTATGAACTTCATACAATAAATAGATAGATTTGAAGGGATATAATTGGAGGAACTTCATCTTCAATGTCAATTTAGAATGCGTTACTCAGTTTAGTGTTGTACATTTTTATGGTTTTATCGATATAATACAAGGTGACTCTTAACAATTGTAGTATAAATTAAAAAAAAAAATCCTGAATGTATCACACGAGTTTTCAAAGTTCCTTTTTTTTCTGTAATGCAATAGCATTAAGAAAGATATAAAAATGCGTTTAATAAAACGCATTTTTATATCTTTCTTCTTTCTTTCTTTCTTTACATAGCCAATTTCCAGTGGTTTTGTTTTCTTTTTCCTTTGCAAAATGATTTGCAGTTTGGGTAATAATTTTTTTGTAATGTGTAACTAAATGGCCCTTCCCCTTGTAGTGTTCCGAATTTCAATAAATAAACAAGAATGTTACCATATTTAGCATCTGCATGTCCAGCCTACGCTGTGTTAGTTCCGAATGCGACGTGTCGGGAGGAGGGAACCCTCCGTTCTGCGCGATGACGCGGTCGAGATGTGACACGCATAGTTCCGTGCCTAGGATGTCGCCTTTTTCTATGTAGAGCTGTTGAAAAATACATCATGTTTTATAGCAAATTGACAACCATTTATTTATCGGTTTGGAAGTCATAAATAGTAAATATTTATTTCCATAAATTGGTTTAAAAAAACCTATTACACGTCAAAAATAAATTATGTTTTAAAACCAACGAGATTGGTATTCCCTATCTTTCATTACTCAGAGGAGAAATGTAATTCCAACTGAAAATAATTGCAATTTTTTTACACTCTGTTATTTCGCTCAACTCTGAAACATTCACCCTACGAAATGGTTCGTAATTAAAATTACCTTCGTGGTATATTTAAATCATATCCATCAAAAAAGAAATGTTTTATAATTGCATACAATAAACTGCTGTTAATCTAGAATAGAGTTATTTCAATCAATTCTACAGCTTTGTGGGGCTCGGGGCTAAGTAATAACAGCCGCACGGGGCGAACGATCAGGTCAAGCTACGCTTGCCACCGTCGGTCCGTGGATGGGTGACCATCTTTACATACAAAGACCCCTCCGTGCCTCGGAAAGCACTTTAAGCCGTTGGTTCCGGCTGTCTTGGATCTTTGACAATTTTGACAGTCGTTACGGGTCGTCAAAAACCTGAAAGTCTGACAACTAGTCTTAACAGGGGTGTAGGGGTGGAGGTATGAGGAACAGGGTGTGAAGTTCACTCATACTCTATGGAAAAGGGAGGATCCTCCGACCAGACGGGTGTCGTGTCTGGTGGGCAACTGCCCGACGATTGATGTCGGGACGTTGTATATATGCTAGTTGCGCGGTAAACTCTGCTTGCGCGATGCAGGATTTTGCGTGACGTCAGTGTGACGTGTAGCTCGCATGTGGCGTTTGTAGATGCCGCTACAGGGGTACCTTATTACCCAGTAATTGGGTAGTGATCAGATAGGCAGTCGCTCAATGTAAAATACTGGTATTCAGCTGCATCCGGTTAGACCGGAAGCCGACCCTAACATAGTGGGGAAATGGCTAGGCAGATTGATTTATTGTACAGCTTTGACAATGACGGTAAGGGGTCTCCTTTTCAGTGTAATGAGTACCAGCTCGAAAGCCCTTCTCTTCTATATAGTACAACAATTATTTGTAGGAATATAGAAAGAAGTAATACCTTATTATTAACGGTCGGCAGATGGCTGGTGAGTGACGTATGTAGTTCTCTTTCCCTGACGCCGCGTGGATGAAGACAATCCATCAAATCACGCAGCTGGTCCGTCTCTGTGATGCGCCACCAGCCGTGTCTGAGGAAAAATATAACTTTAAGACATCGTAGATAACTTATGGAGAACAATGAATTAACAAAAAAACTTTTTTACAAAAAAACCACCGACTTCCAAAAATAACAGTAAAAAACGTGAAAAATAACTTTAATTTCGGAAGTCGGTGTCTTCGGTTGTGTTTTTTAGTTTTTAGCCACCGACTTCCGAAATTAAAGTTATTTTTCACGCTTTTTTAGTGTTATTTTTGGAACTCGGTTGTTTTTTTGTAAAAAAGTTTTTATTTTTCACTTTTTAATTGTGGTACCTACCCGACACACATTCGTATACCACTACTTGATATGTAAATAACCGTGACAGGAAATTATAGTAGGGGAGCCCACGATGCTAAATGGGGATTTACTCGAGCGTCGTAGAGACCTATTGGGGTGCAAAGCTTAGATGATAAGAAGAAAAAAATGTTATATGATATATACCTTTACATCGGTGGGGGAAGCGGCTATAGATTTTTAAATATGTAAAAAAAAACTGTTGCATGGACATCCTCGAGCGCGTCAGATATTGATAGCATCAATGCCCTACGTATTTTTAATAATGTACGTATGTTAATCTGATCGTTTGCATGATGCGGGTGGTTGTATGTAAGGGTTGAAAATGAAAAAAAAAAAAAAAATTTCGAGCGCGTCAGATTTTCTAAGGGAGTGTTAAGTGCACCAAAAAAAAGCTCTCATTCACTAATCTGACGATTTCGATGGGACGCAAACTCGCGGCCATTTTCATAATGTGCAAAAAAAATTCGCCATTTTGAAATACTCAAGCGCGTCAGATTAAGATATATATGGTTCATCTTTATGTTCTAAACGTACTGTCTCATAATCTGACGATTATCTAGAGGGATTCGCCTGATCTGACAAAAAAAAATTAGAAAAACGGTTCACCTTAAAGGCCATCCCTGCAACTTCCCGCTAATTCCATTCCTGGGCACTTAAAATTGTACTTATGACATTTTTGAGCTCAAAATATAATTTATGTGATATTTTGAGCTCGCTGAGTTCAAAGAAATAATATTTCTATGCATTTGAGCTCTCCCAGCTCGAAAGTCTGATAGAAGTTTCATAGAACACTATTTTTGGAATTTTCAAACCGCAATAACTTTTGAATGGATCAAGCAATTTTCACGCGGTTGGCGGCATTCGACGCAGTTTTATCATCCTCATAAGTAATTTTGCAATTTTAATTGATCGAACCAAACATTTCGGAGTAATCCCGAAAAAACACTTTTTCGGGTTTCTTTCGTTCACGATATCTCTCGAACGAATCAACCGATTTTGACCAGCTTGGTGGCGATCGACGTGGTTTTTCAAGCTTAAAGGCGGATTAGTTTTAGAAGTTGATCGATAAAGCCGTTTAAAAGTTATTCCAAAACAACCACTTTCAAAAAAAAAAATACTAATTTTTTTTGAGATTTTTCAAAATTTCTCAAAATCTATCGGTCCAAATCGGTTCAAATTCACAGGAAATCTAATTTTGAGGGAAATCTTTAGAACGCCGTTTAGTAGATTCCGATCGGTTTAGTCGTTTAAAAGTTATAAGCGAGTCACATAGTCACACACACACACACACACACACACACACATACATACAGACATAGTGACAACATCGGGGGGTAGTCAGGGAAGCTTCCTATGACCTTAAAACGTCGAGATCTGATGAAAACTCGATTTTCGCAAAACGGGGTAAAACCAATAACTTCCCGAATTGTTTAAATTTTTTAATTTTACTTAGCGGGAAGTCAAAAATATTTTTTTTTCATTTTTTTAAATCATTGAACCGAATTAATAGAAAAGCTCAGGAAATAGCATGCAAATAAATAAGAGAGGAATAGAAACGCGGAGAAGGAAATGTAGGCATCACGCCGCTGCACGTATTTAACTTTATCGACGAATTTTTGTTATTTCGGCTTGCGGAAATCGTCAGATTATATATTTTTCATTATTCTTGAATTATTTCCTTCAAAATAAAAAAAAATTTAGCTACGCTCGAGAATGTCGATATGACGTTTTTTTTTTACAACTTTGTTGCCCTCCCCTTTCTTTACGTCACTCTCAAATTGTCAGATTAGTGGAATATACACGTTTTAGGATGTAATTAACTCACCCTACCTTAATCTGACGCGCTCGAGAATTTCTGATGGTCAATTTTTTTTTACTAATCTGATCCTGTATCCTTCACGGGCGGCCTTATATATGGGCCTCATGTTTTGTGGAGGTACTTAACCGGGTACAAGGTATCCCCCTGTATATTAATCTGCCGCGCTTTAGTAAATCCCGAAATCCCCGCTTGGGCTCCCCTACTATTATTAAAACATCATCAAGATAAACGAAGTGGAAAAAATACGCAGTATTAAGGATAACTCAAAAAGTACTGGTCAGAACTTGATCAAATTCAAATGGGACCACATGTGAAGCACCAGGTCTCAAATAAAAAAAAAGAATAATCCAAATCAGTTCACCCAGAAAAAAGTTCTGAGCTAACACACATAAAAACAAAGAAAAAAGTACAGTCGAATTGAGAACTTCCTCCTTTTTTTGAAGTCGGTTAAAAAGTGCTAAATAACATTGCAGAAGCCCGAAAATCTGACAACTTTTACCGGTAACCTTATGGGCTTGTGATTTACAATGTGGCTCATGAAAAATATTGCCAATTGATTATCATCTAGTTAAGTCTTAAAGCCGGCCTCTATCTAGGTGGGGGAAAGGTTACATGCTAGTAATTATCGTTATAAAGGCGGTTTCTGATTAATCGCATTGAACCATAACCTCACGCCTCTTAGAACCACTGAGGTCCTAAAAGGTGTTTAGCAAATGTCAATTTAAGAAAAAGGTGTTTATAAACGTTAATTTAAGAAAAAGGTGTTTATCAAAGGTCAATTTAAGAAAACGGTGTTTATCAAAGGTCAATTTAGGAAAACATATAAGAGTTAATAATATATTAAAATACAAACTCACCTAAGCTCCCTCGGCACAAAATTTCCCTCAACCTTCTTCGGCAACCCATTGACCTTACAGTACTCCAACTGGTCCATTTCCTCCACTGACATCTGTATGGGGGGCGGACTGTCACAAGTCACGTAAGTTGATAACGCGTTGAAGTTCAACAGTCCTAAGCTGGTGAGGCTGTTGGCTTTAGCCTTTTGGGTCAGAAGGTCGGCCTTTAGGGCGTCGGCTTGCAGTTCTTTTTCTAGGTCGTTGTCCTGTTGAAAAGGGTGGTATATTATTAGATTTAATTATATTATTATTAACGTGGCAATGCTGCTAGCCTTTTGGGCACTTTTCCTGTCGACAGCGATGCGGACGAACTTTTTGATGCCCTATGATTATTTTCCTTCGTTTTTATTTTTATTTACATGTACAGTCACCAAAAGTGATAAGTAACCAGGGTCGTCGGATATAGTTGAAGTTTAGTAAGAAACGGATGGATATTTTCGAATAAAATTTAACTTAATTAATAGAAAACAAACAGTTAATTCAACAAATTAAATTTAATTTCATACTTAACTGAAAATTTGGCAGGTCTTTGAAAGATAAAGAAACCCCTGTATTTGTAAGTTTTATAAATTACAAGCTGTTCGTGCCCGGCGTCACCCGGGGTGAATTTCATACAAAAATAGCATCCAAATTTCCGACATTCCCGGTGGATAAAAAAAAAAAAAGAAAAAAAAAATCATTTGTACAAACCTTGTCCTGACAATTACAAACAAAACAAAAAATAATTAGCTAAATAGGCGCAGCGCCTTGAAGTGATGCGCGGACAAACATTTTCGGCTATTGATTATTATTTATATAGATTAGCCAACCCCTTGATGTTGCAGGCCGTGGCCGGCTTGCATGCTGGGTAAATCCATTAAAAGGGTGACCAAGCATTTTTTTTATTCACTGCGAACACTTACTCAGTAAACACAGGGGTTAATGTTTTTAGTTCATTAAAAAATGCTGCACTATTAAGTGCAGGTTATTAAACCTCGTTCAAACAGTCCCCATAACATAAAATGTAACTTACAGTTACGAACAAATTAATGGGAACCAAACAAACTGCTATTTACATCAAACAACAGCTTATGTCCAAAAGTAACAAAAAATAATATTCACCTGTTCCTCCTTACTATCTTCCTCAGTCTCCATCTCCTGAACACTGCCATCTTTATTAAAACTATTATCAATAACTTCCTGATCCAATCCAGACATCGTCAAACTCGAATCGGCATAAATATTATTCGATGGCACCTGAACACTGGTCACCATACTATTCAAGGTGAACAAACTAGGGTCATTCAGCAAATGAAGGTTATTCGACACATCCCACTTATGACCTTGGCACAAAATGACCTCTGAACAGGTATGTTCGTTGTCACAAAACTCCGGCAAATCTTGCTTTTCAATCTCGTTGATATTATTCAAAAATGAGCTTTCGTGTCTGAGGATAGAGAACCATTTCCCGTCTAAGATTTTGGAGTAGAGTTGGAAGTGTGCAGAGGAAGAATCTAGAGGTTCGTGTTTGACTTTTTCTTTTTCTTCTTTTATTTCTTGTTCTTTCTTTGCTGCGTCGAGTTGGATGGATACTGCTTCAGCCATTTTGCGTAATTCTTCTAGATTATTGACTAAAGTGTCCTTTGCTTCTTCAATATCCTCGTGGTCCGTTTCGTTTTTGACAACATTTTCTACCTTGACGATTTCTTGTGGCTTGTCCATGGGTTCTGCTTGGGCCGCGAACATGGGTTTGTGAGTGGGTTTCTGCACCAAAAAGGCGGTAGGTATGGAGTCTTCTATGTCGAGCATGTCTTGTTCTTCGTTGTTCTTCTGTTGAATGTATTTTTCTTCCATTTTTATTGAGGAGCCTGGTGGGATGACATAAAAATTATTAAATCGGCTAGGACAACATATCACTCTGTTTGTTAGCGACCGTAAAATTCCGCTACAGCGGGGTAATTACGTAACACACTAACAGTAGGAATGGGTTTCATTTTGACAGTTCAACAACATTGATTGCGTTATTTACGTTGTTGAGCAGACAAATTTTTCGAACATATGAAGCAATGGATTAGCAATAGGCTTCAAAATGATTCAGATTGTAATAGTTAGTGTGTTACGTAATTAGGGTGCTGATCGAAATATTAAGTTCTTAATTTTAAAAGCCGCTACCGTAAATTATCAAACTAACATAGTGATTATTGAGATTTCACCTTAGACAATTGATTTTGATGATATAGTCTGTTTTACGGCATTGGACACATCATTAAAATTTAAAAATCTAGGAAAAGTTTCTGTAAGTTATATCACATACACAAGCAGCCAGACCCCGAAGAACAGAGTTATTTCGTACGAGAACCAAACCTGAGACACTTAGCACACCAGCCAATCGCTGCACCACTGCGCCAGCCGTACTATCAGAAATATTTAACAACTGAGCCAAAAATGCTGCAACTTAATGTGCTTTCTGCTCAAGAATCAAGAAACAGAATCAAATATTCCACGTACCTTCAACCTTACAAGCGCCATGCTTCACATTGGGCTCGTACTTAATAATCTGCGTGTGATCACTCAGATTGAGCTCAGACTTGATGCTCTTGAGTTCCATCTCGCTCTTGAGAGCTTCCTCTTTCTTTTGAGCTTCCGTTTCTGGGTTGGGCTTTTCCGGTTCGGGAGGAGTAGTTTCTTTCTTTTCTCGAGGCGCTGGAGAATAAAAAAGTAGTAAATATGTAATTTTTAAAATGGAAGTAACTATTTGGATAAGTCAGAGCTAATTTCAGTATGATTTAGTATGCAAGGGTTGGTGGGAAACCCTTAAATGAATCACATTAATTTTGGCTGTGTCCGTCGATATTTTTCTCTCTCTGAATGGCTGGATTTATTATCATTATTGCTCAGATTCCCACAACGAGATATTAGCAAGGAAAGGGCAAAGTTTATCAAGGAGAGATTTTTGCCATACTAAAATGCGTCTCCCGCAATGACCTGGTGAACGTCGCGGAAATCTTGTGGACGGTAAATTACTTTTTCACTTCAGTAGCTCAAACATGTAGGTTTTGCTGCCTGAAATCAGTGAGCAAAATGCGATTTTGCTCACTGAGTGAGACCAAGTAATTTTTTAATTATTTTTTTCAGAAAGCCGCGAATATCTTATTCAGCTTCGGGTTAATCATACAATTCGAAACATTCACACTCTATCTCTTTCCCGCCATTAGAAAGAGAGAGAGACAGAGACCAGCCCTTTCGAAGTTCCGATTTTGAATTCGACCTCAAAGACAAACACGTTCGGAATTTCGTACTAACTAAATAAATTTTGCAAAAAGATAATTATGTCTTTTAATGTAATTTATTGAATTTTTAACTTATTGTTGTATTTAAACGAAAATAAGTATTTACTGCAAATAAAACTGATATTTTACATGTAAATATTTATTTCTAGTTTCAATAATGTTACGTAATTATATTTTGAATAATAAAATATCATGGGTGCTATTTCCGAACACGCCTTCATTTAAATAAAAGAGCGGGTTACTTTTAATTTGCAGAATTGCAGTAATTTTACTTTTAACTTTTAAAATGTTCCATTTTATTGAATTGGTACCTCTACCTACAATGTTAATTATTTTGATTCACAATAAATAGTTATTTCAATCTATTCCTGTTTATTATTTTACATCCTAATGTGTTCTCGCTGCTGAAGTGAAAAGTTATGTGTGTTACACGAGAGCAAAGTTTTTTGCATCTCGTGCCTTTGAATCCCTCGCCACACTCAGGATTCAACTTTAGAATCACTCGCTACGCTCGTGATTCAATCGTTGAATCCTTCGCTTGCTCAGGATTCAAAATCAGCACTCGCAGCAAAAAACGACTTTGCTCTCTTGTTGCACAAATAACTAATTTAATAATGATGATGCTTCCTACCTTTCTTCTTCCTCTTGCTGATGTCAGGCGGCATATTACCACTAAGCGCGTTGTTCTCAAGTTGCTGGTGATAAGTCATGATCTCTGGCTGTGCTGACTCCATGCCTTCCACGAAGATGCCGCCGCATTTTCCTAGAGACCAGTAGCGGCGCCAGTATCTAGGAGAAATTGGAAAGGGTGTTATTTTTTAGATAGAAAATATTTTTTTATTTCTTTTTACGTTTATGACTACAAGCTAGCTGATAAAATGTATGGAAGTATAGAAAATTTAAAAAGTCATTTTCTTTGATTTCACACATACTTCCCACTGCTGGGTCAGGCCTCCTCTCTGAGAAGGAGTGGGCTGTAATCCACCACGCGGGCCCAGTGCGGGTTGGCGGATGTCGCATGTCTTCGAATTTTTGGTTCTAAGACATGCCGGTTTCCTCACGATGTTTTCCTTCACCGTTTTGAGAGCAGTGGTGATGAAATAATTTACACACTGATTGGGTTCGAACCCACGACCAACAACTCGTAAGTCGCGGCCGTTACCACTAGGCCACCACCACATAGTAGTCCTAGATCATGAGCAACTCTATTGCCCACAAACAAATCACAAATGAAAGTACTTTACTAAGTGTTTATCATGCATATGTAGGCTCCATACTAAAATACGGTATCCTATTCTGGGGTAATTCACCGAACAGAGAGTGTGCTCTAAAAGCACAAAAAAAGTGCATCAGAAGTATATGCGGATTGAGACAGACGGATTCATGTAGACCAGTTTTCAAAAGGTTGAAAATCTTAACCCTACCTTCACTATACATATTTGAAGCGGCAAGGATGATAAAACGCGATATAGATAAGTATGAAGCGTTGAGAAGCGCGAGACACAAAAATGAACTTAAAGGCATTCAATGTAGAACAGTTAAATTTAAATCGAGTGTATTTGGTGTTGGAGTTAAAATCTATAACAAGCTACCAAACTGTATCAAGAATATCTCTTCATTAAAAGTTTTTGAATTAAAGTTAAAAGAATTTCTCCTAAGTAAAACATATTATTCAATTAATGAATTTCTAACAGACCGAATTATTGACTGAACTTGTTTTTGACTTATTTAAGGTGAAATATACAACCGTAATAATTATGTCTTCTATTGTTAATGATAGTATGAGGTTGACTAAAACTTGACATGTTAAACTTATTTTATTTTGTTTACTTTTTTGTACTTATCTAATGTAAATCGCATGACCAAAATAATTATGTCTATTAATAAAGTCTGATGAGGTTGACGCAAAATTGACATGGTATACTTATTTTTTCTATTTTTATTTTTTTGACTTATTAAACTAAATTGTATGTCCCTAATAATTGTGTAAGAATTAATGTAAAATGAGGTTGACAAAAACAGTAACATAACCAACAACATTGATATACCTACCTAGTTATTAATATACATATTGTACACCCCATGGGTATGTCACAGTGATTCATTAACACTATTGTAAGATCTGACTATTTACCTGTGACAAACAATAAATAAATGAATTGAATTGAATTGAATTGAATGAATTGAATTGACTCTAGTAAACCAGTGTCTTTTTTTTTAAACAACATTTATTTTGTTTCCTTGCTAAATTAGAAGCATTAAAACAAATGGATAATGCCGTTCTTATTTTCTCCAACATCAAGCGTAATTCATGTGAACAGCACCCTAATTACCGTAACACGCTATCTATCACAATCCGAATCATTTTGAAGCCTATTGCTAATCCATTGCTTCATATGTTCGAAAAATGTGTCTGCTCAACAACGTAAATAACGCAATGAATGTTGTTGAAACGTCAAAATGATACCCATTCCTACTGTTAGTGTGTTACGTAATTACTCCACAGTTTACTCTTTTAACCCTTTATCATGCTTTCAGTTTTCGTCGTGAAATCCCATCTCAAATCGCAACCTGTATTATAATTCAGTATACTGGGTCGTATCGCATGAATTCATTCATTCATTCATTCATCATCATCATCATTCATGCATTCATTCAACTTGTAATTTGATAAAACATAAATCGATTGTAATAAATTGATACACTCATTTTTTCGATAGAAAACTATCGAAAAAAATGTTTAATTATTCTTGCCAAATTGATTTTGGGTTCCTTTCTAAAAGTTCTGAATTGGAAAAGAGAAATTATTGCAGATTTACCTATCTTGTCCATAGCAGGTAGCCCTCAGAGCATGAGATCCAGCTGTAAGCTGCAACAGCTGCTGTTCAGACTGCTTCAGTAGCTTCTCCAGCTTGCGAGCTAGTTCCTCTGAGGACAGGTTCTTGTCTTCATCCTGTGTATAAGAAATAGGGTTTACAGTTCAAGTAGTATGTTTATAATGCGTTTCGTCACTTCCGAATACGTTTTAGTTAAGTTATCTGGCGGATTAATTTAAAGACATATGTTTATATTTTATCTGGTGGAAAGACACTAAAACCGGCTTAGAGTAATAGAAATATTTTCTATAGTAAAAAAGATAAAATAAAATTAACATCATCAGTGATTGATAACAATGGCAATAAACAAACGCATCCTAAAATATTTTTTGTGAGATTTATTAAGTTGAGTAGAAAACACAGAATTTAGTTGTAAATGATTGGATATGCATTACTGTAAATAAGAGGATTCATATAAGTCTACTTACTAGCACATAAGACTAATTTCATAGAGTACAAGAAGTAACGAGAATGTTCAGGCTACTTCACAAATTTTCTACTTTCTTATTGTAATTTTTTAGACTTGAGCTAATAAGGTGAATCCTCAGCTGTAGCCCGCCAAATTGAAATTGATGATTATTATTCAGTAAATATATCATTCCTACAGTCGCGAATCGCATTTTAATCAACACACGACGTAAAACAGCGCTGCAATTTGCGACCTTAAATAGAATGGTTTAAGGTTCAACAAAATTAATTAAGAATCCTCTAAACTGACCTCCTCCGGCTGTGTGCCCTCACTCTCTAAATCACTTAAATTAGCATCACAGTCCCCAATAACACTATCCTTATCAATCTTCGAGTTATCAGCCGGGGAACAATCGTCCTTATTGTTATTCAACATCTCCTTGTTTTTCATACTGTTGGAGAGGTCCTTTAAGGGCGAGAGTTCCTTGTCGCTTTCCTCGGCGGGTTGACTTTCTTTGTACGGTGACGGTTCTGACTGTTTGTCTGTTTCGCTTTCAGGGTGAGGTGAAGATTCCTTGTCTTTTTTAGGGGTTTTTGGCTTTTCGGGTGTTTGTTGGTTTTCTGTTGAGAGAAAAGGGGTGTTAAGTACATATTGATTTTGAATATGTATTAAAAATAGCATAGGGAATGTGTGACAAAATAATATTTTAAAATAGAACTCACAAAAATCTAAAACTTTCAACCTTGGAACTAGTGTTTGAAATGGTTTAATTTTCGTATTAATACTCAATACTCAATAGTCAATTCTTTTTTGCTTTCCATATGTATTACATAGATGGTCTAACAAAGTAAAAGATCAATATGGACCCTGTCGGGCACAGCAAAATTAGGAGAGGGGAAGAGGGCTAAGCAGGAATTCAATAATATTAAAAATTATTAGATGAGTTTAATTTGGTGTAATTATGTGTCTATATATATATTATTGGGTTTGTGTATATAGGTAAAGTATATTAGTTATTTCAATTTAATGTATTGCATAAGAATAATGTAGGTAATTATTATAAAATTCTTAGAAGTATTTTTATTATTATAAAATTATGCTATTATTCATGTATTCATATTTATATTTGATTTTCTATATTCCATATCATATTATATCGAGTTTTGTTTGTGTATGGTGCACAAAGAAAGTAAGTTTACAGTAGCTAATTATGTGCATCTGCCTTCTTATAGACTACTGGAGATGTGGAGAAAAAGACTCCATCTTTTTCATATTTAATATCTGAAAATTTAGTTCACAAATAGCTGTACACTAGTCACAGTTGTTTGCAAAGCGCACAATGAAAAAATGAAGTGTTTATTTACATATTTTTTTTACAAGCATGTCTGAATGTACAAAGGTGTGTATAAGATTAGTACATTAGCTATAATATGTTAATATTATTATATTTAGTTCAGAAGACTGGTAACTACTTTTAAGTGATAAGCTAAGCTTTTGAAAGCTTCCTCTCTCTTACTATTTTTGCTGTGCCCGACGGGGTCCATAATGATTACATATAATTTTAAGTTACCACCTAAGTACATATTGTGGACTGCAAATAAATTATTGAGTATTGAATGTTTGTATACTTCGCTGCTTTATCATTTGTGTACATTCTTATAAATATTAGACTATTATATTGTCCTTTATCTAAGTTAAAATGCTCTTCTTTCGTAGCTTACCGTCATCATTAAGTTGCGGGGACGCTCTCAGGTTGGCTGCGCTCTCCTCCACTAGACGCTGCATACGCTCCAGCGCTAACGCTTGCTGCTTTTCTGTCTGTTCAGCGCGGACTTTGCGTTGGTGGAGGACTCTGACCCTGTGGGACAAAAAAACAAATAATTAAGAGATGGGAAAAACTTATAAAAATACAAATTAATATTGTTTATTATCAATAATAAGTTCTGAGTTGAGCTGCACGATTATTGACAAATGCGTGCACTGATTGGACAGGTCCACTCAATCTGTATGGTTCTTTCCTCAAAAGACCATTTCAGATACCAATTTACATGGTCTTCACATGATCTGAGCAAGATTATGTGGACTTTAAAAGGGACTGTAACCTCTGAGTTTGTTTCGGCCTTTCGTCTCAGAGTAGTTAGATAGGAAACGCAGTGTTTAAAAAATACAACCAAACACATGCATTTTAAACTGGAAAAACACATTGCTGGTTGTCTGCAAAAATGGTATAAGTACAGATTTCTAGAACGAAGCGTTTCACAACGCATCATTAGTAACCGAACGACGTAGGACAGACGGATATTATTTTTTAGAAAACGGCTGGATTTAAGTCTTAGGTGATGCTTACTTCCTGACCTTCATATGCTTAAGCTGGTTGAGATGTTCGAGGCTGGCGTCGACCTAGCGTAGCACTGCTTTGTTCCGCAGCAGTTCGTCGCATATTCTAACTAATAATGATACTTACTTCCTGATCTTCATATCCATGAGATATCTCTCCTTCTTCAGCTGGTTGAGATGTTCGAGGCTGGCGTCGACCTGACGTAGCACTGCTTTGTTCCGCAGCAGTTCGTCGCATATTCTAACTAATAATGATACTTACTTCCTGATCTTCATATCCATGAGATATCTCTCCTTCTTCAGCTGGTTGAGATGTTCGAGGCTGGCGTCGAGCTGACGTAGCACTGCTTTGTTCTGCAGCAGTTCGTCGCATATGAACGCGAGGATTCGGGCTTTGAATGTCGCGTTTAGGGCGAGGAAAGAATTGTCGCGGAGAGCCTCTGTGGACAAAAGAAAGGGGGAATTATTAGTTTTATCTTTATTTGATAAGGTGTATGGATTTCGACGAAGTAAAAGGAAAAAGATATGTGAGGATGGCAGCTCAAGCCACGCTTTCGTTTCCATTTCCAAAGTGTAAAGACATGATATTAGAGGAAGTTCGCGTTTTTTATTAAGCGTTGCCCCACACTAGAAATTTCTGCTGTATTGTGGGTGCGTTTACAAACATTCAAACTCACATACACAAACAGCCAGACCCAGAACAACTACTTGTAGATCATACAAATATTTGTTCCGTGCGGGAATCGATACCCGCGACACGCAGCGCAGCAGTCAGCAGGCTTTTAGACCAGCAGTATACCTAGCTTACAGTACAAATTAATTACAGCTACTATTCAAAACAAAATAGCTAAAATAATATATAAAAAGACACTTAACGAAGCTGAGAGTCACTTGTACTCCCCGTCATTGTTATATTTTTTTTTGTACTGGACCATACCTGGGAACCTTCTGGTTACGGAGATATTGAAGGTCAAAATTGCAATATTTACTGACTTTTTTTACGAAAACAAGTTTTCTATGTTATAAACACAACTTTTAATATCCCTGTACCGTTGCATGCACCCATAAGCACAATATTTTGCATGTTACATTGCGCACTACCGCAAACAGCAAATTTTCACACCAAAAATAAAAGTCATTTCCCAGCAATTATTTTTGTGCAATGTTACTTAGTTTGATGTACAGAATGCGTAGTTGTCGGCTACGTGATGGGTCTTTTTACACCCTGTATGTATAAATCAATCGCTTGAATCCTGAATTGGATTTCCCAATAAAAGACGTTTGAAGACGTTTAACGGCTTGAATTTACATTAATTTTATCACAATTATTTTATATTATTGGAGAAGCGAACATTAAATTGACAAATTATTTAAATTAAAACAAAGTACTAAGAATTGTTTGGAGTCCCAATATTTTTTTATAAATCCCCATTATTATGTAACATACCTGATAGCTTATAAGTAGCATTGTTATGTAGGCTCTCGTAATAGACGTTGTTCTTAGAGTTGGCACAAGTGTGTTGCATTTCAGCCTCAGTTTGATGGTGGTCGGCCACGCGACGCTCGCGTTCGCGTTCTGCTGTTAATCCTAGGACAAAAAATTTAATATTGTTCAAAATCTCCTACAACTGAAATATATTGCTGTTTCTCTAGATAAGTTAAACGTGCTTGAGATAATGATAAGAGAGGGTTCGGTTGAGTTTGGATGCTGTGTGAGCCGATTGTTTAAGTTATTGCCGCTAATATCATCTTAGCACAGTTGTAATGGCAATCATGTCATTTGTTTTAAATAGACTTTTATTTTATAAAGATTCTTTTATATTTTGTGAATGTGAGAACGTTGTAGGCCTAACTTGTAGACTAGATTAGTAGACCTTTTTATATATTTTTTTTATTTTTATATTTTGTTGAGTGCCTGTTACTTGTTGTCAGGCCTACACTGTCCTCCCATTATCAACACCGTAATTTGAAACATTGTAAAATCCCCTTATTTTTAAAAGAGTAACCGTGGAGTTTCTTGCCGGCTCTTCTCCATAGGAAACAACCAATTGGAACCGTGCACCTAGCTTCTGACGTTTCATAAGTGCCCATGTAGGTTTATGTGAATTAAAATATTTGGATTTTGATTTTAGCAATAGTAGTATCGCGCCCTGTAGTAAAGTTCAATCAAGTTTATCACCATATTTTGAATAAATTGGTACAGACATTAAATTTATCTGAATTTAATGTACAGTCACCAAGAGATAAGTAATCAGTGTCGTCGATATAGTTAAAGTTTAGTAAGAAACCGATGAATGTTTTCGAATAAAATTTAATTCAATTAATAGAAAACAAACAGGTAATTTATCAAATTAAATTTCATTCGAAAACATCGTTCGGTTTCTTACTAAACTTCAACTATATTCGAGACCCTGATTACTAATCACATTTGGTGACCGTACATTACATTCAGATAAATTTAACAAACACTTATTACATGAACTGTTAAAAAGTAATGTATCTAATAATTGAGGAGCGTTTTTAAAAAACGATACATCGTAATATAATAAATTTTTCAATATAGTAATTTATTTATTTATTTATTAGGGTTTAGATAGGAGACCCGAAATTGAGGAGCGTTTTCACAAAGCGATACATCGTTTTTTTTATTTTTTTTTATTTAACTGATATTTTATTTAACATACCTCCTATCTAAACCCTAATAAATAAATAAATAAATTACATTATTGAAAAATGAATTATATTACGATGATTAACACGGTTACTTTAACGTGCGTAATAAATAGTTATTACGCACGTTAAAGTAACCGTGATAATCTAGTTCTGTTGCTGACCGTACCTATGTAGTTGTTATTTACGCCACAAGTCGAAACTAACCAACAAAGTAATAATACGTTCTACATACCAGTGAGAGCCTTAACTTCTCCCGTAGCGTTAGCATACAGGTATATTCTGAGCACTTCGCTTAGGTTCTGTGGCGTGATGTCGCCCATTCTGATGGCGTGACCTAGTAGTGTTGTGTGGCGACCTGGGTGTGGAATACCTGGGTCCTCTGTTGAAGAATGAGAAAGAGTTATTATATATTGACGGCACGGTTGGCGCAGTGGTTAAGCGATTGACTGCTGCGCTGCGTGTCGCGGGTTCGACTCCCGCACGAAACAAATATTTGTATGACCTACAAGTAGTTGTCGGTCTGGTTGTTTGTGTATGTGAGTTTGAATGTTTGTAAACGCACATTACATATTCATGTCAAATAATGGTAGTCTAGTTTGCTGCCATCTGACTTCATTAACATAAAACTGACAAGGGCAGTTAGTGGTTGTGAGGGTTTTTGGTATAATTAGGTAAATAATAATAATAATAACATGACATAGTTGACTTGTGGAATGTGAGCTCGGCTGTCATTGTGCCGATTGTTGTATCGGCCAATGGCCTGATGGCCGAAAGCCTCGATCAGCATCTCTCGAGGCTCTTGTTAGGCGGTTGGATCAAGGGCCTGATCCAGAAGGCAGTACTCCTCGATACGGCTCGCATCGTGACGAGGTTCCTGTCTCTGGAGGCCTAACCACCGGTAGCTTGGACCCTGTTCCCGATACCGGCGGACCACTATTTTTTTATATTTTTAAATATTTTTTTAAATGTTTTTATAAAAATATTTAAAATTCTATCTAATAAGTATCAAAATAAACAAAAGAAATAATGATAATAATATTTATTCATAAAATTATAAGGTATATTTTTTTTACAGGTTTGATTAAATGTAATTTTAAGGATATAAAAACAGCTGCCATATTGAAGCCCTTGGTGTTTGTTTCTCAAGACAAATCGTCAACCTTATTTACCAGACTGCGGCGAAGCACAAAAGGAGGGTAACATTCAGGGTTTGGAATCCATACTTAATATTATAAATTCGAAAGTAAGTCTCTCTGTATGTGACCTTTTCACGCCTAAACCACTGATTGGATTTCGATAAAATTTGGCAAGGAGATAGATGGCATCCTGGGGATGGACATATGCAACTTTTTGACCCGGTAGTACATTCCCGTGGGATAATTTCCGACATCAACGCGGGCGAGGCCACGGGCAGAAACTAGTATTGAATAAAGTCCTTTCAGTCAGCAATCGTTGAGTCAATTTAGGGGTGACTTACCGATGGCAGTAATGAGTAGAAGTGTGAGCACTTGGAGCAGATCCTCCTCAGCCTCCACGCTGCAGTCAGGAAGGAGGGCCATTTGGAACGTGTTCAGTGTTGGGATGGCATCCAAGTCTGCAACAAGAATTAAATAGAAACATTTAAGCAATGAACTTGAGCGAATGGTAGCAGATAATTAGTCGTTACCTATCCTACTTCCTACTAATATTATAAATGTGAAAGTCTGTGAGGATGGATGGATGTTTGTTACTCTTTCACGCAAAAACTACTGAACGGATTTGCATGGAATTTGGAACACAAATAGTTTATAACCTGGAACATGTAGGATACTTTTTATCTCGGTAGTACGTTCCCGTGGGATAATTTCCGACGTCCACGCGGGCGAAGCCGCGGGCAAAAGCTAGTTGATAATAATTATGTGCGATAATAACTAGGTAGATATACAGGCCGTCAGCCCACCTAGTGGAAAGAAGTAACCACAAATAGACGTTTGCTATAGGTACTTTTTGAAGGGCTGCAATGCATCTGCTGGCAACACACTGCGAATACCTGTTTACTAAGTAAATACTATTTTGTTAACATTTCTGTGACCAATCACGACGCCGGAAGCGGTTAGTTCTCTTTATAGACGACTAATAGCCGATTCCAATAATTTACGGACCGTTATTGGTTTAAAATTAAAGACTCTTGTATCATTACCAATAATGAATCAAGACCGTATAGGTTTGCATAGTAGACCCTCCCATATGGAAGTAGCTATTACGGGTAAAATTTGCTTACGAATCTATTTAAATGCCAATAAAAAATGCTACCATTGGTAAGCAAAACGATTCGTTTTGTTTATAGGAACCGAGCATAAGTTACTGTAGTGATACTTACCAAAACCAAGTGTTTGTCCGAAATTATGTATAAACTCGAATACTTGTAGAATGTCGGCCATGGCTTGACCTGGCAGTTTGAGTCCTGGGATCCTGTTAAGGGCAGGCAGTGGCTTCTGATCTGAGAGCGACGAGTCTTCCTGTGGTCGTCTGTATAGAGAAGAAAAATAATAGAAATAAGAATATTATTCAATATTTTTTTATCATCTATAGTTTTATGACAGTTTATTAATGGCACAGATTATTAAAGGCCGGCGGCGCATGAGTCGTTGCCCGGAATGTTACCATTTTATAAATATTATGTTTATATAAATAATATTATGTTTACATTGAGAACCAGGTATTGTGTATTTATTTTATTTGTTATTTTTTATCTTTTCGTATGCTGCACCGGTTGACGTCATTACATCAACGCTGGCTGTCGCTGAAAACCAGCTTTGGGGCTGTCTCGCATATGGTCGTAGCATTATGCTGAGCGATTGCCGTTTTGCGTGGATGAACGCATATTTTCCCCATCTTGTTATATTTTTATGTTAGTATGTTTTCTCTGCGACATGTTTACCGCAAATAAACGTGTATGTTCTTTCGTTTCTTTATTTATTCAAAAGAAAATAAAGGTGTTGAGAATTAAATATTACTGTATATTCAGGGACGGACAGTGGGAATGCTAGCTTTCGTGGTATATGTGAAGTTCTTTGCGGAATGAATAGAACAAAAAGTGTTATTTGCTGAATGTGGAGGATGCTTTTTGTAATGGTATGAAAATAGAAGTGTTTACGCCTTCACGTTAATTGTGAAGACGTTCAGTATTTGTGTTTGTCGCGCTTGCTATTTTAAAGGGCCAGGCGCCGTATAGATTTTATTTTACTTATACCGTCACAATATATATTTTTAACATGTACGCCCCGCATATTAATATTGTTTAATACAGTTTATACCAAATTAAATAAATAACCATACCTCGATACGAGAATTTCATTGAAGTTCACTGAAGTCCCAAGAAGAAGCAAAGAAAATGTAACTGACTATGCCGCCTAGGCAGTAAGTTACCCAGTAGCGTTCACTATTTTCTTATAGTGTTTCATTATAATCGTCAATGAGGTGCTTATCGACGACTAGATTTAATAAAATATATGTATAAAAGGCAATAAATAAATGTCCTTTTAAATGCCTTTTGTTGGGTTAGCCCCAACATCGTACTGGCAACGATAGCGGGTAGGCTGGACTGCCCATTCATTCGGCATTGTTCCAGCAGACATTTAGCTGTACCAGTGTTGGAGAGGGTGTATTAATTTGATTGTTTTGATTATTTATTTTGATTAGATTTTATTTGATTTATTTTTATTTGGTGTTTTTGATTTTATTTTAATTGATCTCATTAATTTATCATTATTTTTATCATTACTATTAATTTGTTAATTTATATCTAGCTATGGGTGTTATTTACTCACCTGAAAATAAATGAATTTATTTATTTATTTATTTAAAAAACTTTTTATAATTTGATAAAATATACTGGTATTTAGCTGCATCCAGTTAAACTGGAAGCCGACTCCAACATGGTTGGCAGAAGGCTAGGCAGATTGAGTTGGACAAAATATATTTACTATTTTTATCCACACTTCTACCAAATCGAACTGAATATCTCTGACTTCTATCTTTTCTGCTTTTTATTGTTTCCAATTCCTCGTAAAGCTTGCATACATAGGCCACTGTCCTTTTCGCTTTTTCTAGATGACAGAAAGGGGGCAGCTTTCTGTAGTGAAGAAATAGTGAAAGTAAATCTCCTACCTTAGTTCAGACAGCAGTTCCATCTCCTTCCGTCTCTGTTGCAACTTCTTCTCCTTCACCAATAGTCTGTCCAATAAGTTCTGATGCTTCCTTCGCTCTCTCTCCTCCCATCGTCTGCGGGAGTCCAGCTGGCGGATGAACGTGGTGTGCTGGCGTCTTCGTTCTCTTTCCTGAGGAGAAGAGAAGATATTCAGAGAGATGCAGAGAGGTACTTTTTGTGTAGTGTTTCTGTTGACCTTTTTAAGCTGTAAAGCTTGTGCTAATTGGAAATCCGAAACCAGGAACTATCGACGTCTTATTCGTCAATTCGAAGCTACCAAGCTATATCTAGTTTAGTCCATGTAATTGCTAAACTCATGATAAAGCTTGTTAATTACAACCACAGTTCAATTTAATGTTTATATTTTTTTAATCTTCATTGTAAGTTATGTGCATGCGTGCTTGTTTATGTATTTGTCGGACATGCGTCATGCTTTAGAACGTTTAGCCTGTCTGGCCATCTTTTTTTAGATACGCAGCCCCAACACAACGGTCCGAAAAAATAAAAAGAAGTTTATGCTGTTCCCGATACAAACAATCAGCCCCAACCATTGACCCGACTGAAATAAACCGATTTGTTTATGTTTTGTTATCATAGACATTTCAAGCCAGAATAGAGAGCAGTGGTGGCCCAGTGGTATCGGCCCCGACTTTCGAGTTGTAGGTCGTAGGTTCGAACCTAGGCAGGCGCTTTACTTTGTGTAACAAATTTTATCATCACTGCTCTCAAAACGGTGAAGGAAAACATCGTGAATAAACGCGTGTCCTTGAACCAAAAATTCGAAGACATGTGACATCTACCAACCCGCACTGGGCCCGCGTGGTAGATTAAAGCCCACTCCCTCTCGAAAAGAGGAGGCAGGAGACTCGTGTCGCAGCAGTGGGAACATTATAGACCAATTATGGTTAACCAGAATACGTCTTGTTATTTCTGAAATACCTAAAAGTTTATGTGAGAAAGCGGGCCACAGCAAATTAGTCAAGAAAACTACAAATTTCTACAAAACTACTAAAAGCAGATTCTAAACTCAACAGTAGCAACTACAGCATTACTATTTAGGAATATTTACGGCTTCATTCACTAATATTTTATCGGTATTACCCAAATAGATCCAAATCTTAATAGGCAGGCGTAATTTATGCGTTTGAAAATGAGTGACCGATAATACGTTGTATTCGGTTTCATACAATATTGAGCGAACACGTCATAAATCACGAGTATCTCGACTCATTTTGAGCGGCGTAAATTACGTTGGGTTACGCCGTTAAGCCTTAAATACTCCATTAAAGTTTACATCGTTAATCACAAGCACTATTGTTAAATCTACTGTGTTATATTATTACCTCGGTTATATACTTTTGCTGTACGCCCGCGGTGTCCAACGAGGATTGTAAATAAAAGAGAAACATAGAGTTACACACAGACACACACAGAAACATAAAGAGGTTGTATATTTGAACCCAAGGAAGTCGAATGAGCTGTAATTTAAAGATTACTGACAAATGCGTGCACTGACTGGACCGGTCCACTCAATCTGTGTGGTTTTTCCTCAAAAGACCATTTCAGACACAAATCTACATGGTCTTCACATGATCTGACCAAGATTATGTCTGGACTTTAAAAGAGACTGTGACCTCTGAGTTTGTTTCGGCCTTTCTTCTCAGAGTAGCCAGATAGGAAACGCCGACCTCGTCTAGTTTTAAAATATGATTGACGTGTAAAAGTGTTTGTTCAAACCTACTTTTCAGAAATAAAATTATCATTTACTGGTCTGGGTCAGCCATAAGATAAGTTTTTAAATATTTTGAGTTGACAAATCTACTTATTCACAATCTAAAGAAATATTAGGTAGTTATGGCCCAATAAGAGACGATATTTTCGACGCATATTTAGAACAGTATTATTTTAATATGGTTTCAAATTAATAATTCTGGTGAGATCATATCACTAGAATCATTGACTCCTGCAACACAGTTAAAACTAGCGCAGGAGTTCAAGAATTCTATAATTTTTTGTCCATCTTGTTTTATGTCAATAACTATTTTTTGTATTTGTATATAGTTTTGAATTTTGTATTTTTATCTAAAATCTTTCAATTATGTTTCTAGTTAACAGCAATTTTGCCGCTTGCAGCTTTAAGACCCTATTCTAGTACAGAACTAACGTACATATTCGTTTAAAATTAAATACACAATTTGAGTTTAAATTACTAAAACCACATCAAATCCCCCTAAGGTTCAAACACACTAGTTAATAACACACAGATAAATAAAGAAAATAATAATATTAACCTGCTCTTTTAGAAGTATGGCCTGTTGCCGCTTGAGTTCTCGCTCCTGTAACAATGAGTTTAATTATATTACTTACTTGTTGAAGATTAGCGGGAATGTTGGCTGACTAGAGACCGAGAAAACTCATAAAATAATAAAACCACCAAATTCTCAAAGAACTTTGTGATGTTTTTCAAAGTATTTTTTGGCTATAATACTCCGAGACAGCTTGAGGCACTTAAAATTGAACTGTGCTTGAGAATTCGGCGGTATGGCTGTTGAGAAGTAAAAATTTATTTTCTCACTTTGAAAGTGCAGTTAGGATAGTCTCACAAGCGACCCGTTAGGGCCTGGACACATCACCACAGCACGCGTCGCCACCGTGAATCGGCACGACGTCGTACCGCGCCACGGCGTCGTGTGCAGTGCGCTGCGCCGGCTCACAGCGCACCCGTGAGGCAGTAGATGTTTCGCTATCGCAAAGTTCTTACGTGTTAGTACAAGACTTTTTTGTGCTTATAATCCTCAATTTTCTGGATATTATCAGCCATCTTTTTTTTTTTTGCAGTAACACGTAAGAACTTTACGACAGCGAAACACGACTTCAACACCTCATAATACAGCTTAGGAGAAACTTTGACCTGATAGTTGTGTTGTGATCTGGCTTCATCATCACGAGATTTCAGTTGCGTGGAAATAACGTCTTCGAATAGGTATTGATAAGTGTAAAGGCGCAATTCCCCTGCTGCGTAGGATGTACACGGAGAGATTACACAAATTAGTTGCGCAGGTTTAATTGTTAGCCAGCCACGCATCGATACGTAGGTCGCAGTGGACGATCTTACGTACATTTTCACACAAAGCGAAGCTAATTACACGTGCACAGCGTAGCCGTGAGCAGCAAAGGAACTGCGCCTTTATTCCTGTTAAAATTCTTACAAACCTGCTGCCTTTTAGCCTGTTCTTCGATCTTATGCTTCTCAATCTCCTCGTGCTTTCTCCTCTTAGCCTTCATTACGAACGAGCGAACAACATCGAAAGCGGTACAGCAAATTATAAGAATACAGCGTTACATGGAACAAAAAAAAAGTCTAACTTAGAAATGTACTGGCTGGTTGTGTTTGATTTCTGTTCTTTTTATGAATTTTGAATTTGGAATATTTTGTTCATCGTGGTTTACGAATGGTTAAAAATTACTTTTGACTGTGAAAAATCAGTGAAAAGGAACGAATAAATCCAGGTACGCACGTGCTTTTTAACGCAGTTTTTTTACCGCGCAATAGATTTTCAACGCTCTGCGTTAAGCCGAGAGATGAGAATCCAACAGACCGCATCGGTGGGCTTAAGTGTATCTTGGAATTTTAATTTGTAATATCTAATCAATTGTTTCCATTTCTAAATCTATTTAGCGAAGAAATAACAAAAATATTTGACAATAGGAAGAGAAATCAAACACAATTGTTTAAAAAACAAAAAATATATAAAAATGAAATAAAGGCATACGAAGGTGAATTGCGTGCAATAATAACTAAATAGGGTTAAAAGAAAATATAAATAGAGTTAATAACATTACATAAGAGATATTTGTATTTAACTTCAGAGTTGCACTTCATTATTTATGTATAAATTAGCTTCTGCCCGCGGCCTCGCCTGCGTGGATATCGGAAATTAAAGTAAGCCTATGTCCTTCCCAAAGATGATATCTATCTCCTTGCCAAATTTTATCGAAATCCGTTCAATGGTTTAGGCGTGCAAAGGTGACATATAGACAGAGTTACTTTCGAATTTATAATATTATTATTAGTATGATATAGATAGTTTTCCTCTGCAGAATAACAATATTTTCGAGTTTTTGTTAGTCACCTACCCAGCGTTGCCTACTGTAATATTTTTGTTTTTGAGGAAGAGCTTCAGACCACGATGCTTTGATTAAACTAGGGACTCTTTCTGAGAAATCCCTATCCGTCTCGCAAATTTTATAAAAGCACTAAACTTATCAAAGCTGACGGTTTCAAGTTTTTTTTTTTGATAAACATTGGCAACTATTTCTTTTTTGGACACTTGCAACAACCAAATACATTACCGTTGTGTTGTCAATTTGACAAGCATCCAGAACTGTTTATAGTTGCAATAATAGTATAGTATATCTCACAAATCGACGCTTGCTTTACTTGTGGTTAGCAAGTGCGCTTACACACACATTCACTGCGGGTTTGTACACGCTGTGAATACGTGTGTAAGCGCAGGAGCTCTTTGTACCGTCTGCGACAATCGAAGTATGTGTTAGAGTGCGTGCGTGTGAATGTTATGTACTGGCGCTACTCGCCTTTACGCACACATTCACAGCGTGTTTGTACACGTGGTTACCACAAGTAAAGCGCGTGTCGCTTCGTGAGATAGACAAATAATTTTGTCTACGTTTGAGCAAAATCGAAGGTTTAGCCTGAATGTGGCTTCAACAAAATTTTGGCACTACTTTTCGCCTATAACCACACACATACATTTTCTTCTAATCCTTCACCACACTTCGACCGTTCCTCTAAAATATTTACAACAAGATACTCCAAACCACAAAGATTAGGCGTGCATTGTTAGTGAAACTTCGAAAGTTAGTACATTTTAGTTTATTTTTCACGTACCGATGACGTCTCCTTGCCTAGGGGATGCACCGAGATCGACAGGGCACCATCTTTCCCCACATTAAAAGTCCCTTTACTGATTTTCTTTGACATTATATCTGTCAAAATATCGTCATCTTCACTCAAGTCTATTACTTCCTTTAAAACAGATTTCGGACTATCTTTAGGCATCAACATCAGATTTTGGGACATGAATTCATTTTTCGCGTCTAAATATTTCTGTTCTATCGATTTTGGGTCTTCGGTTTTCTTGTCCCCTTGTAACTTCGACCAATCACAGCCGTTTATAAATTCTGTTATTCTTGAATAAGATTCTATTAGTTTTTCTAAATTATTCTCTTTGTCGGGCGCTTTCAAGCGCTTTTCAGCTGATTTTATTAACGAGAAATCGTATTGTTTATTGTCTTTCCGTTTTGGGAGATCAAAAGCCGCTTTTTCAGCGAAATCTTTCATTTTGTCTAAGGCATTATATTCTTCTATTTCTTCTTTCCATCCTGATTGGTCGAACTTTATAGTTTTTATAGGGGAGTTCTGGGAATCTTTGGGACCGCTGACCGGTATTAGGGAGAGACTGATAGGAGGCATAATGCGTTCCTTATTCGTCTTAGTGGCTGGTCCCATCACTATCTCGGGTGTTTTCCACTCGTCGATACCGGTTTTCGGGACAGTAGGGAGGGGCTCGATCGTCAACTGCGTTCTATTCTTGTTGATATGCTGTTCAATATTGCTTCGTTATTATTTTTTATTTTTTGTCGCTTTTTCTTGTCTTTATTATCAATTTGGATTATGACAACATTGTCAAGGTCCCTTTGGCGGTTCGGTTTTGTGTTATTATTATACTCTTAACCCAAATAGACAGATTTTTACATAAATATTATAGAGAAGTATATAAGTATGTATATACCATATCTAATGCTAACACACAGCTCAGCTACCAACTACAAGCTAAGAAAATCCAACGCTTTCTACTAAAAAGCAAAAAGAAACCAATTTATTATAACGTTGGCAACCCCAAAAGGCCCTTTTTGCTTTTGAATATAGAACAAAAATCTACAGAATACGATTGGTGAGCACAATGTTGCCAAGCATCAAATTGATAATAAAAAATAAAAACAAACACAAGCACATGGTTTTAAAACATAAATACAAACTAGAGACAAGAAATAGTTCCCATATTATCGCAAGTTTCAGGAGGATTATTTACATATAAGTTATAACATCGATTAACATCCCTACAAAGATAATTATTAGACGTTTTATTAAGGAATAGTATATCTTTAAGGGACGTTATTATCGGTTAACTTTCACATGTTTTATTTCCATTGTTTAAACACCCAGAAAACAAAGTTTACAGATTACAAAATATGAGCAATATATTACCTTATTATAAACATTTATTTAGATAGCATCTAATAAACAAATGGGGAAGACATTCCTAAAACAGGAATTAGAAATTTTAAGGAGTCCAAAATGAACACTTCATGTCCATATATAATATAATTTAATTGAGAAAGCATTTTTGTTTTTACTTTTAGTCAGTTTGTCTGCAGTTCTAAAACTTAGTTAACATAAATCCATTTTTTTTCTAAGCAAAGCCAAATGATATTAATTTTATTTATATAAAACTAGCTAATGCTACCGGGATAAAAGTAACCTATGTCCTTCCCCAGGATGCCATCTATCTCCTTGCCAAATTATATCGAAATCCGTTCAGTGGTTTAGGCGTGAAAAGCTAACATACAGACAGAGTTACTTTCGAATTTATAATATTAATATGGATTGTTATTCTCGAAAAATTGTAACTAGTAATAATATGAGAACCATCAACAACACAGATGGGAACAAAATAATTAAATAAAATCCCACAGAACTATAACATTGAACCAACTCATAACCCATATCGATATTGACTTCAAAGGTCGTAAGTAAGTACCATATACTCAAAAATATGCATACATTTAGCGAATTTCAAAAACCCTTTTCTGCTTATCTTTAAATTTTGTAAAGACATGTTATTACATAATAAATAATTATTCTCGTAACGGTCCCACTGTTGGGACACAGGCCTCCTCTCTGGGAGAGAGAGTGGGCCGTAATTGACCAATGCGGGTTGGTACAGTCACCAAAAGAGATAAGTAACCAGGGTCGTCGGATATACTTGTAGTTTAGTAAGAAACTGATGGATGTTTTCGAATGAAATTCGATTTGATAAATTAACTGTTTGTTTTCTATTAGTTAAATTAATTTTTATTCGAAAACGTCCATCGATTTCTTACTAAACTTCAACTATATCCAACGACCCTGGTTACTTATCACTTTTGGTGACCGTACATGTCACATGTTCTGATTAGTATTGCGTACATTTTTGACAAAAATTCAGAGAAAAAAATCATTTGAATTTAGCTAAATGCTTATTATTTTTTTAACCTTGACTTTACTCGATTCACTTACGCCCTTCAAGTATCGTTATGGTATATCCCAGACTGTTACCTCTAAAAGTTGTTGACTCCTCGCTTCTTTCTCGCGTTTCGCTAGTTCCGCTTTCTCTGATCTTTCGAGTCGGGCCTGTGAAAGAAAAACGTGTTATTATAAAGTGGAAATAATCTACACAGTACCTACACATCCTATTATCCTACTATATTAATAAATATTATAAATGTGAAAGTTTGTGAGGATGGATGGATGGATGTTTGTTACTCTTTCACGCAAAAACTATTGAACGGATCTCGATGAAATTTGGTACAGAGATAGTTTATGACCTTGATTAACACATAGAATAATTTTTATCGCGGTAGTACGTTCCTATGGGATGGTTTCCGACCTCCATGCGGGCGAAGCCGCGGGCAAGAGCTAGTTTATTATAAAGTTGCTTTTAGTGTTTGTCTGTGTGACTGCGTTGTTGTTCAAAACTGTGCAACTGATTTTGATGCGGTAAATTAAGAAATAGGGTTTCATCGTTGGCGTCAAAGGCACTTTTTATTTGGCCGGCTATTCCCAAAAGTAGACAATATATTAGGTCGGAGAAAAAGTTATTTTGTATTTTATATACAAATTCGAGACTAAGAGCTCGCGTGGTACCCGAATATCGAGCTTTTTTGTATACCCAGACTTTTTTAAATGGGTCAAAACTATTTAGTGGGTAACCTCTAACTCTTCAGCTATGTCGTGTATGTGTGCTCCATTTTTTTTAAAATAGCATCGGTTCTATCCGTAACAGGGCGACCAGAGCGAGCTGCATCTTTGACATCAAAATTCCTGGACTGAAAATGATCTTTTTTATAATAAAACTTTAAAATGTATCGAATTTTTAGATTAGATTTAGGTAGATTCACTTATTTTGGCGGACAGAAAAACAATTGAAAAATGGCGGGAAATCGTTTTTATTTTTTTAAGTGAATGATATCATCTATTTAATGGTATCAAAACCCGCCAGATACAAACACCAACCAAAGAGCCATCAGCCAAAGAGATTTTACTACAACTTTATACCTATAAAATAAGAAAAAAAAAACTCCGTCCTATTACATGATATGTATTTACATTTATATATGTAATTTTGATGGTATACGTAATAAAGAGTATTCTGTTTATCTAAATCATAGGTTCTCAACGAGTCCGATAACGTGGGCGTTTGAAACTTTCAGGTGGGCAGTAGAAGACCTAGAGAAAATTAGGGGGCGTTGAGGTGGGGTCTTCCGACTATATAATATTACACGTTTAAATAATCGAGGCAATAGCTGTTTCAGATTCGCGACAAATGGTAAGTAGAAAAAATTGCGATATAAAAAAAAAATCTCAAAGTAATAAAAGGTTGAGAACCTATGATCTAAATTCTAAATGACGGAGTTCATAATGCAGTAAGGAATAGAACGGTCGGTAATACATACACCTACCTGGTCCCGCGAGCGGTGCGAGGCGTCGCGCCGCGCGTCGCGCGCCGCCTGCTGCAGGCGCGCCAGCTCCATGCGCCGGTCCAGTAAGGTATAGAACGGTCGGTAATACATACACCTACCTGGTCCCGCGAGCGGTGCGAGGCGTCGCGCCGCGCGTCGCGCGCCGCCTGCTGCAGGCGCGCCAGCTCCATGCGCCGGTCCAGTAAGGTATAGAACGGTCGGTAATACATACACCTACCTGGTCCCGCGAGCGGTGCGAGGCGTCGCGCGCCGCCTGCTGCAGGCGCGCCAGCTCCATGCGCCGGTCCAGTAAGGTATAGAACGGTCGGTAATACATACACCTACCTGGTCCCGCGAGCGGTGCGAGGCGTCGCGCGCCGCCTGCTGCAGGCGCGCCAGCTCCATGCGCCGGTCCAGTAAGGTATAGAACGGTCGGTAATACATACACCTACCTGGTCCCGCGAGCGGTGCGAGGCGTCGCGCGCCGCCTGCTGCAGGCGCGCCAGCTCCATGCGCCGGTTCAGTAAGGTATAGAACGGTCGGTAATACATACACCTACCTGGTCCCGCGAGCGGTGCGAGGCGTCGCGCCGCGCGTCGCGCGCCGCCTGCTGCAGGCGCGCCAGCTCCATGCGCCGGTCCAGTAAGGTATAGAACGGTCGGTAATACATACACCTACCTGGTCCCGCGAGCGGTGCGAGGCGTCGCGCGCCGCCTGCTGCAGGCGCGCCAGCTCCATGCGCCGGTCCAGTAAGGTATAGAACGGTCGGTAATACATACACCTACCTGGTCCCGCGAGCGGTGCGAGGCGTCGCGCGCCGCCAGCTGCAGGCGCGCCAGCTCCATGCGCCGGTCCAGTAAGGTATAGAACGGTCGGTAATACATACACCTACCTGGTCCCGCGAGCGGTGCGAGGCGTCGCGCGCCGCCTGCTGCAGGCGCGCCAGCTCCATGCGCCGGTTCAGTAAGGTATAGAACGGTCGGTAATACATACACCTACCTGGTCCCGCGAGCGGTGCGAGGCGTCGCGCCGCGCGTCGCGCGCCGCCTGCTGCAGGCGCGCCAGCTCCATGCGCCGGTCCAGTAAGGTATAGAACGGTCGGTAATACATACACCTACCTGGTCCCGCGAGCGGTGCGAGGCGTCGCGCCGCGCGTCGCGCGCCGCCTGCTGCAGGCGCGCCAGCTCCATGCGCCGGTCCAGTAAGGTATAGAACGGTCGGTAATACATACACCTACCTGGTCCCGCGAGCGGTGCGAGGCGTCGCGCCGCGCGTCGCGCGCCGCCTGCTGCAGGCGCGCCAGCTCCATGCGCCGGTCCAGTAAGGTATAGAACGGTCGGTAATACATACACCTACCTGGTCCCGCGAGCGGTGCGAGGCGTCGCGCCGCGCGTCGCGCGCCGCCTGCTGCAGGCGCGCCAGCTCCATGCGCCGGTCCAGTAAGGTATAGAACGGTCGGTAATACATACACCTACCTGGTCCCGCGAGCGGTGCGAGGCGTCGCGCCGCGCGTCGCGCGCCGCCTGCTGCAGGCGCGCCAGCTCCATGCGCCGGTTCAGTAAGGTATAGAACGGTCGGTAATACATACACCTACCTGGTCCCGCGAGCGGTGCGAGGCGTCGCGCCGCGCGTCGCGCGCCGCCTGCTGCAGGCGCGCCAGCTCCATGCGCCGGTCCAGTAAGGTATAGAACGGTCGGTAATACATACACCTACCTGGTCCCGCGAGCGGTGCGAGGCGTCGCGCCGCGCGTCGCGCGCCGCCTGCTGCAGGCGCGCCAGCTCCATGCGCCGGTCCAGTAAGGTATAGAACGGTCGGTAATACATACACCTACCTGGTCCCGCGAGCGGTGCGAGGCGTCGCGCCGCGCGTCGCGCGCCGCCTGCTGCAGGCGCGCCAGCTCCATGCGCCGGTCCAGCGGCGGCGGCGTGGGCCGCCCGCCCGCTGACGCTAGGATGCGGGCTTCTTCCAATCTGGGGACAAAAGCGAGACTAACTTAGAAAGGCCTGCCACCTGCAGAGGCTAGGATACGAACTTCATCCAATCTGAGGGGAGAGAGGGGAGAGAAAATATTTTTTTGTATAAAAAAATTAGTGTCCGACCGAAACTGGATTTCGCCGAAACCGAACCTTCGGTCTTGGTCTCAGTTTCGGCCGAAACCGAAACCGAAACTTATTTGAATTTTTATAGCATGTTAAATCTATTGTATTTTTACGCATATAAATATAGACAGTTAACACGTGTAAAAAAATTAAATGCAGGAATTAAAGTATGTACCAAAAATAGTTCTTTATTTAATTATTCTTATTGTTCTTTAATTCTTTATTTTATTTAATAAAAAATAAAAAAATATATAATTTAAATTTTTTATAATTTTTTATTTTTATTTTTTATTATTTTTTATTTTTATTTTTTATTTTCATTTGACATTGAGTTGCTTATTTTTATTTGACATGGTATTTATAATTTGATGACATTGTATTTATTTTTATATTGTGATTTGTATTTATCTCGTGTTTGTTATTGTAATACTTGTGATCGTAATATGGGAGAACCTGAAATAAATGGATTTTATTTTATTTATTTATTTATAAAATTAACAATTTAAATTAAAAAAAACACAATCAACATATTTGTCAAACTTTTTCAAAAATCAACATTAATTACTTATGTTTACAATAGTCTTAATGATTAGATAAGTTGTGTTGTTTTTTTCTAATGAGATCTAGTATTTAACTTAGTATTTAAAGAATTATCTTACCATTATAATTAATTATCAGTGATAATTAATATTTATCAGTCTCAATAAAGATGAGTATATTTTGTACGACAATCAAGTACTTTTACGATCACGATCGCGCCGGCTAGCGAACTCAACTGGCAATCACGTTCACTCACTCGAAGTTAGCCGAATGATACGCGACAATTTACGAACACCTAGTTTCGGCGGGGCCGAAGGTTCGGCCAATTATTAGCCGAAACCGAAACTGTGGCCGAAACTAGATATTTTGGCCGAAACTAGCCGAAACCGAAACCGAACCTTCGGTCGGTCCTTAAAAAAAATATACCCTGTATAACGCTGTCAGTGTTTGGTGTAACCCTGTATATCGGTTTATGTATTTGGGATCAGCCTGTATATCAGTCTCCATATCGGTAAAAAAACATACTTTTGAACAAGAAATCAAAGAATTAAACTCTATATTGACGAGAGCATAAGCCCGTGATCAGCTGTTTACTTAAAATTATGTTTGCAGGTTATTATTGCATACCAACACCCATAACGTCGGTGAAGTGTGTTCCACCAATTTATTTAAAGAGTTCCAGTATATTCTGTCGATTATTAGAAAGACACATTAGGGTGACATTCGAACCTGCCGGGGTCGCGGATAGTTTGAAAGAGTTACCGTGGCCCTGGCGCACAGGCAACTGAAGGAACACGGATGGGTTTTAGTCAGTAAGAGTCTGACACACTCTTCCGCTCCGCCCAGAGCGGGAGAGGTCATTTGATGATAACCAAACCAAAAAAATAAAAAATAAAGTGACATTCGAAACTATAGAGCCCAAGCGAAGCCAAATTATACCTACCCCGACCAGCGGGGTAATTACGTAATACACTAACAGTAGGAATGGCTTTCATTTTGACAGTTCAACAACATTCATTGCGTTATTTACGTTGTTGAGCAGACAAATTTTTCGAACATTATGAAGCAAGGGATTAGCAATAGGCTTCAAAATGATTCAGATTGTGATAGATAGTGTGTTACGTAATTAAAGTGAGGTATAAATTAAACAGCGAACAGTGATGGCCCAGTAGTAACAGCTTACGAATCGTTCGTGGGTTCGAACCCATACAGGCGCTTTACATTGTGTAAATTATTTCATCACCACCGCTCACAAAACGGTGACTGAAAACATCGTGAGGAAACCGGCATGTTCTAGAACCAAAAATTCGAACACTTGTGACATCTACCAACCCGCACTGGGCCCGCGTGGTGGATTACGGCCCACTCCCTCTCTCAGAGAGGACGCCTGTGTCCCAGCAGTGGGGATATTATAGGCTGTTTATAATAATAAATTAAACAAGTCTTTCAAAATAACCACTGAACGCCAACTTATTTGTCTAAATAATGCTACATACCTCTTATTGATCTCATTTTCGTTATACACAAGCGGCTCGCCCACGTCACTGGCCGGCTGTATGTACTCTCCGAGCACAGTTCGCGCAGAAAAACTAAAGTTGTCCGTCGATAATGGTGGACATGGGTTCGTTTCTAAGAACTGTAAATAAAACAGAATTATATTTATTTATTTATCCTTAAAGCACAGAATAGTGTATAGAAGTAGACAATCAAGGCTTTTATATAGAAACATACATCTTAAGGTGAATCCTCAGCTGCAGCCCGCCAAATTCAAATTTTCTTTTGTTTTTTGCAAATTGCAGCTCTGTTTTGTTTTACCGTAACAAGTATTTGTAGAATTATAACCATTAAAATCATCAATACAACCCTCTAAATTCACATTCACAGGATGGCTATTTCATGAAACAGTAACGGTCGCTAATCATATTTTGTTCAACATACAACCTGACACTGACCTGCAAATTAAATAAACCTAAGAAATATGAATTTCGCGGGCAACCTGGCACTTCCCCCTTAATTCGGGGCAAAAGTACGGGTAATCAAATAGGATATGTAGTAGGTTCTAGGTAGAGTAACTGTAGGGAGGACTCGCCCTGAGTACTTCGACTATTTTAGACTAGATTGACTTCATTATCATCAGCCTACAGCACTTCACTGCTGGACATAGGCCTCTCCAATTGCACGCCATTCAGCTCGATACTCGGCAACTCTTATTCAGCTGCTATCAGCCACCTTACAAAGATCGTCGCTCCACCTGCCTGAGGGCATCCTACCTTACGTTTGCCGATTCGCGTTCTCCACTCAAGAACACGTCTATCCTAACGGTCATCGATTCTACGGCTAATATGGCCAGCCCATTACCACTCCAGCTTGCTTATTCTGTGAACTATTTCAACAAATTTGGGTCTTTACCGAATCACCTCAATCCGGATTCTATCCCTCAAAGAGACTCCAAGCGTAGCTCGTTCCAAAGCTCACTGAGCAACCTTATATTTATGGAACATTTATTTTTTTATGGTCCGATTGACTGTACCGGTGTAATTGCAGCCACGAGACATTTTACCTTTGTCTCTGGGAACGCAACGCACCAGCGATGCCTCTGATATTGCAGATGCCATTGGCAACGGTTATCAATTACCATAAAGTGAGCAGTCTGTATACACACAGTCTGTGACACCGAATAAAATAAAAATGAACTTACATTTTGAATCTCGTGTAACGACTGCATGGTGATGCCCGCATGCGGGTCGGGCGGTGAATACGTCACGTCACCTTTGATGCTGCAGTTACGGGATAGTCCCTTGATGACAGTCACGCGTTTCCAACCTGCAGGCAAATAAGACAGATTTAGTACAGTTTTGTTAACATGATATTGATTGAAAATATGTCCCCGCAGGACATTTTTTTTTTATGGATGGTTCACACGAATGTAGACTTCGTGAAAGTTGTTTTTTTTCACAATATATTGTACTGCTCATAGCGCTCTCAACTTAAAACGAGGACATTGAGGGTCTCTACTAGTCGTGTCAGAGTTATGTTAACCAGTAACTGGGTCGTGGAGTTCAGATAGGCAGTTGCTCCATGTAAAATACTGGTATTCAGCTGCATCCGGTAAGACTGATGGACCCCAACATAGTCGGGAAAAGGCTCAGCAGATGATGATCCTTATGGTCTAAAGATTATGCTACAACGGGTGTAAAACGACGCTTGACGAAGCCGGGAGTCATTTATACTCCCAGTATTTTTTTTTTTGTACTGGACCATACCTGGGAACGTTTTGGTTAAGGTGAATGCGCAGCTCTCCAAATTCAAATTTTCTTTGGTTTTTTTGTTGCAAATTGCAGCTCTGTTTTACGTCGTATGTTGATCAAAATGCGTGTGCCACGTAATAATATTGCAAATGAAAATTCTTAGGTGGCAAAGTTTGAAGATTGATATGAAATTGATGATTATTATTCATTAAATATATCATTCCTACAGTCTTGAATCGCATTTTGATGAACATACGACTTAAAACAGAGCTGCAATTTGCAAAAAACCAACGAAAATTGGCGGGCTCAGCTCCGCATTCACGTTAAGTTTCCCAGCAATCATTTTTGCTCAATATGACTTAGTTTGATGTACTGTTTGCCTAGACAACGGCTGTATGATGGGTCTTGTTACACCCTGTATAGACTCACCCAGCGCTAGAGGCAGTCTAAGCTGTGCGTCGTTGGGTCTCCGACTGGTGTCGGACGTGTCCGAGTCGGACGGACAGCTGTCAGACGGACACTCCGAGTCCGTGCTCGCAGTCTCGCCTAGTAGCGCTTTTAATTTCTCCTGGAACATTAAAGAGGAGGTCAGTGATTATGTTGGAAGTTTTATCAAGTCTTTGGTCAGTAAAGCTGATGTTTTCTAAAATGAAATGTTGTACTTTGTAGACCAAAATAACAACAATAAAAATCAATAATTAGTTCAGACAACCGTTCTCTATACGGCCTCTGATTCGTGTAAAAGTCTGGCCTTTTATAAATGCGGATTCATACGATACACTAAAAAGTATTTTTCTCTTTATCTTACCGGGTCGGTCTCAGCCAGCTACTGATGCGCTAACGCAGGCCTCACACCTAAATCTCTACTCTGCGCCAGTAACTGCTCTTCCCAGGTTACTCCCACAGAACAAAAACAAAAAGCAATATAACGAGTATCTCACCAGGTCAGTCTCAGCCAGCAACTGATGCGCCAGCGCAGGCCTAAGGCCCAAAGCCCTACTCTGCGCCAATAAGGAAGCGACGGTATTCTTCTTAGGTTTGCTTACTCCTCGGCCCAGGTTGCGTGGTCGACCTTCGCGCCCTGCCCACCCCGCTACTGCTGTGGGCAGGATGGTGGTGTTAAGTTATATCTACAACTTAGGTTAGGAAAGCAGGGAGATTAACCTTTTGAACGCCACTAAAACAGTGGTCTTGGGCTTTGTTGGTGTTTGGGGCAGTTTTGGCGTTCAAAGGTCCAGTCAAGCACATACTTAGAGCCACGTGCATCGCCAATCACTAAACACGTTTAGCGCTACACGAGTTTAAAATATAATTCTGTTTCTGTCAAATGTGTGAAGATGTACAGAGACAGAATGATGATTAAAACTCGTTTAGCGCTAAACGTGTTTAGTGATTGGCGGTGCAAGTGGGCCTTAGTCTTACAATATATTTCATTGGTACAAAATAGTAAGAAGTAGTACAAATTCATAATTTAAGTACTAGTCAAGAAGAGGACAGTCCATCATGCCATCTTCTGAATCGTTGCAAAACTATACGTAACTAATTGTAATTATTTTAGCTTATAGTCGTATGGAAGTATATATTACTTGTTTTAATTAATTAATTAATAAATAAAAAGAACAACACTATAACTTAACAAAAACTATTAACAAACTAAAACATGGCGTCGGAAAATTCATCCGCATTGCTGTCGACCGGTAATGTATTATAATTGTAATTCTGAATAAACAGTAATTGGTATTGCCTTATTATCTGCGCATAATTTAGTGCATGCTCTGCTTTTCTATAAGTAATAAGGCGCTTTGACTTAAGTTTGCAATGTACAAATTGTACAGTAATGGTGTACTTATTGTGGAAGAGCTTAATCTATCTATCTTCTATCTATTTATATTCTTCTATATCTATATATATACATAAAACAAACTCGGGTTAATTACACCATTTAAAGCTCAAGGACGGCTGGACCGCTTATTATAATCTTTGATTTGTTGGATTTGTCTCCGCCCCGAATAGCAGAATAACTATTAAAACATGAGCAAAATTCACGAAATTAAAATTAAATAAATAAACCATTGCATCCTCTTAATGATGACGTTTGCAAATACTTTATATTAAAGTACACGAAGCAATCTTATACGTGATGAATGTCTTAAAAGATAAAACACCTGTATTAAACCGCCTGCCCTTTTAATACGAGTAGCAGCCTGAAAATGAGCAGTTTATACAGAGAGACAACTGAATAATTATATGAGGTTTAAGACAAATTATATAGTATTGACTTAAGCTATGTTTTTTTAGAAGAGCGTGTGGCCGTCACATAACGGCCGCAATGATGGCTTTCATCAGCGGGGTTTGACTTTACAGTCTCAAAAAACGCTGTCTAGGAAAACACACCATCTTACTTTCATAAATAACGTCTCAGTGACGTCATTCGCCGATAAATTGCAGACGTTATGTAGCGGCTACCGCTCTTCTAGGACTGTAGCTTAACAAAAGAAATACACACACGTCCAATAAAGTACCATTCTTAAGGGGATGCGCTACGGTAGGCCGCGAAATTCAGATTTTCTTAAGTTTTTTTGCAATTTGCAAGTCAGTGCTAGGTTGTATGTTGATTAGAATATGATTCGTGACCGTAACAAATATGGCTTTACAGAATTATAGTTATTAGAATCAGCAATACAACTCCTTAAGTTAGAATTGGACTCAAATGTCATGATTTCATGAGATAGTCATTAAAAAGCGACACCATCTAGTTTAAAAAAATATGATCGACGTGTAAAAGTGTTTGTACCTATTTACAGAAATAAAATCATTTATCATTTATCAATAGGGTAATATGAACTTAGCGAGATGTATTGATGATTTTTATGATCATAATTCTGTAAATATTTATTTGATACGGCCGCAAATCATATTTAGATCAACATACAACTCGATACTGACCTGCAAATTGCAAAAAAAGTGAGAAAATTTTAATTTCGCGGACTATCCTGACGTTTTCGCCTTAAAAGTCGATTCAAAATCGTCTATATTTCCTACGAACAAGTTACCAGCTTAACACTGGATAAAAAAACTCTCATGACATCTAAGCCCTAATACCGTTCTGTAGTTTCTGCCTACCCCCATGGGAAGAAGGCATGAGTGTATGTACGTGTGTAGATCTAAGCCCTGTGGCACAATATTAGAGGAAGTACCACGTACATTCACTGTCCTCGCTGCCGCTGGACTTGGGTCGCGGCGCGTCGGGCACGGGGTTCATCTCGGGCGCCACGCGCCGGGGCTTGGCGCCCGGCTTGCGGCGCGCTGCGGGGACGGGAGAGGTTAGATTAGTTTTAGGTTTATGAGTCACGGAACAATCTAGATAATCGCTAAGAACAAGTATTGCTGAGACAGTACAATACAACTATTTTCTAAATGTCCCTCGGGAATCATCGCATTTCCGAATACAAACGAATGCTAATTTCCATGTCCATCAATTATTAGATTTATCGTGTATAATAATTTGAATTCAGAACTAAGTACTTTATTGTTGTTTTGCTTATATATTTCACATGGAAAACAAAACAACAATAAAGTACTTAGTTCTGAATTCAAATTATTTTATTACTTGTCGGCAGTTGGTTTTGCTAAATAGGGCCCAAGTACCGAATCCTGTTTTTTCTTTAATAGCCGACTGTGTTATTGTACCGACTATTGGCGATAACTTGATAAGGGTCAAATACTGCAAAGAGATATTACATGCGCACAGTACATAACTGAGGACATGTAATATCCCTTTTTTGTTAGTTAAACATTCAGAAAACGACCTTCCTTCCTTTTAATTTAGTGTTGCAACACATTTTTGGTTTATGACAAAAATAGGGGTTGGTTTTAGTCTATCTGAGGGAACAAAATGGGCGTAAAAAAGGGGAAGTAAATACTCACATATCCTGTCATGGCTTGAGGATGCATTGAGCGAACTGCTCAAAGACGTCAGTCGCGAGAGAGCGTCCGAGGCTTGCGAACTCGCTGTAAAACAAACGAAAATCAATTATTATACAGTTTTTTTTTGTCTTATTAATAACACCCTCACGTTTTGCAACTTGATCTAATTTATGGCGTGAAGCCTGCCTTGACGGTTTTGTGTAATGAATCCAAGTGTAGATTTTTATTCTCAAACCAAGATTCATATCTTGTACTCCTAATTTAGCTGTGCCCGACAAGGTCCATATTGATCTTTTCCCTTGTTAGACCATCTATGTTTAACATATGGAATACAATAAAGAATTGAGTATTGAGAGTTGAGGGTTAAAGGGTTAGCGTGGCCATGGCACACAGGCGGAAGGAACACGGGTGGGTTTTAGTCAGTAAAAGTCTGACACGCCCTCCCGCTGCGCCCAGAGCGGGAGACGTAATTTGATGATTTCCCACCCAAAAAAAAATGGCTTTCGAGGTTAAAAATCAGTGCAATCTGTTAATTTAACTTGACACAAAATTTTGCAACAGATTTTTAACAGCATTTTAAATCTTTCAAAAGCTTTTTTTTAGCTTCTAAATTATATATTGACCACAACCAGTACTTTTAGCATAGAGTGCCCAAAATTGACTTATGAAAAGACAATAGTCTGTGAAATTGGCAACATGATACATTTCAGAAAGACCAAAGGGTGGTCAAAATCTAAATATTTTATTTCACATAAACCTACATGGGCACTTATGATACGTCAGAAGCTAGGTGCACGGTTCCAATTGGTTGTTTCCTATGGAGAAGAGCCGAAGAAACTCCACGGTTACTCTTTTAAAAATGCAGGGCTTTTACAATGTTTTCAAATTACAGTGTTAATAGGTATGGGAGGACAGTGTAGGCCTGTCAACAAGTAACAGGTACTCAACAAAATAGAAAATGGTCTACAAATCTAGTCCACAAGTTAGGCTTACAACATTCTCACATCAACAAAATATAAAAAAATCTGTATAAAAGATTTAAAAAAATATAAAATATAAAAGGCCATGTAAACCAATTGACATGATTGCCATTACAACTGTAACAAATCAGAATTAAAATCCTGTTTATAAAAGCCAGTAGTAAAGAGTTGACATTAGAATTATAGGTATATAATTTCAAATAATGAGAAGATTATGTCAAAGTATGCAAAAAAATTAAAAATCGTCATTTGGGAGCAGTTGATAGACATTTCCATAGTGATGCCGTTAATGAGGTACACTACCATAGGCCTAAACAAAAGCAAACGCTGATTTTTGGTTCCATTTCGCACTAGCTGAAAATAAAAAAAATAAAAATAATATGCTGAGTTACTGACCAGGAGTAGGTTTGAGCGACAAATTAAGCGGCGCGTCGTCATCCATTGCTGAAGACTTGACGCCCAGGTCTAACGGAGAGTCCTCGCCCATCTTAGTGCTTAGATTGAGACCTGCATCTGTAAGGAGATCGGGGTTTAGAGGAGTGAAGAGTGTGAGTGAGGGAGGCAGCTATATCGATGGTTGAGTTTTTATCGAAACGTTTTTTTTAACGAATTTGAATTTTAACTTATTTATTAATACATCTTTGTTCGCAATAAAGGTAGGAAGGCGGAATTAATGTCTTAGGCATTTTCTCCTAGTCAACCAATTACTTATAACTAATGTTTATACTACTGATTCTTTTGTGAGTAGAGTAATAGCTATATTTTTGTATTGAAATACCAAAATTAGTGTTAATTGGATCTTAGACGAATAAACTAATATATGAACGTAGAGATGGCTACAATGAAACCTATTTGTAGTGAGGAAAATCCGTTCATTTCTGTTTTATCTGATTTAGATATCGATGCCCATGACGTCTTTAGAGTTTCGCTAGCTAATTTAACTTGACCTTGTTTTTACAAGGTAGGCTATAATAAGTAACGGTTGCCATAGACATACAATAGTCACCTGTGGAGCCCGCGAGCTGGCGCTCCAGCGCGGCCAGGCTCACGCCGCTCTGACTAGCTATCGTCTGTAACAGTTCTCGGGAAATGCCTGGAGACAAACAGATAAAATATTAAATTAATTGGGTAGTGAAAAACGAGAAACTTTAGAGTATTTTGGCTTGGGATAGAAGATAACTCAGCAGAACAGTGAATGCATAAGAGTTGTGGTCGAGTAGGAAACAGGTTGAGTATACCTGAAATAAACCAGTGAGGGACGGAAACATTTTAGTAATCATAGTTGAACCCCGCGTCCTATTTAAAAGCTATCGTCGCGCGAATACACGATCGTTGTCACTTTTTGTTCGGAAAACCGGCAAGCGCCCTCTGTTGGCGCGATCACATTTTCAGGTTCACCGAACAAGAAGTGACATGGACGCGACGATCGCCTTAAGGTGGGTCCTCAGCTGTAGCCCGCCAAATTCAAATTTTCTTTGGTTTTTTGCAAATTGCAGCTCTATTTATGTCGTATGTTGATTAAAATGCGATATGCGACTGTAGGAATGACATATTTACTGAGTAATAATCATACATTTCTAAGAATCTTTCAGAATATTTCATATGAAAATTATTAGGTAGAACAAATTTCCTAAGTTTGACGATTGATATGGAATTGATGATTATTTTTCAATAAATATATCATTCCTACAGTCGCGAATCGCATTTTGATCAACATACGACGTAAAACAGAGCTGCAATTTACAACAAAACCAAAGAAAATTTGAATTTGGCGGGCTGCAGCTGACACCTAAAGTTGCTGATCTGCCATAGGCAGAGAGTGATACTCTTGGATACGGCCCATACTTTTAGTAGATTCTATTGTTTGAAACCCTGACCGTCCAGTAGCTCGATGGTTACTTTGCATTGATACCGTTGAAATTACACACATAACAAAAGATCACGCCTGAGTCCCATGTAATTGGGGGCGAGCCTATTGCCATCAGCTGGGCACAAATCCAGACTCCGGAGTGCTACTGAAAAATTCCAGATGGAAAAACCCAATAACACTTTGCCCAACTCGGGAATCGAACCCAGGACCTCATGCTCAGCAGTAGAGCTAGTAACCACTAGATCAACGAGGCAGTGTTTTTTTTAAATGTTTTGTAATACATAGAATGATTCTGAATTTCTGCTGCAAGTTATGTATTAAACAAACAAAATCCACTTAATAGCGAGTAATGGTATAAGTAACACGCCACATACCTGCATAATCGGACAGGTTGGGTGGGGGTGTGCCGGACATGGAGTTGTGTCCGGGCCTGTCCGGTTTGTTGGGCAGCCGGATCACTTCCACAGACGACCGGGAGTTGCCGTACTCGTCCTGTAAACAAACAGTAATCGTTTAACTTCCTTTAAGAATAATAGATTTCTATAGGTTTATTTGAAGAGCGTCGGTCGAGGTTCTCCAAAGATGAATAACTTTGCAGGACATTTAGGTTCAGAAAACCTATAATATTGTATTGGGTAAAAGTAACCCAGGCAGGCGCCTTACTTTTTGTAAATTATTTCATCATCACTGCTCTCAAAACGGTGAAAGAAAACATTGTGAGGAAACCGGCATGTCTTAGAAATAAAAATTCGAAGACATGCGACATCCACCAACCCGCAGTGGGCCCGCGTGGTGGATTACAGCCCACTCCTTCTCAGAGAGGAGGCCTGTGTCCCAGCAGTGGGAACATTATAGGCTGATTATGCTAAACGTGTTACAGTAGTGACTACGGACTGCGAGCAGGGACTGCGGGATGGCCTTAAGATATGTATGGACAGTTGGCTCAGACGCCTGGCCTCCTAAGAGCTTTTAATGCGTTTGCGATGCAACTTTGTGTAAAACCGTATGCAACATTTCATAGTGAATTCGAATTCCGGTGTGTGGATGCTACATCACGCATATGCCACTCGATACAATGCACAGCCCTCATGGAGCGGAGCTATAAAACAGTTTGCTAAGGTAGACAGTTAAGGGCAGCAATGGGCAAAGTACGGCCCGCGAGCCAGGTTCGGCCCGCCAGCAACAACTCTTTTAAAGTATGAGTATTATTTATGGTGTTCGGAATTAAATTTGATTTCACGAAATACGAAGAAAGTAGCCGCATAAAATGTGCATGCAAGCAAGTCTGTTTCTGCTCGTCGTTCGTTGCGAGTTGCAGAACGCGGGGCACGGGGCGCGGGCAGGTTTTCTACCTACAATGGCGAGTAAAAACGAATTTTTAGCTGTGATTCACTCCAGCCGGCCCCCCGTGATATTTATTTTATTTTTCTGGCCCCTCATAGGAAAAGTTTGCCCACCACTGGTTAAGGGGGAAGCGCCAGAGTAGCCCGCGAAATTAAAATTTTCTAACGTTTTTTGCAGGGTATTATGAACTTAGATAAACGATTGTATTGACTATTGTTTTTTTTTATACTTTGCCCCACTCTAGGAATTTCTCCTGTATTGTGGGTGCATTTACAAACATTTAAACTCACATTCACAAACAGCCAGACCCGGAACAACTACTTGTAGGTCATACAAATATTTGTTCCGTGCGGGAATCAAACTCGCTACACGCTGCGCAGCAGTCAATCGCTTAACCACTGCGGTAACCGTGCCGTCAATATTATAATTCTATTTTAATGATTATAATTCTGTAAATACATACTTGTTACGGATGCGAATCATATTTTGTTCAACATACAACCTGACACTGATCTGCAAATAGGGGCTATCGTTTTCGTGCTCACCAGTTGGCGCCACTGGCGAGTAAGGTCCCGTCAGTATTTTTATTTGATGTTTTGGATATGTTTAAAGTTCCCATAAATTCATAATATGTTTATTTTATTACATTTTAAAACTTCAAATGGATATTTAGATTATAATGTTCCTAAAATTGGCAAGGATGAAGCAGACAAATATTATACTTCCTTCAAGCGCTACCAAATTAGATCCTAAGTTTTAACTTAAAATCTTAAGGCATTTAATCAGGAATAGCACAACCATTACAACGATTTTGAATCATTACTTAAAATTCGTGATAAAAAATCCCGCAAATAGTGAACGTTCAGTACATTTGACATAAATAGAGACCTTACTCTACACTAGCGCCTCTAGCGGCGAACTCAAGCGCGGCAGCCGTCATTGGAAAAATAGCAAGAAAATTTTAATTTCGCGGGCTACCCCGGCGCTATGGCCTTAACATAGGGAGTATGATCCATTGGAAGCTACCGCCTTGTTCCGCGACATGCGAATGAGTTCGTTGTAGTTTGTGCCCACACGACAGAAGAAGTTAAAGGTATACTTACAAGTTTAGGTCGTTTGCTGGGCATCGGCGTGTTCCGGTCGGCGGGATGCACGCTGACGTGCGGTGGGTCTAACGAGATAGTCTTCTTGCGGCCGCGGGTCGTTGTCCCTGAGCCCGCCTGTGGAAGAAAAATATATAGTCGTAAGTATAGTAAGGCCTGCATTATTCCTGCGCTAATGTCGGTCGCGCGTACGAATATATACATTTTGTTCTATATCCACACTGCGACGCTGACGTCAGCGGCGCGTACGTCGGTCGACTGACGAGCATGGAATCGTACGAGCGCCCTTAGTCTGTTACCGACGATCAGCTGAATGCACGCTTGGCACAGGACTGTACCGTAGAGCGATCGCTATCGCAATACGGCATTTAATATTTATTTCTCGCTGTCGTACGCGACCGACATCAGCGTAGAAGGAATTCAGGCCTTATGATACAAGAATTATTGCAAGTCTTTGTAACGTCATTGCACAGAAGAATCGTTTATAAAATATGCAATATCATTTGGCACTACTAATACTAAACATGGTTACTGTAAGTCTTATCAACTTTAAATCTACGATTGTTTCAGATAGTGTTAAAGTGCGAGAAAGAGATGGAGCTATAGACATCCCATAATCGCACTGGAACAAAGATAATTTTAACGTTTAACTCATTCTCTCAAATTCAAAGCATTTATTTCAATAAAATGATTTACAGACACTTTTGAATTTTATTGTCAAGGAATCGGTTATTCAGAAAGTTGAAGCTTCACCTATTCTAAATATTAGGATAATTTGATAGCAAGGGCAGTAACCTGGAGTCAAATTAAGTTGACTAGAACATCAACAATCGATTGAAATACCAGGGATTTTTTTTATCCTGTGAATAAGCGGGTATTAGTAAAAAAAAAGTGTCTACATACATGTGCTTTTACCTTGGGCCCGGCTAACGAGGAGGTATACTTGATAATTTCCGTATCCGGCGGCAATCGGACACCACCGAGAACTGATGAAGGATCACTGGAAGAAATATATTTATATAGGTTAATATTGATGAAAAGTGTTTAAACATAGAAGTAAGGGCTTGTTTCACTACCCCTGGATAAGTTATCTGGCAGATATAATCATCCTCCTGCGATTATCTTAATCCATCTGGGGCCTTCAGTCTTTTTCTTATCTGGCAGATTATTTCTTACGAGTTATGCTCTTTTTATTCATTTATCTGGTAAATAGTGACCATCCAGAGGTCGTGCAATAGGCTCTAAAAATGTTAGAAAAGTGATATCTTACCCGCCTTCTAAAGCAGCACTGATAGAACAGAAATAGTGAGTATTAGTTATTTATTTACAGCTAATAAAATCTATTTAACTTTCTACTATTTTTGAATTTGGACCTTCAATATCCCCGTAACCAGAAGGTTCCCAGGTATGGTCCAGTACAAAAAAAATATCACAATGACAGGGAGTACAAGTGACTTTCGGCTTCATTATGTGTCTTTTTACACGCGTTATACTTTATCATACACCACAAAAACACCTAACGAAAAAAAAACCGAACACTACAAAATATACAATGGGCGACCTTATTGCTTTCTACGATCTCTTCCAGGCAACCTTGGAATGTAGAGTGATTTGCCTGGACATAAAATGGGGCTGTCGTTGGTGCAATAGTAAGTGTACAATACTAGCTTTTGCCCGCGGCTTCGCTCGCGTTAATTTAGACTGACTATCAATTCGGGTTGTAATTCAATCATGATTTGAAAGACACGTGGCGCCATCTATTATCATAATGACGTTATTGTTGTTTTCCTCGGGAACAGTACTTTTTTTGGGGATGAAAGGTACCCTATGTCCGTTTCTGTACACCTGACAACGTATATGCAAAATTTCAGGATGATCGGTTCAGTGGTTTAGGCGTGAAAAGGTAACAAACAAACAAACTTACTTTCGCATTTATAATATTAGTTAGGATTAGGAAGTTAGGATACTAAAATAGATACACAGATATATACATATCCTAAATAATAGATACATAAATACATTCATCATCATTCTCCTCCCTTTATCCTAATTTATTTGTGGTCGGCACAACATGTCTTTTCCTTCAATACTTCTCTATCAGTCGTCATCTCGGGAGTCTCCCCCTTTCTAACCACATCATCTTCCACACAGTCCATCCATCGTTTCTTTCGTCTTCCCCTACTCTTATAGCCATCCACATTCATACTCAAAACTTTCCTCACGACATTTTCCTCACTCCTCCGCATCACATGCCCATACCATGACAACCGAATCCCACACAAGTTTTCAGTCACCGGTGCTACTTTCAGACTTCCTCTTATGTACTAATTTCTTATTCTATCCATTCGTGTAACAAACACACATCACTAAACATTCATTAATACATACATACTAATTATATAAGCAACGAAAATAAATAAAGACTTGATAATTACAGTCACGACATCTAGATCACAACGACAAGTAATGTTCCTTCACGAGTCTTTTAAACACAAGTACCGGCTGCGCGCGTTTTATTTCAACTGGCAATACATTCCACAAATGACCGGCCTGGACAGTAAAGGATTTGTCGAGGAAAGTTGTTTGAATATGTCTCACCTGAGTATGGTATGAGGCAACCCAGTGAGCGAGTCTATCCCGCCGTGTCGACCATCCTTGTCAGATCCCGGCATGCCGAATGGGTACAGCGGTGACATGTTCTGAAAATAAACAGCTTGTTACGGTAGTGCACTAAAATATTGATTACTAACTGCGCCTCGCGGTTTCGCCAGCATAAGTCTCGATCCCGTGGGAATACCGGAATGAAAAGTATCCTATGTCCTAATGCAGGTCATGGTGTACCCATGTGCCAAAATTTCATCCGAATCCGTTCAGCCGTTTTAGCGTGAAAGCGTAACAAATAAACATACAAAAAAGAACAATATTTTTAATAATTAATATCGTAAGGCGGCACACACCCTAGTTCTGTATGATTCGGCATGAATCGGCACAGCTGGGTGGCAAATAAATATTAAATTTCGCCACTCAGCCATGCTGAATCGCAACAATTTAACCTGCACAGGTTTGTTTACACTTTATTCAGATACTTTTGGAACAGACCTTAATTCAATTATTTATTTAACCATTTATGTACACACATAATAAACAGACCAGAAGAAAATGAAAGAAAAATAGGTGGTTAGTGGGTCGTCTTAGGTGCGGAGTACAAAGTTCAAGGTCTTCATTCGTATTTTCTATTGTGTGCTTTAACCTGGGTGAAACAAATGTATTTTCTTTCAAAATCAAAGGTAATTAATTCAAACTAGGCTGAGAATCAGAACTTTTTGAACGACAAAATGACATAAGACAGTCTCCCAGCACGCCCTTCACGTCAGTTAGTGTGTTACCTTCCCCTTGGCGGCGGCGGCCACGGCGGCGTGGTAGGCGCCGTGCGCGGCCGCCTGCGCCAGCATGAGGTCGCCGCGCAGCAGCGCCAGCTCGCGCTCCTTGCCTTTGGAGCTCGACGATGACGAGGATGACGGCTTTTCTGGAAAGAGAAATTACAAGTTTAGTAAATATGAGAGATCATAATGAAGTACATGAGTGAAAAGTTATATTAGGGCGACAAAATCAGTAAAAGATTATGAGGTGTATGCGGGATGCGTGCCTGTAGTTATGTCGTCAAAATCCCGTGCGAGACCCATAGTGGCTTGACAGCTGCGCCTATTAAATTATAACATGATCGAAACTGATATGAACTTAAGAACCACATATGTCCAAATATCATGACTATTAGCCTATAATGTCCCCACTGTTGGGACACAGGCCTCTTCTTTGTGAGAGGGGGTGGGCCATAATCCACCACGCGGGCCCAGTGTGAGTTGGTAGATGTCACGTCTTCGATTTTGTGATTCTAGGACATGCCTGTTTCCTCACAATGTTTTCCTTCACCATTTTGAGAGCAGTGGTAATGAAATAATTTACACAAAGAAAAGCGCCCGTCTGGGTTCCAACCTACAACCTACAACTCGTAAGACGCGGCCATTACTACTGGGCCACCACTGCTCTCCCGAGTCTGCTCATTTCCAAATATGTCAGCTACAAACACAAAGCTATCAGACAGCAGATTACCTACTCAACTTGCCAGAATAAAGCAAGCTGATGGTCGGTACCAGCATCCCTATAGAAAACCTATTAAAGACATTTACTTTTTACATCCCTTTCGGGCGGTTAAACTCTAACCCTTGGATGATTTCCGCATAAATTCGATCCATACAGACTACACATCGCTACTGCTTCCTATCTGATGAAAGGGCACGTATGCTATGTCCAGAAACCTACTTTTGCTGTTAACACTTACTGCTTGGCTGTGGCGCAGCAGACGGCTTACTGTGATGAGAAGCAGACACTGGACTGTTGAGGGAAGCTAGGCTCGACAGAGACGCTGAGTGGTGCATCGCGGATGGAGAAGAAGTCTTCATTAAGTATACTTACTGCTCGGCTGTGGCGCAGCAGACGGCTTGCTACTGGGCTTGCTCTGATGAGAAGCAGACACCAGACTGTTGAGGGAAGCCAGGCACGACAGAGACCCAGAGTGGTGCATCGCGGATGGAGAAGAAGTCTTCATTAAGTATACTTACTGCTCGGCTGTGGCGCAGCAGACGGCTTGCTACTGTGCTTGCTCTGATGAGAAGCAGACACTAGACTGTTGAGGGAAGCCAGGTACGACAGAGACCCAGAGTGGTGCATCGCGGATGGAGAAGAAGTCTTCATTAAGTATACTTACTGCTCGGCTGTGGCGCAGCAGACGGCTTGCTACTGGGCTTGCTCTGATGAGAAGCAGACACCAGACTGTTGAGGGAAGCCAGGCTCGACAGAGACGCTGAGTGGTGCATCGCGGACGGAGAAGAAGTCTTCGGTAGACCGTATGAAGATCCTGGAGGGAGAAAAGAAGTTAATATGTGAAAGGTGGTTTGATGACATTCAGAAGCCAAGCATTTTATAATCTGTTCCAAAACTTTTAGATGAACGTGTAAACAAGCCGTGTTCAGGCTGAACACTTATGCATGCTCTCATTAAAGGGAATAAGTACCACATTTATCTGTATTTACAAGTCTTCAACTATTATCTCACCGCTTTTATCAACAAATTTTGTTCGAATAACATTATTAAATTGTAGCCAAAGCACTCTATTAGTAAGTGACTCATAAACTGTCATCCACATGTAAGTTTTCTAAACCATTTGTTTCATTTATCATTAAATACTTTTGGAACAGAGTATAGGTTCAGGTAAGCAATGGAAACAGTCTTGCTATTTAAAATTGTTCCGTAAATGGTGTGTCATATGAATAATTTTATTTAAAAATGCTGTTTTAGTTTGTAGTTTTCAGTTTCAAAGCACAGTATCCATATGTATGGCCTCTATTTTCTGCATTTTTTTTATAGACTCTTGTATGAATTGAGGCCCATCATCTCTGACGCTACTCAAAAATTACCAGTTACAAACTCAAATCATCAATGAGGAGCCAGAATGTCACAGCACCAGTATTTCAATAGCGGTCCATACACGACGCAACCAATCACAAACCAGGGACCTAATTCACTATGACCACTTAACGATTCCTTACTTCGAAAGCACGTCAATTCCTTATCTAACCACGACATCTGCTAATAACGTATTCTCTATGATACAATAAATGAAACCGTTTCTACGTGACACCGCATTCGAAGAAGTTCCAGAGGACACGGTGGAGCATACGCTGGTCTGCCCGGCTTGGGCGGAGCACCGCCGTGTCCTCGTGGCGTCCGGCCCTAGTTCAGGCCACGGTACGGAGCGAGAGGGAATGAAAAGCCGTCACCTCCTTCTGCGAAGCAGTAATGCTCGCGAAGGAGGAGGCGGAGTGCGTGAGGGAGAGGCAATCGTTGCGGCCTCACGCCCCCAGTCGCCGCAGTAGGAGACCCTGGGCGTCGGAAGTCGATTGCCGACTCCCGGCCACCGTAGGCGAGGGCTTGCGGACGGCGAGCAATGGGCAGCTCGTCGTCAGGTAAGAACAGGGCCGGGGTCGACGGCGCGTTGTGTTCCACGCGCGCCTCAAAGAGATGTCAGCACCTTTGTCGGGGTCCGATAGGGCCGATGTCTGCCGGGGTCGCGGATTGTTCGAAAGGGTTACCGTGGCCTTGGCGCACAGGCAACTGAAGGAACAGGGGTGGGTTTTAATCAGTAAGTCTGACACGCTCTTCCGCTCCGCCCAGAGCGGGAGAAGTCATATGATGGATTCCCCTCAAAAAATTCCCACCATTGAAATACTACGGCCTGGCTGTTTGATAAAATCCCTTTTCCACCGCATCATCTGCTCAGCCCTGTCCCAACTATGTTGGGGTCAGCTTCCAGTCTTATCGGATGCAGCTGAATACCAGCCTTTTACATGGAGGGACTGCCTATCCGTGTTCATTCATCCCTTTTCACCTCTCTCTCATGGAAATAATAACGATGAACCCCACAGACACACATAGTATGATAGTAGATACGTGCCCCACTCACTCATGTTCTGCGAGTTGGCGCTGCTGGTCGATGGACTCTTGTCTTTTGTGGAGGCGCTTGATGATGTACTGCTTCTGCCTGACCTGGAAGAAGAGAAGAGACCTTTAGTAAGCACTAGACCGAGGGTGTAACATTATAATAATAGCAGCTGTTGTGGGCTACAAAAAAGCAAGGGCAGCTGAAATATTTTGTACAGCAAGATCATGACGATGACGAGGCATTTGCACTGCAATGCCATTATGTATCAGAGATTAATAGCAATTTGTTTTCTTTGATGAACGGCCCCTCTCTTGAAAAAATGACAGTTGAATTCCCTGAAGGGTAAAAGAACACCTATATTTCGCCAGTTTTTTTTTAAGTTCCGTGTAAATAGCGGACGCGCCCGAGCCTATTGCAATTAACCGGTCAGACATTAGGTCCACTGGCTGCTACTGAGAAACTAATGGATTGACCTTATAACTCGCCCGACCCCGGTTCGAACCCAGCAATCGACGAGGCAATAAACAGGCAACTTTTTAAGCGCCTATTGATTATAAAGTTGGTGGATGAAAGGACTAGTGACTGAAATCTCTCTCTTTAAAAAAAATACTATAAATTGTACATTATAATGTTCTTCCTTACCTCTCATTCCGACTAGACAACTTCCCAGGTTTCTGCGGCTGCTTCAGCCCCTGGCCGCCGGAGAGAGCCGATAGCGCGGCGTAGGGGTCCGCCAGCGGAGGGAAGTTTAACCCAGAGGCCTGCAGCCGCGCTAGGTAGTCTTGAGCTGCTAGGTGGGATGCCATCGACCACCAGGCTGCACCTGGAGAGAGAAAAAAGGATTACTCTCGGTTGTTAAAAATTTTAATAAAAGTTTTGTGTGGTTTGTAGTGATCTAGTGTCACATAGCTTTTAAGCTTATCTACAAATATGACGTATTTCTGAAAAGATTTTTTGTTTTTTTTTATTATATTACCCATGGTATAATAATATACTTCGCCAGGTATAGCATTCCGAGACACAGTGGTCACGTGGGTGACACAAGCCTACGTCATCACCGCTGTGTTACCAGTAGTGTGTAATAATAACTCCCCAACCGCCTTTATTACCTGTGCGAATCCGATAAAACAATGAGGCTTTAACTAAGAATTACGTTGGTATATGTTTAAATTGAATTGTTTCGTTTTATTAGAAAAACGAAACGACAATTTAAACGATTTATATATATTTTTTAACAGAAAGGTGACTGAAAATGTTTCCATAACTCGTGTTTTGTTGCAATAAAGTGGCAACTGGATAGTGACGCAAGCATGTGTCACTCCCAGAATGCCAGACCTAGTTTTTTTAGACCATATTACCCATGTTGTGATTTGATAACCAGAATCGAAAGAACCAATCATGCAAGTTATCATCACACTCACAACATGAGATTTGACAGTCAATGATTTATTAGGATGTAATTGCGCAACACACTGTCAATTACAATCTAAATCATTTTGAAGTATATTGCTTCATATGTTCGAAAAATTTGTCTGCTCAACAGCGTAAATAACGCAATGCATGTTGTTGAACTGTCAAAATGAAAGCCAGTCCTAATGTTAGTGTGTTACGCAATTACCACGCTGGAATTAGGTTATAATGGTCCAACTTTACGGTACAAAAATAGGTCATCCATTCTGCAGGTTTCAGAGAATACTTGGTTGATTGCGGCAGGAGGATAGGCAGCATCCTCCATTGAATTTCTTTACTTATGTACTACTTGTTCAATATTTGTTTATGGCATATTTCCACCTCAAAGACTGCTGCAATTAGCAGCAATGACTGACACGGCCAAAGTCGACTGACGTAAGCCTCGTTTTACTCTAGGCATGAGCTTGGAACTATCCTACTGCAGGGTCAAGGCCTTACAGAAAAGAATGTAATTTAATGATGTTAACAGATCCTGTAAAAATCAAGGGCCTTGACCCAGCCGTGGAGTTTCTAATAATAACTTACAACTACTTATTAAATAATAGCAAATAATCAAGCTATCATACCATTGTACTTACTGGCAGCTGGATGCAGCCCGAGGGACGCTGCCTGATTGGCTGCCACGCCGAGCGTGGTGGGGGGCGGGTAACGAGACCCGAAGCCGAAGAGCGCCGCTTGTGCTTGTGCTTGCGCCTGCGCAGCCGCCGCGCCCCCACTGCTGCCGCCATCGCGACCCCAGTACGCTGGAAAGGAGATGATGGAAATTAATATCATGAGAGGTAGATGTATGGCTCAGTACGGATCTACATAAAAATACAGTATCGCTGCAAATATTTGTAAACAACGAGTATGAGATGAAAGTGATAAGGAAGGACGTTGCTCTATCTCCAGAATGTCTGGTAGCAGTAACAGGTGGATAAGAGTTGCCGAGGATCGTGTTAAATGGCGTGCTATTGTGCCTATCTCCAGCAGTAGACTGCTATACGCTGGTGATGAATAAGGTTTCAAAATAATTTCAGTTCCCATATAATTGATTCAGGTCCGAATTTGAGACGAGATGTTCATGGATGTTTTGTGAGTCACAGGATGTATCAACGGCAGGTTTTCAATATTAAAAACTGCTTATCACTGCAGGGCAAAGGCCTCTTCTCATACAGAGAAGGCACGAGCATTGATCACCACGCTTGCTCAAGACGGGTTGGCGATTTCAGACTTACAGCGTTTGTCCACCGCCACCGTCAACGGGACGTCAACGAAAAACGAGATTATACATACCGATCGTGATGTCCCATTGACGGACGTGCGGTAGACACGCGGCCATAGTAAACGTTATATATCGCTATTTCGGCGCCGTCTTCTCGTTCTCGTTGACGTCCCGTTGACGTGGCAGTGGACAAACAGCCTTATGTTAAGACGCGACAGTGCGACGCGTCTCTAGTAGAACAATTTCGATGAAAACTTCATGGAAATTGTTCTACAAGAGTCGTATTTTTGATTCACCGATGTCAGTAAAGTCCAGGTTTAACTCAGAAAATACAAGGGGGTTTGCAATAACCCAATAAAAAACGTAAACCATAAGCCAATTATTCTAAAAGTAACCTTGTGACCTTGTGGCTACCTCAAGGCATTCCACTACATAAAAACGAGGAAGAACTAACGATATCGGATACATTATATATTCACACTACTTATTACTTTGCACATTCGGTACCACAGTAAAGAAGTAATAGTATGCAAAGTCTTGTTAAATCTATCAATTAATCTACCCAGCCTTGTCCCAACAATTTTGGAGTCGGCTTCCAGTCTAACCGGATGCATCTGAATCTGACCCCTACAACCCAGTTACTGGGTAACACGATACCCCTTGATAAGACTGGTTGTCAGACTTTTGGGCATCCGTAACGACTGTCAATGATTTACGAATGACAGCCGGGACTAACGGTTTAACGCGCTTTCCGAGGTACGGAGGGGTCTCGAACATGTAATAGATAGTCACCCATCTACGAACCGAATGCGGCGCCAAGTCTTATCAAATAATCTTACAATATTCTTTTATTAAAAAAGTTGAATTCCGAACTACAAAAGCAAATAAGGCACCATACAAATATTTCGTCTAAAGGTCAAAAGTATTCTATAGAATAGATACAACAACATTACTGTAAGTTCATCATGTTGTAATTCCATCATTGTATAACAGAATTACAAAACTAAAAACGAACAGTACAAGTTTCTGATAACGTCGAACTGCTAAGAATATACGATAATTTTAGTGTTACTAAGGTCAAAAGATAGATCATGGATCTATGGAGAACCAAGGAGTCGTGAACAAAAAAGGGCGATGGTTGTTATGTAAATATGAACTTTACTGTAGACGAATAACGACTAGGTGGAGCATTCAATTAATGGTGGGATCATTTCCGACATCCACGCGGGCGAAGCCGCTGGCATAAATTAATGTATAAAAGGCGCGGTAAGAAGCAAATTTTACAATAGCGCATCGCGGCAGCAAATAAAGTTCAAAACAGCGATGCGTTTAATCAAAATAAAAAGTAATTTTGCAGTTTTAATTAAATATATAAAAAACCGGTCAAGTGCGAGTCGGACTCGCGCACCGAGGGTTCCGTACAAACCCGTAGGTATATAAGTAAAAGTTATGGTATTTTTATTGCTAAATGAAATCCATAACATTACAATGTGGAAAGCTGGAAGAACATAAATTTAAGACAAATGTCTCTTTATCGTTTCAGTAATCCTTTATTTTATTTTAACACATATAATTTATTTTATAATATAACTGAAATACCTGCACTAGCCTTGCAGCAGCCTTGCAAAAGTTCTTTTATCAAAGTTATTTATTTACAAAGCTTTTTAGTCACTATTTAGAAATCTGGTTCAAAAATACTAATTAAGTATTAAATTTGAACCTTATTATGTGATGTAACTAAAACTTTAAGGTTTTCGGAATTTTTCCTTTACGTGTGGTATAAGACCTTGTTTCATGTCAAATTTCAAGATTCTAGGTCGACTGAAAGTATCCTTTAGGTTTTGATTCCCTTGCGAGTGTCGAAAATTTGCGGCATAAATGGCTTAGAAGTTTGATTTTCACAGCTCCAAGGGACAGTGACCTGAGTATTTGATATGAATTTTAGCTGTATACCTCCATGCGTTCCTGAGAAAAAAGGTCTAGACTGACAGACAGACGAACAACAAACTGATCTTATAAGGGTTCCATTTTTCCTTTTGAGATACGGAACCCTAAAAAATAAATGCACGGCTCAACGGAATAATTTTTAGTTATTTCTTTAGTTGATTGAATTCCCTTTATTATCATTACATAAAAACATAGTTTACGCTCAAAATTTTGAGAATAGGTAATGCGACGGAAAATAACCATTTGAGCTGTTTTAGCTTAAACTACAACTTTTACTATTTTTTAATTTTTTAAATTTATTATTTAAATATTTTTGAATAAGTTAGTCTTTTCTTTGAACATTTGACAATACACTATTTTCTTCTGGCTTGTAATATGTACCTATACGCCTAACTGTGTGACAAAAAACTAAGCATTTTACAGTGTTCTACGTTTGGGCGGCGCCTTAATAACGACAAGGATCATCTCACCTTCTTTTACGATTTTTACTGAAATCCTCATGTATAGAACCCTACGGGACAAGCAAAAGAGAAATATGTCCCAAAGAATTTCAAAGTTTTTACTCCGGAAGCACCAGTAAATACTTAACTCCCGACCTACCTCAACCATAATACGTAGTTTCAAGTTCCAATGTAACACGGTCAAAGAGAACTTCAAAAACACTTGACATACTGTTCAAACATCTACACTGTGGCACGACCAGACGAGACAAGGTTCTCATAAAACGATAAATCATTATATCCACGGACGAATACGAGTTGATGTAATCGTGCATGAGTCAGAGTAAAACATTTTTGAGAAATACTTTTGTTAATGATGCGATTGTTTTGTTTTTCCCCGGATAGGTTAAAGTAGCGATTTCCTTACTTTCTACCTTCCTTACTTTCATTTTCTTACTTGCATTTTTAACGTGACCTTGGGGTATCCTCACTAGAACATCATCAGCATCATTATCTTGTCCTTATCCCAGCGCAACATGTTTTCTTTCATACTTCTCTATTAGTCGTCATCTCGATAGTCTCCCCCTTTTTAGCCATATCATCTTTCTCACAGTCCATCCATCTTTTATTTGGTCTTACCCTAACTTCATTAGAACAAATGGTCGATTTTGTTTGGGCAATGGGTCAAGTCAAAGACGTTCTCAAGAGAACATTAAGAAAAAGAAAATGGGCATACATTTTTTTTTTGGCACGTGTGTAAGGTTGACAGATCAAAAACTTACAAGCGTAATTTTTTTTGGCATAACTTAACATTTCCCAAAATAATCAGTATGTAGGTACCGTTTTATTGCGGATACCGGGCCGAAGTGGGAAGATGTAACTCCAACCTGCTAAAGTGGGGCTAACCTCGACGAAAAGGCAGCAGGGTGTGGATGTGGAGCTGTGCCGCAAACAATGCTCCACCTCCTATCCTGCCCTCTGTGTCCCAAAACGTGCAGTCAAAGTGACCTCTGCGCTGCCACCGCCCCAGCCGTGGAAGTGGCGAAGTTTTGGACCAACAAGATTTGAAATACTGTCATACCAGCGACACGAAGATGAAAAAGATGTAGTATACCTATGTGCATTTTTTGAAGTAAACCAAAACAATAATTACTATTCATTATTAATACTTTAATTTTGGTGTTCCACTGGCTTGCATTTTTTATACCTAAGGCAGGGAGCTCCTAAAGATCTTTCTTCAGACACTAAGCTGTCAAATCACTCCGACATCGCTTCAGTAGTTCAACAGTGAAAAGTTGCCAAACACACTCACTTTCGCATTTGTGAATAATCATACATCAATAGCCTATTAATAAGTAATCTTCAGGCAAACAGGCGCGACGCGACTCTAATAGAACAATTTTTATGAAAACTTCATGGAAATTATTGTTCTACAAGATTCGCGTTGCGTTGTCGCGTCGGGGCCGTCCAGGCGCCGCCCGCGACGCGAACCTCACGTGACACAAAAGGCTCTTACAAACTGGCGCGACGCGACAGCGCTACACAAAGGCGCCGCTCGTCGCGCGGAGCGGCGCCTTTGTGTAGCGCTGTCGCGTCGCGCGTGTCTGCGGGAGCCTAAAGGCGACGCTCGTCGCGCGACAGGCGGTGCCGTTGTGCCGCGTCGCGTGTCGCACCAGTTTGAAGCAGCCTTTATGACCATTAGCGAGATACATAGATATTATAAACGTAGGTATATATCTTAAAAGATCACTCTGACTCATACATCAGTCGGCATTCGATCATGAGTATGTGTATTCTGTAATGTTGAGCTTGTATTATTAAACAAATAAATATGCGGACGAATTGAGAACATCTTTCTTTTTGAAGTCGGAACAATTACTGTAATAGTATGCTGAGTATGGATCTCGACGGGCTCGTGGCTAAATAATAACAGTCGCACAGGTCCATCGTAGGTTAAGCTACTCTTGCCGCGGTCGGTTCGTGGATGGGTGACCATCTACTACATATCGAGACCCCTCCATGCTTCGGATAGCAAGTTAAGCCGTTGCTCCCGGCTGTCATTCGTAGATCTTTAACAGTTGTGTCATGTAGTCAGAAGCCCAAAGGAATTGACTACCAGTCTAAAAATCGTAACAGACATACATGTACACACAAACAACCTCTAACCCTAAACGCTGACTCCGTTCCATCGTGGGTAAAAAAGGGAGAGGTTTACCGACTCTAACATTACTAGCGAAATGAGGAAGTATAGGTACTAGGTTTTACCAGGTATACCTACTTCTGCCTTCCTCTATGATTTTGATGAGGATTGAGGTCATCATCCTCTACCAGCCTTTACCCAACTATGTCGAGTTCGGCTTCCAGTCTAGCCGGATGCAGCTGAATACCAGTATTTTACATGGAGCGACTGCCTATTTCCCCTCCAAAACCAGAACTCAGTTACTGGGTAAAGGCTCCCGCAGACAGGCGCGACGCGACAGCGTGACATAAAGGTGCCGCTCGTCGCGCGACAAGCGGAGCCTTTGTGTCGCGCGCGATTCGCGTCGCGTATCCCGTCTATTTGTAGGAGCCTTAACACGATACCCGTTTATAGGATTAGTTGTTTGACGGTCTGGCTTGTGACTATGCGTAAAAACCTCCTAATGAGGATTGAATTGACATAACAAGCATGGTATTATGACGGTTACAAGTGTTCGTCCGAAGTACGGCGCACCCTGGACAGTCAGCCCTGCTGCTTTGCTGACAGGGTAATATTTTTACCACAGCATGAGCTATAACTAGGGTTGCCAACCATACTTTATAATCATGTATTCTATTTTCGATACATATAGGTACTTTATACTTTTGCATAAAAATTACGTACCTATGCGAAAATACTACATAAATACTTTATTTTTACATTACAGTGGACTGTAATGCGTAAAACGGAACACTTATATGGGTAATTTAATTAATGAACTATTGGTCGATACTCATGAGTAAAAAAAGAAAATCTATTAATAGTAATAAAGAATTTTTAAAGAAAAGGACTGTTGACAAACGGCAATATCAGACAACTAGCTTACCAAATGAAAAAATAAAACATTTTTTTATTTACTCTCTCTTCCAGTCACTCCAGCTATCACTGAGAGTTTTTTCGGTAACGAATTTGAAGTGACAAGAAAAGAGAAACAGATCGTCCATAAAAACGATTTATTTATTCATTTACTAGCTTTTGCCCGCGGCTTCGCTCGCGTTAATTTAGACTTTGACAATTAATTCGGGTTATAATTCAATCATGATTGGAAGGCACATGGCGCCATCTATTATCATAAGAACGTTTTTGTTGTTTTCCTCGGGAACAGTACTTTTTTTCGGGATGAAAGGTACCCTATGTCCGTTTCTGTACCCCTGACAACGTATATGCAACATTTCAGGATGATTTGTTCAGTAGCTTAGGCGTGAAAAGGTAACAAACAAACAAACAAACTTACTTTCGCATTTAAAATATTAGTTAGGATTTATTTAAATCTAAAAGTTGGTCAAGACAACAAAAAATTGTTAGCGTTTGCTTAAAGCACCCATAAATTTGAAATATACTTTTTTTTTCCTATTCAAAGAATTTGATACGTTATTTTTCTCAAAAAAAGTTGACAACCCTAGCTATACCTACTCATATTTATATTATACTAGCTACAACCCGCGGTTTTATCCGCATAAGTCTCGATCCCGTGGGAATGTCGGAATAAAAAGTATCCTATTTCCTAATCCAGGTCATGGTCTACCCATGTGCCAAAATTTATCCAAATGACGTCATGGTTGGCGCAGTGGTTAAGCGATTAACTGCCGCGCTGCGTGTCGCGGGTTCGATTCCCGCAAGGAACAAAAATTTGTATGACCTACAAGTAGTTGCTCCGGTCTGGCTGTTTGTGTATGTGAGTTTGAATGTTTGTAAACGCACCCACAATAAAGGAGAAATTCCTAGTGTGGGGCAACGCTTTTACAAAAAAAAAAAACCTTGCAGCCCTTTCAGCGTGAAAGCGTTAAAAACAAACATACAAAAAATCAAATCTTTTGGCTTTATTACCCGACTGCACCGAAGAAGAAGGAGGGTTATGTTTTTTATGATCGGTACGGTGCTTCACTTTCGATATTCGTAGCGCGGAGTCCTTTTTTTTTCTAGTCCGTGATATAAGTATTATGATAAGACATAGGTACTTGATTTTGTCAATAAAAACGTTATAGTGTTAAAGTTCAAACATTTGAAACTAGAATTTTAAATCATAAAGGCTCGTACACACAGGCGCGACGCGACGCCCGACACAAAGGCACCGCGTGTTGCGCGACGAGCGGCGCCTTTGTGTAGCGCTGTCGCGTCGCGCCTGTCTGTGGGAGCCGTAATGTGGCATCACAGCTGAAGTGGAAAAATGTCAACTAACTTTTGGAGGGCACTGTACCGTGTCGTCACTCATGGAGACCGCCATGTTATAACCAAGTGAACATGCCGCCATCACAAGCCACTTCATTATCTAAACCGACACTTAAATCAACTTTTCTTATTTATCATCCACTTATTCAACACACACAACACATAAAACATTGATACTAGAGTCTAATGTGTATGTTTTAGCATTTAAATATGGCAATTGTTAGTTTTAGTATCTACATTTTTTAGGGTTCCATACCCAAAGGGTGCCAACGGTACCCTATTACTAATGCTCCGCTATCCGTCCGTCTGTCTGTCACAGGGCTATATCTTTTGAAGGTAGACACTTGAAAAATTTTACAGAGTGTGACTAAGGCCGCTATTACAACAAAAAAAAAAAAATATAAAAATTAAAGGGGGTCCCAAGAAACGTGTTTTTTATGAACTAAAGTATTAAATAATACAAATAAAATGTTAAATATTGTACGGTGATATGGAATACTTCTTGTGCGAGTCCGGCTCGCATTTGACGGCTTTTTTTACTAGTTAACGCTAGAACTGGCCATGTGTAGCGGTATCAATTAGAACCATGTACAGATCACATAGTTTAATTGAAATGTAATAATATAAGAGCGCTATTGGATTTTCAACCCTCGCCTTAGCGTAGAAAGTTGAAAATCCAACAGCGAGCTTTTATTTGGGCATTAATTTATGTAGTTGAAAATAGAGTTCAAAATTGAATATCAAATGCAGTCACCTGTCAATAATAAGTTTTATAACAGTCATAAATCGTCTGTCATTTGTTTTTCTTGTGAATAAATTTGTATTGCGCTTTATGACCATTTTTGGGAGAGGCTATGTCCAGTAATGGGCAATAAACATAGTTATGTACCGATCTATTATTTTTCTTTTTGTAGTACACTGAAATATTAGCTTTGTAGTTTATTGCTTATCTATAATAAAAAGGAAAATGTAAATGGATTGCTGACAGCGCAATTTTTTTAATCATCTTTTTATGATACAAGATCCAGTTGGATTCACATGGAATGGAGTGCAGTCATTGTAACCCTATAAATAATTTTTGTTTCCTTTTAGAACGATCTCTTTTTACTTGATTTTAATACACGAAGCTCCACAACACACCTCAAATTGGCAACATCTTTGACAGCTTGTGGTAGGGGATAATAAATAGAATAGAAGAAAAAGACAAGATAGGGGCCCAGAAACCATACAGCTTACAAGCATTTATAACTTTGAAACAGTTCCTGAAACGGCTAAGCTATGAAACATTTAACATTTTACTATACTTAAACTTTTTTACCTAACAATAAAAAGAAAATACGAAAAAATTCATAGACTTCAAAATAACCACTATAAAGTTGGAAATTACTTACGACAGTTGTTTGAAATTTTTTTGTAAACAGTTCTTTATTTTTCACTTTGTAGTTGTGCACATAAATTCGTGTACATACACTACTAATTCTGTCTCCTTTTGTTTTTGAAGACGGTTTTAAAAGGAAGCAATAATGTACTGTCAAGGTGACTTACTATAAAAAAAACACTATAACTAATGTAAACTGCCATCCTCTACCCGTGAGTCATCTAACCACAGTTTTCCTATGGCTTTTAAATCGCAACAGTGCATTTGAGTTGACAGTTAATATATCAAGTCTCATAGAAACTCGTTCTGAAGAACATTTTTACTACTAGCAACTCGCATTTCTTTTGTTAGGGCTCCGTACCCAAAGGTTGCCAACTTTACTCATTACTAAGGCCCACTTGCACCGCCAATCACTAAACACGTTTAGAGTTAAACGAGTTTAGTGATTGGCGGTGCAAGAGGGCCTTAGACTCCACTGCCCGTACCTCGCATTTCTTTTGTTAGGGCTCCGTACCCAAAGGTTGCCAACTTTACTCATTACTAAGGCCCACTTGCACCGCCAATCACTAAACACGTTTAGCGTTAAGGCTCGTACACACTGGCGCGACGCGACGCCCGACACAAAGGCACCGCGTGTCGCGCAACGAGCGGCGCCTTTGTGTAGCGCTGTCGCATCGCGCCTGTCTGTGGGAGCCTTTAAACGATGGCCTTAGACTCCACTGCCCGTACATCTGTCACAGGGTTGTATCTGTAATAGGTAGACACTTGAAATTTTTACAGAGTCTGTACTACAGGTCGCTATAACAACAACTAATAATTGTAGAAATAAAATAAACTTAAAAGTTAAAGGTTTCTTGTATGGAGACCCATACAAAAACCCTGTTTTTTTCCAGCGTTTTTTAATCAATCTTAATAATGGCAGTACGGGTGGTACGAAACCCTTCGTGTACGAGTCCGACTCGCACTTAGCCGCTTTTATTTTACTAGTAGCACTCGCAATTATTTTGTTTTTTCTCACATTCTCTGATGTTAACTTGGTAGTGGTGGAGTTTTTGTGAGTGAAAAAGCTGTTAAATGGATTTCTTGGGTTATTATGTAAATTTTAAGGTGGACTTACAGTTTCTGGATATACATAGATGGATATGGGAAGACTTTCTTAGCAGCAGGAGCAGTTCCAGAATGACCCGAAAAGGAAAATGAATTTTAGCCCCACAGCATTTTATAACCGCTGTCTCCCTAGAAGGATCTCTTTTACACGATTACGTTTTGGCTTATCTTTCGAAAATTATGGCGAGTATCCTATCCTACTCATACCTATCATAAATGTAAAAGTTTGTGAGGATAGATGGATGGATGGATGTTTGTTACTCTTTCACGCAAAAACAACTGAACGGATTTTTATGAAACTTGGCACACAGACCATGACCTGAGTAAGAACACAGGCTACTTTTCATCCTGGATAGCAGACGAAGTCGCGGACAACAGCTAGTTAATTATATTAATATACATTTTTGATCCAGGTTCCCTTAATAAACCACTCGCCCTTCTAGGTATCCCTTTCTGAAACTAGGGCACCTTTTAGCCCACGTTCGCACGGACGTAAAAATATCCCGGCGGGATTTTATCGCGCACTGGATTTTCAACTCTCGGTATTGAACAGAGCATTGAGAATCCAACAGAGTGCATCCCAGCGCATCGAAAAAACACACTGTTGGATTTTCAACTCTCGGCGCTAAGCAGTATGTTGAAGATCCAGTGCGCGAAAAAATCCCGCCGCCATATTTTTACGTCCGTGCGAACGTGGACTTAAAGCTCCCCCAGACAGGCGCGACGCGGCTGGTAGAACAATATTTCCATGAAATTTTCATAGAAACTGTTCTACAAAGTGTCGCGCCTGTCTGCGGCCTTTAAGGTTTAACTGAGTTACCTATATGAGCAAAATCCACAAAAAATTTTGCTCACGAAAGGCTGCCTGTTACACACCACCCACGGTAAAACAGGCCCATTTTCAGCGTAAGACCACACAGAAAACCCCAAACCATATCAAAATTCACATTTATGTCACCAAAACGTCAAATATTTCACGAAGGCATATAACCTAACACCATACCTGAGCATTCAACTAAAAATCGGTTACCACAGTCCTTAATAAGAAGGAAACCGCCTTACCAACAAAACGATCACTCAATACAAGCCATTTTGGTCTTTATTGCTGTCAGGTTAAAAGTTAGGTGGGCAGTAATGTTATGATTGTTCTCGGAGAAGCGCTGGGTGCAGGGTCATCGAACTCGCCGGGTTTGCTTATATGGTGTAATATCACGCGAATGCAGGGCTGTCTCAAAGAGGTTGATTGAGTTTGTAGATAAGACGTTTCACACCTTTCTAATGTTTATTTAGAAAATGGAGTGATTTGCATAAAATAATTTGTAATAGTAATAGGGGGATATTTTTAGCTAGCTGGTTAGCCTGTCTCTTTTGCGATGACAAAATTCAAATTCAAAATTAAATTTTAATTCCTCGCAGATCTCAGCCGGGTAGAATTAGGTATAGGTTTATGTTAAATAGAATTAAGTACTAACAACAATTAACATAGCATGTAAGCACAGTTTGTTACTAACCACTAACTACGTATGGACTGCTTAGGTCTGAAATAAAGATATTTTATTTTTATTTATTTAATAAACTCGCACCTTTTTCCCATGGGGATAGGTAGTACTATAGGCAGGATCCACAACATGGCTCGTGCAACGATCCTTACAGTTACATCTTTAACATCTTTTGTTTCGTCAACGGTTTCGGTTTTTATATTCCATCAGCTTGAATATGGAAAAAAGTTTTACAGAAAGAAAAAGCAAGAACTTCTTTGATAAGCCATAACATGCATCTAATAAAGACTCCTTCAAACAGGCGCGACGCGCAACGCTAAACAGAGGCACCGTATGTCGCGCGACGGACGGTGCATTTGTGTCGCATGCGATTCGCATCGCGTGTCGCGCCTGTTTCTAGGAGCCTTAACGTGCTCTATACAACCTCTAGAGCACAACCCTATGAAGTGTTGTTTCTCGACGGTTTAACGACAATGCATGTAGTTGGAGACACGAACAAAAGACAAAGTTATTATTGACCGGAAAGTGCCGACCAATGATCGGATGCCACTTATTGCCAACTCGCGTTTTGTAGGGAAAAGTTGTCTGAGTATAACTAACCATAATGGGTGACGTGGGATGAAGCGTAGGTATTTTACGCTACAAAAATTGAGTCGCCGAAATTACGTCGCTATTCGGCATCGACATTCCAATTTGATGTTCGAGAGATGGCTGCATGGCTTATAAAGACCCACATAAGACTTGCATTTGACCAGGCCCTGCAGTCTCGACATTAGATAGCGACAAAAATCCGTCGCTAAGTCGTATCGATGACAAATTCCTTTAATAGATTTTCAACCTTATGCTTTGGAGATAAAGTTGAAAATCTATTAAAGGAATTTGACATCGATACGACTTAGCGACAGATTTTTGTCGCTATCTAATGTCGAGACTGCAGGGCCAGGGAAGCATGGCACAAAGGCGAGGATTCCTATATTCGAATGTGGGTAGAACTAGGTTGTAAATTATACTTTTCTTACTTAGATCAGCGGGAAAAGACCTGTACCCTAATTGCGTAACACACTATCAATCACTATCCGAATCATATCGAAGCCTATTGCTAATCCATTGGCCTGGTTGGTCTAGACTTTAAAACAGACTGTGACCTCTGAGTTTGTTTCGGCCTTTCTTCTTAGAGTAGTCAGATAGGAAACGTCGACCTTATCTAGTTTTTAAAATATGATTGACGTGTAAAAGTGTTTGTACAAACCTACTTACAGAAATAAAATCATTTATCATTTATTGCTAGATATGTTCGAAAAATTTGTCTGCTCAACAACGTAAATAACGCAATTAATGTTGTTGAGCCGTCAAAAGAAAGCCAGTCCTACTGTTAGTGTGTTACGCAGTTACCCCGCTGGATGAGACTAGCACAGACCAGGGAAATATGGCATAAAAGGTAGGAGGCTTATTTTCAGCGGTGGGTGGAACAAAGCTAACAATGATGTTGACTGCGGTTTGTGCTACACTCATACCAAAATAAACCAGTCGAGCCCAAGCTAAAACTGTTCTACTCATTTTGAGCCACAAAAAATCCAAGGTATTCCAAGTAATGCTGCGTTTGGTCAGCTGAGAGACCAGTTAGATAGTTGGGAAAAGGTTAGGTAGATGATGGCGCGTTTGGCCAGTATGGACGGCATTACTTACGACATAGGTTGTGAAGAACAACTCGTATAGACCCTATCGGTGCGAGAGAAGAAGTATTTGAGCATTATTTCATTCATGAACGATGCCATAGCAACTTGGATCGGTAAATCTAATCGCAGCTGCACCATGATTGCGTAACACACTATCAATCACAATCTGAATCATTTTGAAGCCTATTGCTAACCCATTTCGTCATATGTTTGCAAAAATTTGTCTGCTCAACAACGTAAATAACGCAATGAATGTTGTTGAACTGTCAAAAAGAAAGCTATTCCTACTGTTAGTGTGTTACGCAATTACCCCGCTGGATAAAACCCATCAATATTAATTGTGAGTCTTGAGACTACAAATATAACATGTCGGATAGTTGATAGAAGTGACATAATTATTACTTCCGGAAATAATAAAGTCATTGTGGAGACTTGTGATCGTTGGAAAACTAAAGATTATTAGTATTTAACAGTATCAAGCAAGATACGAGAACTGTTTATGATATACCGCCTAGAGGATTATTCATCGGTGAGATTTATTCAGGGTCTTATTATTGGAATACTAAAGATACGATCGATGAGAAAAACAAAGGCTTTTTTTACATAAAAGCATTTCTTATTCTATCATGTTTTTGGGTCAAGACCTCACAGTGACATCAAGTAATAGAAAAATTATGCATGTATCTTTAAATAATTAATCTTTTAATGTATTCTAATAATTCTGGGAATGACATTGATTTAAATTAATAATAATTATTATTACTTAATAAATTATCAATCTGTATTAATATAACTTTAAGAAAGACATTCCATTAATTTAATATCTTAAAATATTTTTATCTAATTTTATATATTTCAATGCCAATCTTGATTTTGATAAACCATGATTGTAAACATTTTGTATGGCTTACGGTGGAATCACTTGAAACATGTACATTTAATAACACCATTATAACAGTGTTTTCTGCGAAAATAAATAATTTGATTTGATTTGATTTTACAACAACAACAACACAATGTTCAAAAATCATTTAAGGCTCCTCAAAATTTCTATGAAAACTTCTTGGAAATCGTTCTACAAGAGTTGGGTCGCGTCTGTCTGCAGCCTTTAAGTATTCAAATTAGGCTGAGAAATCTGAGAATCAGGGGGCCTACTCACTTAACACAAAGTCCGTAGTTTCGGCCGAAGTTATGGGCGTTCCCTAACCCTTATCACTTACGGACATAGGATTTGTCCGGGGCCCGAACTAAAAATTAATGACAACATGATTTGACGGTTGTCCTTCTCACCGACGTGTTTTGGTCCGTCCGAAAAAGTTGACTAATCGGGCGTAGGTAACACTTCTAAGAATCGACCAAATTTCGGACAGGCCCGTATCTTCGTTGACGGACTTGGCGAGTAGGCCCCCTGCACTTTTGGAACGCCAAAGAACGCTGAAGAGACTGAACATAGTCCTTAGAACGCCTAGCCTTTATTGTTACCTAGCTTTGGAGTACATAAAATTCATCAAAAGATGAATTCAAGCTTTGTACCTTGCACTTTCAACAAATCCAAACGTAGTTTCTACGTTACAAACTTTCATGTTGTACGCTTTTATCATTTCTAACGTGACGTTATCATCGTGGACGTCCACATCCATAAAATGTATGGAAATACGTGTACGTTATAACGTTATTGTGGACGGAAATTTAAAAGCGTCTTTATATATTTCCAACGGTCCACCTTGTGGCACCGATGACCTGGTAAAGGCCGCAAGAATCCGCTGGATTAGAAACCTACTCTCTCTATAAACAAACAGTCGCCTAACAAAAATCTCTTTTTACAAACATCGTCATACATTCGTTGTATGACGATGATACGCCGAATATAGGCCAAGGGGAAGCACAGAACTGGTCGAATTGGCGGTGTTTGGGGGAGGCCTGTGTGTCCAGCACTGGACGTCTTTTAGCTGTAATGATGATGATAATGATATTTCCGTACATTTTACTTCCCTTTTATCGTGATGCCGTGACGTGGACGTGGACGTCCACGATATGATCGTCACGTTAGAAATTATAAAAGCCCACAATCACTCCATAGTAAGTTGACAACAACGTTATAACTACACCCAAGTCCCATAAGTTTCCACAAACTCCACCAATCGATACAACATTTTCTTGGATTCCCAGATCAATATGGTAATCACCTGGAAATACCCAAGGTGATAATAAATTCTGTGCGAGTATGAGAACGGATTCTCCGCGAACTGTCTCTAGGTAGAATTAGTGGGGTGTCCAATGTGTAACAATTCGAGGAATGCCAATAGCAGTGTGAGAATTTTAGTAAGATATAGAAGCGGTTGTTAATATTATGCGAAAGAATATGGCTACGCTAGATGGACAGATAGTAGAATGCTGCTTAAATCGTTAGGTTTAAACCGAAATTAAAAGAAGGGCTCAAAGACTGTTCATGAATAAAAAATGTGCTTGATGATTTAAAATTAATGCAAGAGATTATTCGTCTGATGTTTTGCCGTAACAGCTAAACTCGGCAGTAATCAGAGACCGGTAAAATGAAAGTGTTTTTCCAGAATCAGGAGGTAAAATTGCTCGTTTTCCTAAGTCGCATTCCCAGCCGTTTACAGCTTTTCATGAAAATGTTTTTGGTTATGCTGATATCAATTCTAGTAATTAATCTTATTTAAGCAGTTTAGTTCTTAGGTCTTTTGATATTTATAACCTAATGAAATTATCTAACATCAAAGTTAAAGATCGTCTCCTAAGAAATAAGTTTTATGATGACAAACAGGCCTGGGCCCTCCTTACGGTATTTGATCACCGCCGCATATGGGGGATGCCCATATTAGGGGGTAATACCAGAGGCTACGCAGCTGCGTTGCCATCACAAAGACAACGCAGAACGGTTTCTTGGACAACGGTTTAGGTCGCTGTCTTAAGGTGAATCCTCAGTTGTAGCCCGCCAAATTTAAATTTACTTTGGTTTTTTGCAAATTGCAGCTCTGTTTTACATCCTATATTGATCAAAATGCGATTCGCGACTGTAGGAACGATATATTAATTGAATAATAATCATGATTTTCATATCAATCGTCAAACTTGGGAAATTTGTTCCACCTAAGAATTTTTCAGAATATTTCGTATGAAAATTCATGATTATTATTCAATAAATATATCATTCTTACAGTCGCGAATCGCATTTTGATCAATATACGACGTAAAATAGAGCTGCAATTTGCAAAAAAACAAAAGACAATATAAATTTGGAGAGTTACAACTAAGGCCCGGCGCCCATTATCGGCATCGGTACGACTGAGGATTTTAGGTGACAAATAGCAATATACTATAACATAATGGCAATATAGTAGAAATTTCCGTGATATGTGGTCGTAATAACAAAAATACCGCTTCGGTATGCTTGAGGCTGGTGTATCGGCAGCCTTGAGAATGCTTCGGGATGCTTCGGCATCCTTCGGCAACCTTCGGTACGCCGCCGGCGCCGAGGCAACACTCGGGGGATAGTTTGCTACAGGCTACAGGACGGTGCGGCATCCTAAAGGACGCTTCGTCATCCCTAAGAACGTTGCAGCATGCCAAAGCATAATTGCCGATAGTGTGCGCTTGCATGTAGGATGCCGAAGGATCCTTTTCCTTGCCGATGCCGATAATGGGCGCCGGGCCTAAGGTTCCCTCTAAGTCCAGTTGCACCACAATTCACTAAATACGTTTAACGGTCAACGGATTTAAAACATCGTTCCATTTCTGTCAATTGTTTGGAGTTGACAGGGACAGAAAGATGTTCGTATTTAAGTCTTAGATAAAAGGGGAAGATACGTTACGCTCTAACATCGCAATAACCAAACCTGAGCTCGGTGCACAACTACATGCAACGAAACTCACACATCGGTGATCACAGTTGCATACTTACAGTTACCGATAGACAAGGACAGAGATAGGACACAGTTGTGCGAGCGCAATCGCGTTAAGGCTCCTACAAACAGGCGCGACGAAGCAAACAATAAATGAAATCATAATTTTTTACAATTTAACATTTTTGGCTAAACTTATGCGTGAAAAGTAATCCCGTGTGTCTTATTTTTTTTTCTTGAATGATTAAATCACTTATTAAATTACACAAAAATACATTTTGATGCGGATTTATATACAAAAATTAGCTGTATCGACATGCGCTGTTTAGACGAAGCGATGGTCCGATTATCAGCGTGTCCATTGGACTTGGTTCAGTAAGACCGCGCGCTGTGATCAAGTTACGTTTCTTCCCCTTTTAAGTGTATCTAAGATTTAAGTAGTGATTTGTGGTGCAAGTGGCAAAGTCTTAAAGCAGTCACTCCGTTTAACTTATGATAATGTAGTTTAAGTAGTAACTTACCACCAAATAGGTTAGCGGCATCGAGCAGGCCGTCGGGGGGCTGCTTGCCCGCCGCGTCGCCGCCATCCCCCCCTTCCTTGTCCATAACACGCCTGAAACACCAGAGGAACACACTTGAGGATATGACACATTCAAATGAGCCAATATATTATTGTAATGAGTCCAGTTTATGATTGATAAACCTTGGGGCAAAAGCACAAAATGAAGGTCTTTGGATCAGTTTTGTAAGATGCTGAAAAGTAATCCATCAAAATTATCACGATTGGCGGGAGAAGAAAAACCATAAAGCCTCGTATCCACTAGGCAACATTTGACGCGCAACATGTGACGCTCAACATATTCGGCAACGTTGCACAACAACGCGCGACGTTGCCAGCTGGCGCGCAACATGGCAACGTTACTAAACCAAAGTTCCTAGTTGCTGTTCAACATGATGAGCAACATGTTGCGCATCATGTCGCGCATCAAATGTTGCCTAGTGGATACGAGGCTTAAGGATATGATACGTATGTATTACATTTTTATTGAACAAGCCAACGAGAAACGTAGAATATACTTCGTACACCGGTTGCTCATAAAGAAAAGGTGCCAAGTTCAGATGAATTCAGAATCTGAGATAATTATCTTGTTTTGGAACAACAAACTCAATATACATACAAAGTTTAAATTCCATTACAACCAATTTTTTTTTTTACTTTTATGTCCACTCAAAAATCTACTTAATTAACTGCGGAGGAATTTTTTGACGCCATTTTTTAGTTTGTTAATAGTTTTAGTTAGGTTAGATTAATTAATTAGATGTAAGTTGTTATTTATGTACTTATAATTTCAATTTCTGAATATAATAAAATCTACTTAGAATACATACACATACAGGGTTTTTTTTTGGCTGGGAAATCATCAAAGGACTTCTCTCGCTCTAGGCGGAGCGGAAGGGCGTGTCAGATTCTTACTGACTAAAATCCAACCGCGTTCCTTCAGTTGAAAAAAAAAAAAGTTGCCTGTGCGCCAGGGCCACGGTAACTCTTTCGAACAATCCGCGACACTGGTAGACACATACAGGGTGGCAGCCCCATCGACGCGTAACCTGTTACCATGGATTCAGTACATGATTCTGAACGCCCCTGCGATGTAATTTTTCGTATGTTATTTAAAATAAAAATGCTATTCCATACATTTTGACTGCGTAGGTATTGCACTTTTCTATGAAACAGCAGGTTTTTTTTTTGATAAGCGATGAAGTAATTCTACGCTTGGGGGAGGTCTAGAATAATTTGCTGAATTCATGGTTACAGTTTGCACGTCGATCTCCCTGCCACCCTGTATATAATACTGAGAACGTAGCGATGTAATGTAAATTATCTGAAATTACAGATTCCAGGATCAAAATTGATGGAGGCACCAGCAAAACTATACTTCTTAAGACTAGGTTTTTACATAGTAAAGGAGAAATGGAAGTAAATTTAGACAACAAAACCAAGTCACCAAGCAAGTCCGTCAAAAGTGGACCAAATAGTCAAATATTCGGGGCCAAAATATCCCTTATCGTTTTTTTTTTATTTTTTTATTTATCTAGCACTCAAATTGCTTAACACACTATCTATCAAAATTGGAATCATTTTGAAGCCTATTGCTAATCCATTGCTTCATATGTTCGAAAAATTTGTCTGCTCAACAACGTAAATAACGCGATGAACGTTGTTGAACTGTCAAAATGAAAGCTATTCCTACTGTTAGTGTGTTACGCAGGTCATAACACCTAGAGTATAGGCACTTGAAACCACATCATCATAAAGACATTCCGATCAAGAATACCGGATCATGGCTTCAAGTTGCATGTAAATAATATTGGTCAAAATATTTTAATGTATCTACTTAATATATTTTTTGTGGTACACAATAACACAAACCTGTTATTGATTTTGGTACAATTTGAATATAATTTAAATAACGAGGTCAAGGTCAAACGCGCTGTTTGTGTTTATTTTACTAGTTATGTATCCCGCGACTGTGCTTGTTTTTTAGGTCGAAACTATCTTATCCCAAGTATTATATTCAAATCGTTGGCTCTCCTTTGAATGAATTACTTTAAGCTTACTTTTAAGCAGACAACTCAAAGAAAGTTGAGGACTTGGTGAAGACGAACACAGCTTAGGAAAGACCCTATGACCAGCAGTTTCCGATTTTAGTTGTGTGTTGCTACACAAAACTAAAATCGGAAACTACCTAACCTGCATAGTGAGAGCAGTAGTGGCCCGGTGGTATTGGCCCGGACATACGAGTTATAGGTCGTGTGTTGAACCCAGGCAGGCACTTTACTTTGTGTATTTAATTTCATCACCACTGCTCTCAAAACGGTGAAGGAAAACATCGTGAGGAAATCGACATGTCCTAGAACGACATCCACCAACCGGCACTGAGCCCGCGTGGTGGATTATGGCCCATTTCCTCTCACAGAGAGGAGTCCTGTGTCCCAGCAGTGGGAACATTATAGGCTAATTATGCATATGCTACATAGTGCAAGAATAGAAATGTTGGCTTCTTTTTTCGAATCGTCTATTAAAGCGCCTATAAACTTAAGAAAGATATGTTTTAATTTATCAAAAGTAGACAGCATTTTATACATTTTAAAACGAAATTACGTATTAGCAAACTAAAATTATCTTCCATAATCAATGAGGCGTATTGTACGTAGTACCCACGCTCCCCGCGGGGCACATACAACATCAATGGGGGACAATGGGGGTGGAATCCCCCCGCTTCTGAATGAAGTTTATTTTTAATGAAACCGTACCCTGCTCCCACGCGGCCTAGCGAAATAATTATTAATTGGCAAGGGAATGATGTTATGGATGCTTATTTCTAATATTATTACAAGTTACCGCGTCATTGTTCTAGAGGTCGAAAGCTCGAATGCTCAGCGTGGGGCCCTCGGTTTGTCCAGCGCGGTAATTGCGTAACACACTAACAGTAGGAATGAATGGCTTTCATTTTGTCAGTTGAACAACATTCATTGCGTTATTTACGTTGTTGAGCAGACAAATGTTTCGAACATACTGAAGCAATGGATTAGCAATATCCTTCAAAATGATTCAGATTGTGATTGATGTGTTACGCAATAACTGTTCAGGTCGATTAAAACATTAAGCAATGTTCTTGGATTTTGTCATCAGGAAATTCATCACGCCTGTCCCCCCCCCCCCCCCCCCAGGATTGGGCAGAGGTGAAGGTCATCCACATTTATCCGGTAATGTTTTAGACCCATGCCATTAACCGCCCCATACTCCGGGCTGCTACTGAGAAATACCTTATGGAAAAACCCAATAACACTTCTCCAGACCTGGAAATTGATCCGAGGGTACCATGCTCATCGGTCACATTTTCGGCCACTAGACCAACAAGCACGCGACACTAAAGGCTTCTCACAAATACGCGCGACGCGATTCTAGTAGAAAAATTTATATGAAAACTTAATGGAAATTGTTCCACAAGAGTCGCGTCGCACCCGTCTGCGGGAGCCTAAAGACACCGACTGTCGTGCGACCAGCGGTACCTTTCTGTCGCGTGCGATTCCTGTCGCGGGTCGCGCCTGTTTGAAGGAGCCTTAACTCTTATTTACTTTTGATCGGCTTCTTTTGAAAAATCAACACCACAAAAACGAACGCTACATGAATTCAAACATCTAAACATAATAGGTAAAACCGTAATAATAACATGCTCAGAAACCGTAATCCCATCAAGTTTAACACACATAACCGTAAACGCATTCGCTATAGTTGTCGCGCATTAACCGCTCACCCATCATTTTACAAGCCGTGACTTACGACGCTTTACCCCGTATTACAACTTTGTTTTACTGTGAAAACTTAAATTCTATTCTATTATATTATATTATTCTATTATAGATAGATAGAAATAGCCATGTTAATTACACTGATAAATTTTTCTATCTATTATTTTATTGTACAGACAACCGCATGACGCATGAACCATTTGACACTGACTACATCTTCATGGTCGTATCCGTAAGGGCGATTTTCGTAATTAAAGTGTTCCCATTGACTGTACGACTACTATTGTACCTACTGCCTTGTTTCGTCTAGCTGTTGTTAGTCGCTAGCGAGACAGCTTAGCTTAGTTTCCTGAGTTCGTTCGTTAGGAAAAGAGTTATTGGGCTTTTCCATCAAGAAATTTCCAGTAGCTGCCCGGAGCAGGGATTGAAAACCGGTACGAATTTAGGTTTCGGGTCTTAAAAAGGTTCTTCTTTTCGGTACAGTACGGTTCCGGTTTGTTCCAAAGTACCGGTTCCAAATAAAGATTTCAATATACCGGTTCCGTATCACATGATTTAAAGGTTCTGCTGGAAAGAACTACCACATGATCTGCCGAAGCGAAAGTGCCCCTCTCCCCTCTCACAAAAACTCCAACCTCTTCACCCGACGGCGGCCGCTCGTACCTCGCCGCTATCGTACAAAGCTTCGTCCTGCGCTGAGCGGGATCGTATGAACTAGTTCCGATTTGCTTTAAAGAAGAACCGGTAAAATAAAGGTTCTTAAAGGTTCAGTTCCGGTTCAGGTTCTACTAACGGAACCACTACAATACCGATTCTTTACCGATATTTTAGGAACCTTTATAATCTCTGGCCCGGAGTCTCAATTTCTGCTTGCGGCAGAGGCAACTGCAGCCGTAGACAATGTCGACGGCTGCAGTTCTAACTTCAATATTATTTATAACGTTATAACTCCAATATTTACTGCATTTCTATCAATTACCGACCAATTCTTCTGATACAATCTTATTTACATTGTTCGTAAATATACTTATGTATATTATGTTTTTATCGTAGTGTACATAATAAAATACATGAAAGTACGAACATTCAGGGAAATTTAATGTCAAACAAATTGACACCCTCCGTCAATTTGTCGCGTTATAGCCATTTCACACAACTGTCAAAGAATGACAATAGTGTTTTGAATATACGGACAATTTAAGTAGGTAGCCAATTTGCTTAACAATTAGTTTCTGTAACTTTATGTATGTGTGAAGATGTTATCAGAAAGTTTATCGACCGTAAAATATCATAGACAATAGAGTAGAAAGCTTTTTGGAAATTAGAATATGTTAGTTTAAATAAACTTTATGTAGATTATTTTGACTAGGTCTTCTTCTTCATCTTCTTTAGGGGTTTTGGTTTCCGCACTTAGTCCTTCAGGTGGACCATTGTGCGTGATTTTGACTAGGTTTTGCGGACCCACTTTTTAAAGGGTTGCGTGTCCATTAACCTTCCGTGAACTATGACTGTATCAATATCATCTATACATGCATATACTCTATGCATACAAATAAATAAAATTGAAGTGTATTTTTGTAATGTCAAATTAACAGCTTTTTACTAAATGCATATGAAAGTCTATACGGTACTTATAACAAATACAACATTTTTTATTTTTTTTCCGTTTATTTGTTCCGGCTAATCTCGGAAACGACTTGACCGATTTTGACGGGACTTTCACTGGCAGATAGCTGATGTTATAAGGATGACATTGAGAGATGCATAGATGATGAAGATACATACTTTTTGTCCCGAAAGCACCTTCCCGTGGGATAATTTTCGACATCCACGCGGGCGAAGCCACGGGCAGAAGCTTGTAATCCATATTTTAATTAAATATTGTACCCTAAGTTAATGCTGGGACAGTGAGACGGGGCAGGCCATAAAGGTGATGGCGGGACTAACTGGATCCGTCAAAACTGGAAGGAGGACACGCGAATCGCGAAAGATGGAAGGAATGGAGGGAAGCGTTTGTCTAAGGACAGCAGTTTGAGTGATATATGCGGCCTACCCAAATGTCTTTCTTTGGTATTGTTCGTCGAATCCGTTGAGTTCCTTTAGTTCTGAGTTGAGCTGCACGATTACTGACAAATGCGTGCACTGACTGGACAGGTCCTCTGAATCTATCTGTGTGGTTCTTTCCTCAAAAGACCATTTCAGACACAAATCTATATGGTCTTCACATGATCTGACCAAGATTATGTCTGGACTTTAAAAGAGACTGACCTCTGAGTTTGTTTCGGCCTATCTTTTCAGAGTAGTCAGATAGGAAACGCCGACCTCATCTAGTTTAAAAAACATGATTGACGTGTAAAAGTATTTGTACAAACCTACTTACAGAAATAAAATCATTTATCATTTAGCGCAGATAAGTAAAAAGACCTAAGAACCTGGATGAGGGTGGCACAGGAGCGTGGGGATTGGCACAAAGAGAGGCCTGTGTCCAGCAATGGGCGAAGTCGGGCTGTGGATGACGAAGATGATAATATTTTACACCAACAATGATGACATGGTCTGGATTAAGATCTGGTGATCACTAGTCGCTCCTTATTTTCTTCTCTGTATGATATCAATGATTTAAAATCATTGCTTATCCCTTTCTCTATTATCGAGCGAGACGATACCCCTTGGAAGACTTGTTATCAAATTTCTGGGCTTCTGACTAAGAATAAAATGACTACCTCGTGGATAACAGCCACATGGGTCGATCGAAGATACGCTAGCCACGGTTGGTTCGTGGATGGGTGACCATCCAAAACATATCGACTTCCCTCCGTGCCCCGGCCCGACTGTCATTTGACAGTTGTTACAGGTAGTCAGAAGCCCAAAAGTTTGACAACCAGTCTTCCAAGGGGAATAGTGTTACCCAGTAACTGGGTTGTAGAGGTCAGCAATGATGGCATGGTCTGGATTAAAATGTGGTGATCAATAGTCGCTCCTTATTACCTTCTCTGTATGATTTCTCTAATATCGAGTAAAACGAACCAAACTAAATACCAACTAAGGTACACACTCTACCAAGTCAAAATTGATAATCCCTGGTGATGTGCCTACCCTCAAAATAAAATAACAATGCCTGCAATTCTACCTACCCATAAATAACTACGAAATAAAACCTGTAGTAAAATCAGCTGACTCTGACACCGACACCAATTTTTTCAGCTAAAAATTTCATTCATTGCACCCTCAAGGTTACATTCAAGGATAATGCAATAAGGAAGCCCCCACCCCTCCCCCGTACTGATTCATACCCCCCCGAACAGCTGATCGAGGGCAACACCCCCTGTAGGGAGGTACACCTCTGTATAGCATTAATATATAAGTAGGTATGTATGTCAGTTGACCTAGGTCAGGAATTTGACGTCATGGCGACGGTAAATAATAAGTAAAATATTTCTTAATTATGATTTCGTGGGTTGTGGAGGTGAGAAAGGTCGTCGCTCCGTGTAAAATACTGGTATTCAGCTGTAAACGTGTACACAGGAAGATTACCTCAACTTAGTTGGGAAAAGACCAGGCCAAAGGGTCCTACAAACAGGCACGACACGCGACACGACACAAAGACACTGCCTGTCGCGCCACGAGCGGTGCCTTTGTATCGCCTGCGATTCGTGTCGCGTGTCGCGCCCGTCTGTACGAACCTGAATGATGATGATTTTTCGTAGGTAATTTTTTTGGTATATCTTGGTGCTTGTCATTTTCAGGGGTCAAGCGCGGCCATTACGGAAAACTCTTGGCAGGTGGGTTAGCATCGCATCGCGAGAAGCACAGAACCAGTCCAAGTGGCGAAGATAAATGATAAATTACTATATTTCTGTAAGTAGGTTTGAACAAACACTTTTACACGTCAATCATATTTTAAAACTAGATGAGGTCGGCGTTTCCTATATGACTACTCTGAGAAGAAAGGCCGAAACAAACTCAGAGGTCACACAGTCTCTTTTAAAGTCCAGACATAATGTGAAGACCATGTAGATTGGTGTCTGAAATGGTCTTTTGAGGAAAAACCACACAGATTGAGTGGACCTGTCCAGTCAGTGCACGCATTTGTCAGTAATCGTGCAGCTCAACTCAGAACTCTCAGAGCTCAACGATTCGACGAACAATACCAAAGAAAGGACATAGCTGGTCAAATGTGGGTGTACTAACATGTATAACATTACACCTCTGCCTGTCCCATCAGGGAATACATGTATATTTCTTAGTTCTTCGACCGTGTCCTTGATATTTTCACGTCAATAAAATAGCACGACACTACATTAACTTGTTCTTTTTATTAGACGTATCAATAAGGAAGGGGGTTATTCTACAGCGTGAAGTAGGACACGCAACAAAGTAACACCTACTTAGTCCCTTCATTAATTTATCAATCATCTCCATCTCTTTTTATCACTATAAGGATAAGTAGGACATAATGACGTATCTAGAACTGAAACCACTCACTTAATTATACACTTCCAACATAATTATAAGGTATAGGACACATTTCTTATATGTCTGTATTAAGGCGCTGCTCCACTGCGGCCCACGGCTAAGGTACGCACGTGTACTAAGCTTCACTTTGTATCAAAATGTAGGTGGAATCGTCCACTGCGCCTGTGACCCACGGCCACGCTACGCACGGATGTGTGGCTAGCAAACAAATGAACCGTGCAGCTAACGTGTAAAAACTCTCCGTGCACGTCCTGCGTAGCAATGGAGGGTCTTCTTTAGAATAGAATAGAATACTCTTTATTATGTACACCATAAAAATTACAGATATAAATGTAGACATTTTACACAGGGTGACACAATGGGCGGTCTTATCGCTAAAAGCGATCTTTTACATACAACCTTTGGATGGATTAAAGGGAGAAGGAGGGACAATAATGCAGGTAGTCAGTGGTGTACCATTTACATATACAACAAATACATACATACATAAAAAATATACTTATCTACATGTAATATATACAATAATAAACATGAAACAAGAGCAAGGAAACTAAATGTAATGATGATGTTTAAGGAGAGCGGAATTGTTTTTTAACCATAATTTTAAAAGTGGACAAAGATTGAGCACGCCTTATCGACTCGGGCAAGGCATTCCATAACCGTACTGCTTGAACTGTAAAAGACTTGTCGTAAAAACTAGTGGAATGCATCGGCATCTCTAGTCTTAAGTTTTCCGATGACCTAAGATATCTATTATGTGTGTCATGAAGGAACTTGAAACGCTCTTTAAGATAAGAGGGCGTTTTAGGGTTGAACAGAATACTGTAGAGCTGAAACAAGGTATGAGAATTCCGGCGAAGACGTATGGGAAGCCAATTGAGCTTTGTACGAAATTCAGAAAGGTGATCATATTTGCGCAGCCAGGCTCCCACAGACAACCGCGACGCGATTCTGGTAGAACAACTTCCATGAAGTTTTCATAGATATATTTCTATAAAAGTCGCGTCGCGCTGTGACGTCGCGCCTGTTTGTAAGAGCCTTTATTCGATAAGACCTTTTCTGATACAAGGCAGGTGACACAATTAAAACAGTACATTAAAAGGTATCATAATTTATAATAATCATCTTACATGAACTATTCATAAACACATATAACCATGTTATCAAGACTTAAAGGGTGGAATAATTTTTAATAATAAAAGCAGTCTTCCTTTTTTTTTTCAATACTTTATAGAGCGTTCCTTTTTATTATGTGGACATGTTGATGAAACAAGTCAAGTGTGAATCCATCATTATTTAAAAAAATATAGAATAACGTGACGCAATGTGAAACTAACGCCCGTTTTCATTAACACAAAGTGACACCTAAATGAAAGCCTAAATTAAAGCGCGCTGTTGGATTTTCTACTTTCAGAGTTAAGCCGAGCGTTAAAAATCTAACAGCGCGCCTAGTGTTAGTGAAACCGGGCATAAACATATCGCAGTCCACAGCTGGAGGTCGGTCTCTCCCAAATTATGCCACAACCATAAGGACCACAACACAAAACTGGGTTGTCCCATCTTCTCTTTTCGCCTTCCGCATCTAATCTGTCCCAAGTACCTTTTAAGGTCTGCTAAGGTAGGACTCTATCGAGCTTGTGGGTAAGGAAGTAATGACCACAGCCAACTCGAGAATTGAGCAAGATTCTGTCCCAGACCTTGAGCAGGCATTGAAAATCTGGACGTCAACTGCATCATGTGCCGAGTAGTGCCTAAGCACAGACAACATGCATATTTTAGGAAAGGCTCGCAGGACGATTTGCTACGATTTAAATTACATTACGCCTGTTTAGCCCGAAGGGTAAGGCAGAGGAGTTTAGTGGTTCCCTATCCATTTGCATAAAATGTTAAGACCTAATATAACTTAGCATAATTTTGTTTGGCATAATTATATTTTCGCATAATATAATTACGCATAACAGCTTACGCATAATTTTTTTAAGCATAATTTCTCTAACCATAATCATGATTAAGCATAATATTCTAAAGCATAAATTTATTAAGCATAAAGTTCTAAAGCATAACTTTTTTATGAACAATTTTGTGGGTTTTTTTTTCGCTGTAGGAAGCATGAAGCAAGCAAGCATACAGCATGCAAGCAAGCATACAGCATGCAAGCAAGCATGCAGCAAACAAGCAAGCATGCAGCATGCAAGCAAGCGTGCAGCATGCAGCAGGCAGGGTTTCTGTAACGGCTCCGGCGCTGCGGGCCTCCGGCGGCCCCATGCGTGCTAATCGTCGCAGCCGCCTGCTCCTCAGCCCGCGGGCCGCCTCGCCCCTACGCGCCTACGCGATTTTAAATTACACTCTAGGGGTAGGACAAACAAGACTACGTGGAGTCGGTTTTGCAGCAATTCGGTTCTGTCACTAACTTTTGTTGCACAGCATATTAAATTTTTAACCAACAATATTATGCTAATAGTCATTAGGCCTACTAACGTTATGCGAATCAAATTTATGCCAAAACAAACTAGTCTTTAAGATGATTATGCCAACATAAAATGTATGCCTAAAAAAATTATGCCGAAGTATTATTATGCCAAAACAAATTGTGCCAAAATCGTTATGCCGAAGTATATTAGGACAAAGAACATTATGCGAAAAGAAGGGATCCAGAGTTTAGTACATCCACTTTTCGCGGACATATAGCGGGGTAATTGCGTGACACACTAACAATAGGAATGGCTTTCATTTTGACAGTTCAACAACATTCATTGCGTTTTTTACGTTGCTGAGCAGCCAAATTTTTCGAACATACGAAGCAATATCCTTCAAAATAATCTAGATTGCGATTAAAAGTGCGTTACGCAATTAAGGTGCCGATGTATGAACGTCAACGAAGCTAAAGGAGTTTGTAAGGATCGTATTTACGTGTAAAAGTGTTTGTACAAGCCTACTTGCAGAAAAAACCTTTTATCATTTATAATAATTTATTGTAACAGGTGGCGTTCTGTAGTTTCAGCCTATCCCCATGGGAAGTAGACGTGAATTTATGTATTTATTTCGCCAGTTATTTTGAAGCCCAATGTAATATGGGGCGCGTCTATTGCCATCGTATTATTGCTTCCGAATTCAGGAGGATAATGTTATTCATAACCACGGTTAGCAGACGAACTGTATGAATTGTCATAAATTATGGTGCTGTTGGTATAAAGTGAATGGTTAGCCTGACGTAATACCGTGGTCGCATCTTTCGCCACACATGCAAAAAGAGATAGCACATTCCTTGTGTTTGTCATCCAAGTACAGTGCGCAAGTATATTTTAAACTTTAAGGAATCTACATTTTGACCCAGAGGACCTAGACAAAGTGATGTTGTGAGTGATTAAGAAAGTGATTTTACACTTTAAGGAATCTACATTTTGACCCAGAGGGCCTAAACAAAGTGACATTCTATCAACGACTAGTACTTCAACGGCGACTTCGTCCGCGTGGATTTCGTGTTTTCCCCTATAAAATTTAACACCTCCTCCACCATCTATGATAGTTAGATATAGTGCATAGCAGACTTTTTGTTGTATTTTATAAGTTCTTTAATTCATTATCACATTTCGTGGTTCTATCTGCTATAGTTTACGCCACGCACGCCATGAAACGAATTTTCGTCTTCGTTTTTTGACGCCTCGGATCCTTGGAGTCAATTTTTTATTATAGCCTATGACTCTCAAGGATAATGTAGCTTCCCATTAGTGAAAGATTTGATGGGATCGGATCAGTAGTTCCGATGATTACCCCCTACATACGAACTCACAAATTTTACATCTTTATAATATTAGGTCTTTACCTATGAAATTGCCGTTCTGCAGTACTGGCCATTTCAAATCAAAATAATTTTTGTTTGGCTATGAATTCTAATTTCAAATTAATTTTATTTTAAAAACATGGATTTTTTTTTCTAAAAGTAGTCATTTCTTTATTGATTAGTGTTACATTTTCATCGCATTTCAATCTTTTTCGTCATCATGGATACGTTAAAAATTCGAGTAATTATGGAATATGAGTACCGTCGTGGCAGCAACGCGGCACAAGCGGCACGCAACATCAACGACGTTTACGGAGCTAACTCTACAAACCAACGCACCACCTGTTATTGGTTTGCTCGCTTCCGTTCTGGAAATTTCGACCTGAAAAATGAACCTCGCGGTCGTCCGAAGACTTTGGTCGACAATGACGAATTAAAGGCGATTGTGGAAGCTGATGATACACAATCTACGGCTGAATTAGCAGCAGCTTTCGACGTTAGCGTCAAAACAATATTGGTCCATTTGCGTCAAATTGGCAAGGTAAAAAAGCTTGACAAATGGGTGCCCCACGAACTCAATGATCGCCAGCGCGAAGTACGCGTCGAGACGTGCCTTGCACTGCTCAACAGACACACAAATGAAGGAATTTTGAACCGCATTGTTACCTGCGATGAAAAATGGATTCTGTTTGATAACCGTAAGCGCTCAGCAAGTTGGTTGGATCCTGGTTCAGCACCTAAACAATGCCCTAAACGAAAACTTACCCCTAGAAAAGTGATGGTCACTGTTTGGTGGTCTAGCGCCGGTGTGATTCATCACAGCTTCTTACCAAACGGGGTGAGCATTACTGCAGATGTGTACTGTGAAGAACTGAACACAATGATGGAGAAGCTGGCGCATCTCCAACCAGCATTGGTCAATCGCTCGTCTCCGCTGCTCCTGCACGACAACGCGCGACCTCATACTGCACAGCAGACGGTCTCCAAGTTGCAAGAACTGGGGTTGGAAGCTCTCCGTCATCCGCCCTACTCACCAGACCTTGCGCCTACAGACTACTACTTTTTCCAGAATTTGGATAACTTCTTGGCGGGAAAAAAATTTAATACCCGAGAGGCAGTACAAAATGCCTTTGAAGAATTTGTTGCCTCCCGTCCAGCTGATTTCTTTAAGAAGGGCATCAATAAACTGCCACTGCGATGGCAAAGATGCATTGATTGCATGGGTGATTACTTCGATTAATACAAATAAAAAATTCATGAAAAAAATTCGTTTAAATTTTTTCATACAAAACGGCAATTTCATAGGTAAAGACCTATTATTAATAATAGTTTCTGCCCACGACTTCGTCCGCGTGAAATTTCTTGTTCCTCGTACTTTCTTGTACTTCGTTTTCGTTTAGCGTTATTTCTGACTTGTTTTCTTTTTGCTCGGCTCTTAAGGGCCGTAGCGTGATGTTAAATAACCTTCCTCAAGAATTGGGCTATCAAAAACAAAAAAAAAAAAATCTGACTGGTAGTTCTTTAGGTTAACGCGTTAAAACAAACAAACTCTTCAGCTTTATTATTAATCGTATAGATAGATAGATATACTTTAGTATATAGATCGATGACGTAAAAGTAAAATACGTACAGGACTGACATGCTACCGAAAAGATTATGTCAATCCTGTTGCAAGTCGTCAAGCGATTGCCACTTGACACACTCAGCGGGGTAATTGCGTAACACACTAACAGTAGGAATGGCTTTCATTTTGACAGTTCAACAACATTCATTGCGTTATTTACGTTGTTGAGCAGACCAATTTTTCGAAAATATGAAGCAATGTGTTAATATCCTTCAAAATGATTCAGATTCAGGTCTTGGCAAGTAGACTCTTTAAGAAGCATATCTGAAACGAAAAATGACAATGAGCTAATACTAACTTCATCTTCCTATACCGGATCTACTTTCTAAAAAGCTTGAAGTCATTCATTCACTGACAGATAAAGGATCCCACAGACGGGCGCGACGCGTCTCTAGAGAACAGCTTCCATGAAGTTTTCGTGGAAATTGTTCCAGTAGAGTCGTGTCGCGCCTGTCTGTGGTAGCCTTAACGTACAGTCTACACTCTAGATCCATCAGTTTAGGCAGCGCATTGGCAAGCAAGCATGAAAGTTTGCACTAAGGAAGGATTTTGAAAATTCATTCCCTAAAGAGGATAAATTGGGGACGACCGTGTGTATGGACGCTTGTCCGTTTTGCTTTATTGGAAATCCACTCGTGCGCAAGGCTTGTTGTTCAAAGTCAAAGATTTATTTGCAAATAAATATTATTATTATTTATTTGTTTTATATTTCTGGTATTTTAGGTATTGATCGTTAATACAGGGTGGCAGGGACATCGACGGGCAACCTGTCACCATGGATTCAGTACACGATTTAGAACCCCCTGCGGTGAAATTTTTTGTCGGTTATTTAAAAAAAATGAGCTGTTCCATACATTTTGACCGATGAAACAGCAGATTTTTGTATTGATAAGCGGCGAAAAATTTTTACGTTAGGGGATCTAGAATAATGTGTTGAATTCATGGTTTCAGTTTGCACGTAGATGCCCCTGCGCACCCTGTTTATTACTTGCTAATCTACAAAGCCTGTCAGATTAACCCAATAACGATCGGTCAATAATAGGAATCTAATAAAAAAAAAAATCTAATCCCACACACCGATTTAAGTACAAAGCCTTCTCTACTCAATACAACTCTCAAGCCTCATGTCAAATGACATAAATTAATAATGTTAATAATATTAACGGTCGGTACAATAAACGCAAGTTTAACAGACTAACGATCCAAGAACGTAACACAGCTCAGGCCTCGGGTCAAATGACACAAATAATACATGTCTATATTGTAACGGAGCCGCCATGACACCCACTCGCTTGAATTTCTCTATACCTCATGCTAACCGAATTTGGTTACCATTAGTACAATACAGGAACCGTCTGTCTTGTTCGCGGCAAAGATTAAGTGATTGAAGAGATTGGACGGATTAGAGAAGTGCCTACGGGCAGAGAAAGGTAATTTTTCCATTTGTGTCTCTCTATTATATTAGATCTTGGATCGGGAAAAGAGACTTTTATCTAGCAGTAGATATGATCATCATCGTCATCTTAAATTTATTTAAAGATGTTTTTCATTTGACAATTACTTATTGAGGTTAATTTTCGTCCTTGATTTTTTTACAATTTTTAATAATGTTATTCAAAAAATAACTGTTGGAAAAAGTAGTAAGATATAACGTTAAAACCTTTTAAATAGTGATGAATGTGTTACTAATTCCCTTTTTGCGTAACAATTTAACCTGAACAGGGTTTGTTTACATTTTCATCAGATACTTTTGGAAGACATTACATAGAATAATCTATAGTATAAGTTATTCATTGAGCCGGTACATAATATAATCGCACAGGACATGTTTAAGTGTCTGTGATAAGTACTAACAAGCTGATATTGGCGATAATCAATTAGTCACCGATAGGTAATTACTTACTGTGGTTTATTTACAATTACAACAAATGGTGAAAAGTTTGTAGACTGGATTCGCATTTGTGCCAGATTAGTCCCCTTACGACGACCTTAAAAAGGTAGCTGGGACAGACTGCATGCGGAAGACGGAGAACTGAGTGCTGTGGCGCAGCCTGGCAGAGGCCTATGTCCAGCAGTGGACTTCGATAGGCTGTAGCGGCATCTACAACGCCACATGCGAGCTACGCGTCAGACTGACGTCACGCAAAATCCTGCATCGCGCTATCAGAGTTTACCGCGCAACTAGCATATATACAACATCCCGACATCAACCGTCGGGCAGTTGCCCACCAGACACAAGACCCGTCTGGTCGGAGGATCCTCCCTTTTCCATAGAGTATGAGTGAACTTTACACCCTGTTCCTCATACCTCTATACTGGTGACCCCGAATATGAACGTCAGCGCAGCCTTCGTGCAAGTACATCAGCGTGACGTCATCATCACTTCCTTCAAGCTTTCGAGCGGCGAGTCACACAGCCAGCCAGCACCCACGGCTTCAACGGGTATCCTGACCACCAGCATGCCGCGACCGCGCATACCTGGTCATCACCCTCAGCCTCATCAGCAACCATGGCACAGCACACTGCACTCTCGGCCGGTCCACAAGCAGAGCCTTCAAACCCTCTCCTGGTCGACGCCAGCAGTCAGCCTCAACCCGGCGCTGTACCACATCCGACGCACTGGAGCATAACGCAGCGCCACCCCGACTCACTGGGGAATCTTCGCAGACAGTTCCGACTCACCGCGAACTATGCGACACCCGGTTCCGACTCACTGGAACCTCACCTGGCCCTGGCAAGCATCGCAAGATACACGACTCAGCCCACTATCGACCTCCGGTCTCCGGGGGGGAGTGATGTAGCGGCATCTACAACGCCACATGCGAGCTACGCGTCAGACTGACGTCACGCAAAATCCTGCATCGCGCTATCAGAGTTTACCGCGCAACTAGCATATATACAACATCCCGACATCAACCGTCGGGCAGTTGCCCACCAGACACAAGACCCGTCTGGTCGGAGGATCCTCCCTTTTCCATAGAGTATGAGTGAACTTTACACCCTGTTCCTCATACCTCTATAAGGCTGAGTAGATCGACTGAGTCCCTTTGTTACATGGGACTTAAACAAAACTGGCGGAATGCGACTGCACTGTGCACTACCTACACTTCTGTCTACCTCAATATAATAAAGGTTCGGTTTCGATGTCTACTGCACCAGTAAAGAATGCCTAACTTAAAAGTATTTTTTTTTTTACAATATCATGATGAATTCACATTCAATTTATACCTACCTACTTACTATATGTACACAATTATCGTCTACATCTACACTAATATTTTAAAGAAGTACAGTTTGTAAGTTTGGAAGTAGGAGGTAATCTCAGGAAGTAAGTACTGATCCGATTTTAAAAATCCTTTAACTGGCAGAAACCAGTATTACCGAGTACTATAGGATACGTTTTAAAGTATAGTTAACTACAACGAGGTCGCAGGCTAGTGAGAAATAAAAAGTAAACACTATAAAAATAGCACGACTTTCAAGTTGCCAGATTCGCACTTAAAAGTCATTTCAATATTGATAGGTGATCGATATCTGTACGACCAGTTAAGTAATCAAGTTTCCACTGCCAATAATTTATTTTTACAGGCAGTAAAAAAAACACAGTACGTACTAAGGCCTCAATAAAATCCACAATTACAGAAAGTCTTAACTCGCCTAGATCTATAGTCTGTTCCAAAAGTATCTGATGAAAATGTAAACAAACCCTGTTCAAGTTAAATTCTTACGCAATCATTCAGTAAAGAGAATTAGTAACATATTCATCTGTATTTAGAAGGTTTTAAACTTATACCTTACCACTTCTCCCAACATTGATGAAAATTTGAGGTTATAAAATTAACCCCAAATGTAAAATATTTTTAAGGAGATTTAATATTAGACCCACGTTTAAGTGTTCAATCAAAGCACTCGAATGTTAGTTGAACTACAAATTGGCATTACGTTTTGCTGTTTTCTGATCCTTTTGTTTACATTTTCATCAGATACATTTGGAAAAGACTATACCCATCCCAAATAAAAATTCGCACAGTGCTCAGTCCTCACAGAGGCAACACCCACATTCTACCCATTCGCGCATCTGTCCACACATAATGATTACCGCTGGTCACGCCGGTCGTCAGGTCAGTAACCCCTCATTGTCTCAACTCTTACCCAGCTCGGATCAGTCGTGTTTAACAACTGGTTAGAATTAGAAAACGATTTAATACGCCGTGAGAAACGATACGAAATAAGGACATCATAGATTAGTGTAAAGTTTTAGTACAGAGGTTGCACCTAAATTATTATGTTGAACTGAAGTACTTCTAAAGTAATATAAGAGGTTTAAGGCTCGAACAAACAGGCGCGACACGCGGCACAAAGGCACCGCCTGTCGCGAGACAAGCGGTGCCTTTGTGTCGCGTGTGGCACCTGTTTGACAGGAGTCTTAATTTTATGACGTTATTTCAGGAAGTACTGATTCTATTTGATAAAAAAAATTTTACTGACAGAAAGATATTTTTTTCTATTGTCAAGTCTTCTTCGTGTCGCTAGCACGACAGTAAATCAAAATTTTGTTCGCCCAAAACTTCGCCACTACTTTTTTTATTCACAAAAGTCACAGCTCTTTAACAATTTCACATAAAAAACAAAAACCAATCTTACAGCCAATTACGGATTTACAATTTAGTAGCTACACTTATTATAACAACGACTTTGACTTTTTTATTTTTCAACGCTTTTTGTTTTAACTTCAACGACGTTATCGATGGGGACGCAGAGGTCACTTTGACAGCATGTTTTGGGGCAGAGCTCCACATCCACAGCCTGCTGCCGTTCCATCGAGGTAGCCCCACTTTACGAGGTTAGATTTGCATCTTCCCACTTGGGTTCGAAGACGGTTCACTATCGCCGAGTGCGGCGATAGTGTGATTGAAAGGCTCCTACAAACAGGCACGACACGCGTCGCGAATCGCACGAGACACAAAAGCACCGCCTGTCGCGCGACGAGCGGTATCTTTGTGTCGCGTGCGAATCGCGTCGCGGGTCACGCCTGTTTGTATAAGCCTTAATTATGTTTGACGCGGACGAAGTCGCGGGCTGAAGCTAGTAGTTTATAATTCGCCGTGAGAAACGAAACGGTATAAAGACGTGTATAGATTAGCGTCAAATATTGTACTCACGGCTACATATCAAGCTATACATTTCCAGTATAAACTGACCTCTCATTGCGCGGAAATCCCATACAATGCGAGATCAGCTTTTACTGGAAATGTATAGCTTGATATGTAATCGTGTGTACGAGGTTGCATGTAGTACCCACTTGTACTTACATGGTTTTACGTAATATTGCGACGGTTACAGTCATGTTGAGTATTAGAAAACGATTTGATATGGCTGGTAGTTTAGCGACAAGGAACTATTAAAATGACGTATTTTCTTGGGTACCTACACGATCCGATTTAGCCTGTCCTTTGCTGTCCTCTCCAGAGGCACCCTTTTTATTTTTTGAGTGGGGTATCATCAAATGGCTTCTCCCGCTCTGGGCGGAGCGGAAGGGCGTGTCAGACTCTTACTGACTAAAACCCACCCGTGTTCCTTCAATTGCCTGTGCGCCAGGGCCACGGTAACTCTTTCGAACAATCCGCGACCCCGGCAGACCCAGCGGCACCCTAAGCCGAGGTTCTTGCCTTACCCCATAGGTGCCCTTAGCGTGTAGTCGCTTTGTTTCAAATTTTATTCATTAAGGCATCCACAGGATAGCCTGGCTAAGCAGCCGACAACCTCCTAGGTTGACCTGCGAGATGCCAATCACAAAAAGAAATGCGTGAGTGTCGTGGAACACTCTGTCGGAACAAAGTTCCTTTCGTAGTATACTTAGAACATCCATAGAACAAATTTGATTACCATAAAAAAGGTTATATTAAGCCACCCTGAAAAGATAGACTTATGCTGTCGTGGGTTTTTTTTTTACTTTTAAAGGGAAACGTTTCTGTCATACACGATTTTTGAGTAACTTTAACCTTTTAGGGTAACTTTAACCTTTTTCCCCTTTTTGCAACATTTTTCATTTATGCTCCGCTCCTATTGGTTGTAGCGTGATGTTATATAGCCTAAAGCCTTCCTCAATAAAAGGACTATCCAACACAAAAAGATTTTTTCAATTCCAACCAGTAAGTAGTTATAAGATTAGCGCGTTCAACCAAAAAAACTAATATAGAAAGGGTCGTGACGGAAAATTCTTCCACTTTTTTTCGCCTAGCCCCCACCCGCAAAGTCCGTACCGTGCAATAAGGAACTACGTTCCAAAAAAAATTGGGTACCTAACCTAAACGTTTTCTACTACTTTCTAGTAGCTGTAGCCTGCCTACGATTTCGTTCAGTGTGTTTGCAAACTTCTCGCATTTGCCAACTCAAGGTAAGTTTCGAAAACCCTCCTTCTAATCTTTTCGTAGTCTATTTCACGCAGTCTTTCAATCAGCCCTACCCACTCTCATTGATAACATAACATGACATCACGCCTGTAATCCCCGGAAGGTTAGGCAGAGGTGCACCTGTAGTACACCCACATTTCGCCAGTTATGTTTAAGCCCAGTTACATGTAACAGGGGGCGAGCCTATTGCCCTCAACCGGGCATAAATCCAGACTCCGGGCTGCTACTGAGAAAGTCTCGATGGAAAAGTCCAATACCGCTTTGCCTGACTTGAAAATCGAACTCAGAATCTCATGACCTCACTCTCATTGATTTTGCAGTAAAGTCGGACGATTCGGAATTTTTGTTTTTCACGCAGAAGCAATGATTCCAAATGTCTCTCGGTCAATCGATCTACCTAGCCTTTTCCCAACTGTGTTGGTGTCGAACTGCTTATCTGACCCCACAATCCAGTTACTGGGTAACACGATACCCCTTAGATGTTTGGGGTAAACTTAAGGCTCCTTTAAACTGGCGCAACATGCGACGCGGATCGCACGCGACTCATAGACACCGACTGTCGCGCGACGAGCGGTGCCTTTGTGTCGCGTGTCGCGCTAGACTGCAAGAGCCTTTAAACTCGGAAAGTTCAGATTTAAATTTTTTACCCAGAAGCCAAGATTTCTAAATGAGTCTCGGTCAAATTGCCAAAAACAACGGGACAAACTTTGGGGACTACTTGAACCACTAGATAACTTAAGTGGACAAAGTTGTTTTACCGGTGGACTGGTAATTTGCACGATCTACAAATAGTTACACAATCATTCGTCTATTCGTCGATTTGTAGTTTTGTTACATTTCGATGAATGTTGAAAGAAATTACTAAAATAACCATTACCAAGTCTAGACTAAAATGAAATCTGTTATTGAAAAAAAGAAGTTGAAAAGAGTGACCTAGTAAAATGGAAAGTCTCCGTGGAGGAAGTAATCACACTTCCACGTGGGTTAGCTAGAACTACTTTGAGTATTCCATGGGCCATGGTGTCCCTTCAGTTTTTTTTTTTTAATATAAGCCACTGACGTAAGGCAGTAGGACGATCAAAACTGTGTGCTGGTATCCAGACATCTCGATAATCCCCAAAACGCCCAATGTCATAAAGGACCCAGACAGCGTTGCATGCCAAAAATGACAACTTGCTACAAGGGGAAGTCCTCTTGCTGAGAAGGAACCATCTGCTCCATCTCCTCTCGGGTTCGAGAGGTTACAACGACGCCTTCGAGTGGTTATTACCACTCAAAATTCAGGTTATGTCCACAAAAACGAAAGACTATCGCATTAAACGTTGCCTGTTACGATTATTATCTTTTAATTGCTTGTCAACGATACCCTACCACCACACGAAGTATTTTAAACCCTAACACACAAGTGTAGAGGTTTGTTTTTCTTTGTAGGTAAACTTGTTCAATAGTGATTTCTTTTCTATTTCTAAGTAAACGTTGGTTGTTAGCTATGTACTATTCAATACAGGGTATCGATTATACTTGTACAGTTATGTTGCGTGTTGAGGAAATTTGTTGTGACTTGTATGACTTTTGGTGTCGGGATTATGACAACTGAGTTACGTTCAACGACAAAAGTATGTCATACAATATTAGTTTTAGTTTACCCTAAACCCGAAAAGGGGTCATTGTACTCATCATTTTGAACAACTTTTTCTATGGGACCTACCTTGAAATCGCGAAACAAAAATCAGCTGTTCCATACATTTGTGTTCACTTAGATCGACAAAATAGTATAGTGAACTCATTGATGATCTTCAGAAAGGTCAGGTGCGTAGTACTCGCCACCGGCGTGCGTGTATGACCAGATGTATGAACGTAATCGAAGTAAAAAGTAGAATGTAAGGATCGTAACGGGTGGCGTTTTAGTTTCTGCCTACCCCCATGGGTCTTCCCATGATCCCTCAGGTAAGAAGGCGTGAGTTAATGCAAAAGTATCTTAATAATAGAACTTAAAAACAAATTTTCAGATGAGATTTATAAATTAAAACATAACACAGCTAGTACACCCACATCTCACAAATTACTTTATAATAGGTCCCTTATTATAATAAAGGGGGAATTTGTGTCTGTTGCCATTAACCAGGCACAAATCCAGCCTCCATGCTGCTACCGAGAAATTCACAATGGAAAAACTAAATAACATTACCCAACCAGCACCCTAATAGCGTAACACACTATCAATCACGATGTGAATCATTTTGAAGGATATTGCTAATCCATTGCTTCAAATGTTCGAAAAATATGTTTGCTCAGCAACGTCAATAACGCAATGAATGTTGTTGAACTGTCAAAGTGAAACCGATTGCTACTGATAGTGTGTTACGCAATTACACCGATGGCGATTAAAATATCAGCAGTCGACATCTAAGGCCCACTTGCACCGCCAATCACTAAACACGTTTAGCGCTAAACGAGTTTTAAACATCCTTCTGTCTCTGTCATCTTCAAACATTTGACAGAAACAGAATTATGTTTTAACTCGTTTATCGCTAAACGTGTTTAGTGATTGGCGGTGCAAGTGGGCCTTAAGGTACGAGTTCGTAGCCGACTGCAGACAGCAGCAGCAGACGACGTGTCGCCGCGACACTACTGGTTTTCGCGACATTTCTATGAAATACCTTCCGTAGCCAGCGACACTTCATCTTCATAGAAATGCATAGAAACCAGTGGTGTCGCGGCGACACGTCGTCTGCTGCTGCTGCCTGCAGTCGGCTACGAACTTGGACTAGAACAACCAGACAGTTAAGAGGCTGACAACAGCTATAGCGCGGTCACTGTCGTACTGCATAGACAAGAAAGAGAAGCCCGATGACACAACGCTGGTTTATTGCAAAATATGAATCAATGATCTATTTACAAAAAATCTATTGATTGAACTAAAAAATTAAAACACTATTACGTTTAAATGTTGCTTGCAGAATAATCTGACAAAAAATCAGAATGATTGCATGTATATATTAGTATAGTTTTTAATCATTAAAATATTTTTTTAGAGGTATCTTCGTGTTTTTTTTTTCTATCGTATCAAATTAGTTGTATTATGTTCTCAACACACTATCTAACTAGCATAATATATCCTGAAGAACATCATACATTTTTCTGATTTCGTTCACTGCAATGGATGCAGCATATACTTTTAGGCATTACAAAACTTGCGTTTAGGTCCAGCCAGCGGGGTAATTACGTAACACACTAACAGTAGGAATGGGTTTCATTTTGACAGTTCAACAACATTCATTGCGTTATTTACGTTGTTGAGCAGATAAATTTTTCGAACATATGAAGCAATGGATTAGCAATAGGCTTCAAAATGATTCAGATTGTAATAGATAGTGTGTTACGTAATTAGGGTGCTGTAGTCCCCTTAAACAAATACTCCTCAGATAGTTTATCAAGCACAGACGCCGAATCCGAAGCCCGAACACTCCTTACTTCAGGTGACACAAAATCGATAACCGCATCGAATATGAATATTACATAGATGTTACACTATGTAAGTACAGTACATATTTGAACGGCGATTGCTTTAGTAATAGCAGTCTGGCTTTGGAGGTTTCGATTGTCGCATAAATTGCTGAACGGTTTTGGATAGATATGACAAAAAAGACCATGACAGATAAACTACTACCAAAATCATATATGGAACTGCCAATCAAACGTTTTTAAGCGTTATTCAAATGGCTTATCGACAAATCATTTTATTCTGTGAATGAGTATCTAAAATTTTAAGATTCACACTGATGTTTTCCAATTAAAACATCGTGAGGAAACCGACATGACCTGGAACCAAAAACTTGAAGACATGTGACGTCTACCAACCCATACTGGGCCCGCGTGGTGGATAAAAGCTACTACAAACAGGCGCGACACGTGATGCGAATCACGCGCGACTCAAAGACACCGCTCGTCACGCGACACGCGGTGTCTTTGTAGGTATCGCGTGCGATTCGCGTCGCGTGTCGCGCCTGTTTGAAGGAGCCTTTACGGCCCACTCTCTCTCGCGGAGAGGAGGCCTTTGTCCCAGAGCGGTGCGAACATTATAGGCTAATTATGCTAGTTTTAGCAAATTGTGTTTTACAAACTGTTAAAAACCCGATCATCTGTTATGTACTACAATTCTTGCAGATAAATATCACTTCATTTCATTTTAACACAGAATATTTGGTACATGATATCCTAGGACAGGGATGGCGAACCATTGGCACGCGTGCCATTGGTAGCAAGTAATAAAATAATTTGGGCATGGCATCATTTCAGGAATTTAGGTACCTATTGTTGTATAATACATATGACATTAGTATACTTACCTAGTATTAAGTACTTTTAAATTGTAATCCTTGTTGCTATGCTGGTGAGAAATAAAGTATTTTTATTTTTTTATAATTATAAGTCATCATCATTAATGATTTTTATGCTGTACTACATAACAAAAAGTATTCTATTCTATTCCATTCTAAGTTATCTAGTTTGCAACAGTAAAAGTCACACTAATTTGTTTTTAATTTAAATAAATATATGAAACTATTACTTAATGTTGAGTTTACTGTATGATTAATTATATGGTATTATTATGAAAGTTTATAGTTGCAAATAAAGTGTATTATTGTGAAAGTATATAGTTTTTTTATTTCAGTAGTCAAGATTGAGCGACTGGCGATAAGACCCCCCATTGTGTCATCCTGTGTAAAATGTCTACATTTATATCTGTAATTTTTATGGTGTACATAATAAAGAGTATTCTTTTCTATTCTATTGTTGGCAAGTCATGGCCACAGTCAATAATTATTTGGAAATAATTGCACGAAGATGTATAGAGGTTTGCCATCCCTGTCCTAGGATGCGAGTGAAACCGCGAGATAATAATAATAATAATAATTTATTTCCAAGTATACTCGTATGGTACATTGAGATCTTAAATTAAACATCGATTCACATATACTACCATTGCTGGTGTAGAAAAATTAAATAAGCTACGTGCATGCAAATTATAGACATTACAATAAGAATTAATAAATTAATGAAATTGTTTATGAATAAATATTTTTAGTTTGATACTATTGATTTAGATTAATTGAATACGATTATTTGTAATGTCAATATATTAATTATTATGCCAAATAAAAACATAAAAATACAATTAACATGCCAAAAAAATAAAAAACCCTATAAACCAAAAAATATAAGTCAAAAATAGAAGTTTTAGTGTCAAAATATTTAATTATAATGTCAAAATACTAATAGCATAGAATATTAATTACAATGTCAAAAAGTATGATTTAACAATTCATTAACGGAATAAAAACACATGTCTAGAAGCCAAGTAAACATTTTACATTTGAATTTATTCATTGGTAACATTCTCAAGCAAGGTGGTAATTAATTATAATTTTTTACTGTCATACAACTGGCATTTCTGCTGTAGAGTTGCAACCTCTGAGGAGGTACTAGCAATTTCCCGTAATTTTTTTTATTCAGTCTTTGGGAGACTTGTTCATTCAATAGGAATAAATGAGGGTATTTTTTTACAAACACACAAACCTCAAAAATATACAGGGCACGGGAGTGGGAGAATTTTTAATTCTTTAAATAATGGCCTGCAATGGTCTAAATATTCTGCTCCGCTCATGGCTCTGATGCATTTTTTTTGTACTTTGAAGGCTCTGTCCAGATCCACTGAATTACCCCATATTACTAGGCCATAACGCAATACTGATGAAACATACCCACGATAAGCATTTAGGACAGTTTGTTTACTGGACACCAGTCTTAACTTTCGAAGAGCATATACAAATTTATCAAGCTTGTTGCATACTCTTTACATGATCCTTCCAGTTGAGTTTATTGTCTATTACTATGCCTAAAAATAAAGCCGATGGTCCTGGTTGCAAAATTTTATTATCATGTCGAATTGTTGTTGGTTTTGCCGACATGTTGCATGTTTGAAATTGAACAATTTTTGTTTTCTTAATATTTACAGTAAGATTATTGTCCCCGAGCCATTTTATTACATTAATTAATTCAATGTTAGTATTAGTGCATTAGATGCAGCTAGTCGTTTCAGCATCATTCTCCCCCTTTACTAAATTATTTTTCTTTCGGCGCAGCATATCTTCTTGCTCCATACTTCTCCATTAGTCGCCATCACAGAAGTCCCCCCCTTTCTAGCCATATTATTTTTCAGTATATAAATGCAAATATCTTTAGTAGGTATGACAGGAACTCCACCCACGTTGTGACGTGTATCCTTACACTAATTGATCTACGTTTGTTATTTAAAATGAAGGTTGCCTTATATTATGATAGCATGCTAGTGAGAGAGGGGATTGTGGCTATGTAATAACAGCCGCATGCGTCGATCGATCAGGTTAAGCTACGCTTGCCGCGGTTGGTCCGTAGATGGGTGATCATCTTTACTTACCAAGACCCCTCCGTGCTTCGGAAAGTATGTTAAGCCGTTGGTCCCGGCAGTCATTCGTGAATCTTCGACAGTCGTTACGGGTCATCAGAACCCCGAAAGTCTGACAACCATACTTACCAAGAGGTATCGTATTACCCAGTAACTGGGTTGTGGAGGTAAGATAGGCATTCGCTCCATGTAAAATGCTGATATTCAGCTGCATCCGGTTTGACTGGAAGCCGACCCGAAAATCGTTGAAAGACCCTAAAGGTACAAGTCGGTAGCCGACTGCAGGCAGCAGCAGCAGGCGACGTGTCACCGCGACACTACTGGTTTCTATGTATTTCTATGAAAACGACGTGTCGCTTGCTACGAAAGACACTTCATAGAAATACATAGAAACCAGTAGTGTCGCGGCGCCACGTCGTCTGCTGCTGCTGCCTGCAGTCGGCTACCAACTTGTACCTTAAAACTATTCAACTAGCGCCTCGTGGTCCTGCGTAACACCTTCATCTTCTCTTACTATAGCATAATCTGCCTAACCTTTTCCCAATTATACAGGGTGGCAGAGACATCGACGCGCACCCTGTTACCAAGGATTCAATACATGATTCTGAACCCTCCTGCGTTGAAACTTACCGTCCGTTGTTAAAAAAAGAAATGCTGTTCCACACATTTTCACCGCGTAGGTATTGCACTTTTCTATGAAATAGCAGGTTTTTTTTGATAACCGATGAAAAAGTTTAATGTCTACGCTAGGGGGTCTAGAATGAGGTCTGCCCGGCTTGGGCGGAGCACCGCCGTGTCCTCGTGGCGGCGATCGGCGGCGGCGACCTCTCGCGTCCGGCCCTGGTTCAGGCCATGGTACGGAGAGGGAATGGGAAGCCGTCACCTCCTTCTGCGAAGCAGTAATGCTCGCGAAGGAGGAGGCGGAGCGCGAGAGGGAGAGGCAATCACTGCGCCTTCGCGCCCCTAGTCGCCGCAGGAGGAGACACCCTGGGCGTCGGGAGTCGATTGCCGACTCCCGGCCACCGTAGGCGCGGGCTTGCGGACGGCGAGCAATGGACAGATCGCCGTCCGGTAAGGACCAGGCCCGGGTCGACGGCGCGTCGTGTTCCACGCGCGCCTCAAAGAGATGTTAGCAAAATTGACGGGGTCCGATAGGACCTGCCGGGGCTGCGGATTGTTCGAAAGAGTTACCGTGGCCCTGGCGCACAGGCAACTGAAGGAACACGGGTGGGTTTTAGTCAGTAAGAGTCTGACACGCCCTTCCGCTCCGCCCAGAGCGGGAGAGGTCATTTGATGATTTCCCATCCCAAAAAAAAAAAAAAAAGCGGGTCTAGAATCATATGCTGAATTCATGGTTTCAGTTTGCGCGTTGATATCCCTGCCACCCTGTATAGTTGGGAAAAGGTTAGGCAGATTATGCTATAGTGAGAGACTATGAAGGCGTTACGAAGGACTGCAAGGCGCCATTTGCATAGATTTAGGGCCTTTCAACGATTTTCTCGCTCAAGAAACGTACAAAAGATTGTAGGTCCCGTGTAAGTAAAAGAGATGCACATATTAATAGTTGATCCCTGACTGTTTAGACAGCCCGTGAGTACTCGTTCGTCAGCGACAAAAGATATCAAAGAGAGTACTCGCTCAGCTCGCTCGCTTGGCGGGCACAACCGCACAACACTCGCCGAGAGGCTCACGTTTAGATTTAAACTTAATAGCGGCTCGGAACATGAGGCGAGTCGCTGCGCAGTAACCGATTCCCGTGTCAGCGGGAGTTAGGGGTGAGGTACTGCGCAACGAATAGCACACTTCACAGCCGTCATTAAGTTTAAATCGTACTATACGTACGCATACCAGCGAGTGGCTCGTCGCCGTCGCGCACTCGCTGCTCATTGCTCGTCAATTAGTTTTGAGTTGCTAGCTTTACTCGCTTCTCGTTAATCGCTGGCAGTGGAAGAGGTGCCTAAACAAAGTCAATGTCAAATCATATATTTCAAATAGGCACATAAAAGGCACTTTTGAACGTCAAAATTTCCAAAAATATTGTATTGTTTCCCCTTCCAAAAGTTAGTTTCGTATGAAGACGAATGGGCAAGAAACTCCACCGTTACGCTTTTAAAATGTTTTTCAATATTTTGTAATACATTAATTATATAATTACCTATAAATACGAAGAGGAAGCTCCAGAATAAAAATGTATTACTATACCACAATAGGGTAGGGTTAAACTTAACTGATATTGGTTATGACAGAGGAAGAGCCTGTTTCGTCGCTTCGAAATATGTTCTAGTTAACTTATCTGTTGATGTCAACAAGTTTTATGAGTTTCTCACCATTCGTGTGACCTCCATTTTGTCGGCCAAAGCACTAAGCCGTTGGTTCCGGCTGTCATTCGCAGATATTTGACAGTCGTTACGGGTAATCAGAAGTCCAAGTCTGACAACCAGTCTTACCAAGGGGTATCATGTTACCCAGCTATTGGGTTGTGGAGGTCAGACAGGCAGTCGCTCCCTTTGAAATACTGGTATTCAGCTGCATCCGGTTAGACTGGAAGCCGACCCTAACATAGATGGGAAAAGGCTGGGCAGTTTTTTTATTCAAATTATAAATTGAGATACAAAATTGAAACCTAAATACAGATGAATATGTAACAAATTCTCTTTAGTGAGTAATTGTATAAGAATTTATCCTAAACAGGGATTGTATCAGAGAAACAGACTATAGTATACTATAATTCTACTAATATTATAAATGTGAAAGTTTGTGAGGATAGATGGATGTATGGATAGATGGATGTTTGTTACTCTTTCACGCAAAAACGACTGAACGGATTTGGATGGAATATGGCACACATATAGTTTATAACCTGGATGTTAACATAGGTACACGAAGCCGTGGGTAAAAGGTAGTATAGTATTGTGAGCTGAATTATCAACCTTTCTTTTTATTTTCATAGTGATTTTCTTGCTACACTTATTGTATACTAATAAATCACCATTATACTGTTGATATAACTATTGCGAGACCGAAACGACATTAGCCTACACTGCTGTGACGTATTCTTAATTGACCCACGAATGTCATTATCATCATTCGCTCTTTCCTACTTTTGGTAACGCCATCAAACGTGGGAGTCTAAACAACTAATAAAATCAACATGTAAACCTTTACATGGCCTCTCAAAGTAATAAAAAAAAGAAAAACCGAGTTCTTGACTTATTCTGAGATGTATGTTTGGTTGACCTGCATTGAACTTTAGCTGTCACAAAAATGAAGTTACTTTGAAATACATAGGTCGGATAAGGACAAAGATATATACATACATACACATAAATAAACTCATGCCTTCTTCCCATGGGGGTAGGCAGAAACTACAGAACGCCACCTGCTACAATCCTTACATACTCCTTTTGCTTCGTTTACGTTCATACTTCTGATCATACACGCACGCCGGTCGCATCACGTAATGATTGGGATATCAATTTACCCATTATAACTACAATAATATTTAACAAGAACAGCGGGGTAATTACGTAACACACTAACAGTAGGAATGGGTTTCATTTTGACAGTCCAACAACATTCGTTAGGTTATTTACGTTGTTGAGCAGACAAATTTTTCGAACATTTGAAGCAATGGATTCAAAATTATTCAGATTGTGATAGATAGTGTGTTACGTAATTAGGGGGCAGGGTTTGATTTTTTCATCAAACATTTTTGAAACAGAGTACTGCTGCCAGAAACGCATAGAAGATGTAAGCACGAAAAAGCGACATTATTGATGTCTTTGGGTGTAAAAAGTGCACTTAAGCCCATTTTCACCGCCAATCAATAAACGTTAAACGAGTTTAAAACATCATTCTGTCTCTGTCATCTTCAAACATTTGACAGAAACAGAATTATGTTTTAAACTCGTTTAGCGTTAAACGTCTTTAGTGATGGCGGTGCAAGTAGGCCTAAGAAGAAAATGTATACTCTACCTCTAAGTAGGTCAAATGAGGGGGTTGCTCCCAGGACACTCACATTTTGTTTATCTTAGAAATAACATAATATAACATGACGCCCGTATTCTCCGATGAGGAAGGGCAGAGGTATCCCTTATAGTACACCCACATTTCACCAGTTATTTTTAAGTCCCATATAATAGGAGGCAAGCCTATTGCCATCAACCGGGCACAAGTCGAGATTCCGGGCTGTTCCTAAGAAATTCCTTAGAAAAAAGGGCTTTATAATCGTGAACTCTACGTGTGTATAAACCAGTTGGTACCAGACATAAATTTGGGCAAAACCAGTACTAATTGTACCGACTTCCTGAGACCCCAGGAGTAGTAGAATCCGTAATATAATAGTCACTTTATACGCAGAATAAGAATGGAACTGAGTAAGTCGACGTTCGCACGGACGTCGACTAACATCCGTTGAGTTTTGCCACAGTATAACTACTTACAGTAGTTCAATGGGAGCGTTTTCTCACAGTTAAGAGGAAAGGTAATGCTCATTTACTCGATATTTGAATTGAGAAATAGATTTTAAATCTCGAATGCTAAGCGGAAGTGAGTTCCACAATCTTACAGCATGCATAGAGATGGAATAAGAATAGTAGCTTGTTTTAAGAGGATAGGATTTAAGGACGGTAAGGTGTGATATACACGGTGCGTCGCTAGGGCGAGCGTAAAAAATCCCTCACGCAGGTAGGAAGGATAACACGGGTTGTGTAAGATGTTGAAGAGGAGACATAAAATCCGAGTGTTCCCGCGAAGGCGGATCGGGAGCCACTTGAGTTCCTACCGAAGGTGAGAAACATGGTCATACTTTCGCAGACCGAACACAAAGCGAATGCACATGTTTTGCAAGCGCTCAAGCTTGTAATAACTCCTCACTAGCATCCAAGTAGCAGGCGTCGGTATAATCTATAATCGGTTGAATAAAGTGACTGTGCCAACGAAATTTTAGTCTTCAAGGGCAGGAGACTTTAAAGGCATTTCAGCGAATGAAACAAGAAATGTACCTTTCGACTGACCTCATTGCCTCTGAGCACGCCACGAAAGATTGGGAGTCGATAATTACACCCAGATATTTGGCGGATTCGGTATAGTCAATGAAAATACCATCGAGACATAAAGGCTTCAGAGATGCAACATCAGTCTCATTGCGAACGAATCTGTTGCCTATGATCATGGCCTGGGATTTAGTTGGGTTAACTAGCAAACCAAAAGACTGCGCCCAAGCGCTGATACAAGCATGATTCATTGCAGCAATTGCAGAACCTGCGTCAGCTACAGTAATAAGTCGGTACAGCTGCGAGTCATCTGTGTAAAGATGGAAACTAGTAGAGATTACTCTGGTAACAAAGTTTATGAAAATTGAAGAGGAAAGAGAAGAGGAGTGAGAACGAACCCTGAGGAACACTCTCAGTGAGGCTATACCAATCAGAAAAAGACTTCTCAAGGTGAACACACTGAGAGCGTCCCCGAAGATAAGAACTAAACCAGGAAAGCGGAAGAAGAGAAATGGATAGATTTGAGGATACCTAGTAAAATGTCGAAATCCACTGAGTTAAAGGCACTACTAAAGTTAAGCAATACAAGAACAGTAACGGACTTATTCTTCACTGCCCAGCAGATGTCGTCAGTTACTTTCAAAAGCGCGGATACAGTACTGTGGCTTGGGCGAAAACCGGATTGAAAAGGGGATATTATCGAGTTCGATGTCAAGAAAAATGATAATTGTCTATGAACTATGTGCTGAAAAACTTTAAGAGAGAAATGGGAGAATAGAAATAGGTCTAAAGTGAGTTACTAAAGAAGGATCGTTAGCTATAATATACTTACTAAGGTATTAAGGAATGTTAAAAAAGTTGACTTTTCAGGTCTTGTCAACTATATGGGCAATGACGATGCACCACTGTAAGTAGTTACACTGTGGTTTTGCTAGATTTTCGGTTTTATGGCAACTTAACAACACACGAATTGTCGTTAAATCAATATTTTGATAAGAGGTGTGTAGAATTACGTGTATTTACATATGTATGTGTTTATATAAGGATAAGAACCGTCGAATGTGGTATTTTTAATATCAAATAGTGAATCTGAAATGTAATTTTACAGGTACCAAGGCTAAGCATCGTCATCCGAAAAGACATTCACTGCTGGACATATGGTCCACAAGCATCTCCACAACGACCTGACCTGCAATTACTTCCAGCAAATTCCATTCCCTCCTTAAAGCCTTGAAGGTTTAACCGAAGAACTTGTCTATTCTATAGTTTACCCATTGCGTACAAGGAAGAGGAGATAGACAACGAGAAACAAAAATTTCCCATCTATATAACAGGACTAAAGATCTGGTTTCTTAAGAAAGCAGTGAAAGGTCACACAATAACGGCTGTCCAAATACAGGGCGTTTTTTAACACCTTAATGACAAATACCGGTGAAAAGGAAAGATTTTCATGACGGCAGTTATAATGTGCCGGAAGTGGTTCCGAGGAATCCAAAGCTTAAGTAAATTGATGATTTTTAAAGAAAAGGGCTTTGCCACTTTATGTTACCAAAAAGACTTCAATCATGCAGATGGTGGGTTGCCAGTACTAGAAATTCAGTTCAATATAATACCCATTCCCATCTTGGCCTCTGATAGGCTAAGTCAATAAGCAGGTTTTAAAATTGCCATTTAGAATATGAAGTCATATCGTCAATGTCCAAGCAAAATAAAAAAAAACTGCTGGCTACATCCTTAGTACAGTCCAAACGCACGATAAAGTAACACTTGGACTACGTAAACCTTCCTTACCGCTACGGAATCAACGTCCTGCCATAGTCAAATTGTTGCCATGGACATGCGGTTAACTGTAGAATAATTACGTGTGTAGAATAAGGGAAATGAGTCGTTTTAGTGCCTCTAAGCCACCGGTAGGACACGTTTTTGGATCCATGTTAAATTAGCTTCAATTAAGCTGTCTACACCGTTAAATTGGTGATTTTAGGAGGTTTGTTCTAACTTATTTTAAGGTTTTTAATTTTTCCCTCGATATATACTTCACTGTGTGAAAGATGATATGGCTAGAAAAGGGGGGACTACCAAGATGACGAATAATAGAGAAGTATGGTAGACATGTTGCACCGACCCCAAATGAATTGGGTTTTAAGGGTAACAAACAGCATGACGATGATGGTGCACAACCCGCACTGGGCCCACGTGGTGGATTACGGTCCACTCCCTCTCACAGAGAGGAGGCCTGTGTCCCAGCAGTGGGGATATTATAGGCTGATTATTCTATCTAGCTAAAAGTGGCGCCGCGCAATTTTCTGTTACACGCTAAGGTAGAACGCCAAAGATAAACTACGTGATTTTATGACAATTGCAGATTTTTATCGATCCTTTCTGATGTTATTTTTGTCTCCACAAATTCCGCAATGGACTATAATTATGAGAACTATAAACAAATGCCGAATTTCGCGCTTCTCAATTTTAAGTCACCGTGAATAGTCACATGCAGTCTTTGTCAATTCAAGGTACATTGTATTGTAACAACAAATAGACTTAAAAACGTTTAGTTAAGTGCCGTTTGAGAATTTCGGACATGTTTCTCAGTGTCCAGATAAATATAGAGATATATCTATATCAAAAGATGAAACAGCTCCTACAAATATTAAACTTAACTAGCGACAAAAACAGAGCGATCAAATTCCATAGTGTAGTTTAAAAGAACTAGGGTCTAAGTCTAAGGGTTACACAGAGAGACACGAAGAGAGACTTTGTATTATCACCCGACTACGGCAAAACTAAAGGAAACCCTCCTTTGGTATTGCCATAGTCATTACTATTTAGAAAGAAAAAGAAAATAAATTTATTTGACCAGGTTAAGGCACACAACATTCACACAAAAACAAAAAAATAGTAAAAAACTTAAAAACAGTATTGTGTGTCTCACAGCTACGCCAAATAGCCCCAGTTCAGCATAAATGCCAGACAACTAGTGCCTGACGCTGGTTTTCAACTGGACCCTATGTTACGAGGAGACGTCTAGGACGTCATACGGATGTAAATAGATATTATGATAATGATAGATATTTAAATAGATATTATAGCCAGAATTCCTCACCTTTAGCGGCAGCTATCATTCAGAGCCGGGGCCCCGCCTGCGTCTTCATTCCACCACTCATGTTGGTCACTATGACATGTCACTGCACTACACTACACTAGCACACTCACTTTGTCACTTAGCACATTGTGGGGCATCCAATTTTTTTGATCTGAAACAAACGAAAACAAAAATAAGTAATGGTCTACAATATCGGTAAGAATTATAGAGAAAATTGTATAAGGGAGATTTTTTTTTACAGATTTCACTCATGTACTATGACAGATCATGTAACGTTGGGGAATAGAAGGGCTTGGTGTGATCGTAGGATCCATGACAGTTGAATCAGAAACTGTGGCAGAAGAGTCCTTGAATGAACAACATGGATCAGCAAATGTAGTTAGCGATTTTCAGTCAGATGGACTGATAACTTGAAGATCGGTTATGACCAGGATAAAGATCGCAGGACAAGCAAGACATGAAAATCAATCGCGTAACCTTACCTAATCTACAGTAACCTAACAATTTATAATTTAACTAATAAACCCGTACGTCAATATAAGACAAAAGTAAACTATACATTGATACATTCAATTGAGACTATTCTGGAAAGAGCTCTGTATATTGTACAAGTTCCAAGCTTTGTGTTTTTAGTGAGTGATTGTTCGAATAATGCTCTCATTGTAACTGGGGCAAGAACGTGCCAATATAGCGAATAAATCGCTATTATTTTTTTTGTGCTGACATCGTATGTTTAGTTATTTGGATTGGATGAAGTAAAATAAATATCTTTACTGTTAGTAGACGAATTTAGAATAGAATAGAATAGCATAATCAGCCTGTTTGCACTTTTCGGACACAAGTATCATCTCTGTGAGAGGGAGTGGCCGATAATATACATCGCGGGCCTACTGCGGGTTGGTGGATGTCACATGTCTTCCAATTTTTTGATTCTAAGACCATTCACCATTTTGAGAGCAGTGGTGTTGAAATTAAATACACAAAGTAAAGTACCTAGTGCCTGCCTGGGTTCGAACTCACGACCACAACTTGTAAGTCGGGGCTTATACCACTGGGATAGATTAGCTCTTCATTATGCACACCATACAAATTAAACGGGGGTCTTATCTCTAAAAGCGATCTTTTAAAGACAACCTTATTATCCTAGCAAGCAAGCTGAAATGATAATAAAATTCAATTGGATAATCCTCAAAAACTGGAGCGAATACATACACAAATATTATAAACCCTAAAATACCACAAAAACACAAAATTGAAACAATAATTCACGACAAAAAACACGGGTCCGACATCAAATACAAAAATTAAACGCACACAGAATCACCCTAATAAAATTACCTTCGCTACTATTCAGCAAAATTATCGTTCACAATGCCAACCACCCTTATTGGGGTTTTCCTCCCCTTTGTTTACCCTCTCCCTCACTCCTACACCGTGGAATAACTCAGTCCCTTTCTAGCTGACTCTAGGATTTCGTTGGAAGTACAACACGTCAATTTTATGTTTAAATGGTTAGGACGAGTGGGATTGTTTTAAAACGTTGATTTTGCTCTCAAAACAGGCCAATCAGATTACTACTTTCCTGAACAGGTTACCAAGAGATTATATCAGAAGTATTCAGAAAGATTAACTCATACACAACATACAAAAATCACAAATCTTCCTTTTTATAACCTCCCTTCTTTCGTACATTCGTCAGAAAAAAAAGTACTTGTAGAATTTTTTCAAGTGATCCATCTTGAACGTGTATCGAATACTTAACCAAGTTGACTTTAAACCTACCGTTTCTGAGGTCCCGGGAACTGTCTGTATCGATCCTTGACTCGGGTCAAGTGTAATTAAGGGACTACGGTCAGATACTCAGTAGATGAGGCTAGATTAAAATAAGTATATTTATTATGCTCTTCACAAATGTACAGTAGTAGTGCTTAAAACTAGCTTAAGGATAAGTTTACATTTGTGAGAGACTGGTGCTTGAATGAAGCATTGCAAGTAACGCCTGTAGTACAAGTCACCAGGGCCCCACGACGCTTCATATGTACAAGCTTAAATTGGGTGCTTTTATGAGACTGAAGATAATTAACAATATAAGAAAGGAAAAATACAACGTAACGTAATTAAAATAGCAATATTATATTATATGGACCAATACGAAAAGAGAGTATTATCTTACTTTAAAATGGTCTCTTCGGGTATAAATTATTGATATTTAATCATTGGATGAAGTTAGGTGGTTTTTTGAACTCGTCTCACCCAACGTTTTGGACCTATTACACTTAGAAAACACCACTGCTTGTTATTTAGTTCATCTTTATTATTAAAAGTCATCATTAAAAATCGTTGAACACCAATATAAGTACTTAATTTGATCTTATTGTAGAAAATGACTTGCAATATTATAAATATTAAACGCACTTAAGCAAATACTGTTTTTTTAATTGACAGCTTGTCAATTGTTTTCCCATCACTCATTGAAAAAGAATCTTCTGATTCTGTTTCAATAGACCAGAAACCACAGAGCCATTTCGTGTAACAAAACCTCTTTCTATATTTATGAAAGACTAGCTTCTGCTCGCGATTTCGTCCGCGTGTTATTTATTTTTCCACCGAGCCACCCCGTCGCATCGTATCGCCTGCCCGCGCTATTACTTCGTTTTCGCTTAGCGTTCTTTCTGACTTTTCTTTTTAGTCAGCTCCTAAGGGTTCTAGCGTGATGTTAAATAGCCTATAGTCTTCCTTACGAATTGGCCTAGCAAATGCAAAAAAAAACAATTCCGACCGGTATTTCTAGAGATTACCCCGTACATACAAACAAACAAATTTAAACATCTTTAGAATATTATTATTAATTAATATATTAGTATTCACAAAATCAAATGGTTAATGGGCCATAAATAGCGGTTTGGTCAATAGAAAGAAATACACCATACACACACATCCTTTATTACTACTAATGTATATCTCACTAGCGACCCGCCCCTGCTTCGCAAGGGTGCAATGTTCTTATGTGGCGACATCTCAAATCATCGAGATTTATTTGTATTTATCTAAGCAAAATATTAATGTATTGTAGACAACCCTCATGAGAAGAAGGCGTGAGTTTATGTATGTATGTGTAGTTATAAACCTTCCTGAATAAATTCTCTAAATGATGATGAAAACCATATTTTGAATCCCAATGAGGAGTTTAGAAGAACTAAGCGCAAACAAAGACAACCACGAAAAGCGATTTTAATTTTATAGGTACAGAAATAGAGCGAATAGATATTAGGTAGTTAAATTCGTACTGGGTATGTATTCTAGTTTATGGCTCTATCAAGGACGATCTTCCACGGTGGAAAAATAGAAACGCCCATGAAATCCCCATATACCTTATTTTAGTATCTACTCCTTAACTATCTTCCAAAGGAATGTTTTAAAGATCAATCTCAAGCCCTTCAGTTCAGATAAACCATGCCTCGTCAAATTATTGCGGTGCTAGAAGTGCACAGTCGTTAAAACCTTACTGAGCAGCGTCGGTTTATGACTATCGGCTTTCCAGTACAAAGTAAGTCTTCGTTCACTTGGGTTTTATGACTTGCGCGGATGTTAGTAAAGGCTAAAAGGTTTATTGTTATCTGTGTTCCCTGATCAAGGTGAAACGATTGGTGTAAACGTAAGACTAAAAAGAGTACAAGTTTACAAAGAACAAAGGGCCTAGTGTGGAACCTTGTGGTACACCCCTTTGGTCTACTAATTATTTATTAATTTAGTGCCTTTATTCAGACTTGAAACAGATTAAAACACTGCTGGGAATGGTAACGTCTCGTCTAGGCTTATTATTTTGATTATGATTATGGTTTTGTTTTTTATATTCTAGTACGTAAATCGAATGCGTCCTAAAAGTCTCTTGTCATTGTGACATATCCGTCACTTCGTGTTTCTATAATATAACTAAATTGATCTATTTATTTTCCGGGACTACAGTCCCCCGTAAAACCCTATTGTCCCCGGGCATGTGTCCTACATAATAACAGGCTAACATTTACATGCAATGTTGCTTCCGGGAATATTTCCACCTTAGGGAAATACCCGGGTACGGTGCACTAGTTATACCTACAAATAACTACTTCCGTAGCTTGAAATATCTGGCTTATGGCAACACTCACATTGATCCACCAACATTCACCTTATGCGATCCTTTAATATATTATCAATTTTGAGAAAGTGAATTCCAGACTTTTGTATACGGAAGGAAATCTTCGGTAGCTAGTCGCAATAAATTTATTTCACAAATTCAGAATAGGCATGCCAGAGGCTATACGATTTAGACACTATTAAAAAAGTAATAGTTATTGTCATTGATAAAGAACTCAATAAGCAAACCTCAGATGATATTTTAATGTCACTAATGTCTCAATTAAGCCTAGAAATAAAAGGTAAACGTTAAATTCTTATTCCAGGGACATAAGTTATATTTTTGAGACAAGTGGTGCAAAATGATTTTTGTTAAAATAAATCAAATCTTCATATCCTAGGATAAAAACCTGAATTCAACCGATATTGTTGACACCAAATATAACCGTAACCGGACAATAGCGCTGTTCATAAACGTTGGCCATAAAATCACTTCATGCGAGGGGAGCAACATTCCCCTATATTCTAGTGGTGCCAAATTATACCAAATGCTGTGATTCGTAATAATATACCATTTTATTTGTAGCTGAATTTATAATTTGCATGTTCCTTTTTACTTTTGCTTTATTGTAGTTCTTTTTTTTGCTTTATTTTTTTGTTGTAACGACCTTATGTGATTGGTGGTTTTGCATAAATACGTTTTGGACTAAAGTGTGATTGCCTTGGCGTTGTTTTAAACCTTTTTGGGCGGTTTTCGTGTTTCTTAATGGAAGTTTATTTCGCAAGGCAAATTGGGATTTAATGTCGTTTTAATCTAATATAATATTGTCATAATTTAATTTGTTAAAATTGGTCCAATGGTTAGCATAAAAGTATTATCTCTAAGGGTTAGAATCAATTTAGTATGGATTTTGTGCGTACCGTAACTGTTCAAACATGAGAATATTGGAAACAAAATTCCGTAAGACAAAACTGGACCAAAGATGGGATGAGTAAAAACAAAGAAAGGCGCGTAGTGTTTATGAGTAACGTCGAATAAACGAAAACAATAAAGTCATCAACATACAAAAGAATGCGTATCTTTACTCTGACGGGATCAGTAAAACTGACCCTTTTAGTATTACTTCAGTCAACAGACTACACTTAACCTGAACAATGGCTCGTGAAATTCGTTTAACTTAAACCCTATACAGTTAACTGTACTTACATTTCAACTTAATACTAAAGTGGGAGCTGCTAAAACCCTTACTCTGTATCCACCGCCAGCGCTATCCCAAAACGTAGAATTAACATGTGAAAAGCCAGCATTAGGCACCTACCTAGATACAGTGCGGTCCAGCCACTCACACAAGCAAAACACTATAACTACACACGCAAAGATGTCTCCAACAAAATAAAACACCGGCCCCTGTCATATGGTATTGATTCCGACCCTTCGATTGCCGTCCCTCTCGCACACCGGTCAGCAACGAAAGTGCGAAAAGGACAGGTGTAGATACTTTCTTCTTGGCGACTCGGTTTGAGATGTAATGTTTACTTGTGTGCAGATTAATACTCGGGTAACGCCCTGCCTGGGATGATTCTGTATAGCTTTTAGTGTCCCCGAGTCGGGTTTTGATCGGTTCGAGGAAAAGTGATGTTCGTTTAAGTAGAACTATAATGCTTCTTATATTACTGACCCTTGAAGTGAACGTTTAAAGTGTTTTGTATGCTTTCCTGTTTATGTTTGTATGTGTGCGAGGAAAGGTGCAAAGAACTCTTTGTCTAGGATGACGCTATGTCTTTTTATTCTTTCTTGTTGGATAATCATTTTGATACAAATATTGGAACATTATGAAGGCCGTTTACAGTAGTAAAGACATTGAATAGACATTATTTGAACTCATCACCATTTTAGAACTAATACACACTATTATATTACTATATATTAGAACTATAGATTTTTTTCAGTTCATCTTAACTAGATTGATTGTTAAATGATTCGATGGCAATTGTTTAAGAAGTTAATGCGGTCAAAACTACCATTCCAATTTAAACTTTACGTGTATGCAAATACGATGCATTTTACATAAAACGGATACCAACAATAGACGAGACGCGATCACCTTTGTACCTACCTAGCAATTGTATTTATGGCGAACGCATTTCAATATTGGAGATCGAAATGTCCGGGACCCGATAAAGCGGCCCAGCCTACACTTTCGGATGTCCAACCAGTACAATATGACCCATTATTTTGATGGATAGACCAGTATACTGGGGTGACAACTTCGCCCCTAATTTAAGTATATAGTTAGGGGTGGTTAGGGGTACAATAAAGGGTAGAATTAATCCACGCTTGTTTTAGGGCGCGTATACAACAGATGTATTGAAAACTGGACATGAAAGAGAAGTTTTAAATTGTAATTGTGCTTTCGATTTTGAATTTAGTAGGCAAATGGTGCTATCAGGTTTTATATGTTTTAACAGACATTGCCAAATGGTGTGACCATTTGTCCGAATAAAAAATAAAAGGTTAATATTTTAGACAAAACTGCGCATCCTACAGACGATGTATCTATAGAACATTCCAGCAATAAAATGGCTGGTAATAAACGGTGCAAATCTTCAAACGTTGAGGATTTGCGCACGCCTAGACAAAACACGGCCGTAAAAATTTAAGCTGGGACTTGGTTCGCTTCACGGGTAATAGTAAATAATATATTTGTATAATTTTGGTATTACCCGTTTAACATCCTCGAACATCCGAAAATACAAAAACGCATTTAAAATCAATACAGTCTGGTCCGGTCACATCTGTGCATTTTTTATCACTTTATACACAAATCTAAAACACGATAGCAAAATTACCTAATTCCAAATTCGGTTGACACTGAAAAACCATCTCTAACAGTTTCACATTGAGTTTCATTTAGAAAAACTGGTTTTGGGAGTTGTGTCAGTTTATTATTTAGTGTGCATCCGCAGATTGATTGACGCAGCTTTCGTCATTATTACTGGGTGGATGGACCCTTATTATGAGGGTGCCTCCATGGGAACCGGTTTAGGCTCAGACATAATTGTTTTAAAGTAGCAGTGTTGTGTACTGTAACGCCATCTAGCGAACTGTATATCACAGCGGTGACACATCAACGTTTATTGATTGACTAGCCGTAGACCGTGGGTACACTCCATTCACCGGGTGGACGGCGTAATCAGTTTATTTGTGTCGGTACTTGAGACATAGATTCGTGCTTAAGAGTTTGCAGACAGACAGGTAGAAGGGAAGGTCATTGGGTGGTCAAAAGACTCTCTAATACTGTCTTTCTATTTTAAAAGGAAATAGCATAAGGAAAACTACTCAATAGTCTGTAATATTCAATACAATATAGCAGGGATGGCGAACCTCTATACATCTACGTGCCATTTTTCCAAATAAATATTTAATACGGCCATGGCGTACCAACAAACTATCTTGGCTGAGTAACTACTAGAAAAGTACTATATCACAATAATACTTTTATTATTATTATACAGTAATGTTAATATTAACAGTTTTATATTTATTTAAATGAAATGACAAATTAGTACGACTTCTGCTGATGCAAACTAGATGACTTAGGTAACTAAATTATTTTATTAGGTGCCACCAAGCAATGGCACGCGAGCCATTGGTTCGCCATCCTTGCAATATATTGTGCAAACGTGAAAGATATTAGCGATTCTTCTATACATGGTAAAACAGTACAAAGCACGCAGTGAGACAAATAGATGTTGCTAAATATTAATGCACTTCCTGTACAACACTAGTCTTATACATAGACGATGTAGTTTATCTAGATAGACACACACGTACAACGCCAAAGGGATCATTAACATCGGTGAAACAATAAAATCTTTACATTACAAGCTTCAAAAATTCAAAGAAAATAATCGACCGCTTCACCGGAAAATCTAACAAAAACAGCACAACGCAATCTAGCTATAAATTCTTCCGTACATGTACACGGACAAAAGAAAGTAGCTTTGAATAAAATCGCCTATCAATTCACATACAATCTGCATGTTCACACAGTAAATAACAGTTCACTGGCACGACTAGGGTTTACAGAACACTGAAATAAACTAGAACTGGCAATGTAACCTTTAGATCTAATTAGCATAAGAATTGAGAATGTATATTTACTGTGGCCCTATGAAATTTTAGAAATGATTCAGAAAAGACACTGTCAGAATTGAATTGAGAGGTCTTAGTCCAGCGGGGTAACGTAACTCAGTAACAGTAGGAATGGGTTCCATTTTGACAGTTTAACAACATTCATTGCGTTATTTACGTTGTTGAGCAGACAAATTTTTCCAACATATGAAGCAATGGGCTAACAATAGGCTTCAAAATGATTTAGATTGTGATAGTGTGTTAAGTAATTAGGATGCAGGACTTAGACAAGACAGGCTAAAACCGCTAAATTCACCGAGGCAGTTAATGAGTAGCCAGCAATAGCAGAGTAAAAATGACTTTTCTACTCACAAAATCAAGCGATAGTTTTTAAAGACACGACAATTTTTGTGAATAGTATTTAATTCAACTAGAAGATGGTGTAGGTTAAGAGATTTAACAATAAAGTTATTATTCAGGCACCAAAGTACCCTTCAAAAAATTACGATAAGGGCAAGACAATGATTATATTATTAAAGCAGTAGAACGCATCAGTTTTTAATTACCATTATAAGGCAGTTAATCTTCTCTGGCATTCAAAGTCGGTCAGGCAGCCCTGCGCATGAGCATGTCATAACGACTAGACTGCACGTTACCATGGGAAAACGGAATCGAATTATATTGCACTGTGTCGGTCACTTTCTATTTGTTGCCTAACCTATGTTCTATCTTAGTATGGGCATCTAGGACAGTGCCAAAGTTGAGAATAATATAGGCTAGGCTAACTTCACGCCAATATTTGACCCAACCTTTGACTGGGTTAGAAGTTGAAGGATTCTAGAAGACGGAATCAAGATAATCACCTAATGTGTTTTTAGGTGGTCAAGGTCATTTTAGGTTGATCAGTTTTGATAAACCTTCCTATCAGTCATCCTATGTCCATCTTAATACAGATGGCAGTCTTCCGTATACAATGGAACTTATATTTAGCAGTTTGTGTTGGATAAGGCTATTAGTTCTTAAAAAAATCATCAAGTTAAGCCAAAAACATTTAAGACCAAATTAGAAACAGTGACGTAAGAGCTCCACAGAAGCCAAAAGCAACAAAACTTTCGTTTTTCGAGCTAAGTATTTAAAAACGTGATTTTGTTTGGAAGTTACCAAGTTTACAAGTATTCCCCTTCTTTGCAGCAAAAGTTTTCATGCTTAACATTTAGAAACTGCGTTTTAAGTCCATTTTGGTAACATTTATCTTGTTCTTATCACAGTTAACTTCGTGTTTTTGTGGCTTGAGATTATTTATTTTTGTTGCCATAAGTTGTTCGCCTATTCTGTGGTCAATCTTTTCGTCTATATTTTCTACATTAGTATCTACTGTGTCCGTTACTTTAAACATCATACTTATTTATCAGTATAGTTAAGTATAACTTAATTTAATATGTATAATTAGTTGAACTTCATGTAAATCTAAAAACTTCTCACTCGATTCTATAATGTACTTACACCATTTAACTGAATGCGAGCGTCCAAAAACAACACTGTTTGTTTTTGGTCTTTTAGAGGGACATAATACATAGCATCACGCCTGTAATCTCCGAAAGGTTAGGCAGAGGTGTAATTATAGTACACCCACATTTCGCCAGTAATGTTTTAGTCTCATGTAATAGGCAGCGAGCCTATTGCCATCAACCGGGCACAGATCCAGACTCCGGGCTGCTATGTAATATACGAGTCGTAAACGGCATCTAGCTTGTATGATGACAAACTTAATAGTTTTGTCAACAAACAATGATTTGCGCTTTGGCACACTAGCCGAATTTACTCCATCGTCTCAGACACTTCATATTACTCACAAAGCATTTACACAAGATCGATCTTTTTCTAGTCTAGTGACTAATACAAACGGTCATATATCATTTCGTTTCTGCATCGTGGATTCATATTGTACTAAGTATGTCATTGAATGACTTTCATTCGTGCCTTTGCATGTAGACACGGCTACATAACAACCTATACATTTCCAGTATAAGCTGATCTCGCATTGTATAGGATTTCCGTACAATGAGAGGTCAGCTTATACTGGAAATATATAGCTTCATATGTAGCCGTGTGTACATTGATTATTTTTTTGGAGATCACGCGAGGCATCTTGCCTTGTATAGACAGGAAAATTTTACATGATTAAGGTCTAAGGAGGTCTATAAACGTTACTTAGCACATACTTTGGTTAGGCGTTATTCCTGTCACTGTCGCAGAACTGTCAAACTACAAGTGCAAGGTAGACACGGGAACATGTCAAGTCAAATAGTCAAAGCACGAGCAAATTAAAGTTTATAGATCTCAGCTTAAGAATGCTTGATCAGTTTTGAACTTTTGATAATAAACTTGAGCCATTTTATGATATACAGGGTGTCCCGTAAATAATGGATCAAACATAACGGGTAGGCAGCACACCTGATTTCCAAGAACTAAATCGAACAGCTTTTTTTTTTCAATTTGGTCACTTCATCGTAAAAATACTTTTCAGATCAAGATTATTTTTCGAAGGCAAATAAAACGTTATTTACAAAATTGGTATCTTATTACATTTTTAAGCTATTCAGAAATGTGTAACCAAAAACCCATACCTAAAAATGTTATCATGCACAGCGACAGCATTAAAAAAACTGAATTCTGGTAGAGAAAATGGTAAAATTCGAAAAAAAATGTCTTGAATAAAAAGAAAATATATGTAGTGACTTTTTTAAACTATTCAAATTAGTTGTTCGAAATCAAGTGAGTTATCTATCCGTTACGTTTGATCCATTATTTACGGGACACCCTGTATATGGTATGTATGAAAGTGTGTAAGTTTTATTTTACAAAACGTTCTCGTTAAGTTTGTGATGATTTGATGTGCCTTATGATGTTCACCGCCCATCGTTTTCATCTAAAAGGTTCATAGAGAACGTTAACGTTAATTGGACATCTTCCTCTTATGGAGAGAATATAATAATTATTGAAAGAAAGGGTAATTAAAATCCTCCTTCCAATGAAACTCCTAATTTCTAAAGACGGTGAGGTTTGGTGAGAATACTACTGAATATAAAATGCTAAACTGCAATGCCAAAAGCCAAACTGTTTCAGGACAAGCATCTTTTAAACTCCTATGTCACATGAAAAACAAGAGTAGGAAAGAAAGTGGTTTCTCGTTTCCTTCCTCCGCTCGCAGATAGAAAATAAAAGACCCATAGAGGTTATTAGCCTCAGAGACAATAACAGCAACCGGGAGAGAAGTCCTAACAATCTATTTGATAGACATAGGGCTGGCAATGAGAGAGAATTTGAATAATATTGCATTCTAGAACGACCCTGCAGTGCAGATAAACAGTGGGATGTCTGGAATGAAATGGCATTTCGTCGCCTTAATCTCCTTTCCAATTAAACCGGAACATAATCAAAGCGCATACATTTATCCAGAAATTTCTACATCAACATTCATGCAAAAATGTATCCTGTGCAAAGTTATTCGCAATCGGATCCAACATTCACAATCAATCTGTTTATTGTGTCCCGAATGACGAGTTTCGCCTAAAATAACAATGGACGCACACCCGCATCGCCCAGGTGTAAGGAACAGCACAGGCCCTTTAGAAAGAAAAAACCTCATCTGCATATCCGAGACCAATGCTTTCCTATTAACAACCTTACGTTACCATAATAAGGTCTTTAACACTCCCGACGTAATCCGAGTGAAAAAACACACAGTCAATGTCCTTAGTTGCATTCGTGTGCTATCTCTTTCGCTTGCATTGAATTTGAGAGGGATGGAAGAAGGGATTGTGACAAAAAATGTTCGCTTGCGCACTGTGGGGACTTCGAATAGTATTTGCATTTTTTTGACTGTGACGTAAAAGAGACTGCAGGAGTATTATTAACTTCGTTCTATGCTCCTTTTACTTCAAAATGTGAAGGATAAGTATGAGGAAAAACTAACTGTGCTATTAGGTTCACTGCAACCGCTAAATCGTGAAAGTTGACTGAGAGAAAGGCTTACTGTTGCACTTAAAGATAGATTGATGGTCATAGTACAGTGCAGCTTGTAAACCATATTCGGCAAATCCGGTTTCAAGGTCAAAAGAGGGGTTGTGAATCCATACTAATATTATAAATTCGAAAGTAAATTAGGGTGCAGTATCGACGCGTTTATTCGATAGAAACGTATTTCTCTGTTTTCTTACTGGGTAATGAACGATACTAAATTTGTAGTGCGGCGCAGTTTAAAAAAAAAATACCATAAAATTTACTTATATATTATATCTACCACGGCGATGTTCACTCGTATGTTTGGTTTCTATTTGTCAATTTATTTTTCTATAATACATTTTTGGGCGCCATAAAACAAATCATAGGGACGTGGCAGTCGTAGATACATTATATCGTAAAAAAATGTTGCTCTAGTATCCAGGGACTATTAACCAGGGAGAAAACAGAGGAATACCTTTGTTTGATATGAACGCCAACGACCAAGTGACCGCGTTTCCTCTGAGGTTTGATTTGCACCTCTTTATTTTGAGCGATGTCAATAGTTTTGACGGTAACAAACTAATGATTTGTCGAAGGAGCAGCCATTTCATAAATATTTAACTTCGGCACGGCATTGGATTGTTAGTTTGTTCAAGTGTTTTCTTGTGGCTTCTAATCCTCATAGCTTGCTTGATTGATAGTTTTTTCTTTCATCGTCATCACTGGAAGCCTTGTTCCACCCACTCCACTGCTGAGTACATAGGCCTCCTCCCTTTTTGCCATGCTTCCTAATTCTACATTCAACTGATCATATTTAGCAGACATTTTACTTCTCACAGAATTTAGTAGCTGTCTTCTTAGGCCGACATTTATAAAAGTTCCTTAGCTCGTGCTTTGACTTAGACATGATCCCGTCTCTTGCACACACTTGTAGTTTGACAGTTGTGTGACAGTGACAGAAAAACGCTTAACCTAAAACGTCCTAAGTAACGTTTTAAATAGATCTTAGATCTTACTGCCAATTATAACATCATCTGTATTAATGTTGCATTGTACAGTTTCTACATCTACAGTACCTATATCTTATTGTTCGTGATTTTATTCAAATTATGTATAAAGAACGGGTAGGAAATAGTAATTATGTTCGTGTTCTTGGCGAGGCAAGGTCGAATCAATCTCAGGTTGTAAGAATCATGTATGATTTATAATTTATAACATTACACTGGTCTTAATCTAATACATTTTCTGTTGTGAATAAATGCTTTGTCATCTTAGTAATTTGATTGACTCAGGTGATGTCGACGTTTATGGTAAAAAAAATATATCTTCCACAATTTACGGTCAAGGAGCGAAAATTTTAAGCAATTTTCGGACAAACTCCTTTTCCGTATAGGGGGCGCATTTCACAATTTCGAACTGTTGTTTTCATTAAAAAATTTGGCTGACGTGGTTGAAAAAAAAAATAAGATGCAAGTAAACCTTAAGGTGCCTTGAGTTTAAATCTTTTTTAAACAAAAATCATGTCAAAAATCGATATAACCTATGGATAAGAATCACATTACGAAACACAACTGTCATTCTTTGACAGTTGCATGAAATGGCTATAATACGACAAATTTAAGTAGTGTGTCCATCTGATAAATTATTAAATTCCCTTACTTTACCTCAGTACTTCATGAAACAGTTCTACAACTGCTTGTAGGTAAATATTCGTTAAAAGGGTCAAAATTAAGTACCTAGTTCTACTATATATAAGTCATACATAAGCGTGATGCTCTTGCTGAATAATTTACAAAGATATCTTCTGCGTCATTCCCTAAATGCTGAGGATCGCGACCACATACGACGCGTCTCCAAGTTATGCGGTCTTCTGCAGTGTGGACCGCTCGGTAGATGCTGCCTCAATTCTTTATTGCTTCCAACAGCCTTTTTGATTGCGTCTGACCATCTTGCCGGTGCTCTGCCTTGAGAGCGTTTTCCTTCCACCCGGCCCAGGAGGTATCATAAGCTTTTCCAGACCATGCTTAGGTGAACGCATATGTCCGAAAAAGCCAATGGCACGCTCGTGGATAGATAGCCGTTTGGTGATGTTGAGTTCCTCCAGTATGGATTCATTCGTTTTCAAGATTCGCGCAAAACTTTATGAGCCCTCTGAACGTAGGTCCGAGTACAAAATCGCACATGGTACAGTTGAGTGAGAGTGATAAAGTTCCCTCGGACACCTATAATATGCACACTGCGCAGCCACTCGCGTGCAACTTCCGATAACTCATAAAGTTTCGCGCAAACTTTATAATATGTATTGATAAAGAATCATTATACAAACTCTCTTTACAGTACGTCTCTTGACTTACCAGTCACCAAGTAGGAGTCTCTAATTAAGAAACAGACTACTGATGCATAATTAAACAGATATGTGGATAGGAAGTGAAAATGTCGCAGCCACGCTTCCGTATTGGATGCATGCTTGCATAAGATTATGCTTTTACCTTGTGCTATACTTTCGTATTTTGCATTATAATAATACAGGCTGGCAGGGACCTTGACGCGCAACCTGTTACCATGGATTCAGAACATGATTCTGAACCCACTGCGTTGAAATTTTACGTCGGTTACGCAAAAAAAATAGCTTTCCCATACATTTTGACCGCGTAGGTGTCGCACTTTTCTATGAAATAGCAGTTTTCTTTTTTGATGGGCTCCGAAAAATTTCTATTCTAGGGCATCTAGAATCATGTGCTGTATTTTTGGTAAGTTTGCGCGTCGATGTCCCTGCCACCCTACATACTTGTTGAGGTTTTTAGCCGCTTTATTAAAACTCTAGTTTCTAGGCCATAATAGGCCAGGGTCGCAGATTGTTCGAAAGAGTTACCGTGGCCTTGGCGCACAGGCAACTGTAGGAACACGGGTGGGTTTTAGTCAGTAAAAGTCTGACACGCCCTTCCGGGCGGAGGCCCAGAGCAGGAGAAGTTATTTGTTGATTTCCCACCCAAAAAAAAAGGCCATAAGGACAGTAATTGCACTAAATTATTGACATCCACGAGGCATTTTTGTGTAAAATAGAATTTTGGTTTTCATTATGCGTAGCTAATCATTGCTGCACATCAAAGTAAGGAGTAAGTTTACACCAATACAGATGGACAATGCCAGAATAATACTGATGTCTATATCAGACACTATCAAGTTTAAAAACATCGGGGAAATAAGAGAAACCGAAAATCTAAAATGCCATCAAAGTACTAACGAAGGTATGGGGAAGCCGACCTAAACACTACTTTTAATACAATTAGGTAACACGAAATTTTGATCAGCCTAAGGTAATTTACGTTACATTCTTAATGTTCTTCAACTACTAGCTATTGTAAAAAGGATTAGTTATAATCACAACAGTAAATATTAAGGGCTGGCTGTTGCCCGCGACTTCGTCTGCGATAGTATCCTATGTCCTATCCTAACCCGGGTCATTGTCTACCAATGTGCCAAATTTAAAATGTCATCCAAATCCGTTAAGCCGTTTTAGCGTGAAAGCGTATCAAACAAACTCACCTTCATATTTCTAATATTAGTTAAGATGATCTAGCTCTGACTGACGCATGTTGGATGACTCGACCGCACTTAGCAATTTGTTACAATTAATCCGCTGATGTTCAATACTAAAATGATTACCCATGGGAATCATTTTGTTTATTGTCATTTGCTATTAAACTAACTTGCAAAAGATTTTTTTTATTTACTTTCATTTATGAACTGAGTCACTGGTCTAGTGGTAACTAACACGTAAGAACTTTGCGACAGCGAAACATCTACTGCCTCACGGGTGCGCCGGCGCCGTGAGCCGCACTACACACGACGCCGTGGCGCGGTACGACGTCGTGCCGTTTCACGGTGGCGACGCCGCGCTGTGGTGATGTGTCCAGGCCGTAAATGATAGCGTGACGGTTGACAGGGGAGAAAGGAAGAATAAAACGTGTTGCGCTGACAAGTAACAAGGTACAAGGGCAGGAAGATGATAATATCATGAACATGATACATGTTCTTACTTTGTATCAGTTAGTAGGACACCGGTCAAGTAATAGAGCGCAATAAATTGGAAAATGGCTGCTTCAAGCAATTTGCCCGTCTTCATCTTCAAAGATTCCATGCATATTCAAGTCTTCAGAATGTCAGTCACAATCAAGTTTAATTATAGACAATAGGAGGAAAGATACGGAGGTAGACGAAACAATAGGTTACAGTAGCGTTCTGTAGTTTATATCTGTGTAAGTGTGGAAAAAAATACAAACGACTGTGTGATACTTAACTTGTGAACCCTTTCCCATCGACACGTGTTTTCTTTAATACTTCTTCGTCAGGGGCAGAAGTGCAAATGAGAACACGTGTCCATCGTTAAAATTCGAGCAAATCTGTAGACACCTTTAGCTTTATGGAACTTCTTGCGTACCAAGTTTTCATCATAAGAAACTACATTTTGAAACGGACAATTCTCTTTATTTATTTTGAGGTTAGGAAATACCTTATAATAATCTAACTGAAAATGCACGCCCATTTACTATCTGATATGTTGTCCTAAAATTCCGAAACAACAACACGACAGCAATCCCCGAAGGGTTAGGCACCAAAAGTCAAAATTCCAAAACAAAATCACAAAAATCGCTTTCCAAGACAAGAAACATATAAATAAAGGACATAATAAAGAAAACGTCACGACATGACGTGGTAACAGGTCTAATGGAGATATTTTCCACGCAGTCGACTTCCTTGTTTAAATATGAGTGTATTGTTCGGCCATTTCCGATGACTCGGTTACGCAGAAACAGGTCGATGATGAGAAATCGTTTGAACAATTTGTGCGGTGACAGTTTTATGAGAAGATTCAAGTATTTTCAATCGTTAATCCTTCTACTAACATCCATACTAATATTAAAGATGTGAAAGAAATGTGTCTGTCTGTTACCTTTTCTCGTCTAAACCACAGAACCGATCGTTACGAAATTTGGTAGATAGGTATTCTGGGACTTGAAGAAGGACCTAATTTTCGGCCTGGATATTTGTATTAACACATGTCATGTGAAATACAAAATACACGCAGACCAAGCGGGTAACAGCTAGTAGTAAAATATTTCTTTAAAAAATTGTAACCCGTAGATAGGGACCAAGCTACCATATTGAGAGGAACCTCGTAACAATTCGTTTCGTAGCCAAAACCACAGCTTTCTACATAAAGCCCTTGACCCAACTGCGGGAGGAGACCCAATTGTAGATATTATTTGTAGTTATTTAGTTACTACATTATTATTATTTTTAGTTACTACAATCCATATATATAAATGCCAAAGTAACTCTGTTACCATTTCACTTCTTAACGACTGAACGCATTTGTATGAAATTTGCCATAGACCTGTGGAGTAATTGCGTAACACACTAATAGTAGGAATGGCTTTCATTTTGACAGTTCAACGACATTCATTGCGTTATTTACGTTGTTGAGCTGACAATTTTTTCGAACATATGAAGCAATGGATTAGCAATAGGCTTCAAAATTATTTAGATTGTCATTTAGTGTGTTACACATTTAGGGTACTGGGTTAGAACATAGGATTTTTTATTCCTGTAGTACGTTCCCGTAGAATAACTTTCTTAGTCCTTAGCAAGTAGGATTTATCCAAGTCAGTAGAAGCCATTTTACTTGACTGCCTGACTGGTCTAGTGGTCGCATGCGATACTGTTGAGCATGAGGTCCTGGGTTAGATTCCCAGGTCGGGCAGTGTTATTATCCATCAGGATTTGTAGTAGCCCGGAGTTTAGATTCGTGCCCGGTTGATGGCAATAGGCTCGCCCCCAATTGCATGGGACTTTAAAATAACTGGCGAAATGTGGGTGTTACTATAGGTACACCTCTGCCTAACCCTTCGGGGCTTACAGGCGTGAGGATTTGTAGTAGCCCGGAATTTGGATTTGTGCCCGGATGATGGCAATAGGCTCGCCCCCAATTGCATGGGACTTTAAAATAACTGGCGAAATGTGGGTGTTACTATAGGTACACCGCTGCCAAACCCTTCGGGGCTTACAGGCGTGATGTAATGATGTTAGAAGCCATTTTGAGTATAGGTTAAACATTAGCTGGTGCTTTGGCAAACAGTTTACCGTGGCGTCACTGACGCACCCTGTCCTTCTGTCTGCTAATACATAGCAGACGCGCCTTTGACATAACCTCGTGAAGTTGATTGTCGGCGGGGAGTCAGGCTGTTGCCTCGCCTGTGTTGGCTATATTATGCTACAGTTCATACAGTTTAAAACTGAAAATTCGTCTCTTTCGCCGCTAAACTGCCGTAATTCTTAGCAAATACACATATTTTTAGATAACTGACAGTGGCCGTGCATAAGGTACGGTATGAACCTATTTACAGAAACCTAAAAAGGATTAAACGTGACGTGGCCAAAAATGCAGGAGATGTGAAGGCTTGAAAATATATATTAGACAAAAGGTCAAGTGTATGGTTGCTTATGTGACAGTGGAAACCGGTAGATGCATAGCATGTAAATTAAAAAACTTATCGGGGATCCTAACACACGACTTGCAGTTTCTTCTTCCCCCAAGCCCTTAATGCATGACATAACGGACCAAAATCCACGAAAACAGAGTTCTATCAGTTTTCAAACCTACAAGAACCTACTTATGACACATCCATGTCAGCACACAAGACTATTCTTACCCCCAAGCTCCCAAATGCATGACATGTCGCACCAAAATCAACGACAACAGAGTTCTACCAGCTTTCAAACCTACAAGAACCTACTTATGACACGTCCATGTCAGCACACACGACTATATAGCACAACAATCCACTTCTGGCAAGGTTTGCGCCAAGAGTAGCTGGATGCCTGCCAATCCGCCAGAGAATTGATTTAATAATCTTTCATTTCACTGCGACAATATCTGTTTACATCGTCTTATTTGTCAGTCTTTTGTTTTAGTGCGGTAGGCAGAGATATGACACGAGTTATGACGAATTTTGCTTGGAATTTGATAGATTCTGTGAGGTCATGTTTGTCAAAGCTACATGAGACAGGGAATTGACAAGATAAAACCAAAACTTTGCCTGAAAGAAGGTATATTGACACAGTGCCATTACTTTTTATAATTGGTGAGTAATGTAAAGATACCCGTACGCATTAAGCTCAATACAATTCCCCAATCGACCGTAGATATATAGAATCAAAAATAGATATGACGAATTTAAATCATTTACACGTCAGTTCCCATATTGTGCGGACGAAAGAAAAACAGCTGTTTATCAATCCACAATCCAAGAATTATTGAGGAAAATTTGGAATATGGTAATCTTAAAAACAAGTGGTTATAAGTATATTGTTACATGTTATTAATAAAGGTAATGGAACTATGTGCCTACTTTGTAAGTGTTAAGTATGCATATTCCATTCTGATGTGTTTGACTATCACTAGTACTTGATCTCTTAAGATTCCCTCAGCTGTAGCCCACCAAATTCAAATTTTCTTTGGTTTTTTGAAATTTGCAGCTCTGTTTGACGTCGTATGTTGATCAAAATACGATTTGCGACAATAGGAATGATATATTTATTGAATAATAATCATCAATTTCATATCAATCGTCAAACTTTAGAAAAAAATTCCACCTAACAATTTTTCAGAATATTTCATATGAAAATTCTTAAGGGGAACAAATTTCCAAAGTGTGACGATTTTGTAATAATTTCATAATAAATGTAATAATAATATTAATTGCGTGATAATAATGAAATAAATAGATGTAAGTAAATAATTTGCAAGCTTGCTTGCAGGCAGAACACAATGTCTTTTGGGATATAAAATCTTTCCCTGTAATATGTATGCATTTTCTTGCAAATAAACATTTCTGATTTCTGACTAATTAAGGCTCGTACACATTGGCGCGACGCGACGCCCGACACAAAGGCACCGCGTGTCGCGCGAAAAGCGGCGCCTTTGTGTAGCGCTGTCGCGTCGCGCCTGTCTGTGGGAGCCTTTAGAGAGTAGTCTTACTACTACGGTCACCAACTGTACATTTATCTTTAGACACAGTGATTAGATCTGTCCGCTTCGATCGTTGGCCTCTTAGCCTTTTCAGAAACTAAGTAAAGGTTAGTACATTATGTATTGAACGGTATATAAACGCTGTGCTACAATGTAGCAACACACTGCATTCGAATGGCGCAATGGCATACATTGACAGCTTGTCGATTCGGCTACGAATATTTCAGTGACCCATTTTGTTGTGAATCCTTTATAACTTATACACAATGGATTGGTGCATAGCTCTCCACATATTGAAAACTTCCGTATCAAAAATCTTTGGTCACGAATGTGATTTATTACAGCACTTTGTTGTATAAATACATAAATTGTCATAGAGTATTTAAAAGTAGAGTGAAAGAGCACTATCTTTCCACTTTGTCATAATTGCATATGTATTTATTATTTGAATTACATTATATTGTTGTATATTTTAGTGATATTTATTTTAGTAGGTAGTATGTATGTATGTAAGTATATTCTCATATTGTATGTTTATATTTAAATTGGAAAATTATTTTAGATTTTATGTATTTTGTTTTCCCTTCTACTCTTACATACGTTGTCTACATCTCTTTAATATACTCTCCTATCGCAGGTATGCTGAAAGAGATTTCTTTAGAAATAAGCATCACCTTTGTACGTATTTTTCTGTTCCTTACTTCTAGTCTGTTTATATGTCTGTGTACATAAATGGTTAAATAAACTAAATAAATAAAAATAGTTTTCAATACTGTTAGTTAATTGTTCAAGAGTATTTTCCAAATTATCTGGTACAGTATCATCAAGTGCTGTTTTTTGCAATATGAAGACATCTACAGACCGATATGTGATCAATATAGTCTAAGAGAGGATTATGAGTAAGTACTATTTACCCAAAAACATTTTCTTTCATGATGTCCGTGAGAAACCTAAAAAGTGGCAATGGCTTTCAAAGTGTTTTGTATTTCAACAACGTTCAATGGGATTGACATAAGCGCTGACATGTTTTTTTTTACTAAAAAATTACTAACACCTTTTTATTTTTATTTTCTTTTGACAACACTACTTTCTTTGTAATTATTATATGGACTGTATGTCTGAAATAAAGATAAATAAAAAATAAGCTTTTTCGTAGCTTATGTTGATCCAATACATTCTTGACTCTTCCATCATCGTTTCCGCTAATAGAATGTTATAGTAAAATTCAAACTTAAGGGCGGCTCGGAACATGAGGCGAGTCACTGCGCAGTAACCAATTCACGTGTCAGCGAGGGTGAGGCGTGAGGTACTGCGCAGCAAACAGCGCAGTTCACAGCCGGCATTAAGTTTTAATCGTACTATACTTTGTCTAGTTCGCCAGAACACAAATACCCAGTTTTAAGCTGGTAGGCTCAAGGTAGGGTAGATACAACTAACTATGAAGTTACGAGAAATGATAACAAGACAACCTATTTCAATATATTTTATTTTAAAATACTTCCATCCTAGAATACAGAAATAGAAACAATATCCGGTACCAATAACGATACAACTAATATATCACTATATCGCAGGATGAATGTATTATTCTGTAGTCCTACCCTGAATACCGACCTGCATGATGTCGCATCGACATATTGGAGAACAACGCAGATGCTGCACTTTACGATGTAACATGGTTATTGTATAAAGAAAGAAATATGTTCGGTTAGAATGTAATAGGTATTGGTCAACCTGATGATATAGGCAACATTGACTTGGCAATGATTAGCCTGATTGAAATATTTACAATGCTCTACTATCCTCTCTGCTCCTCTCTATACTAGGTATATTTCGGACCTTATAGGGGTATATTTCGGTAATTCGGTGGACCAACATATTGCACCTCTCTCAAAAATCAAAGAATCTTATTGTGTTGAACAGTCGACCGGCCATCTGGTGTAACACTCTTTGAAAATCGTTCTTTCTGCTACGACATAAAGGCTCTGTCAATGTCAAATTGTTACCAATGATGTTTGGTTGACTGTACATGGTTCATCGGTTACAAACTTGAAAGCTTAAGAATGTACGACCCGCTTAAACGTATTACCTAAGAGCCACTGAGTGAAAACTTTATATTACATTAAAAGAGACGAATTTTCGCCAATCACTATACCTCCGAAAGCACATTAAACCGTTGTTCCGGCTGTCATTTGTAGATCTTTGACAGTCGTTACATGTAGTCAGAAGTCCGAAAATCGGAAAACTAGTCTTACCTAGGGGTACCGCGTTACCCAGTAACTGGGTTGTGGAAGTCAGATAGTCAGTCGCTCCATATAAACTACTGGTATTCAGCATCCGCTTAGACTGGAAGCTGACCCCAATATAGTTGAAAAAAAGCTAGGCAGATGATGACTATACAATGAAAATTAATAAACCACAAACATCGATCCAATCTTTGCTACCTGACAGGGTCGTCTATAGAGCCCTGTCAAATGTCGTTACCAGACTATCTCGGTACTTAAATAACTACCACAGGTACAAAACCGTGGGCGAATCAGTCTTGTTATATTTAGACTAGACCACAGACTATACAGCAAAAGGTCGCGAGTTCACACGACCAGTTGAATTATTTATTGTAGCTTATAAACGAGCTAAATACGCTAGTGCAGTTGGGAGTTGATGAGAATATTGAGCTGTTAACGTTTATTTAACACTTGCAAATAATTTACTGACTGACATTTTGGTCTTGTGGTTGCAAACGCGACTGCTGAGCGTAGGATCCTGGGGTCAGACAAATGGCCTATGGGGCTTTGAAAATTCTCAACAGGTTATAGGCTCAGCCAACAGGCTATTTATTAAGTTCCATTTAATCATTCGTGGAATCGAAAAAATTACTGGCGATATCTTTATATCCCGAGATGAGGAATAATAGACGTGTGGAAGAAAAACATGTTGCGCTGATCCAAAATAAATTGTAATAAGAGCATGAGAATGATGCTGATGATCTTTGCATATGATTGAGAAACTACATAAATAAAGTGAATGGAGTTTACTCAAACAATAATACACATGTCTCCACAAAGGACATAGGCGTGTCATATAAATTCCACATACAATACCTTTTGAATACAACTTCAAATAACTTAAAACATGCATAAGAGTGTAAGATTGCCACAACCGAATGCGAAATTGGAAAGAACAAAGAGCTAGGAAAGGCAGCGCTAACCTATCACGATCAATACAAGTATTGGAGGCAGGAGTTAAATATATATACTTCAGAAGTATGGAGACAGATGTTAGAATAATGTTCGCAGAAGGCATACCCTCAGTGGCCGATTTTTTGTAAAAGCTAAATTAAACAGGAGAGATCAAATGTATCAACAGACACGTCCTACAAAACGTAGGGCGAAATAATCGGACCGATTGTCGGACCTACAAAACGAAGCCGTGTGCGAGCGCGCTAATAGGATTTTGTGTCGGTTTTCAAAAGTGCTGTGAAATAGATTGAAGCAAATGTTGGTTGTCACAGCAGCGTGGGAATTGGCACTAGTAAAGATGCCTATGCCCAATTTAGCAGACCTTGCAGTTTTGGGTTTAACAGTGATATCCTTTTTGGCCACTTTGTTGTTTTCGTTTTGGATAGTAATGCTTTGTCCGCAATGATCAGAATCTAGTAAATTTATAATTTCTTTCTGGCTTGGTATAACATCTGTATTATCTAAGCATGTTGCACTAGTAAGGGTTATTCTTGTGGGCTCCAAAAATAGGTTTACAAGATTCAGAGCAGACTTAATAATTTACTACAAGAACCTGAGTTTTCCAATAAGTTAACAACATTAAAATCACTACAAGTGATAATGGACTTGTTCGAGTTACAAATCTTATTTAACACTTCATCCATTACCTTTTCAAAGCAGTCAATACACAATCCTAAAGGGGGTCTGTACACACTTAAAACAATAAACTGCTCCAATTCTATAGAGGCTATTTCAACTGTCCTCTCAACAGATAGGCTCACAATATCCTCACATTCTTTAAATTTAAGCTGGTTACTCACTAAAATTAATGAGCCATCATGTATAACATTTACTCTGCTGAACTACCAACCTGGTGATCTTATTAAAATTGAACAAGAACTGATGGCTTTAAAGCCAATGATCTGAAAGAATACCAATACTACCTTTTGGAAGGGGCAACTAGAATCAATTCAATTTTTTTGTAAATTTTGTCGTTCAAAAGTGCCTTTATGTGCCTATTTGAAATAAATGATTTGCCTTTGACTTTACTGTTATAATTCATAAATAATTCTACTTCTAAATCTCTGTTCATAAATCCTTGAATGTTTTGATGCACCAGGTTGATATTATTTACTGATTTTAAACTTTTATTTGTTTTTACAATTCTGTACATTGTTGTTAGAGGTTGCCTCTATTATCTTAATTTCTTACTATTCAATGTTTTGTCAAGTTGTAAACACCGTGCGAAACAGGACCGGTCGTTAAGAAGAAATAAAGCGATGTAAAAGTGAAGCTTCACATAATAATTCTCATTGTCAAAAGGGGCCTAAATAACAGTGATGATGAAATGAGAACCTTGTTTGAATCATAGACAGTAATAGTGGCCATGTTTAGAAATAAAACAGAAGCCTTAGGAAGAAGACAAGACAAAAAATAGCTCGGGCAGAGGGCAATAACGATGATGGAAAATTAAAAAAATATAGTACAGACTTAAGCCTCCACTAATCTTAATGGCAATCCTGTTGAAATTCGTTGTAGAAATACAAAATGCTTTGAAAGCGATTACCACTAGTCTAGGCCTTCTGGTTAAAGCTCCTACAAAAAGACGCGCGACAGACGGTGCCTTTGTGTCGCGTCTGTTTGAAGGAGCCTTTATGTGGGATGATCGCGTGACCACAGTTTCGATTTAAATACTAATTAGACCTCACCTGGACCTCCACACATTCCCTAAAGGGATGGAATGAAAAATAAGTATAAGTATCACAATTAGCCGTAATACTAACAATTAAAATGTCTAACATTATTTATATGTCTGCGGCTACATCACAAAGGTAAGCACGAGAAGGTCTATTCCATACATAGGTCTATTACAATATTAAAATGCACCATACAAATACTGGCAATTTAAAAAAAAAATCCTTAGTGTGATCTCCGCAAAGTACTAGTTAAACCAAATTCAGTCGTTTTCCTTCTGCACCCTGATTGCGTAACACACTTTCAATCACAATCTGAATCATTTTGACTGATATTGCTAATCCATAGCTTCATATTTAAGAATATTTGTCTGCTTAACAACGTAAATAACGCAATGAATGTTGTTGAACTGTCAAAATGAAAACCATTGCTAATGTTAGTGTGATACGCTATTACCGCGCCGGTCAGTCCATTCCAGAACAAAATAGTCATTGCCATCGATTGAGGATTTACAATATTAAAACAGTGGGCAATTCTGGGAACTTTCTTATTTGTTACCATCTCCTTCACAATTCAATATTAGGCCCATGAAAAATGAGAATTATTTTCTGCCAGTGCTATTTTAATACGTGCAAAATGCCTACATGCTAGCCTCTCGTTTCACCTTGTCTATTGTCTGCTCAGAATAGAATAGAATACTTTTTACTGTGTACACCATAATTATAAATAACAGATATAAATGTAGGTATTTTACATAGGATGACACAGTGGGCGGTATATAGCTAAAAGCGATCTTTTAAAGACAACCTTTGGATAGATTAAGAGAGAAGTTAGAATCCATTAGCTCTGTATTGTGCAGGTACCTCAGTTAGGTTGTGTCAGGCGCGTCATGTTCGTGAACGGGCGCCGTCAGTTGAGACTAGTCATATCTTAACTGCCACGGCTTATTTTTATTATTAATCTTATATTTTGAATTGTTTTTTTTTTTCATTGTTCTCGCATATAGAAGCAACAAGAATAATGTACCCAGGATTTTGTAATATCTTGATTTAAAAAGAGTGTCCTTGGAGTTTCTTGCCCGTCCTTCTCCATAGAGATCTACGTTTTGGAATTGGCAACTAGTTTCAACTTTCTGACTAACTGACCGACTCTTTGACAATTCAAAAGTGCCTGTAAATGGTTTAATTGAAATAAATGCTTTGAGTTTGAGTTTTGAGTTCTTGGCGTCTGGTAGGATAGTTAGCTGTTGCGCAGAGTGGTACTTCTATTCATATTCCGTGTATGACTACATGAATGGCTGAAGTTTAACACGTATGTTATATTTATGGCAACATTTATCATTGCATGACCTTTTTCATTGCAAGTCGTACAAGGAAATTATGTTCATGACCAAGTTATTACACGTTAGATTTATAGTAAGGATTATATGAGGAAATCGATTAGCACTGTGTTAAAAACGTTTCAAGTCTTACTATATTTTTACAGGTGTTTGAAAAACGAGCGTTAGTAAAAGTATTATTTTGTAGAATGATTACATTTTTAAAGATTTTAGAGGTTTCTATTCTCATATGATTGTACTCCGATGAGCTACAGTGCGGCTATGGGGGCCACCTCACAAACGATGCCTCATCTATTATCGTGCTCTGTGCCTGTACCTGCACTATGAAAAACCGTTACGTTACGAGGTCAATACTAACGCTGTCCACGTAGCCGAGTTCTGGACGGAGCTTAGTTAAAATATGGAAATGGAATCATCGATACGACGAAGAAAAATGATTATAATTTGCCCTTGCCCGCCAATATAGGTAGTAATCATTAGGATTGGTAATTACAGTTTAAACTGTTCAAGGATGCTCTTGCCCATTCTTTTGACAGTCTTTAGACGCAAAGACACCCATGTGGCTGAAGTGTATCTTTCTGAACTGAATTAGGTTCATTGGTACTAACTGTTCACAGAGGCTTTTCGCTCATTTTTGTTTGAGCTTGTATTCATTCATCATCTGCTTAGCTTTTATCAACTATGCTGCGGTCGGCTTCCAGTCTACCCGGATGCAGCTGAATACCAGTATTTTACATGGAGCGACTGCCTATCTGACCTCTGCAACTCAGTTACTAGGTAATATGATAGCCCCTAGTAAGACTAGTTGTCGGATTTTCGGGCTTCGAGCTTCTATTATCTTCGTGTAAATAAATGCCTTCCTCCCTTTCTTTCAGTTTTCAGTATTTTAGCAGTGTCCAAGTTTTTACATTTATCACTAATCAAAATTTTACCATCAGAATTCACTCCAACATCTTACCAAAATGTCTTTATTACCGTATCAATAAAGGTTCCAAGTAATATTTTTATCTGGGCAGGTAGTCTGACCTTGGAAGCACCTCGCGATCCGTCTGTAGTGTCCATACGATTCCTTTTATTAACTTGAAGACTCGTGACATGTTTTATAATAACTTGTCTTGGTTTACAAGCCTTATTGGTGTGGTTTGTGAGAGCTCCAAATATTTTAAAGTAGTAAACCATTGAATGGTGATTGGTGGCTACAAAAGTTATGCTAAAAGAGGGTTTATGGCTGCGTTTCCACCAGAGAAGAGCGAGGTTGCGTAGCGAAGGATGTGTGTGAAACTATCCAATAACATCGCTTCATTTTCATAGCTTGAGCTAAGCTAGCGCTGTTATCGGTTAGTTGTAGGTACGCACATTCCTCGCTACGCATTCTCCCTCATCTCTGGTGAAAACGCACCCATAAGGTATGAATGTTTCGAAATAACATACATCACGCCTGTAATCCCCGAAGGTTTAGGCAGAGGTGTACCTATAGTACACCCACATTTCAACCGTTATGTTTAAGTCCCATGTAACAAAGGGCAAGCCTATTGAAATATCTTTTGAAATAGTATTGTATATTCAGCAGTTAGGTCGTCTTCTTGTCTCGTATCGGTATAATCTGTATGAGAATAGTTCTGTTCATGCCGTGGTTAAGATATTTCCAGCTAGCAAAGTGATGGCGGAGCTAAACTGCCCAGGGTGCGCCAGACGAACATTGAAGGAGGACACTTTTAAGGAGGATGCGCTAAGGTAGCCCGCGAAATTTAAATTTACTCACGTTTTTTGCAATTTGCAGGTCAGTGTCCGGTTGTATGTTGATTAAAATATTATTCGCGACCGTAATAAATATGGCTTTACAGAGTTATAATCATTAGAATCAACATTACAACTCCATAAGTTAGAATTGGCCTCAAATGTCACGATTTCATGAAATAGTCATTCAAATGGGGTATGAACTTAGAGAGATGTATTGATGTTTTTTATGATTACAATTCTATAAATACATACATTTGTTACGGCCGCGAATCATATTTTGATCAACATAAAACATGATACTGACCTGCAACTTGCAAAAAACGTAAGAAAATTTGAATTTCGTAGGGTACCCTGACGCTCTATTATAATGTAAGAAACACTAGTCTTAAGGCTCCTACAAACAGGCGCGACACGCGACACAAAGGCACCGCATCGCGTGTCGCGTGTTTGTAGGAAGGAGCCTTTATGAAAACAAAGACAGAAGTCGCCTTAACACAGGTTTTCATAACCTAGCTAGGAGATCTGTGCTCACCCACACGATTGTAGATATAATTCTTATTTTGTAGAACTGTATTATTAACATGTAAGTAGGTTCTACAATCCTTTGTTTGAGTTAACAAATATGATGAAAGAAATAAAAAAAAGAGCTAGAATCAAACCTAATCCCAAAGTACTTATGACAATGTTCAATGATAAGATTCGTACTAAGCTTTCTTCTCATCCCTTTTTAACCATTCAAGGTTAGCTAACAGGTCAGCGAAACAAAAAAAAAAGGATTATATATGTAGGATTAATATTTCTAAAACATTTCTGAACGATAGAGAACTTTGTTTCAGAACGAATGAATGTGTGAGTGAAAGAGAAGGAATGAATGACCGAAAAGGAAGATGGCGTACAACGATGATTAGGCAGGGTGCATTTTTATGTCGAAGGTGAAAATAAAATAGTAATTAAAGTGTAAGATTGTTTTTTTCTGGATATCCCAACTCTACATATATACCAATCTCAAGTTAGAAATACTCAGAAAGGTTAACCCAGAGGTCGTTCTGTTAATTTAGTGCATACTAATTACTAATGCAAAGCATTCGTTACACTAACTGATATTTTAGTGTCTACTTATGTATGACTCACTCAATGGAATAAAATGGAATTCGTTTCTTTTCTATAAAAAAAAATACTTAGAATTTTTTAACAAGCGTGAATGAGATAACAGTCTATCGATGTTTGTTACTCAATCACGATAAACTAACGGAAACTGATGATTAGTATATAGCTAATTATGAAGGTACTCGGAAAGTAACACCTACACTCAGCCCAGAAGAGATATCTTTAAAACAAATTATTTAGAAAAGACTTAGGTTGATCCCACACAGCAAGGTGCTTCGATGCGCGCTAAATCACATGCTCCTTGCAAATCCACGCGATTTTACAATTTCTGACGCTTGATGACAAATTCGTCAATTTGTCATTTTTTCGAACTATAATACGCTACTCACCAAGCGTGGCACCATCCTCTTATCTGTATGGCATTGGACTGACGAATCAGCAAACAATACAAAATCATCTAAAACAAATATTCTTACAATAATGACCTAAGCACAAAAGTCATACTGTTGTCTTTCCAAATTCTAATAAAGGATTGTTTCTCCCATTATTCGGTCACACAGCTTAATTCACTGATACTGATAATGCCAATTCTTCAAACAAAAAGGTCTTACAAAATGATGACTCATAGTTTTGTGTCATGGACATATTTCTGCCAAATAAGCAAATGATTGTACCGTTTCCGTGTTACCGTAAAATTGTCGATAGGTATGGATGAAGACTTTATCATTATTAAATGTAAGTATGATACAAATAGTATGAACATGCTGAGTTATTCATACGGCTTGGTTAAATAAGAGACTACGTGGGGTCAAAGACAACTCGCAGAATGTCTATTATTGTAACAATTTTAACAGTCGATGATTTACGATATTAAAAAGAGTGGAAGGCAAGTATAGTACGACCAAATTCGATCGTTTACCGCATAAAACATGGGCCTCCGCATAAAGTGGTGCCATGAACAACAATGTCAATGACTTTATAATTAGAGGGGAAACGAATAGGTGACCGCACACTGTTTTTACTATCGCTAAGGATGCTTTTAGCCACCCATTCGCAGAATCCAGAAATGTAGAAGATAATTAGACTCCAGCAACAGGTCAAGTGAAAGGTAGGATACATGATGTAGATCAGGCTTAACGTAAAACAAAAGATTACGCAAAAATCCTTAACTAATTCCAAAATGACAAGAAATCTGTTTCCATAATCAAATAACGATGGCTCATATACACATAAAACATAACATCACGCCTGCATTGCTCGAAGGGTAAGGCAGAGGTGCACCTATAGTACGCCCACATTTCGCCACTTATGTTCAAGTCCCATGTAATAGGGGCGAGCCTATTGCGATACAAATGCATATGACTCCTATAGTATATGTTTAAAATCTGTTACAGTACTCTCTGCTAATTCAGCATGACAGTTATACTTTATATTGTTAAGTTGGTACTGCGGTAAGTGACTAATCTCTTTAGGAACCGCTTCATTGGGTCCATTGGCATAGTTGTGGTTACTATGGCTTCGTACGTTCTCGGCTTGATTTCCTAGGTTTAGCAGATAGTTATTGTTGGTAGACTATTATTGTGATATTGCAGTTATGATTCAGATTTGAGTTTGGTCTGAAATGGCAAATAAGACTGCTTCCTGGGTCTAGTGGGTGCAAGATGAGGTCCTGGGTTCAAATCCCTGGTCGGGAAGTATTATTGGGTTTTTCCGTCTGGGATTTCTCAGTAGCAGTCCGGAGTCTGGATTTGTGCCCGGTTGATGGCAATAGACTCGTCGTGGACTTAGTTGTACCTCTGTCTAACCTAATCCTTTGCGGGAATACACGCGTGATGTTTTGTGTTACGGTAAATAAGTAGGGCTTTGTTAAATAGGTGTTTTTTATGATATCATCGATGACGAACAAATCTACATATTTGCATCTAATGATGACGTAAACATCTAAGACCAAAAGGTCTGTTTTCTTTAGACCATTTCTAGCTTGTCTAAGTAGACCAGTAATATTCAATACATTTTGGCGTAATTGTAATAATCCTTTGGCATAACCTACAAATCGATGTTTCTTCCAACACGCTGTCTTTTACTTTCAAATCATAAGAAGCCATATTTATGTTAAAACGACTTATTTGCAATACCAACACAAGATCCAGGATGTACTTAGCTTTGATGCGATTTCCTGAATCAGACATTCAAACGAAGTTGATCATACGATTCCGTCTGTTTCCTTTTGATGCTCAAAATACATGTGATGAATTAATGTGTCATCTTGACTTTATTACGACCAAATGGTTGTTTTATTTATAGGTTGCGAAGCACATTGGGTTCGCTCAGGTGGTCTGTCTACGATATAATAGAATTCTATGATGAATAATTATGAATATGAGTCGGTTTTGCTTAAAACATTATAATTTTTGTGGCAGAAAAATGAGAAGACTGTCTTTAAACGATTGTACACATAAACTCACGGTTTCTTCCCATGGGTGTAGGCAAAAACTAGAGAACGCCTCCTATTATGATCCTTTTGCTTCGTTTAGGTTCATACATCTATCTGACCATACACGCACGTCGGTTGCGAGTATATCGCACCTCATATTTCTGAAAAACATCACCAGTAAGTTCACTATATGTCGTTCTCCGGCTTTAAACAATTTTATAACTTAGAAATTCCGATTTTGTATTCCTCCGATGAAATATATTCACTTTGACAAGTAATGTGAATTAATCAGGTCAACAGGCTGACTTTCTGGATCCAGGATTCTTCTACGAACGGTTTCCTAAGCAGATTCCACTCCCAAAATTTTATGAAAAAATCCAAAGATTCGTTACGAAAACTGCACCAACCGAGCACTAAATCTTTGATATTAAAATGGGATTTCTAAAAAGTGAAACGTAACATGTACTGGCATGCAAATGTAGGTCGCTGTTGGTGCCGGCTTGCGTTGCGTCTCATTGCATTGTGGTGCACTGCATTTAACAATACTAACTGCTATTTGTTTATTACTGCAGTATAGCTACGGTTTTTAATGTGTTTCGTAAGTCCATTTGACGCCTGTAACTCGCATTTTTCGATCATGGTTTTTAAATTGGCTTCGATTTATCGGGAGATCTTCGATTTTCGTTCAATGATGTTGTCAAGCCAGGAATCTTTGAAGGTCTTCCAGGAGTGGAAGTTTTAGTGTATATGATGATGGTAATGATAATGATGCAGGTGGTAAAGTAGATCGTAAAAATAAAAGACTATTGAGTAAAAAAGTAACTTAACTGCAGTTTTGCATGTCATTATGTTACATCAATTGACAAGACTCTGTTAAAGCCAGGTATATCGTAAGCAGAATTTAGATAAAAACCTCTCTATCTTCAAGTAGACATGATGACATTGACATATCGACATCATAAAATCTTTCACATTGTAGTGGGAATTTAATATGAAACATTAGAGTACCTCGAAAGATCAAATCGAATCGGTCGTCACGTCATTGTTTGTTTGAGTTATTCCTCAAATGATTGAGGAAACATCTTCGGAATAATGACACTTGATTTTCTTTGTTAAATGTTTAGACTAATATAAGTGCTAAATGTGTTCTATTTCTTAAAGAGGACAAATATTTGTATAGCCTTCAGAGATTAACTTACAGTCTGGATGTCTATATCTTTAATCAGAGTGAAATAAAGAGTATTCTATTCTATATTGGTTTTAATGCCACCTAGAGGGCAGGGCAATATAATGTGGGAATAGACATTCAAAGCTTTAAAATCTGCTATATTTGTATCATACCTTTCTTGTAATAAATTGGTATAATTATCATTAGAATTCTTGGACAGTTGTATAAATCACGTGTCAATTTGGATAAGGTGAAAAATGCGACGAACCCAATTCGAGCGGAGCATGTCGAACAGTTTTGGGAGGCATGTCTCACATTTAAATTCTACAAGTTCTAATTATAGGGATAATCTTATGCTATAAACTGGTTTGGTGGGAAAATTTAAAGACTTTGGGGTACTAAGAGGAAACGTCGCACTTGTTAGAGGGACTATGGAGGATGATTTCGGAAGGACAAGACTGGAAGGCTACAACTTTAATTTTAGTGATCGAGTTTTGCAGCGGGAAAAGCCACCATTTTTATTATTTACTTTGTTTCTTGCAATGTGAAGAAACCCTATTTAACTTTTTTTTACCGAACAAGGTATTAAAATAAATGTTCAAATGATTAACCCTCCATATTGGCACACAAGATAAACGGTTGTCTAGTTTGGGGCTAATGTAAAACTCTTGTAACCACCACTCTTGGGTAACAACTGAAAATCAGCGCTGTGCTGTGGGTCCCCCATAGCACAGCACCATGCTGAGTGGAAGCCTTCTTGTCACAGTCATGACGTGCAGCTGTCGACTATTTCTGTTTTGTGCTCGTGATTATAGATTTATTTTGTTTGTTTTATTTTTATTTTACATTGTATCTAGAGCTAATTATCTTTTTTGTATGCACGTGTTTCTGTGACAAATAAACCTATTTTTCTTTCTTTCTTTCTTTCTTGTAAAATTTTTGGCAAAAAAGTTCAATGCCCAATATTGACTACGTGAATTATTACTCCGTGTTTTAAAATGTATTCTTCTGCAAACGTATCAAATAAATCTTGATTAAATATTATTATGACCAAACTGCATTGGGAGTTACCTGTTTCTCAGGACACGGTACAAACTGAGTCATTTGCATCATAAGCGCTAACGCTCATGTGAACGAGTTAACCTGTGCAGTCTTACTTCCCAGAAATACTTTTATTGCGCTTAATAGCACAATATTGCCATGCAGAAAAATATCGTGTGTGCTTAATAGAAGGAAATCGTATGAATTTAAATGTACTTATCGCGTGTAGCCTGTGTGAAAGGTAAATGCATGACTGTGTAATTGCTTTTTTGGTTATTCTTTAATTTCTGCTTGATTTGATTTTTCAAAGCTTGCTTTAAGACTCATTGTATCTTAGGCCGAGATTGATGAATGTTACTTAGCACGTACTTTGGCTAAGCATTATATCTGTCACTGTTACACTACTGTCAAACTACAAGTGTAAGATAGAGACGAGAACATATTATTATTTAAGCCAATGCATGTGCTAAGTAACGTTTGTCAATCTCGGCCTTAGGTTTAAAAACAATTAAGTACTAGTCAAGGCACCGATTACCGTAAAAGAAAAAAGAAAAACTTTATTATGTAAATAACAATGACAGGAAGTTATTAATACATCATCAATATAAACTAACTGGAAAAATACGTATTATTGAAGCTAACTTAAAAACTACCCAAGCAAAGTTACAAAACTTTATATGTGACCACCCCTGAGGCATATCCTATCCATTAAAAAAGAATTTTCCAAATCGATCCACAATTGCCGGAGATATCGCTTAACAAACATACAAAAGAAATGTACAGACGTAGTGAGAACCTCCTGCTTTTTGAAGTCGGTTAAAAACTATGATCGGGTGAAAGTTTCAAATCATCGATATTTATAGTATCCGAAATCTACAAATTCAACAAAGCAAACTTAACCAAAAATCGACGAAACGCTAACAATACAGACGGTAAATACTTTTTGTGGAGAGCATTCCACGTCTGATGAAATGTCCACATTCCTAACTCTTCTGAGGAACTAGGTATTTTAAATTCAATTGATTTATACCCTTATATGAAAGCGTTGATTCGGTTAACGTTTTGGTTGCGAAACGAGTTTTTGGATCATTTTACAATTTATTTTTTGTAACTACAATCTCAGTACCTTGCTAATGTCTAATAAAAATGTATTTTGAAGGATAGAAGTCTTTTTTAAAGGACTCCTCTCGTTTAATCGCGGCTTGAGCCTATTATAGGCTGAAGCTGCGCTAGCATGGTGTTGGAATAGGAAGGCTAAGGTGAAAATAATGTAAGCTAGATATGAAGGTAGATGACCGATGAAGACCTAAAAAAATATATTAGATTGACAACATGGACCTCTTCTCCAGGTATCTGCAGGGTAATTGCGTAAAACACTAACAGTACGAATGACTTTCATTGTGACAGTTCAACAACATTCATTGCGTTATTTACGTTGTTGAGCAGATTATTTTTTTCGGACATATAAAACAATGGATTAGCAATAGAAAATCAAAATGATTTAGATTGTGATTGATAGTGTTACGCAATTAGGGTGCTGGTCACCGACATTCTGTTTAAACTCTACGATAGTAAATAACACCTTTCCAGTTACACCATTGATAAGAAAATAATTAAAAAGAAAAAGGTTTAAACTGTTACTTTACAACCAATAGGAGTATTTTATGAATGGAACGATTCAAATTACTTTTTAACGGCGGTACAATGGTGTACTTTAGACACGGTCTTACGTCCATTGACGACTTCCAAACTGTTTGGAGTGACCTCTTCTTTAGGATTAGAGCATTAGACGATGAAATTTGTTTTATCGTGCGTGAAGACGTGGTGTGAAGAAGTTCTCTCTGGCTCCAGGGTTGCTAACTCGGCTTTAGAAATTGTGTTGAGTTTATGCCCAAATTGATTGATATGACGTGTTTATTTTTATTTTTATTGTAGTGTCAAATTGGCTCGCTGTTTGGATTTATGCCCGATTGATGGCAATAAGCTCGCCCCCTATTACGTGGAACTTAAACATAATTGGAGAAATGTGGGTGTAATAGTACACCCCCATTTCGCCAGTTATGTGGAAGGTCACCTAGGTACACCTCTGCCTAACAATTCGGGGAGTGCAGGCGTGATTTTGTGTTGGTATGAGCTGTTTTTCCTTCAGATTCATGTAATGTCAATTTAACTTGTGGTGCGGATTGACTGGTAAATTACGCCATCTTTTGATTTGACGCCTGACTGCATGGATGGTTACTTACTTAGGTTTTCTTGTATAGAGCTCTTTGATTCTCCAATTAAGGGAAAAAGGCGTCTTGTTTGTAACTTTGTTTTCTTGGATAGAAGAATTACAGAAAAATCACTGACTTACCAAAATCTACCAGCATTTGCAGGATTATTTACACAGCTGCCATTTGTCTCAGAAGGCACAAGAATAATTTATTGTAAAAGCCTTTACATTTCAAGACGATCTATCAAACTTGTTCGTTTGATCGACAGTACGATGATATGCCTAAGCCCTTAATATAAAACAAATACAGTTTATTAAAATGACTCAACAAATGTATTGCTTTGAAGTCAATTTTTTTGTAAACATTACTCATCTGCTCATCTGTGCAAATAATATCGTAAAAACACATGCTCGCGTTTTTAAATTGTGTTTATGAAAAAAATCATAACTGAATACCGACACTTCTTGCTGAAAATCATTTAAAAAATAAACTGTATCCAAAGGTCTGCCTGGGAATAATGTAGAGTAATGTTCTTAAGAATTTCGGGGTTATAAGAACCTCGTGTTCTTTTCCAGATTATTAGTTCAGGTAGACGAAGAGGGAGACGGGAGGACCGACTTGATACTGTTTGTTAAAGGATTCGCCTTAGAATGCAATAGACCGAGATAAATGGAAAGGCAGAAGGCAGGCCTTTACCTTGTACTGTGGGACAGGAAAACGACGTCAACGGTCTTAAAAAAAAACTCTTTAAAAAAAAAAAGAACTTCAATATCGGTTTGCGATTGGCAGGTATTCTTATGTGAATGTTCGTGTGCATAAAACGGCTTAGAGACAAGAGGCGCTATCTCCCATCAGATGGAAGGACCGATGGCCGCTCGCGCTGGACAAACCAGTATTTAGTTTGAGGACCGCGAATCGGTTAAGGTTGTGAGGGATATAAACCCCATCCATACTTAATAATACACTGTCTGTCTGTTACCTTTTCAAACCTTAACGGCTAAACAGATTTCGATTAAATTTGGCACACTGGTAGACCATGACCTGGGTCATGGTCTGGTGGTGGTGGTGGTGGTCTGGTGTACATAGCATACTTCTTATCTCGGTAGTACCTTCCTGTGGAATCATTTCCGACCTCCACGGGGTAAAGCCGCGAGCAAAATCTAGTAGAATATAAATGGAATGAGCGACAAGTCGTGAGGAAAGTTAAAAGAATAGGGGAAGACCAGAGAAACGATGGATGGGTTGTGTGAACGCTCATGTCGTTGACTGGTAGAAAATGTCCGCCCCTGTACATTTCTGTGCTTGAAAGTATTAAATAAATATGGCTAGAAAGAGGATTAATACTGAGATGATGGCAGCTACGATTTATATGGAAGAAAACATGCTCAGGCGACACCGAATTAGGAGAAAGAGAGGAGGAATTGGAGATTTTTTACGCATGTCGGTGAGGCAGTATGTCATCTAAGTATACTATTTGTTATGATTTTTTGTCTGTTTGTTACGAAGAAAGACCCAAAATACTATTTCAATTAATTGTCCTAAGATTTGTTTAATATAGCTAGGGCTCGTGAAGGTAGGTTTAGAGGCAGGACTTCGCCACTATTTTGTGTACTGAGATTATAAAGGTTTATTATAAAGGTGCTATGGCCCACCGATTTCCGGGATTACGAATCCTACAGATTCCAGAAACAGGAGCTCCCAGTGAGTTTTCTGGCTAAATCCACCTTTATGCACGTTCAAATTGGATATCCGTCCAACAAGGTACGCCAAGGTTTTCAGTATCAACCGTTCATTTAACGATAAATCGAGAACAGTGTTCAATATAAACAAACGCGTATGAGTGTATGAGTTAATCATAGATCGCATCGATCTTTACATGTCTTTTATAGCAGTAACAGTATCGCAATCGGGGACAAGGCCTTTCGTTGCCCGTTTTCTAACTAGCAACACTGTGTTTCGATATTATTGTGTGGCTCGTATAAACTTTGTGTGATAGGGCACAGTTTTCGTTGTGTGTGTAGTTGTGAATGCAGGGCACATCAGTTTGTTAGCAATATTTGTATTTAATATTCATATTAGCATGTTATTTTATGTCTGTCGCATATTATTGATGTTTAATTTAGTTTTAGTACTCGTTGATAAATAGATATAGTGTATAGTTTATGTAGCTCGTTAAGCTATTTAGATATAATATTAATTAATTATAGGGATAAATGTAATGAGCATTATTTAACATTGAGAAGGTTATTTTTCTAGATACTTAATGAGTTCATTAGAATATTGATTTATGCGTTGGGAAGTTAATAATCTTATTATTTATTGTCTCTTTAGCTTCATCTCCGGCAATTGTGGATCGATTTCGAAAATTATTTTATGGAAATTTTATTAACTATGCTTGGGTAGTTTTTCAGTTAGCTTCAATAATATTATTTTTTCCACTTTGCTTTTCGATAATGATAAAATAACTTCCTGACACTGTTATTTACATATAGGAATTTGTGTGGGGTAGGTAGGTACCATAAATAAAAAGAGAAGAATAAAAAAAGTTTAACAAAAAAAAAACATCCGTCTTCCAAAAAAAAAAAACACTACAAAGTGAAAAATAACTTTCATTTCGGAAGTCGGTGAAAAACAAAACGAAAATACAGAACCAAAGACACCGACTTCCGCAGTTATTTAGATAGTTTCTTTTGAAAGTAAATTGCTTTATTTGCAAAAATGATTTTTAAAGAGACGCTTATGCAGTGGAATGTCTTATTGGACAAAAATGCGAATTTCATAATAAATATACTAGAACACTTTTTCAATGCGTACAAAACAAACGATCATTTATTGTCGAAAAACGTTGACCAGACCGGAGCGATAAAATCTCGCGAACCATAACGACTGATGAATCAGCATTTAAAGGGTAACCCTGACAATTTATGGACGACATAGATAATTACATTTACTCAAGTTGGAAACTGACGCTTTCCGTCGGTCGCATAATAAGCGGTTGAGTTGAGAGCACCTCGAGCCATGTTCGTAAAAAAAACACAACGATGACCCGTCTTGTCTGAGGAGAGGAATGGAATGCAATGCGACAAAGTCGAGATGAGCGCAGCGCACCGCTCACTCGGGGATCGCGTTCACACAATTTCACGTATTCGGGTAATAACGATAGGCAGTAACTCTAAAGTACATGGGTATGTCTAGCTAATATGCCGGAGAGGCCGTTCACAAGGCGCGGTCGTGAACGAATGCAATTATTTCATGCTCGATGTGCTTGTATCCGCCATTACGGTGGACGCGTTCGAATTTTGAATATGCTCAAGCTCGAAACTTTTTTTTGTAGGTATTTGGCTGCGTTCATACTCACATGAAACTCGATTGTTATTGTTTTAATTTACATTTTCTTGTTATCTCTATGATTCAACGAGTTTATCATGTCATATTACGTATTGTAGAGACAGGTATACCTATTTATAATTTAATCTTTCGTAAAACCACGTTATTATGAATGAATGGTAATGTTATTGACCTTGTTTCACTATTATCAATCATTAACACTTTTTTGTGTCAACCTCTTTTCTGAATATTTTTTAAAATAAATTCTAGATAGATAAGTACCATACAGTTATTGATTTATTTGTATATGTAATCATTTTGAATAATTTGAGATTATATAATTTTATGCAGATGTACCGATATACCTACCTGAGTAGGTATTTTGATTTCGTAATGTTTGTAGTCATGTTTAGTTAATCATAGTGAGTTTTCCGAAAAGATTTATTTAATTATGTACCTATATGTAAGAAGGTAGGTAGCTATCTATACTTGGAATAGGTATTTTACAAGGTAAATAACAACACTAGACATTTAAATTAATACATTTACAATTACATTATCAGCAGCTATGATGGTCGATAAGAATAATGGATGTTAGAGAAGTACCTACCTAGGCCAGGTAGGTTAATAAAAGGGAAACATTGACAAGTAATCATGTAGGTAGGTACTACAGTAATGATAAACAATAATAATTGTAGCTTTTTCGCGTTTTAAATCAATTTTAGCACAAAGCAAGCCGGTTTAGCGTACCTTTTCAAAAGTTATCTGAAACGCTCCTCGATTTCACACACATATTCACCTTTGAATGACTTACTGCTGTATCTAAACACGAAATAGTATAACTAACAAGTACGGAGTGATGACCTAATACCTTATCTAAAGCACACTTGAAAATATCGAAGCGTTGTCAAGCTAACACTAAGTATACTTTTTATAAAACTATCAATTGCATACTTTAAACTGTTTGCTCAAGAAACAAAAACTGGTCTAATGTCTAATATTAGACGTTGCAACGGTTCGGAGGGATTTACCAATCACATTGCACACACCTGGCAACAATTTATAGAAAACAGACGAATAAGGAAACATTTGAATTTCGAACACAAATAAAAACAATAGAATGTTATCGTAAGCATAGTATACCTGATTATGGTGATCACTTTAACACTCGAGTTTTAACAGAAATAGAGAACAAACTTTCGCACCGCTTAGTACTCAATCGATGCACGATAAAGAAGCACGATTTAATAAATAACTGTTGCAGGACTCGCGGCAAGCGGCAACACCTCGCCGTTACACGAATATTGTGTTAAGAACGCAAGGGACACAGCTAGCCGCCACTAAAATTATTGATTTACAAAACAACAAAAGATATAAAACGGCCCGACTGCACACCCCCGCGCCGGCCGAATCGATCAGAATGATAATTGTCGTTGTCGCGCACAAAGAGACTACTGACTACTCACCTAGACAGTTGGAATGCACACACACATAAAACAACAACACACAATTTATGTCAACAATGTTTCGGATCACGACGTTCAATACACTAATTAGATGTGTTACGACACTTATTTATAATGTTTTTATTGTGTTTAACTGTTAATTAGTGCGAATTAAAACCGATTTGTGTGTCGGAGACGCGAGCAATTCGACGATCACTAGCAAGATGGCCCCGCGTATGCCGCGCGGCGCCCACCCCCCCTCGCGTCGCGCGTACGTGCAATGAAAGATAGGTGGCCGGTACACACAGCGCGAGCAGAACGGACGCCCGTCCTGAGATACATCGTGAGTTCTACCTGCACAACAATACAATGCGATAACGCACCATTTCGCACGCCGTATTTGAACATTTGATTATGTTGGAATGTTGTCGGTTTTGCATAACGAAAGTAACTACCGTGTTATTGTTTGATGTATTTAAACTATACTAGCAAATCTCTAACTTCTTGGATACTTACTAGTCGATTGCACTTTACCTAACCTATTTTAGCCTATTAATAAATTAATTTACAATAATGCGATTTTGTTTTACATCGATCATTGAAGCAAACAGTAGGCGCGCGGCGTTCGGGAGTTCCTATTTGTTTAGGTGGTCAAATATTTAGTTAAAACTACAGATTCTGAATACGCCATACATCACAGCATAACATTTCGTAACCCAAGCAAATAACTTAGGAATTTGTTTAAAACAATAACAATATACATAAATCCAAAACTCCGTATTCGCATCAGATAATCCAAGTGACATTGATTTACGAGCGAAATATCTCAAGACTTATCGCGGGACGTTTAACGCCGCGCGGACCGACCGCAGTTCTTTCCCTTCACACCGCTTTGCCCGTGCCGAGACTCCCCCCGCTAGCCCGCCCTGTCCTCTGCCTACCGACCTCTTATATACTGCTCTCTTTACAACAGAAAAAAACACCAATTTCCCAAATTCCCGAAGCGGACCGCTCTCTCGCTCGCGGCAGACCTAAGATGGCCGACGGCTTCCATTTTGATCGCAGATTACAACGCGTCGCGTCCCCGTGCGCTCAAAGCCTAACCGATGTAGCGTCCTGTAGTTAAAACATACTTTATACACTTATCGCACATGTTTTTAGGCTATTTTTTCGCGTCCAATGCGACGGTGGCATCGTATTTGGCCGTTTGTATGTGTATTTGCGTATGTTGGCGTGACAGGTTGTTTGATTGTTATTGTATTGATTGGCCGTACGATGTGAAAGAAAGTCCGTCTATCTAAACGTTCGCGTTAAAATGTAGCGGTGGGCAATCGCTATGGTTTTGTCTCTTTTCACCGGTACGGTTGTGTCTACCTGTTAGTGGGCACAGAATGGCGTATAGTCCCCTTTTGCGCTCGGCGTGGAACAATGAAATGTAGATTTAAGCGATTAAGTATTCAAAACTCGTAATAATACTAATGCGGATTGAGCAGAAATTGTTCGAAAGGGACTGTTATGTCACTTGCTGATGTTAAGCGGCCAAATTTAGGAGAAAACACGGAAATTCCAAGTTCAATTCCCGGTATAATCAAAGATTGTTTGGCTATAATCTATAATTTCGCCGAATTCATGGCTTGCAATGGATTTTAATGTTGATTTTATGTCAAAAATATCGTGTAGGTTAACTATAGCTGGCTGCAGTGGCTACAGCTACTATGGCTGCAGTTTAGAAACTAGGATTCAATAATACCACCACCTAACACTAATCAGGTACCTACTTACTTAAGTACACAATTACAACAATACATCAATTTTCTTCAGTTTGTGTCTAGACTTCTCAAAGACCTAAATGCCCTTGGCCGCTATCTAGAACCAGAAAAACGTATCCAAAATCTTTCATTAGGAACCTTTTTATTAAAATTCGCTGTCCTTTGTCTATGCTCCACAAGAAGAGCGGGATTCCATAATAAAATTACTATTAATAAAAAATAACCATAGATAAAACAGAACTCAGTTAGAACCTTTGTAGACATACGGGCCCTCCTGTTTACCCAGCGAGGTAGCTAGCGTTATGTTTGTCTTTATAACTTCACTTACGAATGGAGGTGGGGGCAGTTACCATTTTATTTGGAAACAGTTATTGTTAGGGTGGAGATTGAGAAAATTCTGTTACAATTATTTCATTTTGCCTCAACGAAGCAGAAAAAATGTTTCCGTAAAAAAAACCATATGTGCAGTTCACACGCGATAGAAGTAAATAAAACCTTCAAAAATGTTGTATAATGTAAGTATTCTATCTCATTCTCTCGCACGTTACATCCTATTGATGTATGTGTTTGTCTCTTTTTAATGTCGGTTTTTCGTTTCATCGAGTTTCAAATCACAACGGGGCTAAAGAAGTTTTCATTTCAAAAATGTGTATACAAGCTCACTGTGGTTTTCATAAATGGAACAAAGCACCAGTGTTGTCCGACAATGCCATGCCACTCACTGCCTAATACTTTTTTATTTTATTTTGACCAACTTCATTTGTTTACCACCTGCAGCAATTCTATTATATTCTCTCTTACACGGAAACCTGGTAAAAACCATTGCTCATCATCACTTATCTTTATAACATGGATGAAAAGGAGACTTAAAAATTAATACGCCAATGTTCGGTTGGTAATGTTGGTATGCGTCGTTTAGCGAAACGTGAATGCATAATACAATACACCTGAAATATAGGCGTGATGTTATGTTACTTATATTCGAAAAAAAAAACTGTTTTTTAGGAGAAGCCTTGTATGGTATATCCACGAAGCAAAGAACATAGAAGCTGTGCTTACATTGGCATTGTGCACAGGCACATAAAACAAAACCAGCCAGTTTTCTTTTTAATTTTCATCCTTTCCTGCAAAGGCAAAGGACACACTTCTCAGAGACAGTCGTATCTATTCCAAATATAAAAATACCGCCAAACAGCGCTGCATTTCTCGTACAGAATTATCACAGATTATCTAGATCCCAGTACTGGGTACCAAGGCACAGATTATAAAGTCTAAGTATCAATAATATCGATGGCAGATTGATTCGCCGACTTGACAGCAAGCGGTCACCACATATGCGAGGTCAACGCTCCCGTGAGGTAATGGCTGCCAGCTTACAAGAACTGTCATACCTCTTGTTGTCCTTTTTAATCTAGATCGGGTTATAATGGACATATTTGACGGAAGTTGACAAAGATGCTAGTATATTACATTGGTATCAACAAGTTTATTTATTTTTTTGTTTAAGGATCATCAGAGAAATTTTTAAACCAGTTTTGAGGTTTCTTTTTCATTTATCTGTAGTGGTTTTGTTCTTGTATCGTAATTAAATCTCATTAGGGGGCCAACTGGTTTAGCTGAGTAATCTAAACTTGTGCGTTAGAAAAAGGATAAGCTAAAGAGGTATTTATCGATCGATAAAATAATACAGGCCTATACCTACATAATTGTGTTGTTTTAAGGCTCGTGCACAGTGGCACGACGCGACAGCGCGACACAAAGGCGCGACGCGAAGAGTGGTGCCTTTACCTCGCGTGCGATTCGCGTCGCTTATCGCGTCTGTTTTTCGGAGTCTCTATGCTGTAGTGTGTATTCAAATCAAATATTTTATAGGATAATTTCATTAGTGCCATTTTACTGTTGTGGACTACGAAATCTCTGAACCGAAGCTAAACTTGCAGTCAAAGTGACCTCTGCGCTGCCACCGATGACGCCGTGGAAGTGGCGAAGTTTTAGGCCAACAAAATATGAGAAAAGTCGTACCAGCGACACGAAGAAGAAGAAGAAGCTAAAGTCTTCCACAAGCAGTCGCGACGCGACACTTGTAGAACAATTTCCATGAAGTTTTGATAAAAATTGTTCTACTAGAGTCGCGTCGCGCCTGTTTGTGGGAGCCTTAAATGCAGTAGATACAAAATAGTTTTTGGAATAGTTGTAGTTTCCAGTACTCCACTTTACTTTCAAGAACCAAGAACCTACTTTCTTCAAGTTATCAAACAATTGAAGTTCATCAAAATCGGTTACAACATCACTTTCACATTCATATTTAAGTTACGCGATAAAGCACCTATAACCTATCAACATGGCGCCTGTAATCCCCGAAGGGTTAGCCAGAGGTGTACCTATAGTACACACACATTTCGCTTATAAATTATATGCTGTTAAGGCTCTTACAAACAGGCGCGACACGCGACTCGACACAAAGGCACCTCCTGTCACGCGACGAGCGGTGCCTTGTGTCGCGTCGCGTGTCGCAACTATTTGCAGACGCCTTTATTTCTTTAACACTAAACTAGTACAAAACTTACCTTCTCCTTTTTCGTCGGCTAATTATAATCCCAATATACGATGTACCTAAAATAAAATAAATGAGGATTTTTTGTTAAAATAGTAAGTTACTGGGAGTTTTAAATGAGCAATCGACGGAGTTTTATAACATACAAGTTACATTTCTAGTGTACAATAAATTTACCTAATAACTTCTTAGTGGGGTGTTTTTTGCATGAAATAGGATATTCTGATGCAGCTGTCGCCAAGTGTACCGGTGGGTGACCATATTGATGACAAGAGTTAGGAGAATTATTCTTAAAATGGGTGGTTTTAAGGTCGGTTCGTTTTGTTATTTGTTTTCATTCAAATTAAGAGGGTCATCGTGGTTATTTAATCAGCTAAGTATGATGGCCTACCAACATTGAAATAATACACAATTGATTTATTTCAATTTTGGTGGGTTTATTACATTTTTTTAATTTTCAGACGACAATACGTGTGAAAAATTTGGATTTGGCACAATCACGTTTGACCACAGTATGGACGATGTAGTTAGAGAAACAAGATGCTGCTGCCCACGAAAAATTGGAACTTTCTGTGGAACCACGTGTTTCTTAGACATTATTGTGTCCTACAGCAAAGCAAAGACGTCTTCTCCTAATACAGAAGGAAGAAATGAATATTATCATTGAAAATATTGCTGCTGCTATTATTTTACTACGTCCACTTTAATATTATAGCCGCAAAGGCGTCATAATATTCTATTCCATGCAAAAACAAAAACAATATTGTAAGGTAACGATGGCGTAATTAATTATATTACCATTCATTCCAATATGTATGAGCTGTGGACGTGGACTTAATAATACATAAATATAATAATAAAGTAATCTATCATAATATTATATACGTTCTTAACCATGTGTTGCATTAAAATAGTCTTAATGGATCTTGGGGTACTCCCAAGGATGCAAGAAGGCTATTGTCAGTTTGACTCAAGAAGGGTTGGCGATTTCAAACTTATATTAATTATAAGACCAGGTTTCCTCACGATGTTTTTTACTGATGTCAGTAATGTCCATGATAAACTCAGAAAGTACATATGAATTGAAAAATTCACATTGGTACTAGTCCGGGTTTGCACCCACAACCTCGCGCATGAGAGGTGAGACCTTAACCACACCACGACATTGAAATATATTAGGATTCTAAAATATATAAGACTGATTTTAGGATTTATTTCAACGTTTCTAAACACTATTTTATACTAAATATTATCTAAGTAACAAATATTTTATGATCCAGGATTGTCCCAGTAATACAAAATACCATAGTCACCCCATAATGTCGTACAATCAATGTCGAAGCATTTTGAATACCGTTGAACGTAAAAATAACCTCTTTAAAGAATTCCTTAAAACTGGAATCTTTTGAAATCACACTTTTAATCTTTTTTATTATTATTGACGTTTCGGATTATTGTGTGATTACGAATTCTTTTGGTTTATAAATAAAATTGGGGAGTGAGTTGGTAATAGAAGAGAAACAAGTAAGATAATCAATCTGCCTCGCCTTTCCCAACTATGTTGGGGTTGGCTTCCAGTCTAAGCGGATGCAGTTGAATACCAGTATTTAACATAGAGCCTATCTGACCTCCACAACCCAGTTACTGGGTAATACGAAACCCCTTGGTAAAACTGGTGCTCAGACTTTTGGACTTCTGACTGCAAATCCGTAACGACTGAAAAAAGAAATAAAGTAAGAATAGGCTGGGATTCCGCGAATATTCCCTTGTGTTGTTAGAAATAAGCTACACTACGATATATGAATGCAAATGAACTGGTTCTTAACAATATTATTCTTTGATATTGAATCAAAGCAGACCAACATTGCAATTTTTTTATTCTTTCCATATTTTGATTGACTTGCCTTCCACTACAAGTCTACAAGTGACTGTTCCTAAATTACCCTACGCTGATAAAATTTTCGTTTTTCCTGATATCATGATAAAATAAATGATAATGTCGGCTTCCCCTGTTTCTGTATTAATAATCTCTCTTCTTTGTTAACATCCCCGATCTGTGGTTCGCAGGAACTCATAGTCATAACATAAATTATTTAAAACATCATTCTGTCTATGTGATTTTCAAACGAAGAAACAGAACGATGTTTAAACAAAGTTTAGCGTTAAACGTATTATGTGATTTGTGGTGAAAGCGGGCCTAAGTATTAAAAATACTATTTTCGAACATCAACAATTTGAATTCAAAATTGGAAGACAATCCATAGACAACGCCCGCGTCAGCGTAAACTGTCCATCTACTACCCGTCCGGGATTAAACCACTTCCGATGTATCGATTCAAATTCGTTTTCTAAATACAAGCAATCGATATTCGATTTGCAGTAGTAAATGTTGATAAAGTGAGAGACATGCCACATCTAGAGGTGAAGCGACCTCCATTAATATTGATTTTATGCGAGAGGGCGGCGGCCGACAGGGCTGGTTGTTGTTGTTTATTTTAACATTTTATTTATTAGATTTGTGTAGGGGTTTCGGCTATTCAGTTAAGGTGTTACCGAGTAAGTGGGCTGGTGTATTGGATGACCGATGATGCGAGGCTAGAATAGAGTTCAGATTAGGAACTGCACTGAATTCGAGGAATTTTGAGTTCAAGTTAGATATCAAATCACTAGTGCAGTATTTTTTGCCCATATCATGATTTGGTGGATGCTTACGCAGGAGGCTGTATTGGTATAGGGTGAAAGTTACACAGGGACCCATGGAGCGTTCTGTTTGGCATAAAGTCTCCTTCAAACAGGCCGACCCGCGACGTGAATCACACGCGACACAAAGGCACCCCTCGTCGCGCGGCAGGCGGTGTAGGAGCGTGATAGCTGAATTAGGTACCAGGTTCCAAATTTATAGATCCGAAGGTCATTGATGAAGGAAAGATAATGTAAGGCTTTTAGCGGAGTTGCGTTCAAGGACTGACAGCATGAATATGGGCGGCGTTGGTTGCAAAGGATAGACCATAGCTGACAAAATTATTACTGTTACTCAAATGATCCCCAATGACGAGGATAGACGTGTGCAGAAAAGGAAGATGGAAGCCTTTGCCCAGCAGTGGGACATTACAAGCTAGATAAATAGTCATATTATAGGGTAAACACTGTGACAAAAGAATTTAAAGCCAATGATATAAGCAGATTCCAAATCACCGGAACACACGAGGAAAACCGCAAAATGTAGGCAAGTAGGTATTTAGGTAACTGATGAGTAGATTGAGTAGGTAACATACCATAGTAGGTACCTAATGAAGTTCATACAACTACACAAACTATAAAGGCTCGTAGACACTGGCGCGACGCGACGCCCGACACAAAGGCACCGCGTGTCGCGCGACGAGCGGCGCCTTTGTGTAGCGCTGTCGCGTCGCGCCAGTGTGTACGAGCCTTAATAATTATGAGGATTGGTTAAGGCTCCTACAAACAGGCGCGACGCAACAGCACGACACAGGCACCGGTTGTCGCGCGACACGCGGTACCTTTATATCGCGCTGTCGCTTTGCGCCTGTTTGTGCCTTTATTCGTCTTCCAGTCACGCCGTGAAAAATATTCAACAATGTGAACGATCCCCGGTACTCCAGCCAGTCCATTCTTTTCTATCACTAACTCCTACCATTTCGGAAAGGCTCAAGTGGCAAATGCTTTTAAAACGTTTCGTATTTCTTAAACGACTTTAAGCAGGATTGTCATAAACTTTTTGGTAGCTTATGTCAAATGCAACACGTTTTCGAGTTTTCCATCATCGATTTCGCTGATTAAATTAAATATCACTTTGCCAACAACGCCAAATACGTCGGCCCTAATATCCACAAGATGGCGTTATGATCCTCAACTCTGAGGGACCGAGTATAAAGAAGTGTTAACACGGTACCTCCCGCCTGTCAGGTGGTGACTGCCCTGGGCCTGCAGTCTCGACATAGATACCGACAAAAATCTGTCGCTAAATCGTATCGTTGTCTAATTCCTTTAATAGATTTTCAACTTTATTTCCAAAGTATAAGGTTGAAAATCTATTAAAGAAATTTGACATCGATACGACTTAGCGACAGATTTTTGTCGCTATTCATGTCGAGACTGCAGGGCCAGGTGTTTACCAGAGGGAATTGGTTATCTAAAACTTCTGGTAAAATAATTCTTTTATCAGGGTCGGCAAACTGTCAGGGATGCATTCAATTAACCTCCACGGCTACAAGTGTCAGCATTTAACGTCGGTAGCGCCCTCTAGGCAGTTAGCTCCGCCACCATGTTGACTCTTCTTTTGGCACGGTCCCTCAGAGCTGAGGATCGCGACTCGTGACCCATCTGACAGACGTCTTTGGCGCCAAATATGTCGGGTTGGTTTCAGTAACTCTTCGAAAAAAGGAGGTAAATTACAATGCTCACTGTTACTGATCTGAACCAGTCAGAGAATCAGAGCCAGAGGAGTGTTCTTTCTTAGCATGTGGCTAGCAATCTAAATAGTGTCAGCTCAGAATGTTTTGACACGTTCGGGAACTGGCGCCGTTAGTTGAGACTGGTCATCTCTTAACTGCCATGGCTTATTTTTATTATTAATCTTATATTTTGAATTGTCACCTAATGTTTTTTTTTTCTCACATATAGAAGCAACAAGAATAATGTAGCCAGGATTTTGTAATATCTTGATTTAAAAAGAGTGTCCTTGGAGTTTCTTGCACGTTCTTCTCCATAGAGATCTACGTTTTGGAATGGGCAACTAGCTTCAACTTTCTGACTAACTGACCGATTCTTTGACAATTCAAAAGTGCCTGTAAATGGTTTAATTGAAATAAATGCTTTGAGTTTGAGTTTGGAGGTAACAGCGCCGATGAGGTAAATTGAAGTAGACTAAAAAGTGGCCTGATTTAAATGCACGTTCAGCTCACTCTGGGCAGTCAGACCAATTAGCACTTTGCTAATTTCGTGCCCATGTGAAGGAAGAGAAGGTACCGTTAAAGCTTTAAGGGCACGCAGGACATGAAGAGGAGTATATATACCTACAGTTTTTCATTTCAGGTATATTAGAATACCAGCTTTTGCCTGCGGCTTCATCCGCGTGGTGCTCGGAAATTATCCCACGGCATGTTCTACCGGTAAAAAAAGTAGCCTATGTTTGTACCCAGGCCAAGATCTGGGTACCTAAAACGGTAACAGACAGACGGACAGAGTTACTTTCGCATTTATAATATTATTAATATGGATCACTATCACATCATTATGAAACAAAGTCCCCCCCACCGCGCTTGTCTGTCTGAACGCAATAAACTCAAAAACTACCGAACGGATTTTCATACGGTTTTCACCAATGGAGAGAGTGATTAATGAGGAAGGTTTAGGTGTGTAATTCATTAAGATTTTGTGTAAATTGACTGAAATATGACGATGATAATTGAAGATGTCGGAAGAAATCACGCTGACAAAGAGCTTTACTGTCGTGTGCCGCGTAAACCAATAGAGTTATATGAAAACAATGTATTACGGAATTATTCCTCTTAAAGAGATCTATTAAACGTAGTAGTACGTTTCAGTGGGATAATTTCTGATCTCGGGCGAAGCCGTGAGCAAAAGCTAGTTTGGAATAAATCGACAAGAGTGAAGAAGGAGCAGACGAAATCGGTGATCAAAGAAAGTAGTTTGGATAGATAGTACAGTCCTCAAAAGATGTGAACCTAAAAAGGAATTTCACATCGAAAACACATAACATGACGCCTGTAATCCTCGAAGGGTTAGGCAGAGGTGTAGCTAATAGTATGTCCACCCACAGTTCGCCAGTTATGTTTAAGTCCCATGTCATAGGGGGCGAGCCTAGTGCCATCAACCGGGCTCAAATCCAGACTCCGGACTGCTACTGAGAAATTTCTAATGGAAACACCTATTAACACTTTGCCCGACCTGGGAATCGAACCAAGAACGTCATACTCAGCAGTAGCGTTTGCGATCACTAGATCAATGAGGCAGTCGAAAACAGAACCCTTTAAAATAACAATAAATATTATTATTTTAATCGACTACGCACAACCCTAGACCGCAGTCAAAGCCCACGGGATGTCACACGTCTGAAGCGAGTGAGAAGTGAGAAAAGGACAGCAACACTTTCCCAGTAGGAGGGACAGAGAACACCATACGTCTCCCTTTTCGCCCCCCGCCACGTACTTGGTAATTCTTTTTACTCAAATAGGTAAGTCGGGTTATACTGTATTCTTTTTGCTATGGATTTTTGGCGGGATTTCATTATGCCGGTTGTTTATTGATTTCGAATAAACTTTAAAAACATATAATATATATCTGTTTTATTTACGTTTTGACTTGAAATTAATGAATAATGAGTGAAAGGGTGGTTTTTAAATTTTATTTTTAAACTTGAGAGGCTCGTGGTTAAATAATAACAGGCCGCAGGGGTCGATCAAAGGTTAAGTTACGCTTGCCGCGGTCAGTTCGTGGATGGGTGACCATTGATTACACTTCCAATACCCCTCCGTGCCTCGGAAAGCACGTTAAGCCGTTGGCCCCGGCTGCCATTCGTAGATATTTGAAGTCGTTACGGGTAGTCAGAAGCCCAAAAGTCTGACAACCAGTCTTACCAAGGGGTATCGTGTTACCCAGTAATTGAGTTGTGGAGGTCAGATAGGCAGTCGCTCGATGTAAAATACTATTATTCAGCTGCATCTGTTTAGAATAGAAGCCGGTCTCAACATGTTGCGAAAAGGCTCAGCAGAAAATTAATCGGTATTTTAGTATTTAGTCTGACTTCCGCACATTCTTTATACCCACGAGTTAATTAACTCGGAGATACCAAATGGCTAGTAGGTACCAACACAGGTATTTTGCATTTCCGCCGGGCATTCGGCTTTGCATTCATCTGCTTTGAGCTAGCAGTGGGTAGGTGTGTCTGTGTGTACAAATAAATACCTATACCCTTTTTATAGCTGCTTCTATGTAATTTTTTTTTTTTTTTTTTAATTTAATTTATTTAGAGATTTGCTGGTGGCACACTTTGCAATAGACAGAGAGAGAGAGAGAGAGAGAGAACCTGCCTAGACTTGTTTTGTTTTTGGAAAATTCTCATGGTTACCCCGGTTCTTCCCAGACGGAAGCTACACATGAGGATTTTCGATGTCGTACTCCTATCCACTAAAATCCCACGGTGTTACTAATGCTACCATGAGCCAGGAGACCAACACCCCAAATGTGTAACTCAGTTTTGATCACAAATTCACAATCCGAAGGATTTTGAAGGAAATTGCTAATCCATATCTTCATACTTTTGAAAAATTCGTTTGTTCAACAACGTAAACCACGCAATGGGTGTTATTGAACTGTCAAAATTAATGCCATTGCTATCGTAAGCGAATTCGCAATTACCCCACAGGATATACGGTAAGAATCTGCTTAGCCTGGTTTTTTTCCAACGATGTTAGGGTACGATAGGCCACTTGTCAGTGGTAACAAAACAACAGTACCATTACTACTGTTACATACTAACAGTATGGAAATTTATGAATACGCTTAAATTTCCGTCCACGATAACGTTATAAACGTGCACGTATTTCCATTCATTTTATGGACGTGGACGTCCACGATTATATCGTCACGTTAGAAGAGCTGGCCTAGCGTAGTAGGGAGGTTCACATCACAATCTGGATGATTTGGAGGGATGTTGGTAATCCATTGCTTCTTTTGTTCGAAAAATTTGTCTGCTCTACTGTTAGTATGTAACAGTAGAAATGGCTTTCATTTTGACAGTTCAACAACATTAATTGCGTTATTTACGTAGTAGAGCAGACAATTTTTTCGAACAAATGAAGCTATGGATTAACAACATCCCTCCAAATCATACAGATTGTGATTGAAAGTGTGTTACGCAATTAGGTTGCAATATAAGCTGGCCTCTTATTCCATTGAAACTCCCTACTACGCTAGGCCAGCTCTTCTAAGGCGACGATATTATAGTGGACGTCCACGTCCATAAAATGTATGGAAATACGTGCACGTTATAACGTTATCGTGGACGGAAATTTAAGCGTCTTCATAAATTTCCATTAGTACCTTTACTTCCCTGCGTTATCGTGATGCCGTGCTGTGGACGTCACTGGACGTGGACGTTCACCATAACGGCTCCTTCAAAGAGGCGCGACACGCGACGCGAATCGCTCGTGACTCGAAGGCACCGACTGTCGCGCGAGGACCGGTGCCTTTTTGCCGCATGTAATTCGCGTCGCGTGTCGCCCCTGTTTGGAGAAGCCTTAACATCGTCACGACAGTAAAAGCGCTAAATTATGCTCGTTTTGTCTTCACTCTTAGTGATTAAAAAAATACTCTCAAATGTCGAATGATCTAGTAAGCACATCGAGTGACTTAAAACTAATTTTATTTCCAAGTTGTCCCTGGGAAGTTATCTGACTTGTTTATTAAAAGCTCGGAAGCTGAAGAGTGGGAGGCAGTCGTTTCCGTATATTAATAGTAGCACCTACGCTATTATCGTGGGAGTTATTATAATCGACACATGCAAGGAATAACATTGTATCTAATATTTAGTAACTTTACAGGAGAGCGCGTCAAAGATTTAAAAAATTCTCGCAGTATTCGGTTAAGTCTTAATGCCAACCATCCTTGAAAATATCAGTCCAGGAGGGAATAGCCGGACTCATATTTTCAAGGTTGTTTTTAAATCTGGGAGAATGTTTTAAATCTTTGACGCGCTCTCCTGTAAAGTTACTAAATATTAGATATAATGTTATTCCTTGCAGGGCCTGCAGTCTCGACATTAGATAGCGACAAAAATCTGTCGCTAAGTCGTATCGATGTCAAATTTCTTTAATAGATTTTCAACTGTATTTCGAAAGCATAAGGTTGAAAATCTATTAAAGAAATTTGACATCGATACGACTTAGCGACAGATTTTTGTCGCTATCTAATGTCGAGACTGCAGGGCCAGGTGTCGATAAGACACTAATGGCGGCTAAACATGGTACATTTTCCGAGGTATTTTTTACCTGCTAAGTAGCCTATAAGCTACTTAACCTCTTGCATGTCGCATGATACCGCATAGGTTCATAAGAGGCAGCGCTCGAAATGTCAATTGAACCTCATAGATTCATAACTTCCATTGTCCATTCCATTGTTCCAATTGTCCTCGAGATTAAGTCGACAATTAGCGCAATGTAGGTAAACGGAGGTTCGCCAGACCAGAGATTAAGGCTTCTACAAACAGCTGCGACACGCGACGCGAATTGCGCGCGACACAAAGGCACCGCTTGTCGCGCGACGAATGGTGCCTATGTGTCGCGTGCGATTCGCGTCGCGTATCGCGCTTGTTTGAGGGAGCCTTTAAATTCAATGGGTATTATAATAGGTACTTATGTATTAGGGTTGTACATACTGGCGCGACGCGACAGCGCGACTCAAAGGCACCGTGACGCGCGCGACGAGCGGTGCCTCTGTGACGCGCTGTCGCGTCGCGCCTCGCCTGTTTGCGGGAGCTTTTATTTTGACAATTTGGAAATATCCATTGGGATGTTTTAGTTGACGAGAAGAAGTATTCTCCAGACATATGGAACAATGGATATTACGGTTCCTCTCAAGAAGAATTCCGGTAAGTACAGTCGATCGCAAGTCAGTGATAACACTTTGACCTTGAACTGCGAGGTAGTTGCGTAACACACTTACAGTAGCAATGGCTTTCATTTTGACAGTTCAACATCATTCATTGCGGTATTTACGTTGTTGAGCAGACAAATTTTTCGAACATATGAAGCAATGGATTAGCAATATCCTTCAAAATGATTCAGATTGTGATTGAAAGTGTGCTACGAGTACGCAATTAGGGCGTTTTTCTAGCATAGTACAGAGTTTAAATAGAATGCGAGGCTAACGTATACCAATTGCTTTGTTTCCCAGGATGTGTGGCTTACTGGGCCTAAGTATTCTGGAAAAAAAAAGCGGGCAGAGCCGCAGGCACATCGAGCATTAAATTTCGGAAACATGATTTTCGAGACCTTTGAAAACTGCTCTGGGCAATCCAATAAGAAGAACAATTGAATTGATAGCCTATTTACCTCCTCAAATTTTCCTCATCCTCGAAGATAAGCAGCTAAAATAAAGCAAATGTTATGTATCTATGTTTAAATAATTTAGTAATGTTACTATACAGGGTTATTGGTAAAACACCAGCAACCTCTTAAGGGGTCATTGTACTTATCATTATAAACAACTTTTACTATGGGACCAAACCTGCAATCGTGAAAAAAATATCAGCTGTTTCCTACGTTTTGACGTGTTATGCGAAATAAATGTAGGGAAAATCTGTTATTTTTTTCGCGATTTCTGGTTTGGTCCATAGTAAAAGTTGTTTATAATGATGAGTACAATGACCCCTTAAGAGGTTGCTGGTGTTTTACCAATAACCCTGTATATTTCAAATGACTTTAATAATTGGACGTAGTTAGTTAAACGAAAAGGATCCAACCCACAAATGGCCAAAAATTAATTGTGTATACCAAAACACTCTTTGTACTTAAAACTTTAATAATATCATGAAATAATCCAAATAAAATTTATCGCAACATGATGCTGCATTTGAATTTTACTTTGATTCTTTTGTGACATTAAAGTTATAACTACAATGAGTGTTCTGGTACAAACAATTCATTTTTGGCCATTTGTGGGTTGGATCCTTTTCGTTTAACTACGTCCAATTATAAATTAAATATATTATGTTAGAAAGAGTTTATGTATTAGTAGTAATAATTAATGTTGTGATATTGATATCTAGTAAGTAAGTAAGAAAGAAAGAAGAAAGAAAGAAAAATAGGTTTATTTGTCACAGAAACACGTGCATACAAAAAAGATAATTAGCTCTAGAAACAATGTAAAATAAAAATAAAACAAACAAAATAAATCTAAAATCACGAGCACAAAACAGAAATAGTCGACAGCTGCACGTCATGACTGTGACAAGAAGGCTTCCACTCAGCATGATGCTGTGCTATGGGGGACCCACAGCACAGCGCTGATTTTCAGTGGTTACCCAAAAAGGACGTACGGAAAACCAAGTCAGGTTTAATGATTAATAGTAGGTACTTATATGTAACAAAATAAAATAAAACAAACAGTAAGCACTAAGAATAAAAATCAACTACATAAACAACCAGTTATAAGAACAATGTTATTAAATAACCTAAACATTCAATAATTTGTATTTTTAGGCATTGCAAGTAGGTATGCAATACAGGGTGGATTTTTGAGATGGGGCAGCAAGAGCACCTTAACCGTTGTAGCTACAAGAAATCGGTCTTAGAAGACATTTCTTTAATTTTTGAGAAATTTTGATTTGCATTCACAGATTTTGAAAAAAAATTGCAGTCAGCAAGAAAATGGGCAATTTTCACAAAAAGTTTTTTTATGCCAATCGACCATGTGTCATGTAAGGATCAAAACCTCTATTGGACCAACTGAGGTTTGAGTACTAGAAAAGTCAGAAATCGCAAAAAACTTTTCCCATATATTTCATAGGAAATGAGACTACAACTCACATTTTGTTATGGATAATTATCGATATTATTATGGATTTCTCAAAAAGTTAAGAAATGTCTCTTAAGACCGTTTTCCTGTAGCTACAACGGTTAAGGTAGCTGTCCTTGCTGCCCCATCTCAAAAATCCAGCCTGTATAATGGTAACTTTTAAGTATTTAACTTATATATAAGTTAAATATAATAACACTTCCTGCGCCCCAACGTGGTCGTGTACAGTCCCGAGCACGAATTTGTCAACACTTGGCAACTTTCAATAGCGATTTTTTTGTGATTAAACGAATGCAATGTTGAAAAGCGACATATTACATCAACCTATGAGTTCGAAAATACTATGTTCGTAACAACAAAAAATTTCATTCAAATATTAAGGAAAAAACCGCTTTTGAATTTAGCCAAGTATATACATATTTATGCTCGTGACTGTACTCTTAAGTTTTAGCCTAGCCTGTAACTGAGTGTACATTACGCAAAAAAAAAAACATCTAAACATGACACATTTCTTCTTCCATCTCCAAGAAATCGTGTATTTTTCAGTCCAGCATCATCATAACACCTAGGAGATCGATAAAGCAAGATTAGCTCTGACCTCAAAACGGACGAAGGCGCGTCCTACGAGTCTAGTGTCCTTTCTGTAGGACTTTACAGAGTACTCGCTTAATACGCAATGCGGAGTTTATTCGGAGAGGTTTTATTTGGGATGGGTTTACCTACTTTAAAAAGGTTCTATTTTCTGTTAGGGGTAAGTAGGTATTTTCATCGATTTTACGTTTGCGTTACGTTTACATTGAGCTCCTTAAGTTTTGGGTTGAGCTACACGATTACCTACAGACAAATGTTTGCACTGTTTTTTTTAAGCTATTGCATAGCTTTTATCGCGGGCTTTGAGCGCGGCGACTGAATCAAGAAATTCCGTAACGAAAATAAAACCTAACACCCACCACTCCGCCTACCATGTAGCTGGCCGAGCATTCGCATAACGTGTATGTATATGGTACGACTGTACTTGAATTAATATCAAAGAAAAAAAATACTGCATAAATAAAAAATAAATAGGTAATTATAATTGCATAAGTTGATAAAAAATGCTATGCAATAGCTTTACCGCGGCAGTCCCCGAGTGCCACGTGTTTTTTTTTTTTTTTTTGTGATTGGTTTCCAGCAAGTCAACTTTGGACACTAATCTACATGGTCCTGACATGATCTGACCAAGATCATGTCTGGCCTTTAAAAGAGACAGCCCTGCCCCTGAGTTTGTTTCGCCATTTCTTTTCTGGGGTAGTCAGATTGGAAAGGTCGACTCCATCTAGCTTATTTTTTATTTTAATATGACGCGTGATTCCGATATTCTATTTACAGAATAAACAATATGCGAAGAAACTGTTCTGAAGAACTTAATTTTGTGGTATGTACAGTCCCTAGCACATCAAGTTATCACAACCTGTCAGATTTTCTCATTCGATTAAGAACTTAACCATCAAAATTTTAAGGTTTAAAATCGTTTGGTGAAATTTGACAGTTTCGTGTAGCTTGACCTGCTGGCGACTGTACAGTAGGCCGCACGTCAAAGGTAACATTTTGACCTTGAGCTGGCCTAGCGTAGTAGGTACGGAGTTTCAATAGATTTGTAGCGGTATCTACAACGCCACTTGCGAGCTACACGTCACACTGACGTCACGCAAAATCATGCATCGCGCAAGCAGAGTTTACCGCGCAACTAGCATATATACAACGTCCCGACATCAATCGTTGGGCAGTTGCCCACCAGACACGACACCCCTCTGGTCGGAGGATCCTCCCTTTTCTATAGACTATGAGTGAACTTTACACCCTGTTCCTCATACCTCTATAGATTAAGAGGTCAGCTTATTTGAGCGTATACTGGTTTGCTACCAATGACGTGCGGTCTACCGGCAATCAATCAGCTCAGCATATCGCAGTCCACTGCTGGACATAGGCCTCTCCCACGCTGCGCCACAGCACCCTGTCCTCCACCTTCCGCATCCAGTCTGTCCCAGCCACCTATCTATGGTCATTGATCTATCTAGATCTGTGGGCGTCCCGCACTACGCCGCCTACCGTACGGTTTAGTAATCAGCCACCTAATCGCGTAACACACTATCAATCACAATCTGAATTATTTTTAGAGGATATTGCTAATCCATTGATTCTTATATTCGAAAAATTTGTCTGCTCAACAACGTAAATAACGCAATGAATGTTGTTGAGCTGTCAAAATGAAAGCCATTCCTACTGTTAGTGTGTTACGGGTTAGTGGGTTTCTTTCATTCATTTACATTTATTATGTACTGTAGCATGCCAAAACATATGTACGAGGGTCATTCAATAAATACTTAGCCTACAAAAAGTAAACGAAAATTTTGGAAAAGTGGCAATTTATTTTTCAACATAGTCTCCTTTTAGTTCGATACACTTAGCCCAGCGATGCTCCAACTTTTTTAACCCGTCCGAAAAATAGTTTTTGTCAAACTCTGCAAAATAGGCCTCCGTGGCGGCGATGACCTCCTCATTCGATCCATATCTATTCCCGGCGAGTGATTTTTTCAGATTAGGAAACAGAAAGAAGTCACAAGGGGCCAAATCTGGAGAATACGGTGGATGGGGCAGCAATTCGTAGCGTAATTCGACCAATTTGGCCATGGCAACGGCAGACGTGTGAACCGGTGCGTTGTCGTGGTGAAACAGCACTTTTTTCTTCGCCAGATGGGGTCGTTTTTTCTTTAATTCGGCGTCGAATCGGCCTAATAAATCGGCATAGTAAAGCCCTGTAATTGTTTTACCCTTCTCGAGGTAATCGATGTAGATCACACCTTGTGAATCCCAGAAAACGGTGGCCATAACTTTTCCGGCCGATTTTACAGTTTTCGCCTTCTTTGGAGCACGTTCCCCGGTCTGGATCCATTGTTTTGATTGCTCCTTGGTCTCTGGTGTGTACCAGTGGATCCAGGTTTCATCGACGGTCACAAAACGACGCAAAAACTCCGCTGGATTCATCTTAAACAGCGCCAAACACGTCTCCGATGTGGTCTCACGGTTGCGCTTGTTTTCTGGTGTGAGTAAACGCGGCACCCATCGCGCCGACAGCTTTCTCATGCCGAGTTCCTCGTGAAGAATATGATGCACTGTTCCTTCTGAAATGCCTACAGTCTCAGCTAGCTCCCGAACCTTCAATCGGCGATCTGCCAATACGAGATCATGGATTTTTTTAATGTTTTCCTCCGTAGCAGCTGTTTTCGGTGCACCTGGACGTGGTTCATCAAAAACCGACGTACGGCCACGTGCAAACTCGTTGAACCAATTCTTGACGGTGGCCATCGATGGAGAAGAGTCACCGTACACAGCATCCAAGCGCTCTTTGATTTCGATGCGCGTTTTCCCTTCCAAAAATAGGAATCGAATCACCGAACGATATTGCTCTTTTTCCATTTTTGTAAAACCGATCGACACGTTCGCTTCCATAAGTTGTCAAATTAAAACAAATGAAGGGATTGGAATGAAAATTTGAAAAAAGAATTAAAAAAGAATGTGCTACACTGTGGTAAAACTCTTTTGAAACTACAGCGCCCTCTGGCGATGAGGCTAGGTACTTATTGAATGCACCTCGTATATATTGCTGTGCCCTGACAGGGTCAATGTATGAAACAAATATTATTGTAACATCTTGTACACTACATTGAATGCAATAAATGATGATTATGATTATGATTATGATTACGCAATTACCCCGCGGGGCCTAACTTGGCTCAATTGATGGGAAGTGGTGATCGCTGCCGATATCAGCATCTGCCTAACCTTTCCCCAACTATGTATGTTGGGGTCGGCTTCCAGTCTAACCGGATGCGGCTGAATATCAGTATTTTACAGTTACTGGGTAATATGATACTCCTTGGTGTAATACGATTGTAATACGATTCAAACTTAATGGCGGCTCGGAACATGAGGCGAGTCGCTGCGCTGTAACCAATTCACGTGTCGGCGGGGGTGAGGTGTGAGGTACTGCGCAGCGAATAGTGTACTTCACAGGTTTGTATCGAACTGTAAGACTGGTTGTTCTTTATTAGTGACTTGGTGTCAGACTTTCGGGCTTCTGACGACCCGTAACGACTTTCAAAGATCCACGAATGACAGCCGGAACCAACGGTTTAACGTGCTTTCCGAGGCACGGAGGGGTCTTGGTATGTAAAGATGGTCACCCATCCACGGACCAACCGCGGCAAGCTTAGCTTAACCTGATCGATCGAACCGTGCGGCTGTTATTACTTAGCCACAAGCCCCTGATCGCTGCCGATAGACACCGGTAAAATCAAGGGGTTTGTCGCTGTGTTGTCAGACTAGGAAAATATTGAAATTGTTTAGCTACCTATATTGCAATAGTGCCCAGTCAATGGCATAAAAAAGGGGGTGTGTGCTTATGACCACACGATAAAGTGACAACTTGCGACTGGAGCCAGCGGAGTATACGCGAGTCAGCGTCATTGACTGGAGCCGAGTACGTATACCCGATTCAACGTCACCGAATCGAGCGTGACGGTTCGGTTCGTTCACTGTTCAGTACGAGCGCAAAGTGCGCCTAAAGAAGTTGAAATTTGACTTCAAAAATTAAAATATGGTGAAAGAGCTTCCTCGAGCTTTTTCACACGGAGCTCTACCAACTTTTTTTTTTGTCTTGTGGCAATCGTCATGGATGTCCTCCACCATGGGATGGGTGGAGGGGTCTGTCAGACTCTTACTGACTAAAACCACACGGTGTTCTGCTGCTACCTTTAGCCGGGGTGCTGGAGTGCTTGCTCACTTCGTCACGCGTCCCCGGCCAGGTGTAGGCCCTACAAATTCCTGCTGAATCTAACCGAAAGTTTAATTAGGTAAGTAAAGTACCCACCTAATGTACAAAAACATACCAGACATACCTAGGTACTTATTCGAAGATTATTATGAGACAACGGGACCTAATCATAGTTGACACGGTGCCCTTTTTTTGCCGGCATTTAGTAACTACCTGTTAATAGCTAGTAGATAATTTAATAATAAGGTAGGTAGGTAAGTACCTAGGTACTGATATAAAAGTGTTATATGTATAAAAATGTCAGCACGTACCTGTATAATTTTTCCACAGCGTGCACACACAGAAAAGAATAATATAATTTGTAAATGTTATCAAAACAGAGCTATATTTTGGTGTACCTACTAGTTTTAGAAGTAGATAGCCGGCGGCAGCTGTCTATAGTCGGTAGATGAACGAACGAGCGAGCGATTCAATATTCATCAATTTGCAGACGGCATTTGAATGTAGTCTACATTCGATTTCCTGCAGTAATATTTGATTACATTATACTTAGATTTAATGCTTGCAATCTTTTATTGTATCTAGTACCTATTACTACTTTATTAAAACGATTAATACAAACAGTAAAATTATGTTGCTGTTCTTGGTAGGTATTCAATCATTTCAATGACAAAAACAAACAATTAGGTACTTTGATATGTGCATGTACTATATTTTAAATAATGAATAACTTACCAATGCAGTACTGAAGTCACACTGAACACATAACATTCACTTTGTCACATTTTTTTGCGTAAATTAAAATGAATTACTGATTCGAAATCAAAACAGCAATACAAAGTGACCGATTGTATTATGGCAAAGGATTTATAACAGTGACATCTAGTGGATAAGTTATGCAATAGTTAAAAAGTGAGTATCAAACGTTTCAGAAAATGGATAAGAGATGGCAGTGTTAAGTTTACTAAGTTAAGAACTGGATGTCGCTAATAGTGTTCTAAACTTGGTTTTGTAGTTTAGTTCTGCTACTTGATAACAGGTGGCCAACGACAAATTTGTTAAATATAAAAGTGTGCTAGGTGTAGAAAATAAACTGAATTATTTTATTATTATGTTTGTGTCTGCCCGTTCTTCTATAATGGGGATAACACATAGGCACAAGGTGCTACAAGCAAAGTCATAGTATTTATGAATAGAATAAACTTAACATCTGTTCGAAAGGTGTGCCACCTGTAGCAAACGCACCTGGTGTGAACATCAAATCAAGTCGCGCTTAATTAATTCTTTGAACATGACAAGCAGCTTTAACTTTTTAAGTATATAAATTAACTTTGTTACTTGCACGGTTGAATTTTTGTACTAATTGCAAATGTTAAGTCAAGTCCTGTCAAAATATAATAAATAATGATAACAACCGTTCCAGACTCCATAATTGTACATGGGCTTCCTTAATTAAGTATACAATTTTATGGTCGTGGATTTTATCCCAAAATGGCATTATCAAATTCCCTTCCAGAAAGAAAATTCAGTACAAACAATGTCCACTACCACCATCTATGATCAAGTAGTCGAACTAAAAATGACGTCATAGCAACGTCGACCAACCGGTTCGGACAAGTTGCACGGTACCGTTGGGTTCAAAGACCTCCAAGAGATTTGTTTACGCGGGAAATAGAAATAACTGACTATCTAAAATATTGTGAATTTCGGTGGGATTTTTTAAATTCACACGTAGATAAAAGGCTTGTAAAAATAAAAATTAACTTTGTAACGTTAGTTTTAAGTTTAAAAGCGGCAAGAGTTCAAAAAACTTTAGGTAACGGACTGCCTACTGTTACTAAAAGCCGTCCTTGGTGTTATGCGCAGTCACGTAATTAAAAAGATGATGGTTTTTGCGAATTGACTTGCTAAATTCTTGAAATCATTATGCCGTTTTGATTTAAGTCATAATTTTAACAGGTTGCTGATGCGGCGTGGTGTAAAAATTATGTCTAATTATTATCAATTTTCATTGTTCTCAATAGCAGCTCGGAGTTTGGATTTGTGCCCGGTTGATGGCAATAGATAAAATTAAACATAACTGGCGAAATGTGGGTTTACTATAAGGTACACCTCTGCCTACCCCTCTATATCAGATTATTATCATTATTAATTTTTCTCAGTTGCAGCCTGGACTCCTGCAGTTTGGATTTGTGCTCGCTTGATGGCAAAAGGCTCGCCCCCTATGACATGGGACTTACACATAACTGGCGAAATGTGGGTGTACTATTAGGTACAATTCTGCCTAACCCTTCGTGGATTAGAGGAGTGATGTTATGTATTATCATATTCTTTCATCTCCCTATACTATGCCTTCACTAGACTCTCTGAAAAAGATACTTTTGAAAATATCTGCCACAACTGAAATGAAGACATGCCCCTGACTTGCAAAATGCACAATAAGTATTTACTGACAACTGCGTGCACTGACTGGACAGGTCCACTCAAATCTGAGTGGTTCTTTGCTCGAAAGACCATTTCAGACACTAATCTACATGGTCCTCACATGATCTGACCAAGATTATGTCTGGACATTAAAAGAGACCTGTGACCTCTGAATCTAGTTTCGATCTTACTACTCAGAGTAGTCGGAAACACGAACTCATCTAGATTTTAAAACATAATTTATTTTTGACGTGTAAAAGTGTGTGTACAAACCTACTTACAGAAATAAAATTATTATCAATAAGTCAAAAAATAGGCAAGGAATAAAATGATAAATTCTGATCGAGGCACTGATTACCAGTGGGTTTGGTGGGGAGTGGTAAAGCATACAGTAGTTGTATAGAATGATAGAATACATTTGGGGAGCTAACTTCACCAAATTAAAGCATAGACGAATTTGGGACGTAAAACTAACATAATCAACACATAAGAGGATTTTTTTGCAATTAATTAATAACAGAATATAATAGAAAATATATATTTGCAAAAAGGAATTGGTATACCTAGATGTGAGTTGTTATAAAAAAAAATACAAAACATTAGTCACATATAGGGTTGCTAGATACAGGCTTAAAATTTCCGGGACATTTCTAGGGTAACAGAGTCGGACCGTACTAAAATTGTATAAAAATTTTAATGTATTTAATTTCGCCTCAATGATGTTTTTACTTGTTGTATTTTCTAAAAGAAAAAGAAAAATGCAAGTTATTTTCAAATATAATGACTCTATTTTCAAGTAAAAGTTACCCACCTACCTCACCATTTATTGTGTGTTTTTATAATATTCAAAATATTTTATAATTTTTTATTTATTAATTAAGTCAGACACGATGATCCATATTTATGTAAGATAATATACAAATAAAAAAAAATTAATTGAGCACCTCGCTTTTACTTTTTTATTAATTTAAACTTTGGTAGACAATCAACATACATTTGTATCATATAACGTAAAAAACTTCAAAAAGATATATCACACACCTCTTTTGCTTATTAATTAAATTAAACTTTGGTAATTAATTAACACCAGTTAATAGGGTCTTAATTCAGATTTGTTACAGTTGTAATGGCAATCATGTCATTTGGTTTAAATACGCGTTTATTTTTATATAGATTCTTCTATATTTTGTGAATGTGAGGACGTTGTAGGCCTAACTTGTAGACTGTGGATTAGTAGACCTTTTAATATTTTTTTTTATATTTCGTTGAGTGCCTGTTACTTGTTGACAGGCCTACACTGTCTTCCCATACCTATCAACACTGTAATTTGAAACATTGTAAAAGCCCCTTATTTTTAAAAGAGTAATCGTAGAGTTTCTTGCCGGCTCTTCTCCATAGGAAACAACCAATTGGAACCGTGCACCTAGCTTCTGACGTTTCATAAGTGCCCATGTTGGTTTATGTGAAATAAAATATGTTGATTTTTCTGATTTGATTTTGAATATGAAACATAAAAAACAAAAATTTAGCACCTCCTTATGGCTTGTCGATTAGTGAAACTTTGGTATAAAATCAACATTAGCCGGGTGATCTGTAACTTAGGACCCTCTTCTATCTCAGACACCTTTCTCTATTTAAGATTGTACATTTGAACAAGAGCCTGTAATATTATGTTGAGATAAATAAAGATTTATGATTATGATTACCACGAGTTCTCTCATAACAAAAATAAAGTAACCTCTCTTTGGCTTATAAAATTCTAGTAACTTTTTGAAAAAACTAGTAGACGTTCGGAATCGGGGACAGTAGTCTAATTACTGCGACAAGACGCAAAATTCCGGGATATTCCCAGTTTTCCATTGTTATCTGGCAAGCCTAGTCACATATAAAGTCTCCTACAAACAGGCGCGACACACGACACGAATCGCACGGGACACAAAGGCACCGTTTGTCGCGCAACAGGCGGTGCCTTTGTGTCACGTCGCTTGTCGCGCCTATTTGAAGGCGCCTTAAGAGGGCGCACAATGGTCCACTAGCGCCACTCCTTTAAAAAGAATATTATCTCGTGAGCGAGAAGGAATTATGAATAACGGCTTGTAAGAACCCTCGGTAAGTGTGTCTAGAATTTTCTAATACCTTTTATAAATTTTTATAATGAGACACGAAGCAACAAAATACGATCTAGAGGAATGTGGCCGCTTTTCTTTAGATAGAATTTTGTTGCTTCGTGTCTCAATATGAAACTTTATTAAAGGTATTAGAAAATTCTAGACACACTTACCGAGGGTCCTTAAAAACCGTTATTCATAATTCCTTCTCACTCACGAGATAATATTTTTTTAAAGGAGTGGCGCTAGTGGACCGTTGTGCGCCCTCTTAAGTCTGAAATCGCAAACCCGTCTTGAGCAACCGTGGTGATCAATGCTCGTGCCTTCTTTGTATGAGAAGAGACCTTTGCCCAGCCGTGGGACAGCAATAGGCTGGTATTATTATTAATACAAAACATTAACTTTGTAAGTAGGCATGCCGCAGCGTTCTTACCTAGGTCCCGTATGACCGATTGAAACTTGTTCCGTGTTGGGAGTCTTCTAGGTGTTTGTGGCACTTGAGCTTTGTGTTCGAAAAAGGCTATGACACTATAGTAGAAATATCTATTGTAATTACTTTTAAAATTTCCCGTTAAAATTAATCATCATCTGTTATGTTGGGGTCAGCTTCCAGTCTAACCGGATGCAGCTTAATGCCAGTACTTTACATGGAGTGACTGCCTATTGAACTCCACAACCCAGTTACTGGGTAATATGATACCCCTTGGTAAGACTGGTTCTCAGACTTATGGGCTTCTGACTACCCGTAACGACTGCTAAAGATCTACAGATGACAGCCGGGACCAACGGCTTAACGTGCTTTCCGAGGCACGGAGGGGTCTCGATATGTAATCGATGGTCACCCATCCACGGACTGACCTCGGCAGGCGTAACTTAACCTTGAATCGACCCGTGCAGCTGTTGTTATTTCGCCACGAGCTCATTAAAATTAAAATAAAAACACTACAAAGTGAAAAATAACTTTAATTTCGGAAGTCGGTGTCTTTGGTTTTGTATTTTCGTTCTTTGCCACCGTCTTCCGAAATTAAAGTTATTTTTCACATTGTAGTGTCTTTTTTGGAAGACGGTTGTTTTTTTTTTTTTTGTAAAAACGTATTTATTTTTGAGTTTAAGCTGTGGTACCTACCCCACACAAATTCTTATACCACTACTTGATATGCAAATAACAGTGACAGAAAGTTATTACAACAACATCAATATATACAAAGTACGCATTATCAAGGATAACTCAAAAACTATTGGTCAGATCTTGATCAAATTTATGTGGGACCACATGAGAAGCACCAGCTTTAAAATAAAAAAAAAGAATCATCAAAATCGGTTCACCTAGAAAAAGTTATGAGGAAATACACAAAAAAAATACTGTCGAATTGGGAACCTCCGTCTTTTTTTGAAGTCGGTTAAAAAGAGGTAGAGCACGGTGAAGGTGGTGTGATAATCTGATAACTTTAGCAGGGCCAACATGGCCAGAGATCGCATAAGACAGGGTGGTTTGGGAGGAGACAGGGGAGGTCTTTGCCCAGCAGTAAGACACATTATAGGCTAACAAAAAAAAATAGGTTAATTATACAGGGTTAAATTAAATTAGCTAGCGAAACTCTGCGCATGTGATGAGTATCGATATCAGAACATGATAAAATTGAAATATAAAAGCTTTGGTGGTTTTTTTTAGGTGTCAACGACCGCTGGTAGTTTTGTTACTTGAAGTATGAGGTGAGAAAATATGTTTAATCGTGTTTAGTTATCGACACTAATCACGTCTGTGAAGTTTACACAAAAAAAAAACACCTTTTTTTGTTTTATCATGTTTAGTCACCGATACCCATAACGCCTGCGGAGTTTCGCTAGCTAATTACCCTGTATAAAACACATAATCAAACTTTCTTCTAAATTTTTCGAACATATGAAGCAATGGATTAGCAATAGGCTTCAAATTGATTCAGATTATGATAGATAGTGTGTTACGTAATTAGGGTGCAGATGTATAAACGTAAACGAGGCAAAATGCGTATGTAAGGATCATAGCAGGTGGCGTTCTGTAGTTTCTGCCTACCCCCATATCCCCCACCCAACCCAACTCCCCAATTAAATCATCTAATAATTTATAATAATATTGAATTGCTTGAATTGCTGTTTAGCCCTCTTCCCCTCTCCTAATGTTGCTGTGCCCGACAGGGTCCATATTGATCTTTTACTTTGTTAGACCATCTATGTAATACATATGGAATGCAATAAAGAATTAACTGTTGTTGAAGAAGGCGTAAGTTTATATAAGTATGTATGTATATTTTTTATTTTATTTTTTTTATGATCAGCCAATCGTGGTACATAATTATTACGACCAAAATGTATATACAGCTAACGATTTTAACGCTGCAATAAAAAAAAAACGAGCTGAACTGTCGAAGTCTTATTAATAATACCTTGTATGTTGATCTAGCAAGTAGCACAGATAATATAATACTCCAGTAGATTACTAATATAATGATAAATTTCTGTAAGTAGATTTTTACAAACACTTTTACACGTCAATCATATTTTTAAAAGTAGATGAGGTCGGCGTTTCCTATCTGACTACTCTGAGAAGAAAGGCCGAAACAAACTCAGAGGTCACAGTCTCTTTTAAAGTCCAGACATAATCTTGGTCAGATCATGTGAAGACCATGTAGATTTGTGTCTGAAATGGTCTTTTCAGGAAAGAACCACACAGATTGAGTGGACCTGTCCAGTCAGTGCACGCATTTGTCAGTAATCGTGCAGCTCAACTCAAAACTTAAGAAACTCAACGATTCGACGAACAATACCAAAGAAAGGACATTTGGGTAGGGCACAAAAATTACTCAAACTGCCAGACCATGATTAAAACTAACTGGGGAGGAAAAGAAAAGCAACAATGACCCACATAGTCTTCACATTCACAATATTAAAATAATAATCATATATTCAATGTAGCCTGCATGCTACTCATATTCACCGAAAGTTTTCTCTAATATTGATTCAAACAGCCTTTATTTAAAAAAAACTTATACTAATTTAACAATCATCAATAATGTATTTATTTGCTATTAAACGTAAAATTTATTAACCTAACCTGACTGAAATTATTAACAAATTAAAATATGTCGTCGAAAAATTCCTCCGAATTAGTAATGAGTTTGTTTTGCAGTATAGGCCTCCCCCAGATCCTTCCACAGTTCTCGATCTTGAGTTTTCCTTGTACATGTCACAATTGCTGTCTACCTCAGATCCACCTCGCACCTACGCACCGGTCTTCCTCTTTGCCTCTTTCTCTCTCTCGGATACAATTCAGAGAAGTCTTCTATACAAATAAATAAAATTGAAGTGTCTGTTTGTAATGTCAAAATAACAGCTTTTTACTAAATGCTTAAGAAAGTATATACGGTACTTAAAACGAAAAATCAAATTTTAAAATTTTTGTCTTTCAGTCTTTCTGTTTGTTCCGGCTTGTCTCCGAAACGGCTGTACCGTATTTCACGGGACTTTCACTGGCAGATAGCTGATGTTATAAGGAGTAATTTAGAGTAGTTGCACGTCCTCGAGGAACAATTTTCGACATCCACGCGGGCGAAGTCGCGGGCAGCAGCTAGTTGTCAGTTATACTGATTTCCTATATCTTATGGGTTATCGTTTTCTGAGTTCTTTTTGGAAAGAGCCTGGGGGAATATAGAATAGATACAATTATCAGTACAAGCTTCTAAAGAAAAGGATTGTATACATATAAATACTGGTCTCTCTTACACCGTTTGTCCACCGTCACCGTCAATGGGACGTCAATGACAAACGAGGTTATTCCAACCGGGCGTGACGTCCTGGTGACGGCGCCGAGGTGCGGTGGACGTGCGGGCATGGTAAATGTATTTATCGCTACTTCGTTGCCGTCATTTCGGTCTCGTTGACGTCGCATTGACGAACCGTTGACGTGGCGGTGGACAAACGGCCTTAGGGATGATTTTATCGCGTCGATCGCGAGCTCGCGTGCTTTTAGTTAGAACGCGGGGTGAAAGTCAATTTTATTTCACGAATAAAAGATATCTGACGTTGGTGAAACCAGCCCATAATGCCGTCGTAAGTGTTATAAAGACCGTTTTCCTAATATTTTCGGGGCTATTTCCAAGAAATACGTTTGCTGCAGCAGCTGAGCAGTGGTGGCCCAGTGGTAACGGCCCCGACTTACGAGTTGTAGGTCGTGGGTTCGAAACTAGGCAGGCACTTTACTTTGTGTAAATAATTTCATTCACAACTGTTCTTAAAACGGTGAAGGAAAACATTGTGAGGAAACCGGTATGTCCTAGAACAAAAAATTTAAACACATGTAACATTTACCATCCCGCACTGGGCCCACTTGATAGATCACAGCCCATTTTCGTATGCTGCACTGGTTGACGTCATCACGTCAACGCCGGCTGTCGCTGAAAACTAGCGCTGGGGTCTGTCTCGCATAGGGCGTAGCATTATGCTGAGCGACTGCCGTTTTGCGTGGATGTGACGCATATTTTCCCCCAACTCGTTCTTTTTTGTATTTGTGTGTTTTTCTTTGCGTCATGTTTGCTGCAAATAAACGTATTTTCTTTCTTTTTTTCACTCCCTCTCAAAGAGTGGAAGCCTGTGTCCTAGCAGTGGGAACATTATAGGCTGATTATGCTTATGCTACGTTTGCTGCAGAAGACTTAGCAAGATTTTTGTTATTGATTACTTTTCTTCCTCGACTTTTTTTTCAACCATCAACGAAGCTTCTTTCCAAAATATGAACTGCAGTTGTTAAATCTCACAAAAACTCAACTTAATAGTCAGAATTCAATCAACAGAATTCTCTAATACATTATTCTGTCAATAGTTGTAACTGTACATACACAAAATGACAGCCGTTTTATTTAATATCCGGCGTGTTGTATATCAAAATATTAACGATTATGAGAACTTCGACTTCCGAATGATTGTCGTTAAATATTTTATTCAAGCTTTGAAATATTAAATTCAGATGGAACTTTTATAACACTTTCATGAGATTGTGAGTTTTTTTTTTGTAATAAACGGTAAGGTAAGAGATGATATGAGGTGACGAAAATCATCGTGAGAAAACCAGTATTAATTAATAAAACCAAAAATGCATTTAATGTGACCCGCACTGGGCCCGCGTGGTGAATTATGGCCCATTCCTTCTCACGGAGAGGAGGAGAGGAGGCCTGTGTCCCAGGAGTAGGAATGTTACAGGCTGATTATAAAAGGTACCCTCAAAAATATGGGCTGCAGCACCTGCCTGCTAACAGAATTTTTCGCTTACGTGGGCGTAAGCTGTAACAAACATAGGGCCTTATAGAAAACCCAGGGGGTCCACTTAATCCCGGGTGTTATCATTGTGTGGCCCGGGTGTTATCATTGTGTGGATCGACCGGAGGACACGGTGCAGCATACGATAGAGGCCTGCCCGGCTTGGGCGGAGCACCGCCGTGTCCTCGGCGATCGGCGGCGGCGATCTCTCGCGTCCGGCCCTGGTTCAGGCCATGGTACGGAGCGAGAGGGAATGGGAAGCCGTTACCTCCTTCTACGAAGCAGTAATGCTCGCGAAGGAGGTGGTGGAGCGCGTGAGGGACAGGCAATCGTTGCGCCCTCACGCCCCTAGTCGCCGCAGGAGGAGACACCCAGGGCGTCAGGAGTCGATAGCCGACTCCCGGCCACCGCAGGCGCGGGCTTGCGGACGGCGAGCAATGGGCAGCTCGCCTTCCGGTAAGGACCAGGCCCGGGTCGACGGCGCGTCGTGTTCCACTCGCGGCTCAAAGAGATGTCAGCACCATTGACGGGGTGCGATAGGGCCGATGCCTGCCGGGGTCGCGGATTGTTCGAAAGAGTTACCGTGGCCCTGGCGCACAGGCAACTGAAGAAACACGGCTGGGTTTTAGTCAGTAAGAGTCTGACACGCCCTTCCGCACCGCCCAGAGCGGGAGAGGTCATTTGACGATAGACCACCCAAAAGAAAAAAAAAGGGGTCCACCTGATGTTAAGCTGCAAAAATTGCAAAATTTTTTCTTGGACACGCCTATCTAGAATGTCTCACACGGTGAGGCTCAGTAGAAATGCCTTAAAGGAATCAAGGTCCTCATATGCAGTAGCCAGTAAGAATCAACATCATCATTATCTGCCTTTAAGCCGACCTCAACATAGTAGGGACTATGTTGGGGTCAGCTTCCAGTCTAACTGGATGCGGCTGAATTTTTAAAGGTGAAAAATCAAAAGAAAACTCAAAGCATTTATTTCAAATTTTCAAGGGGTGGGTTGGTCAGAAAGACGAAGTTAGTTGCCCATTCCAAAGCGTAGTAGGTACCTATGGCGAAGAACGGGCAAGAAACTCCATGGACACTCTTTTAAATCAAAATATGGTTACAAAATATTGGTTCCATCATTCATGTTGAAATTATGCATGTGAGAACGATGCAGAACGTTAAAAGCGTCCGTAATAAAAAGACAAAAACAATTCAGATATTAAATTAAAATAAGCCGTGGCAGCTAAGAGATGACCAGTCCCTACTGACGGCGCCCATTCACCAACATGACGCATGGATTAGCACCATTCAGTTCAACCATTTTGAAGGGAGCTAAATGATTCAATACCAGTATTGTACATGGAGCGACTGCTTACCTGACCTCCACAACCCAGTTACTGGGTAACACGACAACCCTTGGTATTGAGTAGCCTTTAACGATATTTAATCATAATCAGAACGGTGCGAAAAGCGGTGCATAAAGAAAATATATAATAACTAGCGACCCGCCCCGGCTTCGCCCTGATAGCAAAGCATAGTATAATATAGCCTATATCACCCGGAGATAGTGTAGTTTCCCAACAGTGAAAGAATTTTTGAAATCGATTCAGTAGTTTCGTAGCCTATTCAATACAAACAAACAATCATATCTTTTCTCTTTATAACATTATATTATGAAACGTTTGTATTTTTAACATAGCGCCATCTATTGAATGACAGATGGCGATATCTGTTGACACACAGAGATAATTGTGACTGTCAAATAATAGAGAAATAATTTGCAATAAAATAATATTGCGACCATAAATTGAGATGTAAGCTATCCTATCTTTCAAGTTGGATCAAATTGCATACGGTGTGCAAATCAAATTTAAAATCGGTTCAGTAGTTTAGGAGTCCATGGCGGACAAACAACGTGACACGTAATTTTTATATATATAATAAAGATATACCAGCAGCTATTAGGAATAAAGATTTTTTGGGATCCTTTAAGAGGTCTTTGTTTAAATTCCTTTTAGATAGATGTTACTACTCCAACACTGAGTTTAGTACTGGTAAACAGAGGTATGACGAGTCCGACTTGCTAATTAAACACTCATGATTTTATTTATAGATTAAGTATGAATGTGTTTATTTATCTAAAATTGTAATTACCTGTTTACCTAAGTGACATATTTTAAATTATTTTTTTTATAATATAATCTATTGGCATGCCACCTTATTATTGTATTTGCTTATGTATGTTAATTTTGTACGTCATATTTTGGCAAAACATACATGATAAATGATTTTATTTCTGTAAGTAGGTTTGAACAAACACGTTTACACGTCAATCATATTTTAAAAACTAGATGAGGTCGGCGTTTCCTATCTGACTACGCTGAGAAGAAAGGCCGAAACAAACTCAGAGGTCACAGTCTCTTTTAAAGTCCAGACATAATCTTGGTCAGATCATGTGAAGACCATGAAGATTTGTGTCTGAAATGGTCTTTTGAGGAAAAACCACACAGATTGAGTGGACCTGTCCAGTCAGTGCACGCAATTGTCAGTAATCGCTGCACGACTCAACTCAGAACTTAAGGAGCTCAACGATTCGACGAACATAGTGCACATATTTTAGACAATATACCTACTATCTGTAACCATACCTATGTTTAACAAAATAAATGATTGATTGATTGATTGCGATCTAATAGGAATCTTAATCAGTTGAAGGACACTGAGACACAATGGAAGTTTTATTGTTATAACGCTTATGGGCGTTTAGTGTCCTTCAAAGTGTTAAACCCCTATTATACTACACGATATTTAGGGCACGACATTTAGGTTATGTGGTTTTGACCGAGCGAGCGCGAAGCGTCTCCGTTTCATCTTGGGCAAAAATGCTTTCGTATGTCCGGATGGCTGTTCTCCTCTACAGGTCGCATTTCTCACCCGATTCTCGTGAAATTTTGTGAGCAGGTTCGATAATTATATGGATATTTTTTGTCGATTCAGATTTACGAAATTAAAAAAAAAACATATTTCAGCCATTTCGCGTCTTTTTGTTTTAAGGATATTGTTTTAACCCCCTTGGGAAGAAGGCGTGAGTTTATTTATGTATGATATTTTTTTAAGGTCCGCGGTGAAAATTTATTCAGTTTTAAGCTATGCAAAGACAGACTCTCGAGGTCTTCAGCTCACAGAGCCACTAGTTTTAATTGGGACCTTTCCCTCTTTTCTCTTATTCACCATTCCGATTTAGGGAAAGGGTCTCTGAATATCGCGTAGTGTAATAAGGCTTATGTCCATAAGCCACTTTTCCTGCGCCACTGAACGTCAGCTTCTGTCTTCCGCTGCAGAAGTTAACCGCAAGTCTCCTTGCTGCAAGATTTACAAACTAGAACTGCCAAAAAGCCTAGTCGAGGAAGGTGACTGGCGTAATAACATAACAATGGCCTGGACATCGTATATAAGATTTGGATCTAATTATTTGTTTCAGATTAATTTCAAATTCGTGGTTCTCCGATTTGAAACCATAGAGTTTCTTGCGCGTTCTTCTCCACAGGTACCTACTACGCTTTGGAATGGACAAGTAGCTTCATCTTTCTGACTGACCGACTCCTTTGACAAATAAAAAGTGCTTGTAAATGGTTTAATTGAAATAAATGCCTTGAGTTTCAGATTTTAGTTTGAAACTGGTGTACACTGTTCAGAATTACCATTTTGATCAAGAGCTGATTGATAGTAAATAATAAAAAAAAACACATCGGCAATAATTCATAAATGACTAATCAAAAGTTGCAGAAGACTTTCTTCTTTCAATTTCTTCACATGGAAATTGTTCAGTTTTGCAAAATTCAAATTGCCTGCCAATGTAAAGCCGTAGACCCAGAGGCCAATAAACTCAGAGAGAGGAGCATACAATTCACCTTTTCCGACTGACGGGTAATTTTCCAATCATTGACCATTAGAAATTTTATTCTTTCTCCCCATGCAAAATAACTGCAGCCTATCACAGATTTTACGATGCCAACAACCTATGCGCAAAAAATCAGCAATAACCGGAAACCTCCGATCATTGGCAGCAATCAAAATTGACCGTAAATCGAATTAGCCACGCGTCCAAAATCATCGTCGTTCCATGGCAGAAGAAGATGTGAGTGAAGAACCGGCCTCAACACCGTTACTGTTCGCATCACGAAAAAAAATACAGTTAGCCCGAGTCTCGAGCGCGCGCCGCAACGAAAAAAGCACAACCCACCGCTACACCACATCTCTAGGACGTACCGACGGGTATCCAAACGCGCGGGAATTTTGACATTGACAGCTCTCTTGGCGCCAAAGCAACCTTTTCAAATTGTGCATTATCTTGTGCCGTGAACTCGTGCAAACTGTGTTTATTCAAGTGAAAATGTCTGAAAACGGATAATACATTTTTTTATTGTGGCAACTGTGGTGTTTTCTGAATTGTTTGACAGTGGTATCGTGCAAAGGATTTTGGACAAAATGCCGAGTACAATAAGAGGTGAGTTTAAAAAATGATACTTTTACAACAGATTAGATAGCGACAAAAAATCACTAAAGAGTTTTTGAACTCTTTGGTATATATAATTAGTGTGTTCTAATTTTAAATCTGATTCGAGCATAATTTATGAAGTATTTTAATGGACACATTATTTGGCTAATAGACTAACTTAGAGTAGCATTTTAAATATTCTTCATTGGAAATTGTATTTTTACGCTGAAACATTAATGTCGTATTCGCCGAGTTCACAGAGGTGAATGCACTTTTCCGTTCTGTTGACGGAAACAGAAGTCGTGAGTAACAAAGGTAAAATTTGAATTTCATACGATAAGCTTGCGTTTAGAAATTCAAATTTTGGGTATCTGTCACTTTCTACTAAGTTTGCATGTTTTCAGTTCAAAAAAAGTGTTTCTTTTTAATCGCAATTTATTTTTGTAAATATTTATGATTTTATTTGCAAATCAGTAATTATTATTTCAATAAAAATTTGCATATCATCGAAAGAAAACCCTTAAGATTAATTTCAATTTTCTTATTGGTCCCTGACAAGAATCATCATCTGCTATCCTTTTCACAACTATGTTGGGGTCAGCTTCCAGTCTAACCGGATGCAGCTGAATACCAGTATTTTACATGGAGCGACTGCCTATCTGACCTCCACAACCCAGTTACTAGATAATACGATACCCCTTGATAAGACTGGTTGTCAGACTTTCGGGCTTCTGATGACCCGTAATGACTGTCAAGGATCCACGAATGACAGTCGGGCCCAACGGCTTAACGTGCTTTCCGAGGCATGGGCGCCTTGACAAGAATCTTATGAAAATAAATTATAGTTGAGAGTTAATTTGACGACATTAAAATAGGAATTCAATGAATATCTTTGCCTAATTAAAAGTAAAAAACATGTTTTAAAGTTTGTGGTTAATAATAATTTTGTCTGCCCACAAGATTCGTGCCCTGATTTAAAAAAAAAATGTTTTGCTTCCATGTCGTTGCTAAGGGTTGCTAAGGTAATTTTAATTACTTCTTTAATGATTCTTTTTTCAAACAGGTTGAATAGACAGATTATGAACTCAATCAGCTTTTTCGCGGGCGCACTTGTAAGTTTTCGCAAAATCGTGCCATTTTAGGGGTTTTACAGCATCAAAAAGAGGGTTTCTTAATTAATTTCTTCTGATCCCAGAATGTCGGAAAAAAAAACTTAAATTAACAAAAATACATAAAGCTTATGTTATTTATCCAAAATTGAAACTAAGACAAAAATAATAAGCCACGTTACTATATTTCATTTAGGTAGCGTGAATGACCTAGACTCCAATAATGGCAGTCTAGAACTTTCGTCTATGGTTGTCCTACGCCATCGAAATAGCAAATAGATCGTCTATGAATTTTAATCACGTAAGCTCTTGAACAGTATACAGAACAGTATACACTGCTGGGTCACTAGCAATTTTGTATACACTATTGTATACAAAAGACGCAAATGGTTATGAAATCGTTGGTTGCGTAGGTCATTGAGTCCAGTACCCTATTTTTATGGTAAATGACCTAATTACCAAGACTTCATAATTCATTTGCCTGTGTTGATATTAGGATCGCTCCATTAATAGTTTTAATTGCTTCCATGCTTATCATTTGGATATTGTCATAATTATCAGCAAAGAGATTGATGATTTGTGTCTACAGTTTAAAGGATTGGAAAAGGGCCCCCCACTTTTTGCTGGACTTGTATGGTTCAGATCCAAGGACGTTTTCTGCTCGCATATTGGTACGAGCTACTCGAGAAGCATCTACCAGGCTGCGCCACAACACCCTCACCTTCCGTATTTAGTCCGTTCCAACTCGAAAAATGTGAAAACAGTCAGTCAACCGAGTTGGTAGTCCAGCTCACTGCCAAGGCTACACTATACTTACTTAAGGATCGTTAGTCCCACATGTAGCTAAGTCTTGGACTCCTCATGTTTGCATAAGAAACGTAGCTAAGTCTTTAGCTCCTTATGATTCCATACCAAACGTAGCTAAGTCTTCAACTCCTAATGTTACCATACCAAAACGATTTCTGTTAGAGCGATTAAGATACTTAATTTTTCTAAGTCCAATCAAGTTGTTGTCTGATGACAAATTGAACATAAGACCAACAGCTTAACCAACTTCACCAACATTTGTGCCCAACTTTCAAACCTTGTTAACAGTTCTTAAACTGTTGTTGGCCGCCATCTTCCTTACATTCCCTTGGTTGAATCTTAAGATAGTCACGTCGTATGCAAATGGGGTCGTCCATTCATGTCCTAGACTGCATGGCGACTGTTGTGCACCTGGTTTATATTGTGGTGACGTCACTGTTTCGGGATGGGGTTCCTGAACTTTCGCTATATATGAGGTCAGGGATTATTGCCAGCTGGAGACTGAGGACTGTCTTTATCTGTATTTGAATGTCTGACAGGTCTATCACTCTGGAAACAGCTTTCTCAGTTCTTTCTGATGTCCATGTACGGGGTCAGGGACTATAATCAGATGGAAACTGGAGACTGAGGATTGTATTTGTCTGTATTTGACTGTCTGTGTCTGTCACTCTTGAAACAGTATTCTCTGCTCCTTGTGATGTCCACGTACGGGGTTAGGGACTATTATCAGATAGAAACTGGAGACTGAAGACTGCCTTTCTGACTGTTTCTCTTGAAGCTGTTTTTTATTTATTCCCTTTGATATCTAATGTATGATTTCATAAGTATTATCTGGTACGGTTTTCACTCTAAGAATTGGTTTTCACAATCAATTTGTCTTCGACTAGGAATGGATTGACAGAAACTTTGGGCCTGTATTTTTCCAAACCAGAGTCTTTACGTAAGTAATTATTGTATTTGTATGTATTTATGTACAACAGACGTACATTTTCCAATGTCTGAAAATACCAACGACAGAACTAACACATTCCCTATAAGTAATTTTACTATAAATTCTGTACACAGGACTCTTTGAACGTCTTTTTCTGAAGTGTTTTTGTGGTTATAGAAATTCACATTTATGCCATCTGCGAGGCCGGTACCAAAAAGCGACAGTTGCGGGCATTGACCTTGTGTATAGATTTCACAGTTAAGCTCGCCTCAAAATTAAGCTAACTACCATAAATATTTTTATCAGCTGCTATTAATTCATACAACTCCTAAAAGCTTTTCTACACAACAAATTTTTTTCAGCGGCAGACAACTCTCGACATCAAAATTTTCCCGAAAAAATTCAGCCGTACCTAACTAAAAAAAGATGCGTCGTCATAAAAGTTCGTAACAGACTGATAAACCTCGAATTAAAAAAAAAAACACGGTTCCAAATTCAAAAAGCCAGCATCCATAGATTCTGCGCGCCATTCGCCATCGACGTGCATTCTGTGCGGCCAGCGTCAGAAAAGCGACAGTAGGGCGGTGCTCGGCCCTGTGTACCGTAAGCCGCAATCCCTTTCTTTGTGACGTAGCGTACGGTACTCTGCGCTAGTGATGTGAAACTCTGTTTGTATCGATAAAGCTTTTGGGGTCGATAGTTTATGTTGACGTTTTTGTGTTGTGATTTAATGTTAGCTTAGGTTAGTTCCTTGTTTTGATGATGGATAAAAATGGCTTCAATATGATTGGCGTTAGGTTAAAACTATGTTAGTGAAATCTGCTTTTTACTTTACCAGTCATCTTTGGATCATCGTTTACCACTGTTATCTCAACAAATGGAGGTGTTTTTTCCATGTTTACAAACTTCATAAAGAAAAAGAAGAATCTAAAGATTCCACGGGTCATTTCTCCCATGCTAAAGAATCTGGCTCACAGTCAATGTCTTTGACACTAACCATTACATATGTATATCCGCAATTGTCTAACATTTCAAAAAAAGAACCACAGCCACAGACAAACCATCGACAACGCCCCCCTCTAGCAGTGACGTAGCCTAACGGTGATCGCAGTTAGGCTCACCCACATACTGTGTAACTGTGTGCATGCGTCCGTTATATGGACGCGTTCCGTGCATGCGACGCCGTGGGACCCGCTGTATACAGAACGCCTTTGCTTGAAAAAAAACGTAAATGACAATTGCGTGTCGCGCGCGCTTAGTCGATTTTAATTTATGGTCTGTTTTTCTGTTATGTCATGTTACATGAGCGGTGAAGGGTGGTGGTTTTTAGTCTGTGATTCGATTGATGCATAATGGATTTTCGTACTGCTGAAATGATGTTTCTCATGTTTAGTATAGTTATCTGACATCTGAGAAATCAGACCTTCTCCTTGGAGAAAACTTTTTGTATTTATAACCTCTCAAAATTATAATGTATCCCTAAGAATATTTTGATACATTGCTACTCTAACTATCTGGTCGAAAATCGCATAATCCTAGTTGATAGATTTGTACAATAGAGGTTCACTATTTCTTTAAGGGGGAAGCGTCAGCATCAGCCCTCTAAGACTATTTCATGATTATTTTCATGAAAAAGTCATTCAATGCGATTAATATGAACTTAGAGGGTTGTATTGAACATTTTATTGATTATAATTCTGTAAATACATACTTGTTACGGTCGCGAATCATATTTTATTCAACATTCAACCTGACACTGATCTGCAAATTGCAAAAAAACGTAAGAAAAATTTCGTGGGCTACCCTGGCGCTTCTCCCTTAATTTTGACAGTTAAACATTGTCTACCCTCGTTTCGCGATGACCTAAATATAGGCACAAAAATAGCTCATTTTGTGGTCAAAGATCGGCCAGTCAGCAAGGTTGGCAGCGGTGCTAGGAGTCCTGATTGCAATTGTAGCCCTTGGAAAAGAAGAGGCCATATTTAGTGCCATGAGTCTCATGCAAGTACGTCCAGCGTTCTCTGAACACCTACACCCAACTTTGCTGTTTGACGAAACATTTTATTTCGAGAAAAAAAAGGTACTCACTAAAATTACGTCTGGGGCAGTATTTAAAACCATTAGATAGGTTGTCGTATCGAGATTGACACGTTTTCAATGACTGATTTTCCTTGCCCCAACAGCAAATAGCTATCAGAAGAATTGCGGTCCTCTGTTTGATTCAGTTTCGGGTTTAGGATTTGTGAACAGCCTTTAGAGGACTGTTTTGATAACTTTGACTGATGTTTGATTCGGCACGGAAGCGTCTCTGACGGTTGTGAATGTAATTATGCTGACTAAGAAAATTTGATTAACCTAATTCCAAGCTTTTCAGAGCCTTTTCTACAGCGATAAATAGCGAAACCAAAACCCATTATCCCATTATATTATTATCATGACTATCAAACCTCCTTTCAACTCAGTTTCACCAACGGCCGAAAAAAGAACAAGTTTTTAAAACTACAAGAGTTCAATGACTTTTAACGAATATGCAACGGTCAATTCGAATTTCGAAAGGTAGATGTAAAGATATAGCCCAGTCTTAAGTCTAGACTTTTGGGACTTTATAGCTACAAATAAACTAGGACAACGCTTTGTTAACTTTTTTGTTGCTTCATTAAGATTGCCAGGTTTAAAAAGCTTTGTGGATAAAAAAGTTAGATTTTTATGTTATTTTAGAATTCAGGATTGATGTCTGCTTCAGGCTAGTCCAGACTTGTATGTTGTTATCCTAATCTCGTATAAAAACTGAAATAACTCTACCAAATGAAATTGCACAAGTTTACAGAAGTGTCTACTTTGTGCAAAATGTTTGTAAGTGTATTTTACTCCTCTTGCAGTAGCCAAATAAAAATAACCTCAAAGAAAAAGTAGAAGGATGAATAAGCGTATACTTTTGCGTATTTTTTATGACGCAATTTACTAGGAAGTGAAAAATTAACGGCGCTATGGTTAACACGTATAATTTGGCACTATTCAAACACAGAACATAATATACCCTGATGGTATTCAAATGTCAATCAGACTGCGTTCTTTATTCAAAATTCAAACTGTATTATTTATTTTACAAGCAAAGGTAATTTTACTAACTATTATTTATTCTGTTAGTAATGTATGGTTAGAAAGACTGGTTTTTCATACAGTTAAAATGGATGATAACAATAGTAAATATATTAAATAGGTACTAGTTTCTGCCCGCGACTTCGCCCGCGTGAAATTTCTTGTTCCCCCGATCGGCCCAGTGGCATCGCATCACCTGCACGCGCTATCACTTCGTTTTCGCTTGGCGTTCTTTCTGACCTTTTTTTATTTATGCTCGGCTCCTAAACGTCATAGCGTTATGTTTAATAGCGTAGAGCCTTCCTCAAGAATTGGGTTATCAAATGCAAAGAGATTTTTTCAAATCCGACCTGTAGTTCCCGAGATTACCCCCCCCTACATACAAACTGAACAAACAAATTTTCCCTTTTTATAATATTATAATAAGTATATAGGTATTCATTAACCCTGTCTACCTACTCCAAAATACGTTTTTAATTTTTTTGTTTGTTTAACAAAGTTTGAAACAAGAACAAAGCCATTTTTTGGTCTGAAACAGGACACCACATTTGCCAGAAGCGCCAGGTTGTCCGCGAAATTCAAATTTTCTTGCGTTTTTTGCAATTTGCAGGTCAGTGTCAGGTTGCATTTTGAACAAAATATGATTCGCGATCGTAACAAGTACGTATTTACAGAATTATAATCATTAAAATCATCAATACAACCCTCGAAGTTCATAATAATCCTATTGATTGATATTTTATGAAATTGTCATTCAATAGGATTATATGAACTTAGAGACTTGTATTGATGATTTTAATGATTATAATTCTGTAAATATATACTTGTCACTGTCGCGATTCATATCTTGTTCAACATACAACCTGACACTGACCAGAAAATTGCAAAAAACGCAAGAAAATTTAAATTTCGCGGGCAACCTGGCTGTAACTCTATGTAGTCTTGCGTTTGACCACTATCTCACGTCGATTATGTGATTGACGAAAGTGCGCGCAATAAGAGAACAAACTTTTTAAAACCTACATTAATGTCATTTGCACATACTGCAAGCACAACGACCTACCGATAAAGCCTTTAAAAAACCAAATTTTTGAAAAACCCACAGACTATTAATTTTTTTTTTTAATTTCCTGTTTCTTTTCCTATTTTTTATGGTTTATATTTTTATAGTAATAATAAAATTTTACCACAGCTCAATCAGTCATTAATGTCCGATCACTGAGAATCGGTGCCGAATGCGGTCGTTGACCCCGACCGGTCTTCGGCCAACGCTAAAAAGTATTTACTACAAGCCCGTTCGTTATATTTGTCGTGTCATAATATTCTATTGAAATATTTTAAAAAAGCTGGTTTTTAGTTTGTAAAGTTTTGAAGAAGAAAAATGGCCAATGACTCCTAGTTAGGTCAATGGTTCGGAATTCGAATTCAAACTGCAGTTTTGTCGAAAGTAAAAAATAAAAGATGCAATAAAAGATGCATAGCAGTAATATTACGATAAGTTATGTAAAACAGGTGACAGATGACCTCAAAAATGCAGGACATGGCAAAAGAATGCTTTAAGGCCATACACTTTTTATTGTAACAGTTACGTCAACATATTAACGACCTTGCTCCCCAAAATACTTAAGTAACCAAAAAAATAACAACCGAAAAAATACCGTTAAAAAGAGAAGAGTTCCATACAAATTACAAATGGCGACCTATATACGGACGAGAAACAAATTAAAATTCGCGCCACGATTATTCGAAATACGAACTTCAAATTCGTGAGTCGAAAGTTGCGCAACGAATGCCTGAAGTGGGTTCAATGAACGCAGTTCGGCTATTTCCCGTTAGGAGGTGCACGTGAGGTTTTACTTTTAAATTTGCAATTGAGTACCGCTATCGGTCACCAGAGTGCGCTAACTCGCTTTTACTGTTTTTAGAGCTTTCTAATATAGAGTGGTATTACTTTGGTTTATGGTTGAAAATTTGCAGTAATTTGTTTTTATGGTAACGGAATTTTGGAAGTAATATGTTATTATTTTTCTTTTGATTAAAATAGAGCTATTGTAGTTTCAAATTTCAACTAAGTAATTGCTTTTCAATGTATTGAAAATAGTTTAACATTGAGCATCTAATAGTCTTTGACACTGAATCCGGAGAGCAGGACATTAAATAAAAACTTCCACGAGTGAAGATACTTCAGTGCGGCCAGCGTACCCTAGCCATTGCTGACTGCAGAGCCGGCGTTAGGGTAGGGCGCGGCTGGGTGACCGCCCTGGTATCCAGAGGTGAAGGGGCTGTGACTAAGCGCCCCTTCACCTCTGGCGCCTGCAGAGTACTTTTGTTATAGATTGTTTGGAGTTAGAAAACCGAAAAAAATTGTTGAGCTCTCTTCGCTTGCTCTTGCATCCGACATTCTCTAGTTTCTGAAACTTTTCTGCAGAAGCGGACAAAGTAACTTCTATTTCTTTATGAATGGACAAAAGAAAACCTAGGCGGAGTGCTGACATATTGCCCCCCTCTCTACTCCCCAAGAGGGGAGAGGAGCGTCGCCAAAATTTCGCTCAGGGCGCTTGTAATCTTAAAACCAGCATTGTGTAAAATACTGGTATTCAGCTGCATTCAGTTAAGACTGGAAGCCAACCCCTAACATGGTTGGGAAAAGGCTAGTCAGATGAGGATGAGTACTCTCTTCCCTGTACGAAGTCTTTGACAAAGACCTGTATCTACTAAGTACCTACACTCCTGCGCACAAGTTCCTATGATCCCCGATGTAAGTGTGGGAAGGGAACACCGGGGTGGTTTTATAGCTAGGCAAAAATTTCCTCTACGACATGCTTCTTATAGCTCTTGATATCAATCAGAAATTGCCTTGTAGAACTTGGAAACCTGGAACTCTCTGCCAGTGTCTGTGTTCCCTTCCACATTTAACCCGTCTGCCTTCAAAGCAAGAGTGAACAGGCATCTTCTGGGCACGCCCGTTCCAACGTAGACCTCATCCATCGCTTTCCACCAGGTGAAATCGAGCAGGCCCATGCAGCAACAAAAAAAAACAAAAAAAAACTTGAATATTAGTCTTCCCCGTGACCGCTCGTAGAGTACCTTTCCCTCAATTTATGGTCAAAGAGGGATTGCCTATCACTATCACCACGCTTGGCAGAAGATGACTACTTATCCATGGTATAATAATATAGTTCGCCAGGTATAGCATTCCGAGGCACAGTGGCCACGTGGGAGACACAAGCCTACGTCATCACCGCTGTGTTACCAGTAGTGTGTAATAATAACTCCCCAGCCGCCTTTATTACCTGTGCGAATCCGGTATAACAATGGGGTTTTAACTAACAATTACGTTGGTATATGTTTAAATAGAATCATTTCGTTTGATTAGAAAAACGAAACGACAATTTAAATGCTTTATATATATTTTTTTAACAGAATGGTGACTGAAAATGTTACCATAATTCGTGTTTTGTTGCAATAAAGTGGCAACTGGATAGTGACGTAAGCATGTGTCACTCCCGGAATGTCAGACCTTGCTTTTTTAGACCATGTACTTACCGACATCGTGTCAGCGATGATCAGACCTGAGGGCGCAGGTCCTTGTCGGATGTTACCCATTTTGTTTCTGGAATCCTTTAGCTCCTTATACTCTGATCAGAAGATTTGCTGTCAAATCTCAAGTAAGCAGTTTTGGTTGGTTGAATCTCATAAGTATTTTATTTATTTGTATAAATTAATCAATTATATTAAGTAAAATAAGTTATTTACTATTAAAATTAAAATATAATAACCTAACCTGACTAAAACTATTAACAAACTAAAATACGGCGTCGAAAAATTCCTCTGCATGGCTGTCGACTGGAAATGAATAAAAAAAAAACACGTGTTGCACTCGGGGACTGCCGCGGTAAAGCTATTGCATAGCATTTTTTATCAACTTATGCAATTATAATTATTTATTTATTTTTTATTTATGCAGTATTATTTTTTCTTTGATATTAATTCAAGTACAGTCGTACTATATATATACACGTTAAGCGAACGCTCGGCCGAGCTACATGGTAGGCGGAGTGGGGGGTGTTAGGTTTTATTTTCGTTACGGAATTTCTTGATTCGGTCGCCGCGCTCAAAGCCCGCGATAAAAGCTATGCAATAGCTTAAAAATATACAATACATCAAATAATTTGACTTATGATTCTAACTTCAAACCTTATGACGATTTAATATGTTGTCAGCGACAGATTACATTGGAAAGGTTTTCAGAAAGGTCTCTTTCGAAATATTAAAAATTTGTGGAAGATACCATCATGAATCGTGGTATTTTTTTCATAGCTATGTTGAACATAAAATGTTGGTAACACATGTTCAATAGTTCGTGTAATACCAGACATTATGATGTCATAATTAGTTGGACAATATCGCGATTCACGAGGATATTATTAAGATTTATTCGTCCCTATGTCCCTATGTCTTAATCCAGGTAAACAATGTATTAATTCCGTAAAACATTGTTTTCATAATAACTCTATTGGTTTACGCGGCGCACGCCAGTAAAGCTTCCAGTCGGCATGATTTTTTCCGTCATCTTCCACAATCATCGTCATATTTCAGCCAATTTACACAAAACCATAATGAATTATATACCTAAACCTTCCTCATGAATCACTCCGTCCATTGGTTAAAACCGTATGAAAATCCGTGAGGTAGTTTTTGAGTTTATCGCGTACAGACAGGCAGACAGACGTGGCGGGGGGAACTTGTTTTATAATAAAGTAGTGATGTCAACGAATCTGCTTTTTCTTTGGTACTGCAGATGTTTATAGCTGTCGGTTACCACTTACCATCAGATGATCCGCCTGTTTGTTTACCAGGAATCATCAACATAATCATCAGCCTGCCTTTACCAACTATGTTGGGGTTGGCTTCCAATCTTACCGGATGCAACAGAATACCAGTATTTTACATGGAGCGATTGCCCATCTATCTGCTTGTTTACCAACCAATAACACAAAAAGTTTGTAGTAAGTAAAATGCCTACTAAAAATACCGCAACTAATTATTATGCAAAGCCTAATCTTGACTGTTTATTCGGAGTTTGGTCACGTGAAAATAACACGACAACATGACAACGATTTAAAAATGTTAAACCAGTCTCTTTGGGTGTGGCCGTGCATTCTCGTAACGGGGAGAATGTGACAGCAGGAACACATGACGTCACGAATTAGTAACTAATATAACATAACATCACGCCTTGTTTCAGCGAAGGGTGAGGCAGAGGTGTACCTATAGTACACCCACATTTCTCCAGTTATGTTTAAGTCCCAAGTAATAGGGGGCGAGTCTATTGCCATTAACCGGACACAGATCCAAACTCCGGGCTGCTACTGAGAAATTCCAGATGGAAAAATCAAATAACACTTTGCCCGACCTGGGAATCGAACCCGGGACCTCATGATCAGCAAGCGGTCGCAAGCGCTACTTACTAACTCTTAGTAACTCTATGATAGCTATGAAGGTAGATATGAAGCTGACCACAACAAAGTTGCGAAAAAGCTGAGCAGCACCCTAATTACGTAACACACTATTTATCACAATCTGAATCATTTTGAAGCCTATTGCTAATCCATTGCTTCATATGCTCGAAAAATTTGTCTGCTCAACAACGTAAATAACGCAATGAATGTTGTTGAACTGTCAAAATGAAACCCATTTCTACTGTTAGTGTGTTACGTAATTACCCCGCAGATTGAGTAACTGTAGATACATGGTGTAATTAAAAGAACTGAAAACCTCTTAAGGAGTCATTATACTCATAATTTTTATTGGGATATTATTAATTGCACATCAAATAAATAATCACATAGCAATTTATTTCCATCATTTAAATACTGACTGCACAGCAAATTAAATACTGACTGCACAGCAAATCAACCAGAATGAACTAAGTTTCCGAAAACATAATAAATGTTCCCGAAAATACTAACCCTAGATGGTCGACGTCAGTGGTATCCCGAGGTTCGGTTGGTTAGGTTCCTTTAAACCCTTTAGACAGAAATAGGAGCCCCGCGAAGCGGGGCTCCGTCGACCAGCTTATTAACCCTAACTCTATATTTAGATTACCCTAGATTTCGGTAAAACGCAATTAAAAAAATGTGGTACTCGTTGGGAATAGAAAATAAATTGATGAAAAAGCTTTTGCTTTAGGAAAAATCGCTGTACGCTGCGAAAATATATTGTAGTGTGTTTAGTGATATTTTGAGTTGAATATTTTGCTGTGCAATCAGTAATTTTGATGGGAATTCGGAATCTTATTGCATAGAAAAAGGATATTTTTTGATTTGCGTTTAAATACTACCCATTTTTATTTATTTATTTATTTATTAATAATCAACTTATATTTACAGTTTGCACCACACATACAAGTTATCAATCAATACTAGTAATTACACATACAATCATAAAATTTGGTTAAATTACATAAAAGTAGACAAAATTTTATGAATTAAAATGAAATTAGACAAAATTAGATAAAAATGAGATAAAAGTGGATAATATTAGATAACATTAGATAATATTAGGTTAAATTAGATAATATTAGATTAAATTAGATAATATTAGATTAAATTAGATAATATTAGATTAAATTAGATAATATTAATTTAAATTAGAGGGAAAAAAATAGAATTGTGACAAAATTGGAGTAAAATTAATAATAATATATTTACTGCAAGAAGATTGTACTGTGAGTAGCAATGGACTCCAGGTATCGAGTATCATTATGAATAGAGATGCGCAGAGTACAAGTTTTATCGAGTTTACGATTACTGGGTAATGCTCGGTATTATGTTACCCGAACCGAGTACTCTGACGAGTAACTCGGTTTAGTTGACGCAAGTATTGGGAACGTACGAAACGCTTCAAATGTTATCGAAGAATGCCATGCAAGTTTTTGGTATTGCTACGAGGAATTTGCATCTACAGCGCTGCAACAGCGTGAAGATTTGAAAAGTGCCTTCGCTATAGAGTTAGACCACTGTCAAAGATTGCCACGAGAGACTGATTATTTAATTAAAAGTGTTCGATTTTTTTACGTGATTTTATGACAATGACTAATCTACATTAATATTTTGAAATAGGTCAGCGGGGTAATTACGTAACATACTAACAGTAGGAATGGGATTCATTTTGACAGTTCCACAACATTCATTGCGTTATTTACGTTGTTGAACAGACTAATTTTTCAAACATATGAAGCAATGGATTAGCAATAGGCTTCAAAATGATTCAGATTGTGATAGAAAAAAAAAATGATTAAATATAAATAATGATTAAATATTGATTTTGGTTCAAATAAATGATTTACTTACTTTACTTACTTACTTACTTACTAGATAGTGTGTTACGTAATTAGGGTGCTAGTATCAGGTTATAAGTTTATGAGTTCTTTTCGAGTACCTCGGCAGTCAAATCGAGTTATTCGGCCGATAACGAGTACTACCAAAATGGCCGAGTATTTCGAGTATCGAGTAATAAACGAGTACTCAGCGCATCTCTAATTATGAACAGCTTTTACTACGGAACCCAGCCTGAAAACGCGAAAAAAGTCAGCTGTTCTGTTTTGTACATTTTGTCGACTTACATGACATTATCAGCCTATAATGTTCCCACTGCTGGGACACAGGCCTCCTCTCTTCGAGAGGGAATGGGCTGTAATCCACCACGCAGGCCCAGTGCGGGTTGGTAAGTGTCATAAATGTCTTCGAATTTTTGGTTCTAGGACATGCTGGTTTCCTCACGATGTTTTTCTTCACCGTTGTGAGAGATGAGAGGGTTTCACCGTATGGAAATAATTTACACAAAGTAAAGTGCCTGTCTGGGTTCAAATCTACGACCGTACTCGTAAAAAGTTGCGGCCGTTCCCACCGTGTCACCACTGGATGTCCATTGTCCACGTAGGCAAACATCAATGTGTACGGTAACAACAGATATTTATATACACTTTTTCTACAATGAAACGAAATAAGGAAATGTTCATTCAGTTAACTAAACAGGGGAGTATTTTAATAAAATATAAAAGCTTTTCAGCACTTTTTGAACGTCAGAAATTACAAAAGACCAACTTCTAAACGCTCACCCCTCGCCACTGCATAGTCTTTTAGCTTCAAAGAAATGGCGCAACAAACTCCCCAGCAACACGACTGTTATTATGGGAACTTTTAATTTTATACTACAAGTACCTTCTTCAGGCGGAACCTTCAGGGTAGCCCGCGAAATTCATTTCTTTTTACGTTTTTTGCAATCTGCAGGTCACTGTCAGGTTGTATTGTGATTTAAATATGATTCGCGACCGTAACAAATATGGCTTTACAGAATTATAATCATTAGAATCAGCAATACATCTCTCTAAGTTCTTATTACTGTATTGAATGACTATTTCATGAAATCATGACATTTGACGCCAATTCTAACTTATGGAGTTGTTGAATTACTAAGATCTCGTTTAGAAGAACGTTTGTTACTACTACGACTTGTCTGAATAATGAGTTAGTTCGGCGTTAAATTGTCCAAAATTTGACGTTAACATTAACACTTAATTCTCGTCCTAAGTTAACTAATTAATAAACAGTTACTTGTGAACATCATAATTAATATATTGACACAAAAAAATTACGCCTGGATTCCCTAAAGGATAGGTAGACATGAATTGTCCAACTAAATTTCGACTACAGAGGTCAAATAACTCTTTAACCAAAATATTCTCACGCGTCATACTACAACATTGACAACAGCGTTTGAAAAAAGTTGACTGTTCCAATTTTACAGTAGAGTTGACTGTCAAATTACAAAAAAAAGACGCTTCGTTCGTCCGCATTAAAGGTTCAACCATAGAAATAGAAAAAAAACAGAATATTACAAACTTCTTTTATATCTATGGGTTCAACTTTCAACCTTGAGTATTAGCCGCATAGCGGCTCACGCACACATAGATAGGGCACATACACACACACTAGGACAGCCTAGCGTACCTAGGACACAATTTGTACCTACATAAACAGATAAGCTGAATATAGAACCTCCTTTCAAGGAACTGGCTGATAATATTTGTGAGCTCTTTTCTTGTTGAGAACTAATTTGAAAATAGAAGTTGAAATAACTGCAGTCATTTTATTCCTGAGAGCAACTTATTATGAACCTTATTGCTACGACAGTAAAAATCACTGCGATGGAAAACTAGAGGTAAAATAAACTTTGAATTAACTATCTTGCCAGCATCTGTTTGGCTTGGAAGCTTGGCATAATTGAATTCGAAAAAATCTGGGATTACGACTTATTTAAAAAATAACTAGAATTCGAAAGAAATAATCTGTTTTCATTTGTTTTTTCTTTGGATTGTCGAAGCACCCTTTATTATCCTACTTGTAGGGTAATGCCTGCAATGGACAGAGAGACTCATAACAGCTGCACGGGTTGATTGAAGGTTAAGCTACGCTTGCCGCGGTCGGTCCGTGGATGGGTGACCATCCATTACATATCGAGACACCTCCGGCCGTCATTCCTAGATATTTGACAGTCGTTACGGGTAGTCAGAAGCCCAAAAAAAATCTGACAACCAGTCTTATCAAAGGGTATCGTGTTACCCAGCAACTGGGTTATGGAGGTCAGATAGGCAGTCGCTCCATGTAAAATACTGGTTAGACTGGAAGCCGACCCGAGCCGAAAAGGATAGGCAGATTGATTGCCTATTCTGATACATAATACATACAGTAACAATAGAAGAGTAATTGGGTCTCATTAGCGACAGTTTAGCTCGCAATGCTCGTACCTCTCAGTAGGATAAAGGGTCTTTGCCCTCATCAATCGATTCAATCTATCGCAGTCCACTGCTGGACCTCTCGCAGGCTGCACCACGACACTCTATCCTCCGCCTTCCGCATCTAGTCTGTCCTAGCCACCTTTTTAAAGTCGTTGGTCCATCTAGCTGGGGGGCGTCGCACACTAAAAAGAAAGAAAGAAAAATATTTTGTTTGGTACACGCACAGGAAATACAAACAGTAAAAATAAAAAAGGAGCATTTAAAACTAACAAAATCAACAAATAAAGAAGTCAAAATAAAATACCTGTGTGAGGCCAAAAAGGCTTCTATCTCAGCATAATGCTGCGATATTTAAAAAAAAACACGTGTGGCACTCGGGGACTGCCGCGGTAAAGCTATTGCATAGCATTTTTTATCAACTTATGCAATTATAATTATTTATTTATTTTTTATTTATGCAGTACTTTTTTTTCTTTGATATTAATTCAAGTACAGTCGTACCATATACATACACGTTAAGCGAACGCTCGGCCGAGCTACATGGTAGGCGGAGTGGGGGGTGTTAGGTTTTATTTTCGTTACGGAATTTCTTGATTCGGTCGCTGCGCTCAAAGCCCGCGATAAAAGCTATGCAATAGCTTAAAAAAAACCGCAGCGCTGGTATTCTACGCTTGCCGGCCGATACACGGTCTCCACTCCAGGACTCATCTGCTCCACTGGCCATCGGTCCTTCAACAAACATGGCCAGCCCACTGCCACTTCAGCTTGCTTACTCTGCAAGCTATGTCGGTAATTCCGGTTCTTTGCCCTGCATTGAGACAATTGTGCACTAGTTATTATTTAACGAACAACGTATTCAATTCAAGATTATACAAAGAGAGACAATTCATTCAAGGGAATAAAGTTTTGCCTGTGTGCTATTTTTATCAAACTGTCGAACACAGCTTCTCGCAAGAGATATGCCATTTATTTTCATATAATTTTCATATTGTGAGACGGTAGAAATTCTGTATGTTTTCCGACGAGGTATGAACCTCTTTTAACAGTATTGAGCATCTTAAAAGGGCATTATAATTTAAAAGCTTTTAAATTTTCAATAACTTACATAACGATAACATAATTTACCGCCTGTTATCCCGAAGGGTAAGGCAGAGGTACCTACACCTGAAGTACAGTACACCCCGATTTCGCCAGTTATGTTTAACTCTCATCTAATAGGGGGCGAGCCTATTGCCATCAATCCGGCACAATTTCAGACACCGGGCTGCTACACAGAAATGCCTAATGGCAAAACTCAATAACATTTTGCCCGACCTGTGAATCGGACCCAGGGCCTCGTGCTCAGCAATACCACCTTCGACCACAAGACGAACGAGGCACTGCAGGCATTAAATGTAGCCTAATAGTCTAGCTAAATATGTACGGTCAGTACTTTCCATTATCTGACCCCTCTTACAAAGAAGAAGAGGGGAAGAGGGGTCGAGCTATGCAGGTCACTGACTGTACTTCAACAATAATGAACATGCTGCATTGGTTAATTATTTTACTGTGAGTCCTCACGCACCAATTCCGTTGGCTGCGTCAACACTTCCAATTTTTAGTTCTTACTGCCTAATTTATGCCTTCCAAACCTTCCAATTTAAGACCACAAATCTCAAATCAATTAAAATCAACGAAACAATTAATGAACAATTGGAATTTCCCTTGAAAGCCCTATTCAAATTAATCTTCCGTACATCACTTGAACAACGGAATATAATATTGTGCAAAAGACTGAAATTATTGATTTCTTATGTCCTTCGCTTCAGGATCGCAGGTTCGACGATACGTTACGGTTGTCTGGGTAACCGGGTATTATATTTTAAGGGAGAGAGTACGCGAAACTTAAGGGTATTTTTGCAATACGTCAGAGTCAAATTTGGGGATTTAAAACTCTCTCTGCAGAGCAATAGAACGTTTTGAGATTTATCAAAACGTATACTGAGCATAAGTGCTGTTTCCTGTAAAACAAAACAAAAACACGTGTAGCACTCGGGGACTGCCGCGGTAAAGCTATTGCATAGCATTTTTTATCAACTTATGCAATTATAATTATTTATTTACGCAGTATTTTTTTTTTCTTTGATATTAATTCAAGTACAGTCGTACCATATACATACACGTTAAGCGAACGCTCGGCCGAGCTACATGGTAGGCGGAGTGGGGGGTGTTAGGTTTTATTTTCGTAACGGAATTTCTTGATTCGGTCGCCGCGCTCAAAGCCCGCGATAAAAGCTATGCAATAGCTTAAAAAAAACAAAATTTCCTATTCCAGCGAGGTATTTTCTACAAATCAATCTGCCTAACCTTTTTCCAATTATGTTGGGGTCGGCTTCATATCTAACCGGATGCAGTTGAATACAGTTTACACGGAGCGACTGCCTATCTGACCTCCACATACAATTTTGTTTCATGTATTTTTTTATTATTTGGTAGATAATGCCTCCAAGCGCAAAAGTCTCACTACCAGTCTTACCCAGTAACTGGGTTTTGGCGGTCAGATAGGCAGTCGCTCCATGTGCTATGGAAAGCAGCTGAGAACCAATATTTTACATCATGGGTAAAATTGAATATTAATATAATATATTAATATTTTACATCGTGGGTATGTATTAATATTTATCATTTCAATATTTTACATGATGAGTAAAATTTAATGTTAGTATAATGTATTAATATTTTACATTATGGGTATGTATTAATATTTATCATTTCAATATTTTACATCATGAGTAAAATTTAATATTAATATAATATATTAATATTTTACATCGTGGGTATGTATTAATATTTATCATTTCAATATTTTACATCATGAGTAAAATTGAATGTTAATATAATGTATTAATATTTTACATCATGGGTATGTATTAATATTTATCATTTCAATATCATCATGAGTAAAATTTAATATTAATATAATATATTAATATTTTACATCGTGGGTATGGCTTAATATTTATCATTTCAATATTTTCATCATGAGTAAAATTTAATATTTATATAATATATTAATATTTTACATCGTGGGTATGTATTAATATTTATCATTTCAATATTTTACATCATGGGTAAAATTGAATTATAATATAATATATTAATATTTTACATCGTGGGTATGTATTAATATTTATCAATTTAATATTTTACATCACGGGTATGTATTAATATTTATCATTTCAATATTTTACATCATGGGTAAAATTGAATATTAATATAATATATTAATATTTTACATCGTGGGTAATATTAATATTTATCAATTTAATATTTTACATCGTGGGTATGTATTAATATTTATCATTTCAATATTTTACATCATAAGTAAAATTGAATATTAATATAATATATTAATGTTTTACATCATGGGTATGTATTAATATTTATCATTTCAATATTTTACATCATGGGTAAAATATTGGTAGTCAGCTGTTTTCGGACTGGAAGCCGATTCCAGTATAGTTGGGAAAGGCTAGGCAGATTAATTGAGTTTTTTTTTTGGAAGTCTGCTGTCGCAGTTGTGCAAATTCCACCCAATTTGGTACTATAAAGCAATAAATGAACTGCCAAATTGACTATTAAAATGACGTCACTCCGAATTGTTTAAAAACAAAATTATATAACTTCCTTAGGTATGTTTACTTCGTCTTTCCTTGTTTGGCTGTCATCAGGTCGCTTATGTAATGAAGCTTTTGTAGTGTCAGCAAACAAAGTTAACTAAAACATTTTGGAGAATCGGGTTTTTTTTTAGTTAAAAATATTTATTTGTTGACACAAGCTATGCATCTAATATTCAAAAATTCCGTGGCTCCTGCGCTAGTATTAACTATATTAAAAGAGCCAGTTTTTCCCCTTAAATAAAAATGACAGAGAACTCGGCGTCTATTAAAAATGTGGAAAATAGTTCATAGATTTTTGATCTGCCAGTAAGTCAAGATAGACGTTTGTTTTTGTTGACTAAAATGCTAGGAATCGTCAATAACTAAAAATTTTCTTTGGTTAAGGTATTTTTTATCATGTTTCTCCTTCTTTAAATGATACGTAATATTTATTTATGTAAAATGTTTAAAAAAAAAACGTCAAAAATAACCTAATTTTTTACGAGACACAAAGTGTATTTTTTTAAACTAGACGAGATCGGCGTTACCTATTCAATTACTCTGAGAAGATAGATCGAAACAAATTCAAAGGTCACAGTCACTTTTAAAATCCAGACATAATCTTGATCAGTCCGTATGAGGACCATGCCGATCTTCATTATTTTTAGAAATGTAAGATAAACGAAATTAAATTAATATCGGTATGGTAGTCACAATTATTTGGCATTTAGTGTCGGGTTCAACAAAAGTAGACCCATTTACTACGGAATAAATGGTTTTGTGAACGGCTTTTCTGGAATTGTGGCCTCGATTACAAAGTTGTTGATATTGAACTAGGGAGTGAATGAATGAACGAAAGTAATCGACGTTGGTCTAGACTATCTCAGCTCGGATAGTTCAATCAAGCGATGCCTTTTTTTTTAATTATCCGTTTTTCATGTCTTTAAAAACTTTTTTGTTGATCATACTACGTACATGTTTGCGATAAACAGCGATTTTGTTAAAAAAACATAATTTTTCCTTATTTACAAGCAAACCCTGGATTTATTAAGAGTTCACGCTTCAAGGCCATTACGAGGCATTATCCCTATTTTTTTTCTGACAGTACTACTACCAACATAAATTCGATTATATGCTTTTTCACCATTCTGAACGATCGAAGCGCGTAGAAAGGGACGGATGTATGGTGTGAGAGGGAGAAAGACGATGATGGTGTACCGCGCATGCGTCGGCACGTGCCGCCAATGGAGGACGGAACACACGGGGTGAGAATCGAAGGATATGTCTCGAGACATTTGGTGGTGTTAGAGATACGGAATAAATAGTTTGATAAGATATCTGTTGGTATACTTGAGTTTAGATTTAGGTTCCAATAAGAATAAAGGTAGTTTTGGAGTATTTAGGTACTTTACAATAATAACGTGATTTGCAGATTTTTCAACTTAGGAAAATGGGAGAAATAATCGATACAACTTTACAAGTTTTTGAGAATACCCCGTAAATGGGTACAGATATACATCGTTGACCAAACTGTAAATGAGATCATAAGTTTAATCAAACTTATATGTAAAGAGAAATATACAAAAAATCTTTTTTTTTTTTTGTTCTCCCGTAAAGCTTTATATATATTATTAGTATTACTTTATATAAGAAAATTCCAAAAATGTTGATATTCGCCATTATTAACATAAAAAAACAACTGATTATACTACACTATCACAATGACAACACAAAAACATAAACATACAAACCACCCACAAAAAAATCTCAAGAAATATCCCGAGACCAATACACGGAAGTGTGCTGTGCAGCGGGCCTACGCGGCGACGGCGTAGCGCTACGCTTTCGTAGGCCTGGCAGTGGCTACGACGGCCAACGCGCGTCTACGTCGCTCGTGAAATTAGGACAATGTGTCACTGTGTCTAGCAAACCAAAACAAACTCAAATATGTGAACATCACATAGTGCCTGGAAACCTTACACTGCCATTAAATAATATATTTCTAACGCACAATAAATCTACCTATATCTAAATCAATTTTTCGGTAGGACGTTCACCCCTGACCTAGTTTTAATGCATCTGCGCGGTGCAATGCCGCAGTATACCTAAACAACCCAGTATCATCAGAGTGTTCAAGGACGATACCTAGCAGTGATACCCGTGTTCATTAGTTCGTAATCCTTCTCTAGATTAGCTTCGTGCAATAATTTTAATCGTTTCTCGACTGACTCTGATAAGTCTGAACTTTCATCTGTTAGTGTTGTGTGGATATCGATGTGAGGTATCGAGAATTAAGTCTGTTTTTGGGATAAGGAAGGACAAGATGGCGGGACGCGACGGTTCTTTGGAAGGTCAGCTGACTCACGTTATCCAGCATCATATATCACAGCCAGGAACTGAGGCGCAAGTTAGTGTACACCAAGTGCAGAGCCCTTCAGGAAGTGGAACAAAGAGACACCAGATCATCATTGATATCAAACAAGACATCGATATAGATGAGTTATCAACCAGATCGTTGGCTGAGAGTGTGATGGAAACATTAGGAGCCCGGTCAGCAGCTGTATACATCGATAACTCCCAAGTAGCTGGCGAAAATTCAGGAGATCTTGAATCTTTGACGACAGTTAACGTCATAGTCGCGAATGATTTAAGCCAGGCTTCAAGTCCTCAAGTAGTTGAGGAGACTGATGCTGTACAGAAGCCGGCAGAAAGCTCGGGGATATTGCCAGGGAACCGTATAGCCGTTGACAGGATAGTTGAGATGACCAATGCTAGTACTTCAGGGGAATCCACATCAACTACGAACACCGCTGTCACAACTGTTGCGACCACCACTGCGTCAGGTATATGCACCAATTCTGTTTTATGCAGAGATTTAAGTATAAATAGATAACTGTCATAGATCTTGTGTGTTTTCGTGAATAGAAATCTGCTCTTTCATATATTAGAAGCTGCTTCTTAGGCCTGTGATTGACTCTTTCTGTATTGACTCTAAAAGGCCAGCCTTTTAGGTTTCTAAAAACAGCCTTATTGTTTCTCAATTTCGGCTGCATTGCTTTGTATATAGGCCTATCTTTTTGACTATTTATATCAGGCTGCAAATTGACCTACTGCAGTGAAAACGTTTATTTTCAAACAGGGCGGGAACTTGCATTGATCACAACGCTAGAGGTGGTTAGATATTGCTTTCCTTACGATGTTTTTCTTCACCATTACTGATTCGTTTCCAAGATTATGTTACTAAGTGCGTTCCAATTTTCATACTATTTTTAGCACTGTCATTTGTTATATCGATAATCCCAAATATATATAAGTTACGAGATAGTCTATTTTTGTCTCTCTTCATTGATATAAACATGACAAAGACAGGAGAGCGTTTATAAAGTGGCTGTAAATGTCTATGGATGATTTCTTTTTACAAAAGTGATTATAAATATCGTGCTTCTATAATATCTATACATATTATAAATTAAAATCGCTTTTCGTGTATGTCTTTTTGACCGCGTTGTTCCTCCAAACTACACAATGGATTTGGATGCCGTTTTCAGCTTCATTTAAAGAATTGATTATGAATGATTTACGTATTTAATACATTATTATTAGGTATAATACAGAATTCTTAATGTTCGGGCGTACGCTTTCTGAAACCTCAAGGGATCTCAAACCATTACAGAAATAGAAAGAAAACTCAAACTCAAACTCAAAGCATTTATTTCAATTAAACCATTTACAGGCACTTTTGAATTGTCAAAGAGTCGGTCAGTTAGTCAGAAAGTTGAAGCTAGTTGCCCATTCCAAAACGTAGATCTCTATGGAGAAGAACGGGCAAGAAACTTCAAGGACACTCTTTTTAAATCAAGATATTACAAAATCCTGGGTACATTTTTATTGTTGCTACTATATGCGAGAACAACGAAAAAAATATGTATTAAGAAACAATTCAAAATAAAAGATAATTTATAAAAATAAGCCGTGGCAGTTAAGAGATGACCAGTCTCAACTGACGGCACCCGTTCACGAACTTGACGCATGGATCAGCACCATCCAGCTCAACCATTTTGTAGGGGACCGAATGATCCAACACACGCGCCACCAACAGTGAGACATTTAAGTGAGCATGACATAGTCTCTACTGCCATGCTGTCAAAGATAAATAGGTTTATTTGTCACAGAAACACGTGCATACAAAAAAGACAATTAGCGTAAATTATCGTTCTTAATATAATAATAATACTTTATTTCAGACCATGGTGTCCATTTTGTTAGTAACAATGTTCTAATAGACTAGTGTTAGTAATACTTAAAACTACCCACAACAAATATATAAAAGAAAATAAACTCAACAATCATTACTGCGCCATTCCATGACAAATGGCGCAGCAATGACTGATGTAACCACAGTCCAGCCGACTAGCGATCATGCTAAGGATACTGTTGGCGCTGCCGTGTACTCTACGCACCGGTGATGCGCACCTTTTACGCATCGTAGCGTAAAAGCAGTCTACGTGATGTTCAGCAAACATCCCTGATGCACTACAGAATCGCCGCAGCCCCATCAGCACCCTGAACGCTCCGATAGGACCGATGCCTGCCGGGGCTGCGGATTGTTCGAAAGAGTTACCGTGGCCCTGGCGCACAGGCAACTGAAGGAACACGGGTGGGTTTTAGTCAGTAAGCGTCTGACACGCCCTTCCGCTCCGCCCAGAGCGGGAGAGGTCATTTGATGATTTCCCACCGAAAAAAAAAAAAAAAAAAGTTATTATTAAATTGGACTCGGAGGGCACCGTAAGACTTTTGAATATAGTAGGCCTTCAGGCTGCACGTGTAGAATGATGTTCAATAAGACCTAAAAAGTGTAATTTTGACTTCTGTCGAACAACGTGCAAACCTGCGAGCTATCATCTTCGCTTGCACTGCCAGCGCCCTCTGTTCCCTCCATATAGAAACTATAATAATATAGAGTAGTTCTGTATAATATAGAGCATCTTCGTCAGACTATCCTCAAATTCAGAACCCAGTTATAATATCTGCCTGCTTTTTCTCAACTGTATTCCAGTCTAACCGGATGCTGCTGAATACTAGTATTTTTAACCGACTTCCGAAAAGAAGGAGGTTCGTATTTCACGGGTTGCGATTCGATTACTTTAAACTCAAACTCAAACTCAAACTCAAAGCATTTATTTCAAATAAACCAATTACAGGCACTTTTGAATTGTCAAGGGGTCGGTCAGTCAGAAAGATGAAGCTAGTTGCCCATTCCAAAGCGTAGTAGGTACCTATGGAGAAGAACGGGCAAGAAACTCCATGGACACCCTTTTAAATCAAAATATGGTTACAAATTATTGGTTACATCATTCATGTTGAAATTATGCATGTGAGAACGATGCAGAACGTTAAAAGCGTCCGTAATAAAGAGACGACAACAATTCCAATATTAAATTAAAATAAGCCGTGGCAGCCAAGAGATGACCAGTCCCCACTGACGGCGGAGTTCTTTAATATGGTTGCTAAGCAATTTATGCTCGTCACAATGCATTTGGTGAAATCGAGCTGATGGTGAAGCCACCATCAGCTCCAGTTCTTCTGGTTCTTACCAGGAGAAATTAACTTAGAGAACTTAACTTAGATAAATTAATAACTGACCCACAAAAAAAGAGAAAAATAAAAAACGCTTTTCCAAAAACGCTTTTTTTGTAAGTCACTTGTTTATTTTTTAAAGTTTTACATGGAGTGACTGCCTATCTGACCTCCACAACCTAGTAGCTGGTTAACACGATACCCCTATATTATACGATCAATCATTTGTCGTCCAATTCTATTATTAAAGCTTACTTTTCAATATATTTTTAACTAGCTTTTGCTCGCGGCTTCGCCCGCGTGGAGGTCGGTAGTTATACCGCGGGATCGTACTACCGAGATAAAAATTATCCTATGTATTAATCCAGGTTATAAACTATCTGTGTGCCAAATTTCATCCAAATCCGTTCTGCCGTTTTTGCGTGATTGAGTAACAAACATCCATCCATCCATCCTTACAAACTTTCACATTTATAATATTAGTAGGATAGGATAGGAAGTAGGATAGGGTTATATATTATATTAAATATTATACAATATAGTAGGTTAGTAGGATTGAAAATAGTCTATCGAAGCTGCCAACGTGACACAATTTTATCGATTTTGAATTGAAATTGACGTTAAACCTTGCAATTTCCACCGTACATTTCTAACTATAATATTATAAATGCGAAAGTAAGTTTGTTTGTTTATTACGCTTTTACGCTAAAACGGCTGAACGGATTTTAATGAAATTTGGCACACAGATAGACCATTATCTATGTAAGGACATAGGCTACTTTTTATCCTGGAACGCAGATAAACTCGCAGGCAACAGTTCGTAGTAGAATATTTTACAATAGCCACGATTTGGAGTTAACTAGATTCGTTACTAAAAGTTTTATATCGGGAAAATCATCATTCTCTTGCCCTTATCACAATTGTATTATGGGTCAATATCGTGAAGCAATGTTCGAATCAAATCATTATTATTGGCAGCTAGCCTTGTTTCACTCACTGCTGATTATATGCCTCCTCCCTTTCGTGCTATGCTTCCCTGGTCTGTGCCAGTCTCATCCAGGTCTTGCTCCCGACATTCTGTAGGTCGTTCAAATCCTAAGAAAATGTTCTTTAAAAAAATTCAAAACTAAATTTATTTATTTCAGACATAATTCTAGTCCATAGTTTTACTCACAAACATTAAAAATTATAAACTATTTTAAACTAAACTAGCTTTAACTTTTTTTTAACAATTTTTTCTTTGTGTTGTAAGAAACGTCTACATTATAATGATTACGTCAAAACATCAGCGTCCTCCTGTCTGCTAATAACAATATACTACACTACTGTAGTACATACTGAGTTGCCATCACAACCACCATAGAGCTAAAAATAATAAAAGAAAAACAAAAAAAAATTAAATAAAGAGAAAGAAAAAAGAAAAAAGAGTATTCTATTCTATTCTATTCTTTTCTATTCTTTTCTATTCTATCCCTAAAATAGAGCTGAGCGATACGATGATTGTTGCAAGCATTTGTGGAACAGGTCAACTAAAATTTAAAATAGTGCCAGCCTATTACTGTCCTACTGCAGGGCAAACGCTTCTTCTCATACGGAGAAGGCACGAGCAATGATCACCACGCTTGCTCAAGACAGGTGGGCGATTTCGGAGTTGTTTTAACTATAAATCCAGGTTTCCTCACGATGATTTCCTAAATCGATGTCGGAGAGGCCCAGGATAAACTTAGAATAGAAAAAGTTGGCTATGGTGTAAACAGCTTGAGGAAAGTTCTTCTCAAGGCCGGGTGGGTTCGCCCTATTAGGACACATAGTGACCTTATTGGTGATGTTCTTCAGAAAGGTCAGGTGCGTAGTACTCGCAACCGGCGTGCGTGTATGACCAGATGTATGAACGTAAACGAGGCAAAAGGAGTTTCTGCGTACCCACATGGCAAGAAGGCGTGAGTTTGTGTATGTGTGTATGTTCTTCTAAAGGCTATTTCAAGCTTTGCCCTATATTTGCAGACTCAGGTAGTGTTAGATCTGGATGTATTGATATACATCATAGGTAATGTCTGGACGAAGATACATCCCTGAGTTTGTCTTCTCAGACATTGAGAGTTCTGTAAACAGGCGTCACCAAAAAAACTAAAATGTTGACTGTTAAAACTGTATTTTCGAAAAATAAACACCCTTTCTCCTTCATTATTCTTCTGCCATCATCATCTGCCTAGCGTTTCCACAACTATTTTGGGGTCAGCTTCCAGTCTAATCTGATGTAGCTGAATACCAGTATTTTGCATGGAGCGACTGCCTTTCTGACCTCCACAACGGTAACGCGCCAACCCTTGGCATGACAGGTTGTCAAACTTTTTCTTTTCTGACTACCCCTAACGACTGTCAAAAATCAACGAATGACAGTCGGGACCAATTGCTTAACGTCCTGTCCGAAGCACGGAGGGGTCTCGGTATGTAAAGAATGGTCACCCATCCACGGACTGGGTTCGGCAAACATTGCTTAACCTTAAAGATAAACCCGTGTGGCTGTTATTATTTAGCCACGAGCCCCTGTTTAGCCAAGCTTGGTCAATTAAATACATAATAATACTTCAATCTACCTTTGCAATTTATGTAAAGACCTATTAATTTTCCTTTTAGAAGGCTTCTTCAACCTCAATAAGAGTCTGTTTAATTAATATAGTATTCACGTTACACAATTTGATCGAAGACTATTCGAGGAATTTGCGAGACTCAAGCCTGCTTATATACGTATCCTATGAACAATATGTACATTATTGAAAGACCGGATTTCCTTCTCAAGTAGGGTTTCGACTTTGAGGACATTAAATTGAAGTATGTATTGTGTGCTGTATAGAATCATACATTTTAAGCATCTAGTAGTAGGGTGCTTTAAAGGGCATGCGAAAAACGGTGAAAGAAAACATCGTGAGGAAACCGTCATCATTTTAAAACTTGTGACATCCGCCAATCCGCACTGGGCCCGCGTGGTGGATTACGGCCCACTCCCTCTCACAGAGAGGAGGCCTGTGTCCCAGCAGTGGGAAGGTTATATGCTGATTATGCTCGTTGACGAGCTAAATGCCTAGACAGTCGTTGCATTCAAGCTAATCCCTAACTGTCTATCATAGATTCACACTATTACATGAGCTGGTCTCATATAGCTCGTGCCGACACGAAATAATAACTTTTTACGTGACTACGGCCGAGCCCAAAAGGAGGGTAATATTTTTAGTTGTGTAGCGGTATCTACATTGCCACATGCGAGCTACACGTCACACTGACGTCACGCAAAATCCTGCATCGCGCAAGCAGAGTTTACCGCGCAACTAGCATATATACAACGTCCCGACATCAATCGTCGGGCAGTTGCCCACCAGACACGACACCCGTCTGGTCGGAGGATCCTCCCTTTTCTATGGAGGTTTGAGTGAACTTTACACCCAGTTCCTCATACCTCTATAGTTGGTATACGGAAGGCGGTTTCAAATCTAAGATTGAAACAAAATAAAACTATATCAGACTGCTTGAAAAGTGGTCTTGTTTTGAACGTTTTAGTTGCAGTCGGGTTTTTAAAAATATTTTTCCTTTGAACTCCAACCTCTTTCCTGTTTTTTGAGCTTGACTCAAAAAATCGTAACAGCTTACATCATAGCATAAGATTTGACAGCAATGAATCTGAAGAGGCTTTTAAAGTCAGAAACTGAAGACAAGTCTTTGTGTGTTGTGGATTTATTCTCTTGGTAAATACATAAGAGTATTGGAAAAATTGTACACATACATACACATAAATAAACTCATGCCTTCTTCCCATGGGGGTAGGCAGAAACAACAAAACGCCACCTGCTACGATCCTTACATACTCCTTTCGCCTCGCTTAATAATAGCTTAATATATGAAGAGGAAAGACATAGAAACCATTTTATTGTGAATAGCTTTATGGTACGGTTGTAAAGATAAACCCTGTGATAGACAGACAGACGGCGCAGGCTGTTTAATATTACGAGGTCCCTTCGGCATCCTTTGTGGACGGAACCTAAAACATGCAGGCAGAGCCGTAGTCCACTGCGTTTATAAAATAATCCTTGAATCAACTAAGATAGAGTGACAATGTTTTATTTTTAGACAGATCTGTTGCTACTCTTGTTACCTTTCAGTGTAAAAACATTTATTACAAGCTTCCAATCCGAAAGCTTCCGGGAAACGTCCATTTTCACGCAAAATAGAAAAATAATTGTCATTTACTTCTTTTCATGGAATTCATCCGTGTCAATTGTGACTATTTGTGACGTTCTAGGAAAGGCATCTAATTTTAAATGGCGTCGTCAGTTATTCGTATTTTATTATCTTTAAGACTGAAAAAGATGATACTAGTGATTAAAAGAATGAAGCCTCCATTATTAATTTTTAAATCTTCGATGGATCAAAGTATTCTGTGTTAATTCTGCGATGGTGACTGCCGCATGGGTCTAGTGGTTTAGTTAGAAGCGCGAGTGCTGTTCCTGGATTGGATTCCCAAGTTGAGTAAAGTATTATAAGGGTTTTACATCGTGAATTTCCCAGCAGCATCCCGGAGTTTGATTTGTGCTCAGTGGCTCAACTCCTGCTACATGAAACTTAAACATAACTGGTACGAGTAAAGCGTCGGTGTACCTACTTCATACCACTGCTAATCCTTCAGGGAATACATGTATGATGTTATGTGAGTTATTTTGCTAGATTCTGGTGCTGGAGTACCTATTAGAGACTAACCCCTTTATTCATAAACTTTGCTTATAGTTAAGAGACGTTTAAAGGTCAGAAAATATGGTTAAACACTCTCTAATCATTGCTTAATTTTAAGCAACGTTTATAAATAAATCCTTAAGCGCCAAGGTAGCCTGCAAAATTAAAAGTGTCTTACGTTTTTTGAAATTTGCAGGTCAGCATCAGGTTGTATGGTGATCTAAATATGATTCGCGGCCGTAACAAATATTTATTTATAGAATTATAATCATAAAATTCATCAATACATCTCTGTTCATATTACCCTATTGAATGACTATTTCATGAAATAATGACATTTGAGGCCAATTCTAATTTAAGGAGTTTTATTGCTGATTCTAATTCTGTAAAACCATATTTGTTACGGCCGCAAATCATATTGAGATCAATATACAACCTGATACTGACCTGCAAATTGCAAAAAACGTAAGAACATTTGAATTTCGCGGGCGACTTTGGCGGCTCCCCCTTAAGTATTAAATACGATACTATAGTTTGTAGCATATTCATTCTAAGAATTTAGTCCTAGGCCATTATGACTGGAGTCAATGAATACTATGAGCACAATGAGGGGTAGCCGTCAATAACGGACAAAGGCGAAATAATGTTGCCAAGTCATACTTAAAAGGGTTTGGATAAAAGTGTCTGTTTTCGATAGATATAACTTTGAAGTTTTCAAGTAGCGAGAATAGAATAGAATGGAATATATCTTTTTATTTAACCAGTATTGTCCCACAGTTGGGCAAAGGTCTCCCCCATGGGTTTCCAGTTTCCCTTTGTGTTGCCTTCTCCGGCCAATCTCTGAACAATCTTTGAGAATATCTTTATTTCGCATCCAGTATAGGGTCCATAAAATTTAATATAAATGGGGCCACATATTTTGCGTACTTATACTCCAGCATGCACAAAATACCTTAAAATTATGTTATAAAAAACGAATGATTGATGAGATTGTTAAAATTTTATGAAAGAATTGTGATTGAATAGGTTAATTTATTTTTTATTGTTAGGTATTGTTATTTTTCGTAGTATAGTATTTTATGTCTTCGTATAGAAACTGTATCTATTCTGAATACCATCGAAAATAATTTAAAAAGGTGAAAGATAGTTTTGATGGAACACCATTATGATGGTACATTTCGTAGAGAACAAGACTTTTGAGTTTAGTGGCAGTTTCAACTGTCATATTTTGACATTCGAATTACAAAATATCGATACTATCCCACCCACATCACTAAACATAGAACTTCTGTTCTTAAAGATATGCACTCAATGTGCTTATGTTTCCA